>JASDFA010000018.1:66990000-67705000 GCA_035772735.1 Datura wrightii
TACCGGTATGTATGGTGTACTGATACTACATTGCTACACATTTTTGGTGTAGGTTGTGGCAAGTTTGAAGTTTCCAAGATTGGCGTGGAGTACTCAGCATCATCTTCTATATTTTTCCCTGCAGACAAAGCCGTCTCATTTTATATTGTCAAGTATTCTGTTAGAGCTCTTGTACATGTCTAAACTAGATATTGGAGAGTCATGGTTTAGGAGAAAAGGTTTATTTTATTCTTGAAATAATGTGTATGATGCAAGATATTAAACATGTAATTTATTTTTACATTATGTGGGGGGTTAAAAAGGGATTCTCCTATCGAGCTTAAGTCGATATAGATGCTCGCACGGCCCACCCATTTGGATCGCGATACTCCAACAGTCTCTGCCCATTTCAATGCTCTTTATTTTTCGCAATTTTTGCATAAAATATGAGTTTTCCCTTAAGTCAATCCATTTCTACTTGTATAAGTATGGACAAGTTTGAATTATGACTTATCTTTTATTCAACTCATTTTTAGTCCATTCAAATTTTGTCCAATCTGTCTGTTTGTCATCACAACTTGAAATTCATTTTTTATGAAAAATTATAGTTCAAAACTTTTAGGCCATATAATTTATAAAATATGTACATAAAATATAAATAATATTATATATATATAACATACATAATTAAAGTATATAGGTATTATATACTTTAGCAAATTAATAAATTAGATGGCCGAGGAATATATTTAATAGTCTCGTATTTGATAAAATAAGGACATGAGTGGTCAATTCTTTTACTATTTCAACTTTATCTGAATATCTCCTTAAATTAATAGTTCCAATTTAGTCGTTAAAATTACTAAAAAAATCTCAATAAAATTATTTTCCTTCTTATTGAGATATGTATTTATCTTTTATGCTTATACATACATCATTGTACATGCAAGTTATAATATGGTGTCAATAGTTAGTTAACATAGCTCCATTAGTCAGTTAGTTAGACTTAGTTAGTTAGTCGCTAGCTGTGGCCGGCTGTCAAAATAGCTCCATTAGTCAGCTAGTTAGACTTAGTTAGTTAGTGGGTAGCTGTGGCTAGCTATCAAGGTGGTTAGGATTAGTTATTTCTTCTTGCCTTTAGCTATAAAGTGATTTGTACACAGTGAAATGATAGCAGTTTTCACTTTCAAAAAAATGGTTGTTCTCTTTTCTCTCTGTTTGGTGATCTCAAGAGGATTCACTACTTTCGATCTTCTCTTTTTGGAAGTTTGATATGGTATGAGAGAAAGGTTATATTTTTGTTCTTTTATCTTCATGATCAATTAGGTGTTTATAGTTTTTTTTTTTGCGTGTTTCTCTTTGTGTATTCCTTGAACATGTAAATCTAGATTTGAGATCTGAGTAGTTTCCCTTCTTAGATCTACAAATTGAAAATTAGTTTGTTTCTTCAATTATGTCCTATGAGCTGCATTGTGAATTTGGATGTCTAGTTTTGAATCTAAAATTTGTGAAATTTTACCTCTATCTTTGAGATTATGTTATTCTTTTACTGGTTGATTTACTCCTGCATCAATAGTTGTCACTGATGGAGAAAGTCAGGTTACAATAGATTCATCCAATCCACTATATATGCATCTATCAGATAATATAGGTGTTGTGCTCGTGCCAACTCCTTCCGATGGAGTCAGATATATATCTTGGAGGAGAGGCATATTGTGCTCCTTGTCAGTGAAGAACAAACTTGGTTTCATAAGTAAAGAGTGTAGGAAACCAACTGTAGATTCCCTAACTTTCGATTGTGGGAAAGATGTGATGATATGGTCTCATCATGGATCATAAACTCTCTAGTTAGGGATATTGTTGATATTGTCGACTATATGAAGGATGTTGTCGAACTTTGGAGAGAACTGGAAGATAGGTATGATCAAGCTAATGGTGCAAAGATATATAAAATTCAGAAGGAAATTAATAACTTATCACAAGGGATCATAGACATTACCAGCTATTATACTAAGATGAAGCAGCTATGGGAAGAGCTGAGCAGTTTGAACACAAAAACTCAATATAGTTGTAATTGCACTTGTGGTGCTAAGGAGAACTTGCACAAAGGAGGGTAAGACAAGAGACTCATACAATTTCTAATGGGACTAAATGAAGTGTACACTACAGTCAGGGGCAGCATCCTAATGATGAATCTATTACGTTCCTTAGAACAAGCTTTTTCACTTCTTATTCCGGATAAGATTCAGAGAGAGATCATGTCATGCCCCGAGCCTACACCCTGGACGTAACATGGTACTTGATGTCACGAGTGACACCAAGTTAATCTCTGGTCTATCATACACTGGTATTCTGAGTAAACATGCACAGAGGAAATTTGAAATAATACATAAAAGCATTAATAAAAATTTAAAGACTGGACATAGAGATTTTTAAATATCTAACAGTATGAAATCAAGTCTGGTCTAAAAGTCATCTAACTGAGGAGTTGCTGGAAAAAGCCCCCAGCTAACTCTAAGTCTAGCTGAAAATAATAAAGAAAGTGAAATGAATAAAATGTGCCCTCAGAATGGAGGACTCACAATACTGCTGCTGATAGAGAGAGCCAAACATAATCAGCTAACAGTGCTGGGTCTGAGAACCTACAACTGTATCATGAAACGATACAGCACAAAGTATGTGTCAGTACTTTGAATGTACTGAGCAAGTCAGAGATATAAATAGTATGAAAGAACTAATAACTGATCTGTAATGACATGAAATGGCCAACTGAAAATACTGAAAACTGATACAACTGGAATATAGCAGATATAGTCAATAATGACCCTGACTAATGGTCATAAACATGCACTAAGTCTAAAATACTGAGTCTGGGAGAGAGTTTTGGAGGACGCAAGGGGAGAACAATCTCCTTGCTAAATTCCCACACACCTGTAGAAGAAACCTTGGTGAATCCTTGAGAAAACTCACTTGAGAAAACTCATAGAACATCAACCATAGCTTCTGCTTTGTGCTTCTAGTGAAGTTTTATGCTTTGTTCTTGAGGGAGTTGAGAAAAATGAGTGGAAAGGGTCGTTCTAACCCTTTAATTACCTCCTATACGAACCCAAAATGACATGGTTTCAAGTTAAAAAGGATAAAAAAATCCAAAAATACCCCTGGCAGAAAGAACTGAAAACTGCCCGACCCTGACAACAGATCTCAGGACGGGTCGTTGGTTCAAACAACAGCCCATTGAAACCATCTGTGGTTTCTGGGTTCAGAAACTAAATTCATATGGGTGACCCACGAATAGGTACAATGATCCGCTAGAAGCAACAATGGGCGTTGATACCTCCCATTGTAACTGATAAGAAAACTGGGCACGAGGACAACAGGTGATAACAACTACACGTTTGTAGGACCAACGGGCCGTTGTATCCCCTCGTGGTTCACACAGCTAGGTTCTGGAACTGAACGACAGGTGGTTACAAAGGCTCATTGGAGGCTACCAAGGGCCATTGTTCCCTCCCATTATCTCGGGGAAAGGGTCCGGAATACCTCTGAACTCGAGATTCAACACACGACAGGATGGCTTGTTGTTAGGAACAATGGGTCATCCTATGTCTCGTTGTTTCCCCTCGAAGGAAGGTTGTTATTAGCCACGACCACTTACAACGGACCGTTGGTTCCACCAACGGTCCATTGTGGGGGTCATCTGCGACCAAAAGAATTTCTAGTTTCCTATGGTTTTTTTCATGCAACGTCTGAATTTGGTCTAGAAATGTTTTGGGGTGTTACAATATCTCCCCCTTTGGATCATTCGTCCCCGAATGAAGACCAAAACTAGAAAAAGATCAGATATTTCTAACATTGAGACTACTATTTTTTGAAGGAGTAACTGACTCCAGACTGACTTAACCGTACTAACAGAGCTAATGCAACTAGGAATCCCATAGGAAATCTAAATAGAGTTGATGAGTACAGAACTGATTAGAGTACTAAGAAGGGATTTAGTACCTGATTCTGGAATTGAACTGGAAGAGAACAAGTGTGGGTATTTGGTCATCATATATGCTTTGGCCTCCCACGTAGCTCCTTCAACCTGCTGATTCCTCCATAGGACCTTGACTGAAGCTATTTCTTTATTCCTCAACTTACGAACCTGACTGTCAAGGATATGAACTGGTACCTCCTCATATATGAGACTATCCTTTATTTCCACGCTGTCCAAAGGCACTAATGAAGTTGGATCACCGATGCACTTCTTCAGAAGTGACACATGGAAAACTGGGTGTACTGTGTTAGTTCCGAAGGTAACTCTAGTTCATAGTCCACCTTACCAATCTGCCTAAAAATCCTGTAGGGTCCGACATATCTTGGACTGAGCTTTCCCTTCTTTCAAAACCTCATCACCCCTTTCATGGGTGAAATTTTCTAGTATACCTATTCATCAAGTGCAAACTCCAACCCTCTTCTCCGCACATCGGCATAAGATTTTTGATGTCTTTGAGTTGTTTTCAACCTTTCTCAAATGAGCTGAACTTACTGCATTACCTCATGCACTGAGTCTGTCCCTATCAAGGTAGCTTCACCAACTTCAAACCACCCTATAGGCAATCTACACCTTCTACCATACAATGCTTTAAATGGAGCCATCTGGATGCTGGAATGGTAGAGGTTATTGTATGCGAACTCGATAAGAGGCAAATGGTCATCCCAATTACCCTTAAAATCAGTTGCGCACGCCCTCAACATATTCTCTATGGTATGAATGGTCCGCTCAGCTTAACCATCAGTCTGCGGGTGAAAGGCTGTGCTGAGCATGACTTAGGTACCTAGTCCTCTCTAAAAGGACTTCCAAAAGTGAGAGGTGAATTGCGTTCCCCTTTCCAAAATGATTGCCAAGGGCACCCCATGGAGTCTGACTAACTCTCGGATATAAAATTTGGCGTAGTCCTCAACTGAGTCTATGGTTTTGACTGGGAGGAAGTGAGCTGACTTAGTCATCCAATCTACTAACACCCAGATTGAGTCATGCTTCCATCGAGTCTGAGGTAGACCTGTAATGAAGTCCATATTTCTTCCCACTTCCATGTAGATATACTGATATCTTGAGTCAAGCCTCTGGGTCTCTGGTGTTCTAACTTGACTTGTTGGCAATTCGGGCACTGTGCTACAAATTCGGTGATATCCCTTTTCATATCGTTCCACTAGTAAATATCCCGCAAGTCGTGATACATTTTAGTAGCACCAGGGTGAATAGAGTATCTCAAAATTTGTACCTCAGCCAATATCTATTGTCTCAACTTACCAATATTCGGTATACACAACCTGCCCTAGTAACGGAGCACCCTGTCTCTCCCTTGGGAGAAAGCTTCTATCTCTTTTCTGAGGACTACTTCCTTAAGCTTAAGTAAAATGGGATCCTCATCCTGTCTGGATTTGACGTCAACTACCAAGGATAAATCTGACCCGCTTTGCATTACCACGCCACCTTCAGCTTAATCCACCAACTGCACCCCTAATCGGGCTAGCCTGTGAACTTCTTTCGCTAGCTCCCTCTTGTCTTCCTCAAAGTGACACACACTTCCCATAGACCGTATGCTTAGGGCGTCAGCCACCACATTGTCCTTACCTGGGTGATACAGCACACTCATGTCAGAATCCTTTAGCAGCTCTAACCACCTTCTCTAATATAGGTTTAGGTCCTTCTGGCTGAATACATACTAGAGGCTCTTGTGATCCGTGAACATATCCACGTGAGCCCCGTACAAGTAGTGTCTCCATATTTTTAATGTGAATACCACCGCTGCCAAATCCAAGTCATGAGTTGGATAATTCCTCTCATGAACCTTGAGTTGTCGGGAGGCATAAGCTATCACTTTGCCCCGCTGCATCAAAATGCAACCGAGTCTGACTCTATAGGCGTCGCAATAAACAACTAGCCCATCTGATCCTTCCGACAAGGTTAACACTGGAGAGGTAGTGAGTCTATTCTTCAACTCTTGGAAACTCTTCTCACACTTGTTCGACCACTGGAATATCACCTTCTTCTGGGCTAATTTGGTCAGAGGAGATGCTATGGAGGATAAACCTTCCACAAACGGTCGGTAATAACCTGCTAAACCTAGGAAACTTGTGATTTCAGTAGGAGAGGTAGGTCTAGGCTAATCCTTCACTACTCCTATCTTATGAGGATCTACTTGTATCCCCTCACCTTCGACCACATGATCCAAGAAAGTCATACACTTCAACCAGAATTCACACTTGCTGAACTTGGCGAATAACTGGCGATCTATGATGGTCTGTAATGCTAACCTTAGGTGATTGTCATGATCTTCCTCATTTCTAGAGTATACTAGAATGTCGTCGATAAATACAATGACGAACATATCCAAATACTGCTTGAAGAATCTGTTCATTAAATCCATGAAAGCTGCTAGGGTGTTCGTTAACCCAAAGTACATCACCACAAACTTGGAGTGACCATATCGAGTTTTGAATGTTGCTTTCGATATGTCACACTCCTTAACCCTTAGCTGATGGTACCCTGACCTGAGATTGATCTTGGAGAAACAACTGGCTCCCTAAAGTTGGTCAAACAAATCGTCAATTCTGGGTAGAGGGTACTTGTCCTTAACTGTGACCTTGTTCACCTGATGGTAATCTATGCACATTTTGAGGGTACCGTCTTTCTTACGCACGAATAACACTGGAGTACCCCAGGGAGAGATGTTGGGTCTGATAAAAACCCTTATCAAGAAGATCCTTTAACTGCTCCTTCAGCTCCTTAAGCTCATCTAGAGCCATTCTATTAGGAGGGATGGAGATGGGCTGAGTGTTTGGGAGGAGATCTATTCCGAATTCTATATCCCATTCAGGGGGAACTCTGGGAAGATCTTCAGGAAATACATCTAGGAACTCGCTGACAACTGGAACTGACTGAATGGTTGGGGTCTCAAAGTTGGAATTCCTGACCCGAACCAGATGGTATAGACATTCTTTGTACATGAGTTTCTGGGCCTTAAGGTAGGAAATAAACCTACCCTTAAGTGATGAACTGTTGCCCGACCATTCTAAAACTGGTTCATTCGGAAACTAAAACTTGACAACTCTAGTTCTGCAGTCAACTGAGGCATAGCAGGAGCGTAACCAATCCATGCCGAGAATAAGGTCGAAGTCGACCATGTCTAGCTCTACGAGATCAGCTGGAATTACTTTATTTAGGACTGACACTGGGCAGTTTTTATACACCCGACTAGATCTAACTGACTCGCCAACTGGGGTGGAGACTAAGAATGGTTTTGAGAGGACCTCTGGACTTATATTGAACTGAACTGCTATATATGGAGTCACAAATGAAAGAGTAGCTCCTAGATCTAAGAGGGCATATATGTCTAGATGGAAGACGCGTAACATAACAGTAACTATGTCAGGTGAGCTTTCCTGAACCTGACGAGAAGATAGAGCATAGAAATAATTCTAGCGCTAACCGCTATCTTTACCTGATGAGTTGGTCTACTGAGATGGTCGGCCTACTGGAGCTGCCGAGGTAGTGGATTGTGATCTCCCTCGCCCTGCTGATGGGAACTCTCTGAGTCGGTGCGGTAGTTGTCCACATCCAAAACAGCCCTCTCTGCCCTATAGAAACTCTCCAGGATGATTCTTGCTGCACTTGGGGAAAGTTTGATATATGTTCCCCGTATTGTGGGCCTAAGACTGAGTGCCAGATGACCCACCCCTCCGATCCTGGCGGGACCGAAAGATTGGGGAACTCGCTACACTAGATGTTGGGGCCCTATATTGTTGTTGTTGTTGTTGCTGTTGTGGGCGGCTACCACTGCTAGATCTAGGATGGTTGAAATCTGAATGGTCAGTTCTTGCCCGATTGTTCTTTCTCTCCATATCCTTCAGTTTTTTAGCCTCAATTTTTTGGGCATAAATAATCAGGTTAGAAAGGTCCATGTCCTTGATCAGCATCACAGTCCTGCACTCCTTGAGGACCAGATTAGATACTCCATTGACAAACTTTAGCACACGAGCCCTTGGCTCGGCTATAATCTATGGAGCATACTTTGATAACCTGATAAACTCCAGAGTATACTCCTCCACTATTTTTTTGCCCTATCGCAGGTTCATAAACTCTTCCATCTTCGCCCCCCTCAGCTCCCGGGGAAATACCTATCCAAGAAAGCCGTGCGGAACTCCTCCCACACCACCGGTCCTTCTCCCACTAGCCGCCCCTCCTTCACTGCTCATACCAAACCTGGGCTACCCCTTTAAGCTGGTAGGCAGCCAGGTCAGCACTCTCAGAGGAGCTGACACTCATGATGCGGGTTCATACGAGTGAAGTCTCGCAACCTTGCTGCTGCTGTAGACCCGTTCGTGTTCACCGACTCAACCTACTGATTCACCTAGTTGGTCACGGTCTGGGCCAGTAGCTGAATGGCCGCTTTAAATTCTATGACAGAAACCGAATCATCTTGAGGAGCTATCGGGGATGGTGGGGCAGGTCTGCGGACATTATCGGCCCTTCTTCCATTACTGCGTATGGGAGGCATGGTTCACTAAAATGAAACAGAGCACGAATTAGAAGGACACTTTTGGAATTGAACTTTAACACACGATAAAGAATATGAACATAAGAGAATTTTCCTAATAACATCTCGTAGCCTCCTCGTCAAAAATGTGGCGCGCTTCACACCCATGAAAAGGACTCTACTCGATGCGGCTTTCAGACTTTCTAAGAATACTCTAAACCTAGGGCTCTGATACCAAGTTTGTCATGCCCTGAGCCTACACCCTGGATGTAACATGGTACTTGAAGTCACGAGTGACCCCAATTCTACCCCTGGTCTATCATACACTGGTATTTTGAGTAAACATGCACAACGGGAATTTGAAATAATACATAAAAGCATTAATAAAAATTTATAGACTGAACATAGAGATTTTTAAATATCTGAAAGTCTGAAAGCAAGTCTGGTCTAAAATCCATCTAACTGAGGATTTGCTGGGACAAGCCCCCAACTAACTCTAAGTCTAGCGGAAAATAATAATGAAATTGAAATGAATAAAATTTGCCCTCGGAGTATGAGGACTCACATTGTTGCTACTGATAGAGAGACCCGAACGTAATCAGCTAACGGTGTTGGATTTGAGAACCTACAGTTGTATCATGAAACGATACAGCATAAAGTATGCATCAGTACTTTGAATATACTGAGTGAGTGAGAGATTAAATAGTATGAAAGAACTAATAACTGATTTGTAATGACATGAAATGACCAACTGAAAATACTAAAAACTGATACAACTGGAATATAGCTAATATGGTCAATAATGACCCTGATTGATGGTCATAAACATGCATTAAGTCTAAAATACTATGTCTAAGGTACTGCACTGAACTGATCTGAACTAAACTAGACTGAGAATTCTGAGAATGAGCTAGACTGACTAGTGGGAGAGGCTATAACTGACATATAACCACGTGAGCTAAACAAGGAGTCTGATGTACACATCCTGTCGGTATGACCCAATATACCTTGTCAGGGTATAAAGGCATGGACTGTGAAAATCACTGTCAAAAGGGGGCCGTTAGGCCAAGTAAATAAAACCTATGGTGGCAACGTAGTTCTGGAACCTGGGTGCGCTGGAACCCTGGCCCTTGTTGGTGCTAAGTCCTACTCCCACTGAAAAATCCTATTACTGCTACTACTGACAACCAAATAGCTCGATATTGAGGCCCAAGACTATACTAACCCAGGGATACTGTCAGAGAGTTCCCTGAGCATCTTATAGGACCAGATTTGGAAACTGAGTTCTAAGACTGGTCAGAAATGCTTATCTGGAAGCGTCGTAACCTTCTAAAGAACAAACTGATAATTGAACTTGGGTCCTGGGGCTGGTCAAAGCTATAACTGGAATGTCATGACCGCCTAATGGACCAAATAACTACAATCTTAGTCTGAGTATGATAACTGATAGGCACCACTGTCACCTTGGGAAAAGACTATAGTCAAACTGATCAGCTGACATTCTGACTAACACTGAATATTCTAGTACTTTGACTAAAGTTGAACTGAAAATTTTGAGAAAATATATAGTATATAGATTTTATAACTGAATTTGAATAGCATATAGGTAACTGGGTTTCTAACACATACAATTATTATAGTAATCCCTGACCTTGAAAGACACAAGCAATTTTCGAGAATTCAATACTTATGTAGGATTCTAGTTTCTGACATTTTCAAGAGTTAGGGATAAATCTCTAATTCACTAGAACAAGCATCATTTTAGTTACAAACTAGTGGAAAATAGATAAAATTAACATGGGATAGGATTCTACGTTAAATAATCCAAGAACAATAGCAATAATTTCGAATTCACAAACTCGGGGCTCTGACTAAAAGTGAACAGGGAGAGAGTTTTGGGGGACGCAAGGGGAGAACAACCTCCTTGCTAAATTCCCACATACCTATAGAAGAAAACTCTGGTGAAAATTCCTAAGAAAACTGAGAAGAAAATCAACCCTAGCTCCTGCTCTGTGCTTCCAGAGAAGTTTTACGCTCTGTTCTTGAGGGAGTTGAGAAAAATGAGTGGAAAGGGTCGTTCTAACCCTTTAATTGCCTCCTATACGAACCCAAAACGACATGGTTTCAAGTTAAAAGGTTGGAAAAATCCAAAAATACCCCTAGCAGAAAGAATTGAAAACTACTCGACCCTGAACAATGGATTTCAGGACAGGTCGTTGGTTCAAACAACGGCCTGTTGAATCCATCAGTGGTTTCTGGGTTTAGAAACTAAATTCCCATGGGTGACCCACAGGTAGGTACAATGATCCATTGAAAGCAACAATAGGCTGTTTATACCTCCCGTTGGAATTGATAAGAAAATTGGGCACGGGGACAACAGGTGGTAGAAATGACCCATTTGTAGGACCAACGGGCCATTGTATCCCCTCGTGGTTCACACGGCTGGGTTCTGGAACTGAATGATGGGTGGTTACAATGGCTCATTGGAGGTTACCACAGGCCATTGTTCCCTCACGTAGTCTCGTGGAAAGGGTCTGGAAAACCTCTGAACACGGGATTCAACGGATGACAGGACGACTCATTATTAGGAACAATGGGTCATCCTATATCTCGTTTTTCCCCTCAAAGGAAGGCTGCTATTAACCACGGCCACTTACAATGGACCGTTGGTTCCACCAATGGTCCGTTGTGGGGGTCGTCTGAGACAGAAAAATTTCTTGTTTCCTATGATTTTTTTCATGCAACGTCTAAATTCGGTCTAGGAAAGTTTTGGGGTGTTACAAATCAATCCTAAAAACTAGATAAAAATTGGCTCAACATCTGTAAGTGCAAATGTTTCTAGTTCTAGAGGAAATAATGGTGGTGGTAACAACTCTAGTGTTAACTACTCAGGATATAGAGGTAACACTAGATGTGGAACTGGAAATGGTGAAGGTGGTGGCTATAGAACCAACTACTCTCCATAAAATGTCAGCCTCCACATGAAAATAGATATAGAGTTATATGTGATTATTTCAATAAGCAATGACATACTAAGGACAGGTGTTTTAAGATCCATGGTTATCCAAGCTCTCAAGACTTTCACAACACAAACTCTCAGAATCAAAATTCTAGGCATCGCAAGAAAGGAATGAAAATGGCTCATTCTCAAGGTCCTTCAACTAATATGTTGTTTTTGAGGGAAGATGATGTGGATTAAAGAGAGGAGAACACAATGTCAGCATATCAAAGGAACAATACGGACAGTTGATGAACATACTTCAACAATTTCATGTTGAGAATCTAGGAGAATCCTCACACAACATTATGAATGGTGTTGTAAACTTTGTAAGTATTGTGACTTACTCTAATAACATTCTTCTGTAGATTCTGGTAAACTATCATGCAAATGTTCAAAAACAAGAGAATACATATTGATCATAGATTCAGGATCCATAAATTATATGACTTTCAATAGAACTCATATGACCAGTATCAGACATCTTTCTTATCATGTTCTTATTAGTCATCCAAATGGTTATAAGGTAAAGATGATTGAAATTGGCAGTGTATTTTTTAAATATGGAATTGTTTTCCAAAGATTCTTTATGTCCCTTTTTTCAAATACAATCTTATTTTTGTTCATTGCTTGACTCTTAACCTCAAGGCATCACCTATTTTACTGAATATTTGTGTCTTTTAAAGGCCTCTTCCATAAGAGACCTTTGGAGATTGGTGAAGTGGAGGATGACTTGTATCTCTTATGCTTTCATTGTCTTACAAATTCAGCTTATTCTTCTTGTATTCCTTATTCTGTTGTATGTTAACAGTCTGTGGACAATGAAGTCAACAAAAATATTGATATAAATGTTGTTTCTTCTTCTAATAAAATGCACTGCAATGACTTTTCTACTATTTTGAATATGAACAAAGTGCACATTCGTTCATTTAATGCTTCTTCTATGTCTCATGAGGATAATGTAACTTTGATGTGGCACAATAGACTTGAACATGTCCCCTTTGAAAAAATAATGGGCATTCAATCTATTCCAATCCATTTCCCTCCAAACAACCCTTTTTGTGCAATATATGCCCTATGGCAAGATAAAGTAGATTTCACTTCCCAGAAAGAATCACTTTTAGCAAATAAATTTTTGAGTTACTACATATTGAAATATGAGGATCTTACCACAAAGCCACACATGACCACTATAAATATTTTCTCATAATTGTGAATGATTACAACAGGAGCACTTGGACTCATTTGCTATCATGCAAAAATAATGCACTACAAATAATTAAGGCCTTTGTTACCTTAATTGAAAACCAACTCAACATGAAAATTAAAACCATTAGATCTGACAATGGTTTGGAATTCACTAGTATAGAAGCCAATCAATTTTTCCAAGACAAAGGCATCATTTATCAAAAAAGTTGTCCCTAGCCATAGCAGAATGATGTAGTGAAAAGAAAACACAAGTACCTTTATAGAGACAGCTAGAGCTTTTTTATTTCAATCCAAATTTCCCATTCAATACTGGGGTGAGTACCTATTGACAGCCACATATATAATTAATAGACGTCCCACAAGTCATCTAAAAAACAAGTGTCCCCTTGATGTTCTACATAATAGGAAAACAGACTACTCACATATGAGAGTTTTTGGCTGCTTATGTTACCCTACTATTCCCAAACACCTTAGGGCCCATTTGGTCATGAAAGATGAAATCATGATTTGAAATCATGATGTGAAATCATATGAGATAAAGTTGAGGTTTTATTTGGACATGTAATTTGAAATTCTTAAGTTGTATTCTTTTCTCATGAACATAAAAATTCCATAAGTTGTAAAACTATCAAAATTTTCTCATATATAATCTTACCAAATAATTAAAAATTTATAACAAAGTATAATACAGTATTTCAGAAAGCCATTTTAAAAAAAATCAAATATTTATTGATCAAATTTTAGTTCCATAAAAAGTAAAATTAAATATGAGTTGTAGTGTACTACTATTTAATATAATCCTCCCACATAGTTGGCAAATTTATATTCGATTTAAATGGTTAGCAAAGGTTGGTAAGAGTAATAATGCCAAAATAAATTTTATTTATATTTGAAATAAATGGATAAATATAAAATGGTGGACTTCTTTTAAAAAATATAAACTTGTGGTTCAAATTTTGTAATTGAAAAAGTCCATCTCATGATTTGAAATTTCAAATCAAACTCTTTTGAGAATTTGAGAATTTGAGATTTCATATCGTGATCTAAAATCATGAGATGAAATCACATGTCCAAACGTTGATTTCGTCTCATGATTTTCAATTATGAGATGAAATCGCATGTCCAAACGCCTACTTAGATATAAATTTGACCCCAAAACTTCACCACATGTCTTTGTTGGTTATCCTTTTGGAACCAAAGGGTACAAAGTTCTAAGTTTAGCCACAAAGAAGATAGAGATCTCTAGAGATGTAGTGTTTCATGAGAGCATTTTTCCTTTTAATCTTACTTCTTTTCTAATTCTCATAACTCCATTCCAGATACTATATCAAATTGTTTATGAAGAGGGACACATGAATCATATGTCGAATAGTACATGTGGATAGGATACCATTATTGATCAAATGTCACCTATCATATCCATAGGGATACCACAACACATGAACTCCATGATGAATCATCCTTATGTACTTTAGAAATATCTACACCTGCATCCACAACCTCCCAACATCATTTTCCAGATATAGCTCCCATCCAAAAGGGTGAGGAGATCTCACATTGAATCAAAAATTCCCATCCAATTTAGGGATTGAATGTTATCACTGTCTACTTCCAAACCCTCACACTACCAATTATTTCACTAACTCTTCACTTACTACCTTTTTTTCTCTTAAACACCACATTACACCTGATCTATTCAGTCAGAACAATCAGAAACTTGGTGAGAATATATGTCATGATAGTGAACCTTCCTCATCTGAAGAGGCAGCCATCAATTCTACCTGGTAGAAGGCTATGAACTAAGAGTTTGAAGTTTTATTTATGAAATAGACTTGAAATCTTATTCCCTTACCAGTAGGAAAGCAGGATGTTGGTTGAAAGAGGGTATATAAATTTCACGGCTCAAATAGACAGGCCGTGTGGACACCTACATCGACTATGTTTGATAGGAGAACCCTTACAACATTTCTATCAGTTAGACAAGAAAATAATTTCTAACATTTCTATTACCTCTCATTAACTGCTAAAAATTGCCAACAAAATTACATTACAAGATTTCTCTAACATGAATCTCCTAAGATTTAGTCTACATAGGTACAAGAGCTCTATTTGAATACTTGACAAACAAAATGATCCAGTTTCATTTGGAAAGAGGAACACTGAAGCCGGTGCTTAGTACTCCACGTCAATCAAGGAACTTCAACCTGCCACATCCTACACTCAAAAGAAAAAGGTGCAGTAAGATGGTATCAGTACACCACACATACTGGTAGGCATCATCAGTTGACTAGAGTTACTTAACACAACAACATAAAATCAATATGCAATTAATAATACTAAATTCAGCAATTACATCACTTATGTAACATCCCACTAAGTTTAATCACTACAGTATTGTTTCTTATGACTTATCAAGATTCACACAATTATCCTACGTTTTTGGTTGTTAATTAGCCTATTAGTCTACCTCTATTTATTTCTGCTACATCGATCCCCCTGCCACGGCGATGTGTCCGCTGCAGTGCTACCCCATCCTACCAGTAATCAATTTCCCTTAGTCTAGTTCTTTTTTATCCTGCCACACAAACTTATAACTCAACTACCTCTCTTACCACTAAATTATAAAAGACCAAGTCTATTCTACCTTTTATTAACCTATTTCGTTATCTATAGGGTTTTCCAGCTCTCTTTAGTGTAGTACATCAAATAATAACATCTACTTGCTATCTCACGGTACTGCACTATCTTTCGTTAAAACTGTTGCAACCCATAAGTTTCTATCATTTAACATCTGTACATATGTTGAGAGTTTTGGAGTATGACATATGCAAGAAAGGGCCCAGGGGATGAGTATACGAACATAGCAGTGAGGAGCAAGAAGTGGGGGATGGAGATCAGGTGCCTTGGGCGCTGTGCCATGCTTCTAGGCCGGCGCGTAGCGCCCCTGGCCTGGCGCTATGGCCGTCGCGCCGCGCCCCTTTCCATCACCTTAATTATATAAGTCCTTTCTTGACTTGATTAAATCATTTGTAACATTTTCCTTCGGCAGAGAAGAGAGGGTAAGTGACAATTTCTTCTATTTTCTACTAATTAACATCATTAAACTCCATCCAAACACAAATTGTTCTTCGATAACGAGTTCTAGTCCTACGAGGAACATCCCTGTGAAGTTATTTCTTGAAAATTCGCTCAGAGTACCAGAACCCCACCAAGTAAAAGTTATCGGAATCACTTCTAATTGAGTCCTAAGCGGGTACAAGTGATAGGTAAGCACTTCTACCTTCTAAACTCTTGAGAATTTATGAGTTTTGGCTGAATTAAACTATAGATAAGGACTATGTATGTTGTGGTTAGCTTCTACAAGAGGTATTGAGATTATATCATAGTGTCCCTCATTGGGAAAGAGTATGTTAAGTGTGACTAACACTAGGAGCATCATAGGGACTCCTCTGTTCTTTTGTTCACAGTATTAGTGGGATTCTGATACCTTTTGTCATTCCAAGGCCTTAGAAGCTTATGGATAGTTGTTGAGCCTAACTTAGTAAAGTTGGATAGCATAGGGCATAGCTGGGCGATATAACTTTTAGCTTGACGCCTATATTATCAATAAAGCTCACCTAGAGGCTGTTGGCATACCTAGACGCCTCCAGGACCAGAATTGGATAGGGTGGTCTTACCTCCGAGTCAGTGACACTAGGGTTGCCTAGTGAACTGAGTGCCATCTTGCCACATGATTGGCTACTGTTAGTGACTGTTAGTTTCAGTTGACTCAATTCTTGTCCTACAGGTCGCTTAGGAAACCACTCCAGTTGTTACAAGTCCGACATACTAGTTGATACTTAAGGGGGGGAACCTTATTAGTAGTTAGATGTGGAGCCAACGCCCCAGGCGGCTCTTATAGATGCTCATGTACAGCTTGCCGCATAGGGCCAGGTCCAGATATACCTGCCTACGAGGCTAGGAATTTCCCAAAGGAGCCATATGAAATCTGGATAGACTAAGTTAAGGTCCAAAGGGACTACAATCAGAGTATCACAGTGTTACTTCCAGGATAAGAGTTATAGTAAGCTGCCTGTGGAGAGTTAGGGCTAACCGCATAGGAACGTATTTAGCTGGTAATAGTCCTGTAGTCATCCTAAACAAAGGAATCATATGACAGTCGCCTACAACCTTGTTCTTTGTTTATAATCTATCATTTGTCCTAGTATTCCCGTTAGGGTATTAATTAGGCCACTCTGAACCCCGCCTATGTTACGCCCTACCTTGGGAGGCACGATCGGCACCTAATGCTACACTGGGATCTAAACTGACCTAACTAGGCTTATGCACCCCTGGTGCAATCCCGCAACCCAAATCAAGAAAATGATGAGCTATATCTCAGCTATAAACACAGCCTCGGGCCAGCAAGGCCACATAGCCACCTGTAAATAGGGGTGGGCACAGTTTGGGCCAATCCGAAATTCAAATTTTTGGATATTTGGGTTGGATTTTTGGATTTCGAATTTCATTTTTAAAATTTATGGATTTTGGATTGGAGATTGGATTCAGTATTATGGATTTTGGGATATCCAAAAAATTGAAAATTTTATACCTTATATTAACCCTACTCAATTTTCATATCATATATGTCCAATACTGATAAATTCAATTTGCAAGATCCAATAGATTAATTGCTATGGTCCATCACAATATTAAATCAATATAAAATATATTTATTAATCAAATATAAAAATGTAAAATATTTCATGAGCAAGTAAAGTTTAATACACAGCATGGGTGGTACAGTCACCTCAATTCTTGTTAATTGTAGAGAGTAATAAATTTCAAAGAGCAAACTATTAGGTGAATTAAGATTGTTAATTGTTATGGTCTACCTAAAAAACTCAAAAATCTAAACTGAAAATTCGAAAAATCCAAATCGATTAATCTAAAATCGAACTTAAAAATCCAATCCAATCCAATTTATTTAAATTGGATTTGGATTGTACTTTTTTTAATCCAAAAAATCAAATATCCAAATTGAAATTTTCATATCCAATCTGATGGCCTGAACGCCCACCCCTACCTGTAAAAGAAAACAACTAACAAACAACAATGCAATACAAGGATCCTATGCAGGCTGACAAGACCACCATGCTGTCTACTTATAATAAAAAAGAAACAGGCGGTCATATTCAAGCTATAGCCAACAAGGCTGCTAACAAACTCACTAAACTAGGCCCCACACAGCCAGCACGCAAAATAGAACATACATAGGCCCCACATGGACAACAACAACCAACCAACAATAGAGAAATTGTAGTCTGCAAGCCTCTACGAGTGGAATATTGGTCGGGACAAGGCCCCGACCTACTCAAAAGTTGTACAACACAAGAAAAAACCTTTCAAACTATCAACTCCGAAGAAAAGGAGCTGAATGAACTGCTAACTCAGGCTGAAAGCTAGGAAGGTCCTGAACCACATCTATCCACACCTACAGGCAAGTAACGCAGCGCCTCAAGGATGGGAGTCTATACAATATGTACCGAATATGTAAGACAATAATGAACATAACTAAACAAACTGATAAAAGAATTGAAAGTAAGCAACAGGGGGAATAAGAGCTCAACCTAAGTGGCCTTATGACTTAAATCATAACTAGCAAGTAATTACAAACAACCAAGAACCTAACCTGGCCCCCATAAGCCTGGAAGGTGCAAACAACATAAAATAACCTACATGGGCCCCCATAAGCCCCGACAAGTGCCAATCAATCTATATACCCCTATCGGTACCCCTGAGGCTCCATAAGTTACTACAACTATGTCTCATACAAGTCAAACCCCCGGGAGGGTCGGTATTATCAACTCTGACATGGAAAGAGTTTATAAAAGACCCCAACATGGCCCTGCAGGCTTAACTCTAGTCCCTTTGGACACTTAATAACTCTGGAAGCGATTCGGTAGGTTGTAAGCCATACCATAGCTCCAAAAGCAGTTATGTAGTTTGTGTGAGTGATAGCAGCATCATAGCTCCGTAAGAAATCCATATGATTAGCATCTCGTCGACTAATTATAGAGAGGGGTCATAAAAAATGTGATCTACCCCTATCACGGATGCTACACTATGACCTCAAGTCTATTCGTAACAGCTAACCATACATTTTAGTTTCTACGCCAGTACTGAAATGCTAGTCACACCAACATTACGATAGAACTAACTTACCGAATGGATAGCCCATACCTTGATTGAAGATTCTCATTTATCCAATTGGTTCCAACCTGTAGCTTGAAATTCCACATGATTATAGCCCTTACGTTGAGAGTATAGGGCTATTTTTAATACTACAACTCGACAAATGAAAAAAACCTTTCGATAATAATAACTAAACTTCAACTCTATATAACTCGGCTGAAAACTTACAATTTCTCGAGAGTTTAGAAGGGAGAAATACTTACCTATTGCCTATGGCTGATTAGGACTCAATTTGAAGCAATTCCGATAAACTTTACTTTATAGGTTTTCGGTACATCGAGTGAAGTTTCAAGAAATAACTCCGCAGATATGCTTCTCGTAGGCCTAGAACTCGTTATCCAAGGATAATTTGCATTTGTACGAAGTTTAGCGGCGTAATTTTGCTAAAAATCGATATAAAGCTGAGAGATATCATGTAGGGATCGAGGGTTTGTTTGCTGAAATGTTTGCAAATGATTTAAACTTCACTAAACCCATATGTATAGGTGGGGGTTCGGTGGCCTAGGGGGAGGCGTAGCCTCGCCCGACCCTGGTAACCCATTCGATGATGTCCTCGCTTGTCCAACTTTCGAGGCTTCTCCCGCATGCGTCATTCTCTCATTGCTCACCGCAAGCCCATGCGCACGTACACTAGCCGCTAACATATTACGGGGTATAACATCATTCCCCCCCCCCCAGGAACATTCATCCTCGAATGTAATATTTATATTTAAGGGACTTAGCTCCTTCAACTATTGCAAGAAAAATTTCAGCAAAGCTTCCTCGGTAATATGGACTATTAGGAAACCTGAAACACAGAAAAGTCCAACATAGGTGTCTCACATGATGCTACAACCAACTATCCCACAACATAGAAGTGAACAACTGAATAGTACTAATGATACAAGCAATAACGTAACAACAATCTTACCTCGACTGTGTAATCTTGGTCAGGTCTAGAATAAGTGAGGATATCTAGACCTTATGTCTTCCTCAGCTTCCCAAGTCATCTCTTATACATTTTTGTTCCTCCATAATACTTCAATAGAGGCTACATCTTTAGTCCTCAATCTACAAACCTGTCGATCTAATATAGCGACTGGAGTCTCTTCGTAGTACAATTCTTCAGTAACTTAAACGTCCTCAATTAGGAAAACCCGAGATGGGTCTCCTATACACCTTCATAGCATTGATACATGGAAAATTGGATGAACAGATTCTATCCCTAAAGGTAGTTCTAACCTTCGAAGGATTCGATATGGGCCGATGAACCTAGGGCTAAGCTTGCCCTTCTTGCCAAATCTCATCACGCCCTTCATAGGCAAAACTTTGAGAAATACCCAATCATCAACATTAAAATCCAAGTCTCTATGTCAGACGTAGGAATAGGATTTTTGATGACTCTGGGCTGTTAGCAAGCATTCTCTGATAAGTTTTACCTTTTCTTCTGACTGATGGATCATGTCAGCTCCGATTAACCCTGCCTCTCCTACTTCAAACCAGCCTATGGGGGACCTGCATTTTCACCCATATAAAGCCTCATAGGGTGCCATCTGAATAGCATAATGATAATTATTATTGTATGCAAACTCAATAAGGGGTAAATGCTCATCCCAACTTCCTCCAAAGTCTAACACACACGCCCATAACATGTCCTCGAGCATCTGAATGGTTCACTCTGCCTAACCATCCATCTCGGGATGGAAAGTTGTACTCAGATTAACCTGCATTCCCAAATCTTTCTGAAATGATTGCCAAAATCTAGCTATAAAATTTGCCCCTCTATCGAAAATGATAGATACTGGGACACCATGCAGTTAGACTATCTCCTTAATACATGACTCAGCATAATCTTCGGCTGAGAATGTAGTCTGGACTGGCAAGAAGTGGGTTGATTTCATCAACCTGGCAATAATAACCCAAATAGAGTCAAATTTGCGCCTGGTGCGGGGTAATCCTGTCAAAAAGTCCATATTAACTGCCTCTCATTTCCACATAGGTACAGCTATCTCCTGAGTCAGTCCGCCAAGTTTCTGATGTTCATCCTTTACCTGTTGGCAATTGGGACACTATGCAACAAACTCAGCTATACCTTTCTTCATTCCATGCCACCAATATATCTCCTTTAAATCATGGTACATCTTTTTCGAACCTGGATGGAGAGAGTAACGGGAGTAATGTACTTCTACCATGATCTGCTGGCGAAGCCCTGCCATGTCTGGGATGTAGATTTGACCTCTAGATCTCAAGACCCCATCTTCTGTTAGCTCAAAGGCTGATATTTCACCATGCTGAACCTTGTCCCTAAACTGTACTAGACTAGGGTCCTCGTACTTCTTCTTCTTTACCTCTTCCACCAGAGATGACACTACTGTATTTTGAATTACAACCCCATTATCCTTTGAATCTACTACCCGGACTGCTAGACTAGCTAACCGAAGTAGCTCTCGAGCCATTTCTCATTGTTCTGGCCTCAAACATGATAAACTGCCCATGGATCTGTGGCTAAGGGCATCGGCTACAATATTAGCCTTCCATGGGTGATACAAGATGTTCACTTCATAGTCTTTTAGTAATTTTAGCCAATGACACTACCTCAAATTCAACTCTTTCTACATGAATATGTACTGGAGGCTCTTATGATCAGTAAAAATATCAACATGCACACTATACAAGTAATGCCTCCATATCTTCAAAGCATGAACCACTACAGCTAACTCCAAATTATGGGTGGAGTAGTTCTTTTTGTTCTTCCTTAGTTTCCTCAAAGAATAAGAGATTACCTTTTCGTGTTGCATCAGAACACACCCTAACCCAACGCCTGAAGCGTCACAGTACATAGCACAACCTTCTGAACCTTCTGGCAAGGCTAACAGTGGTGCAGATGTCAATTGGTTTTTCATCTCCTGGAAACTCTGCTCACAGGCCTCGATCCAGTGGAACTTGGCTACTTTCTGAGTCAATCTGGTCGATGGCGCTGATAGGGTCCTTCCACAAACCTTCGGTAATACCTGGCTAACCCAAGAAGTTGCAAACCTAAAAAAAAAAAAAAAAAAAAAGTTAGGGTTGTAAGTCTGGCCCAGGTCTTTACCAGCTCAATCTTCTGTGAATGAACCTAAATATCAGCATCTGATACAATATGGCCCAAGAAAGCTACGGAATTCAACCAGAACTCACATTTAGAGAATTTTGCGTATAACTGGTGATCTCTAAGGATCTAGAGTACTGTTCGCAAATGATTTCTGTGTTCATGCTCTAAGTGGGAATACACCAGAATATCATCAACAAATATTATCACAGACAAATCTAAATATGGCCCGAAGATGTTGTTCATCAAATCCATGAACGCTGCTGGGGAATTCGTCAACCCAAAGGACATAACCAAGAATTCAAAATGACCATATCTGGTCCTGAAAGCTGTCTTTGGAATATCTTTTTCCCGAACTCGCACCTAGTGATATCCTAACCTTAAGTCGAATTTGGAGAAGTATTTCTCCCCTTGCAGCTGACCATACAAATCATCTATCTTTACAAGGGGATATTTATTCTTAATAGTAACTTTACTCAACTGCCGATAATCTATATACATGCGTAGGTAGCCATCTTTCTTTCTCACAAACAGGACTGGTGCATGCCACGGTAAAGTATTGGGCCTAATAAAACCCTTATCTAACAAGTCTTTCAACTATTCTTTCAACTCTTTCAACTCAACAGGAGTCATTCGATATGGAGGGATGGATATAGGTTGTGTGTCTGGGGGAAAGTTAATAAAAAAATTGATCTTACGCTCTGGGGGAATACCCGGGAGCTCATCTGGAACACATATAGAAGCTCATTAACCATCGAGGTGGACTGAAGAGTCGGGGATTCTTCTTGCATATGTTGAACCCTAACAATATGGTAAACACAACCCATCGCTATCAGCTTTCTCGCTTGAAGATAGGATATGAACCTACCTTTTAGCATAGCTGTATTGCCTTTCCATTCTTGCACTACCTCTCCTGGAAAGTGAAATTGGACGGTCTTGGTCCAACACTCCACATTGGCATAACACGGAGCTAGCCAATCCATTTCCATAATTACATCAAAATCAATCATTTCTAACTCCACTAAATCTGCTAAGGTATGGCGACCGACAATCTCTACTGTACAACCCCTATATACTCTTTCAGCAATAATAGAGTCACCGACGAGGGTGGACACCGAGAAGGGTCGCTGAAGAAATTTTAACGTTATACCAGACTTTACAACGGCCAGTAGGGGAGTAGCATCAGACAAAGTGGAACCTGGGTCTATCAAAGAATAAACTGAGTGAGAGCAAACGTCCAGTATACCTGTCACAACATCTGGTGAGGACTCTGACTCCTGTCTCCCTGGTAAGGCGTAAGTGCGATCCGTAGCACTTCCAAAACTAGATTCCCCTGATATACCTCGAGCACTGCCAGCTAGAGCTGAGGGCCTACGCCCTACTGAAGGTGATCGAGCATGTGACCCCACTAAAGACCTATTTGGGTGGTCTCGATCACCCTAATCTCTAGATGACAACCCCTCATCATATGACCCTATTGTCCACAAGTTCAACAAGCAGTAGATCCATACCTGCACCTCCAAAAAAGCTATCGACTGCAAATCCTACAACGCGGAACAACAGTCTTGCTCTGATTAGAACCTCTCTATTGCTGCGAGCCTAGTGCTCATGAACTCTCGCTGGGACTTGAATGCCCGTGATGATTTGACCTACCGCCCTGCTGTTGTGGAGGTAAGGTTCTAAGTGTCCTTCCTTGCAACCGAGGTCTGGGTTCCCCTTGATACTCTACCAACAAATCAGAGGGCCTCGCCCTCTGGTGTTTCTCCCGACTCACTCTCTCAGCCTCATACTGGCATTGCCTGATTCCTTTTATGTTCTGAGCAAAATCCTAAATACGCGCGATATCCATGTCCTTACGCAATGTGGCAGTAATACAAGCCTCCACATACTCCGTAGCAAGCCCCATGATGAACCGGTGTACCTAGTTGGCATAGTATCAACAAAAGCTAGCCCATACCTTACCAAAGAGTCAAACCTCAACGAGTACTCCTGAACGCTCATGCTACCCTGCTCTAAATACAAAAACTGATCCACCTGATCCTGTCGGATCTCCCAGGGCAAGTAAAGATCTATGAAAGCCTCTAAAAAGCTGGGCCAAGTAGGTGGGGGTACATTTCCACCCCTGGACCTCTCCTAACTCTCATACCATAGCACTACTATATCTCCCAGGTGAAATACTGCCAACTCAACTGACTCTGTGGACGAGGCATGCATCACCCTAAATATTTGTTGTAACTGATCCAAGAAGTCTTGAGGATCCTCTCTGGGATTTGTCCCTATAAACTGCAGAGGACTCAAGGCAAGAAATTCCCGGACCCTCGAACTTTCAGGCCCCTTAGAGGCTTCAATAGAAACTTATGTCACTGGCTAACACTGAGCGGACAACATCTGATCCAACATGTAAACTGCGCTCCTAACCTCCTGATCTAATTGTATAGTGATAGCTGGGGGTGGTGCTGACATATCTGCTGCCTTGGGGCATTCCTGATGTGGCGGAGAATGTTGGGGAGACTGGGATGGAGTCACCCTATCTTCCTCAGATCGAGACGGCTCTGACTGGGGCCCCTTGCTAGTGCCCTCTCCTTCCGCAACATCCCGACCAATCGTGGTCCGTCGTGCGTCAGGTATTTTCTCGATAAATAATAAGAATGATGTAAACCTAAGGATTTACCGGTATACAACATAGCTCTACAACACGACTGGAGAACAAAGGACTGTAACCACGCTATTATGCCTTGAAGCCTCCTGCCTATAGAATGTGGTGCACAACACACCCATAGACAAGACCCTACTTGACCTAGCTTGCAGACCCCCTGAGATATGACCTGCTCTGATACTAAGTTTGTCATGCCCTACCTTGGGAGGCATGACTGGCACCTAATGCCACATTGGAATCTAAACTGAACTAACTAGGCTTATGCACCACTGGTGCAAGCTCGCAAACCAAATCAAGAAAACGATGAGCTATATCTTAGTTGTAAACATAGTCTCGGGCCTGCAAGGCCACATAGCCACCTATAAAAGAAAACATCTAACCAACAACAATGTAATACAAGGATCCTATGTGGGCCGACAAGACCACTATGCTGTCTAGTTATAATAGAAAAGAACTAGGCGGTCATATTCAATCTATAGCTGACAAGACTGCTAACAAACTCACTAAACTAGGCCCCACATAGCCAACACGCAAATAGAACATACATAGGCCCCACATGGACAACAACAACAACCAATAATAGAGAAACTATAGTATGCAACCCTCTACGAGTGGAATAGTAGCTGGGACAGGACCCCGACCAACCCAAAAGTTGTACAACACAGGAACAAACCTTTCTAACTATTAACTCTGGAGAAAATAAGTTGATAGAACTGCTAACTTAGGCTGACAGCTAAGAAGGTCCAGAACCGCATCTAGTCGCATCTGCAGGCAAGTAATGTAGCACCCCAAGGATGGGCGTCTGTACAATATGTACAGAATATGTAAGACAGTAATGAACATAACTAAACAAACTGCTAAAAGAATTGAAAGTAAGCAACAGGGGGAATAAGAGTTCAACCTGAGTGGCCTTACGACTTAAATCATAACTATCAAGTAAATACAAACAACCAAGAACCTAACCAGGCCCCCATAAGCTTGGAAGGTGAAAACAACATAAAATAACCTACCTGGTCCCCCATAAGTCCGGGTAAGTGCCAATCAATCTATATACCTCTATCAGTACCCCTGAGGATCCATAAGTGACTGCAACTGCGCCTCAGAAAAGTCAGACCCTCGGGAGGGTCGGTAATATCACCTCTGACATAGAAGGAGTTTATAGAAGACTTCAACATGGCCCCACAGGCTTAACTCTAGTCCCTTTGGATACTTAATGACTCTGGAAGAGATTTAGTAGATCGTAAGCCATACCATAGCTCTAAAAGCAGTTATGTAGTTTGCGTGAATGATGGCAGCATAGTAGCTCTGTATGCAATCTATAGCCCCATAGGCATAAGCAGGATCATAGCTCCATAAGTGGTTTATAGTTTCGTAAGTAATCCGTACGATTAGTAGCTTCTCGGCTAATTACAGCGAAGGGTCGTATGAAACGTAATCTACCCCTATCAGGGATGCTACAGTACGACCTCAAGTCTATTCATAAAAGCTAACCATACATTCTAGTTTCTACGCTAGTACTGAAATGGTAGTCGCACCAACATTATGATAGAACTAACTTTCCAAAAGGATAGCCTTCACATACCTTGATCGACAATTCTCAGTTATTCGATTAGTTCTAACCTGTAGTTGGCAATTCCACTCGATTGTATCCCTTTCGCTGAGAGAATAGGGCTATTTTTGATACTACAATTCGACAAATGACAAAATCTTGTTATAATAATAACTATACTTCAACTCTATACAACTCAGTCGAAAACTTATAATTTCTAAAGAGTTTAGAAGGGAGAATTTCTTACCTATTTCCTGTGGCTGATTAGGACTCAATTTGAAGCAATTTTGACAACCTTTACTCAACAGGGTTTCGGTACATCGAGCGAATTTTCAAGAAATAACTCCACAGAGATTCTTCTCGTAGGCCTGGAACTCATTATCCAAGGTGAATTTGCGTTTGGATTGAGTTTAGCGGCATAATATTGCTAAAAATCGATACAAAGTTAAGAGAATATCACGTAGGGGTCGAGGGTATGTTTGCTAAAATGTTTACAAATGATGTAAACTTCACTACACCCATATATATAGGTGGGGGATCGGTGGCGTAGGGGGCGCATCGCGTAGGACATTGTGCCAAGGGGCTGTTGTGCCGCGCTGCCCACTACACTGAGTGGCTACCGCGTCGCACAAGCCCTCGCGGCCTAGCCTCACCTGGCCATGCTAACCCATTCGAAGATGTCCTCACTTGTCCAACCTCCGAGTCTTCTCCAACATGTGTCATGCTCTCATTGCTCACCGCAAGCCCACATGCACGTACACTAGCCGCTAACATCTTACGAGGTGTAACAGCCTATTTCCTCTAGGCCGTTAAAGATTATAATCCCTCCTAGGAACTTTTGGTCAGGTATAGGCACACGGGTGTGCCTACTGGCAATTACATACACTATTCTAGGGGTGAATAACAGTCGAATTAGGCCTAAGGGGCCAGATACGCCTCTAAGTGACTAGATTTGTAGATTGTAACATAGTATCCCTAGTTGGGGTAGATCGTATTTCGTACTGCCTCTCGCCATGAATATCTAAGAGGCTACTAGTTGTACAAACTGCTTACGAAGCTATAAACTACTTATGGAGCTATGATGCTGCTAATGCTTATGGAGCGATAGATTGCTTACGGAGCTACGATGTTGTGTCGCTTACGGAGCTACTAAATTACTTATGGAGCTATATATTATCTGAAAGGACTAAAGTGAAGCCTATGGGGCCATATTGAAGTATATTCACTTATGGACTTCTTCTATGCCGTAGCGGCATTACAGACCCTTCGTAAAGCCTCGTGTGCTCAAGGTGAAGTCAAAGGGGCAAAAAGGCCCAAACTCAGTCACAGGAGCTCAGAAGGCTCCGGTATAGTCTCAAGAGACTAGGTATGTTCAGTCACACTTACTTGCAGGGCCTCAGGGATACCAATAGGGTTATATATTTTGATTGGTGCCTGTCAGGCCTTCTGGGGGCCCAGGTAGGTTATCTCTGTGTTGATTGTACCTTCTAGACTTATGGGGGCCAGGTTAGGTTCTTGTTTGAACATTTGTTTGCTAGATATAGCCTATAAGTGTTTAATCTTACAACTTACGCTCTTATTTGTATATTTATCTACTAGACGCAGGCCATGATTATAAAAGCATATAGGTTAACTTCTACCCTTCTTTCTATTTACCTTCAATTCTTTATCAGCTTCTATCCAGCTTCTATTACTGCTTTACATACTCGATGCATATTGCACTGACGCCCAACTATGGGGTGCTGCATACTTGCCTACAGGTTTAGATAGACAGGTTTCAGGACCTCCGTTAGGAGCTATTCAGAGTCAGCAGATTAGTCAGCTTCTTTCATTCATAGTTGCCAGGTAGTGGGAGTTTGCTCTTTTGTTGTAAAGCATTTCGGTAGGCCGGGGCCTTGTCCCGACCAATATTTTCACTCTTAGAGGTTGTAGACTACAGTCTTCAGTTAGTTGGCTATTGTTGGTCGTGTGGGGCCTATGTATGTTATTTCCATGTTGGTCGTGTGGGGCCTAGTTTAGCTAAATAGTTAGCAGCCTTGTCCGCTATATTGTGAATATGACCGCCTGTTTTCATTCTGTTATAACTAGACAGCATGTAGGTCTTGTCGCCCCGCATAGGATCCCTTTATTATTATGTTGGTTGGGTTAGTTGTTTTCTTTTATAGGTGTTGTGTGGCCTTGTTGGCCCAAGGCTGTATTTACAACCGAGATATAGTAGTTTGTTTTCTTGATTTGAGTTGCTGGCTAGCACCAGGGGTGCATATGCCAGGTCAGGTCAGCCTAGGTCCTAGAGTGGCATAGGTGTCAGTCATGCCTCCCAAGGTGGGGCGTGACACAAACCCGTCATACTATCACCCATAGATCACAAAATCAATTTAAAACATATGGTTGCAGATATACATATGGTATATCAGTATTGTATACCCACATAATTTTTATCTCACAATTATACCATCGGTGATATGCCGGGCACACGGCTCCATTATATCACTGTACATACATGTCAGAGGGTCTTATGCTTGCCCTTCCAGTCATGACCTGCAGGGGACTCTACAAATCTATGTACTATACACCCGGCCATATGAACATTCATCATACCTATCTATGTACTCACTCGTACACCCATCCGCATGGTCCTTTAGCCATAATTATCTGTTTACTCTCTCATACCGCTCGCCCGGATGCTCACCTCAGGCACATGCCATTCGTGTATCCAATCCTTATTCAAAATCTGATTGTAATAACCTATTCATCTGAGTTCCTTAACTTCGGCCATAGGCACCTCGGTTACCATCATATCGATAACTTTCCTTCCATATTATCTGTCATCTCTGTCATGGATTTATTTAATGCCAATTCGCCCCTCAAATCTCGGGATGCATAATGCAACACAACACGTAGCAGATCATCACACGATAATAATTACACATTCACATAACAAGTACAATAACATGAATTTAAATCAACCTCGTGTCCAAACAATAGTAATAAAATTTTATTTAGCATGTTATAAGATTTCTGACTTGACCCGTTCACTGGTTTAGGCTCCGCTGCAACGGCATTATTGCCCTTACAGCGGTCTCACTGCAGTGGTATACTACCTGTCGTAGCTGTACTACTGGCAGTATTGCGACCAGTCTTTATTCCAGTTTCTCCCATATTTTGATTTCTCTATACTCACTATAATGAATAATATCATAACAAGCTTACATCAACAATTAACTTACCACAGCATCACCATTAATGCGGTCAACAATCATCATTCCAGAAAATACAATACTGATCACAGCACATTCAAGTCATTATGTAAGATATTACTATCCTACGCCAGTCGTTTCATCTCACGCTCAAATATAGTTATAACTTATTAATTAGTCCATTAATTGCGTCTCCTACACAAAGTCTACATGATTTTACACATCTAAGGTTTCAATTCAAAGAAGGAAGAAGTCCATATTTATACCTGAAAATATTTTGTCAAAGACACCCATAAGTTAACCTCCTCAACAAAGTTTGATTTCAGTGCATATCCTAGAACATGAGCCTATTTATTTGTTGAAATATCTCCCCAAGGGCTTTTCCTCATTATGAGCTTTCGTCACCCCTCTTCTAATATGCTTATTCTTAGATTTTCACTGATTCTGATTAATAGACTAAAACATAGTTAAAAATACATTCCTATTCATCAAAAGCATATAAATCATACACACGTATATGTTTAGCTAACCAAAGTATAATGTAAAAGCAAGTTAACCATAGCCTACCTGGGCACCAAACTATCGTCCCGATCATCCTCGACTACGGCTATTCTATTTCTTTGATTTCCTCGCGAGAATTCCTAGCTATGGAGATAGAATTCCACCCTTTGGATCCTCTTGTTTTCTTCCAAAAGTCTATTTTATATTCTTAGACGTTTTTAATAATTCCTCTTCAAGGAATAGGATTTTAATATCTAAATTGGAATGGAATTTGTGGATTTCTTATCCGTGTCGTCTGCTGCAGCGGACACCCCTCCTACTACAATGGTTATGATGTGGAGAAAATTGATGTGCCATGATTTTACGGCACTTTCAATGCTCAAAACCAAGAAAATATGCAAATTTCGGGTATGCTTATGTAGATATGATATGTTTGTGTTAAGTATTGCAGCAAAATAGGTCCGGAACGTGAAATAGGAAAAGTAAGGAAAAAAGTAAGGTCCTTTATGTTTCTTTTGTTGTTTTTGTTCTTAACATGTCTTAGGTTCGTGCATGCCTAGTACTAGGAGCCAAGGAAAATTCCTAGTTCAAATTGATCAAGAACTTGAACAAACACTGCAAAATCAAAGGAGAATGGCCAACATACAGGAGCAAGAGACAGTGGAATAGTCTACAGCCAGTATGTTGGCTGAGGAACAAGCTCGGGCAAAAGATAGAGAGTTAGCAATGGTTGCTAAAGAGCAATGATCTTGGGCAAATTTATATGCCCAAGTGATACTCAAAAGTACCATTTTAGCCTTGTTTATCTACCAATGTGTATACATTCTCATGTAATTGGTAATAAAATGTGAATTTATACTAACCAACATGATTAGCATTGTTTTGCAGGTAAAATGTGATTTTGGGAAGCTAAAATGCATGTTGGATGATATCGGGGTTGGACTTGGATGCGAGCAAGGGATAAAGCATTGGACAGCATGAATTAAAGGGGCTCCGCGATGGAGCCGTGTCACGCTGCCATCGCGGAGGCCTTCTGCCTGGATAGGGAAATTTCGCCAAAATTTCAGTGGAGGTCCGCGTTTGCTCCGTGGCACGGTGGCTTGGCTCCACGTTAAACGTCGTGCCACGTTGAGCTTTAATTCCTAGACCCCCAATTCCAGTGAGGGTCCACGTCCGTAGCGTGTCACGGAGGCAGTGCTCCGCGATGCACTCCGTGACACGTTGCTCGTTATTCCGGGAAAAATTCTCAGCAGTATAAATAGAACACTTAGGTTCATTTTTCAATATTCTGACTTGGTGGAGCAAGGACGTGGGTTACAGGTAGTTGAGGGACGAAAATATCAGGGTTTTTTCTCTCTTTCTTTCTTCTTCAATTCAATTTCTTGTATGATTAACACTCATTTTAAGATGTTTAATCCACAAATGAGTGGCTAATTCCTTTCCTTACTGAGATTATGAACAATTGTGATGAAATTTGATCATTGATTCTTTGGTTTTTCATCTTTTATTCCATGTTGTTCTATTAATTCTTGTTCTTACTGCATTAATGTGTGGCCTACGTTAATGTACATCTAAAAAGTCCGGTTTCACTCGAGAGAGCAAGAAATTGGAAAGTTGTGAATTAATAGGATATGTTCTTTACTTGGTTTGTGAAAATTGAGTCTTGATTTGCTTTTAGGATAGAAATATACCTGAAAGTCGTATTAGTCAATTTGGGAACCGGAATTGTATGGCTAGAACATGAATTGCATTTGATCACAGAAATATAGACGGATGGTTCATGATTCTTAAGTGAGGTTAAATACGAGAGTTTTAATCTCTTGGCAAATGTTCTTGGCTAGCAACTGGAGGAAAAGATTAACCAAATTATGATGATAATCAATTTCATTACATGTTCGTTTAACCTCAGCATGCTCTCATTCATAGTTCAGATTCAAAGTAGATAATTGTTTTTAGATTTAGTATAAAAATTATAAAACAAACTATCAAACTTTTGGTTACACTATTGTCTGCATTTTTAGAAGTAAAATATAGTACACTTGAGCAAATTGCACTTCATCCAAGTCTCTGTGGGATCAATACTTGGCTTACTAAAGCCACTTACTACTTGTTCGACCACGTGCACTTGCGTGTTGTTTTATATACCCAACAAACGAACGAACAAGTTTTTGGTGTCGTTGTCGGGGACTTGGCAATTGGTGAATTTGTTTTAAGTGTTAATTTACTGTATTTTTATTTTCTTAGTGTTGACAACTTGGTCTTAGCCTGTATTTTGCAGACTTAATTGATGTTGAACACGGGCAAGAGACAAGGAGCTGGTGGAATCATATATAGAGCCAGAAAGGATATTTCACAGTAAACGAAGAGAAGCTCTACAAAGAAAGCTGCAGTTGCTCAGACAGACGATCATGGAGCAACAACAGAATCCACCGGTAGTACGGGCAGTGTTAGTGCCCGAAGAAGCAGCAGCTCGGCCGGTTCGCGAGGTGGCAATCCCACATGCCAATAATGTTACATCGAGTATCCGCAAACCTGAGCCAGGAGGGAGATTTGAACTTAAACAAAATATGGTGCAGTTGTTGCACACTAGCGGGCAGTTTACCGGTCTCCCTCATGAAGATCCACAGCAGCATCTCCAAAATTTTTTGGAGATAAGTGACACTTACATCCCCGCTAGAGTGTCATCAGACTATGTTTGGCTTACATTGTTCCCATTCTCATTATTGGGAGAAGCCAAGAGGTGGTTGAAAGCTGAGCCACCGAATTCTATTTCTACATGGGATGATCTTGCACGGAAGTTCTTGATATGGTTTTTTCCCTCCGGTAAAACAGTAAGACTTAGAAGTCAGATTCTAAGTTTCAAACATAGAGAGGGAGAAAATTTATATCAGGTTTGGGAGAGATTTAAATCCATGTTGCGGGATTGTCCTCATCATCATCAGTCCAATGATGTGCTGGTGCACACATTTATAGAGGGTTTGGAACCCCACACCAAAATATTGCTAGACTCAGCAGCTGGAGGGAAAGCGCTGGAGAAAACTTATGAGGAGATGTATACCTTGTTGAACCATATTTCATAGGGCAATCCAGAATGGAATGCTGATTCATCAAGAGGTGGGACAAGGAAAGCAGCAGGAGTGCTAAAAGTGGATGGGTTTACTGTTATCGCTGCACAGATAGCTGCATCGCAAAATTAACTTAACACCCACTATAGCAACATGACATTGAACCAGCCTCAATCCCCAGTTAATGCAGTACAGCAGATGTGGTGTGAAGTGTGTGGAAGCAGTGAGCACTCAGCTGAGTGTTGTGGAGCCAATCCTGACTCGGTAAACTTTGTGGGTAATGCGCAAAGGAACCACCAACAGTATGGTAGTAGCTACAATTCCAATTGGAGGAATCATCCTAATTTTTCATGGGGTAGCAACAACCATCAGGGCCAACTTCGGGTCAGGGTGTGCAAAGGAACCAAGGAGGGCAGCAGAATTATCAAGCACAATTCAGAAACAACAATGCACCTCCTCCACCACCATCACCCAGCATTGAGGAGATGTTCAAGACCATGATAGCTAACCAAGCTCAATTGCAGGCTGACTATGTGAAATTGGCAGCCGAAGTGAAAAACAACCAGTTAGCTACCAAGGCACTTGAATATCAATTTGGGCAATTTGCTAGTGCCCAAAACACAAGGCCTAGAGGAGGACTGCCGAGCGACACGGATCCCAATCCCAAGCAGGTAAATGCAGTGACCACAAGGAGTGGTTTGCAGCTGAAAGAGGTGGAACCAGAAAGACCACCTCAATAGTCAGGAGCAGCAGAAGTTGAGAGGGAGCAAAGTACTGAAAGGGGGAAGACTAAGGAAGCTGAATCAGAAAGACCTCCACCCCCGTTACCTCAACGACTAAAGAAACACAAGGAGGAGGCGTGTTTCAAGAAATTCATGGAGGTGCTGAAACAGGTACATATTAACTTACCTCTTGTTGATGTCTTGCAGGGAGTGCCGAAATATGCTAAGTATATCAAGGACATCGTGGCAAATAAAAGTCGGTTGACTGAGTATGCTACGATGGCTCTAACGAAGTAGTGCAGTTTCCGGATCCAAAATAGACTGCCCACAAAGCTAAAAGACCCTGGGAGTTTTACTATCCAGATTACTATTGGGCAGAGCATCCTAGCTCGTGGATTGTGTGATTTGGGAGCGAGCATAAATTTGATGCCATCTTCGGTATTCAGGAAGTTGGGTCTAGGGAGTCCTAGACCCACAACAGTAATCTTGCAGTTGGCAGATCGATCCCTAGCCAGACCTGATGGCATTGTAGAGGGCGTTCTGGTGTAAGTTGGCTCCCTAATTTTCCCGGTAGATTTTGTCGTGCTAGATTTTGAACCAGACGCGGAAGTCCCATTTATTTTGGGACGTCCTTTCTTGGCAATCGGGAAAGCACTAATTGACGTAGATGCGGGGCAGCTAACAATGCGAGTACATGAAGGGGTGGAGGTGTTCGATGTGTACAAGGCACCCAAGCTCCCGATGGTGCATGAAGAACTCTCGGTGATCAATGTGATTGATCAAGGCGATGATGAGCAGAGGAAGGATTCACGGGAGTTAATGGGAAAACCATCGGATAGGTGTAAGCACTACTGGGGGGAGGACGGTGATCGAGAGAAATCTTCCATCACCCTAGAGGACAATTGAGCTTAACGACGTCGAGCCGCGACGGTAAACAAGGCGCTGCACGGGAGGCAACCCGTGAAAAAAAAATTTTCTTTCATTTTGTAAAGTGTAAATAGATTTTTCTTTTCTTTTTCTTTTTCTTGATTTACTACAAAAAAAAAATTCATTTTAGTTTTGTTTTATATGTATTTAGAGTGAAACCTATAATTCTAACCAATTTTGTATAGTGAGATGAATTTCAGGTCAAACGGAGAAAAATATGCACGGAATCGCGAAGGAAAAGTTGAGGTATGAAAAATTAATAAAAAGTGGCAAACAGTGAGCTGAGGCGACAGCTCCGTGTCACGGAGGTGGACCACCGCGTTACCTCCATGACACGTTGCCCTGTATATCGCGACGGGTCACACCGGGTCGCCGGGTGACCCGCGCGATTTCCTTACTTTTTAACCCCGAAAACCCTCCCTTTTCCCTCATTGTTTAATCTCTCCGCGACCAAACCCCCCAAAACCCATCCCCTATCAACGTGACACGGAGTAAGGAAAGAAATTCAAGATTTTTCTTCGATTCTTCAAAGACAAGGTATGTTTTCCGATTTTCTCTCAAATTCTTGTCGATTTTCTTCGATATTGAGCATGGGAGGTGAGCTAAATTGCCCTACATAGTAATTAATCATGAATTCGAGTTAATTGTTGTTGATGAATATTCGGAATGTCGTTATGATTGCTTGAACTTGTCGATTGCATAAATTAATCGAATTTGATTGATAATATCAATTCTAGGGCTTGTATGTTGAATTTGAAGTTGAAAATGTATTGAAATTGTGAATTTTATGCCGGGATGTAAATATTGAATGAGATGAGTCGATGTACAAATTGTTAGAATGTTAATAGAACGACTGATTCTCGGGTTAAGGGAATGTTGAAATTTGTAAGAATTTGGTTAGTTGTATAGGTTCGTGTAGGTAAATTTTTGTTGTTGTTTTGGTTTCTTTGTTTTTCTTTGCTAAGTGCGATGGTTAAGATGTTAGCGATGGTAGTGTTTGTGATTAGCTGTACGAAGTCTGAGTAGTACGCAGAAGTTATACCGTCGAATTTTTCGAACGCACTAAGCATGATTGTATAGTTATTTATTGTGTGTAAATAAGGGTAATCTTGTCATATTGTTGTAACTGTAGCTAAGGACTAAGTGTGGGGTAACCTAGCGTAACCCGACCTTAGCCAAAGTTAATATCCGTGAGCTTAACATTGATCTTGTTTACTTGGGTTGACAGGTAAAATGGCAAGCCGGCAAGATAAAGGAAAAGGTACATCAACTTTGGGCGCTGGAAGGAAGTGAATCAGACTGGGCACAGCAGTCCCAGTCGCACCAGCAGTTCCATGTGGCCAACGCCGCCAATACGGAACAAGATGGGTGACTGATGAGGGGAAAAAGTGGTACGCAAAGCACAAAGAAAACAAATATTTCCCCGAGGAGCACATAGAAAGGGAACCATTGGCACAGGAGTTCCCTAGGATGGTCCATCGGATCGAGGCAGCTGGGCTTAATTTTATATTTGAGGAGCCCAAGGAGTGTAATTTGCACCTAGTTCGGGAGTTCTATGCCATTTGGAACCCGACGATCAGAAGCCACACCATCAAGATCAGAGGGCAAATAGTCACTCTGGAGCCCCACCACCTCAAAGCCATCATAAGAGCATGGGACACAGACGCCCACGTACTCCGGCAGCTGAACGTTACCCCACCGTATGCGGACATCAGACGCACATTGTGTGGGACTCGATCAATAGCTAGATGGAGCAGACACAAAGAGAGGGGCTACCACCAGACTCTGCCATATTCACAGATGAACAGGGAAGCCCGAATCTGGCTGAAGATAGTCTGCTCATGCCTAATCCTGGGGGTACATATGACAGATGTAACCCGGGATCGTGTATGCCTGGTGTACCCCCTGATGAAAGGGCTGGAGATCAATGTGGGGGCGGTAATTATCTCCTCCATGAAGAGAGCCCGGTTGCACCAAGGGCACAGGTATGGCTTTGGTGGACTACTCACCACCTTCCTCAGGGGCCTAGACATCGAGGAGGAGGCCCTTGACTATATCCCACAGATGGAGCGGCGGGCCTTAGATGTTACTAAAACTAAGGCTCCCGACACCACCCACGGGCCAGTGCTTACACTTGGCGAGCGACATGCTCGTGATAACCAGTATATGGCTCGGATGTATGGGATGCAGATGCTCCAGCTGAGGATAGGCGGGAGGCCGGCGACAGAGGAGGAGCTATGGCAGCTCAAGCTAGACTACCCTTTCGGCAAAAATGCCAGGGCTCTATGCCGAGTGGGGCCAGCATTTGTAGATCCCACAGATGATGATGTCCCCACAGACGAGGAGACACGTCGGGAGGACTCCGATGTGGAGTCCGATGATGATGACGGAGGCGACTCGGACATGGGAGATGAAGCAGCAGCACCCGACGAAGAAGTGGAATACTTTGACTGATCAGGGAGTTCCACCACCCGATTTTGTGCTATTTTAATTTGTGTGAACACTGGGGACAGTGTTCGAACTAAGTGTGGGGTGGGAGTAGTTAGGTGCTGGGCTGGGCTGTTTTTTTTGTATGCTCTCTTCTGTTGTCATGTATGTTGTTTGTCCCTGTGAGTTGTGAATTTTTAAGTTGTTGTTCTGTTTGTAAATTTATGTGAAATTGATGTGTGTTGCTGAATGTTGCTAGATGATTCTGATTCTGTGCATATTTTTGTTATCAAAATGATCGATAAATTTTTTTTAAAATTGTACATATTTTTCTATCGAAATGATTGATATTTTCAACATTTTTTTACTTCTTGGGTTTCTCGGCGTTTGTTTTCGATTCTTTTACCGAGATTAGTCCCATTGAACCAAAGTCATAGTAGTGATCGTTCCCTATGATGGATGGATGACGACCGTCTTAAGGGAAATGTAGTCGTTAGGAGTAGTTTTTTTAATTATTTTTGAGTTTTTTTTCTTTGGTGGGTTGCATCCCAAAACCTGTAGTTACACTATGGTTGTGAAATTCTGGTTGCGTGTTGTACATGATATTCAAAATGCAAAGGTGATCCGTATGAAAGCATGAAAATTTGTAAATATGTTGAGATACCTAGGCCGTAGAGTTCGATTCAGTGTGATTGAGGCTTAATGTTTGAATTCCTGTAATTAGCTAATTGAAGAGTTTGTGAATACATCTTGAATTGAGCATGTGCAAAAAGTGTGAAGTGAGGTGTTGATATTCAATGCTATTGTGAAGTGTCTAGAACTTGCCTGGTGTGTGTACAAAACAAAATGAAGGAGGTGTATTGTAGGAAAGAATGTACGCATTTCTTTGTTTTAACCGTGAGTTTCTATTTTTCCTTGTCGTACACACCTTGATTGTATACCCTAGTCAGCCCGTTGAGCCTTTAGCCGATTATTTTTTCTTTTGTCATAAAGTGTAAACCGAGCTTAATTCCTTCTTTTCATTAGCCATAAAGTCTATACAAAACTCTTAAGCGCTTAAGAAAAGAAAATCATTTTCCCGAAGTGTCAAAGAGTGAGAATGGTGAAAAGAAAAAGAAAAGCAGAGTGAGAGAAGAAAAGAAAAGGTTGAAGGTGCACTTGCTATAAATAAACAATAATGAAGGTGCATCAATAATCTTTGTTGTTGTGTCAAGTTGCTTAATACGATGGGTCATACTAAAGAAAATCATCAAGAATGGAATGATGAAAAAAAAAAGAAACAATGTCCATGAGTTGAGGGGATGTGTTGAAAAGGCGCTTAAGGATGCTAGTGGCTATTATTGGCTAATCCAATATTTACTAGTTCCGTAGCTTCCATTACAACCCATTAAAGTCCTACATGATCTTACATCGCACTTTTTTATATTAGTGGAGTAATACACTAAGGGCAAGCTTATGGGTCATGACATGATGCATGTGAATTCTTTTGGGAGAGAGAGCGAAATTGTTTTTACATGCCCCTGCTTGAATGTTTGTGAGTCATATGAGTAAAAAGGGGAAGATTCTCTTGTGTTGTGAGGGCACTTGCTTGATGAAAGACTAATTTTCGTGTCGGATATCTTGATCAGCTGATTTGCATGAGTTTGCCAATATCGAGAGTCGATTCTTAAAGTCTAGGAGGTCTTAACGTATTGAAGGTCAATGCATTAATAAGACCATGCATGTTTTCTTGATGATTTGCTGTATTGAATAATCGGTATGACCGTAACCTAAATTGTCGAACCGAAGTAGCGAGGTTGGGATGTAAATTGCATGAAGTGTAGGATTGTTGTTCGAGGACGAAAAAGGATTTAAGTGTGGGGTAAGTGATCTTGGGCAAATTTATATGCCGAAGTGATACTCAAAAGTATCATTTTAGCCTTGTTTATCTACCAATGTGTATACATTCTCATGTAATTGGTAATAAAATGTGAATTTATACTAACCAACATGATTAGCATTGTTTTGCAGGTAAAATGTGATTTCGGGAAGCTAAAATGCATGTTGGATGATATCGAGGTTGGACTTGGATGCGAGCAAGGGATAAAGCATTGGACAGCATGAATTAAAGGGGCTCCGCGATGGAGCCGTGTCACGCTACCATCGCGGAGGCCTTCTGCCTGGATAGGGAAATTTTGCCAAAATTCCAGTGGAGATCCGCGTTTGCTCTGTGGCACGGTGGCTTGGCTCCGCGTTGCACGCCGTGCCACGTTGAGCTTTAATTCCTGGACCCCCAATTCCAGTGAGGGTCCATGTCCACAGCATGTCACGGAGGCAGTGCTCTGCGATGCACTCCGTGACACGTTCCTCGTTATTCCGGGAAAAATTCCCAGCAGTATAAATAGAACACTTAGGTTCATTTTTCAATATTCTGACTTGGTGGAGCAAGGACATGGGTTACAGGTAGTTGAGGGACGAAAATATCAGGGTTTTTTCTCTCTTTCTTTCTTCTTCAATTCAATTGCTTGTATGATTAACACTCATTTTAATATGTTTAATCCACAAATGAGTGGCTAATTCCTTTCCTTGCTGAGGTTATGAACAATTGTGATGAAATTTGATCATTGATTCTTTGGTTTTTCATCCTTTCTTCCATGTTGTTCTATTAATTCTTGTTCTTACTGCATTAATGTGTGGCCTACGTTAATGTACATCTAAAAAGTCTGGTTTCACTCGAGAGAGCAAGAAATTGGAAAGTTGTGAATTAATAGGATATGTTCTTTACTTGGTTTGGGAAAATTGAGTCTTTATTTGCTTTCAGGATAGAAATATACCTGAAAGTCGTATTAGTCAATTTAGGAATCGGAATTGTATGGCTAGAACATGAATTGCATTTGATCACAGAAATGTAGACGGATGGTTCATGATTCTTAAGTGAGCTTAAATACGAGAGTTTTAATCTCTTGGCAAATGTTCTTGGCTAGCAACTGGAGGAAAAGATTAACCAAATTATGATGATAATCAATTTCATTACATGTTCGTTTAACCTCAGCATGCTCTCATTCATAGTTCAGATTTAAAGTAGATAATTGTTTTTAGCTTTAGTATAAAAATTATAAAACAAACTATCAAACTTTTGGTTACACTGTTGTCTGCATTTTTAGAAGTAAAATATAGTACACTTGAGAAAATTGCACTTCATCCAAGTCTCTGTGGGATCGATACTTGGCTTACTAAAGCCACTTACTACTTGTCCGACCACGTGCACTTGCGTGTTGTTTTATATACCCAACAAACGAACGAACAAGCAACGCCTAGCTGCCGAAGCTGAGTGAGCTAGAAGGAACAAAGGTCTAGACCAATAGAGGCACCGGTACTTCGATGATGATGATGATGATGATATTGATGAAGCCAGTGCCACTGGAGCTATTGTGCCTCCCCCTTTGCCTGCTGGGGCAAAGTTTGACATTACCAGTGCTATGATCCAACTGCTCAACATGAAGGGGATATTTGTGGGTCATGTAACCGATGATGCACATACTCACTTGACTAATTTCGTGGGTATCTGCAATGCGTAAAAACAATCAAGAGTGAGTCAAGATGCTATATGGCTGAGGTTATTTCCCTTTTCATTTGGGAGCGGGGCAATGCTCTGGTTGGCTGAACTGCCCAACAATTCTATCACTACTTGGAGGGAGTTGAAAAGAGCTTTTCTTGAAAGGTTCTTCCCACCTTCCAGAGCTTTGTAGCTGAAAGATGAGATATACAACGTAAGGCAATTAAATTTTGAGGCACTTCATGAGACATGGTTGCGGTTCAACAAGAAGCTCAAAAAAGTGCCCAACCACAGAATCCCAGATGATACATTATTGGAGATCTTCTATAGGTATCTAAATGCTAACACCAAGGCGGTGGTTGATAACATGTATGGCGGTACATTCATGAGTCACACTTATAATAAAACGGCTGAAGTACTTGACAGAATCACTAAAACCAACCACGCATGGCACACAAGAGAGTAGGAGGCTCCGGCTGGTACTTATGTTGTAGGTATGTCTGTGGAATAGAGAAGGAAGGATGAAGAGTGAGATTAGGATATTGCTGAGATAAAGACCACAATGGGGCTTCTTGCTAAGCATTTGATAGGAGTCGGGGCTAAAAAAGTGAATGTTGTGGGTTCTCAGGGTAAGGCCCTGAGAAATGATGGAGGAGAATCAGAATCTAAGGAGGAAGTAAATTATCTGAATGATCAAGGGGAGGGTTTCTAGACCAATACCAAAGGGTCTAACCAAGACTCCTGGTGTCAAGGTTAGGGGAACCAAGGTCAGAACTACTACAGAGATAACAATTAAAACCGAGGCCAATACAGAGACAATCGAGATTGGAAAAAGCATGAGGAGTACAAGAATGACAGTATGGTCTATATGTTCCTCCAAGGAACCGTGATCCAGAGTCTAGTGGTTCCAAGGTGGAAGACATGTTGTCTAAGGTACTTAAGCAGATGGAGGCGACAGATTGCCATTTCAAGGAGCTCCACACTAATATTTCCGGTATGAACCAAAAGGTGGAATCACATGACGTGGCCATTAAGCAGATGGAGGCGACAGATTGCCATTTCAAGGAGCTCCACACTAATATTTCTGGTATGAACCAAAAGGTGGAATCACATGACGTGGCCATTAAGCAGATTGAGCAGCAGCTTAGTCAGATGTATTTTTCTATAAACCAGAGGCAAAAGGGCATGCTTCCCAATAATACAGTTCAAAATCTAAAAAACGACAGTCACTGGATGGCGGTCACTACTAGGAGTGGGAAGGTGACAGTTGATCCTCCGAGACCGGTTGTGATTGATGAGATAGTAGAGCCCTTAGTGATTGATGATGATAGGATGGCAGATTCTGAGGACCAGACTTTGGCGATAATTCAGTAGAGAAAACCACTCCTTGTGATGCATAGGAGCATGGATATGGCAAAGAGAATAAGAAGGAGGTATCGTAAAAGATCACACCTATTCCTAGACTTCCTCCCCTTTTTCCACAGAGGTTGAAGAAAACGGTCGAAGATGGGAAGTATCACAAATTCATTTTCATGTTGAAACAATTATCTATGAATATCCCATTAGTCAAGGCACTTGTACAGATGCCTGGCTATGCTAAATTCATGAAGGATTTTGTCACCAGAAAGAGGACTGTAAGCTTCGAACCTACAGATAATTCGCACCACTGTAGTGCAATAGTATCTCATTCCCTTATTCAAAAAAAGGAAGACCCAAGAGCTTTCAAAAAAAGGAAGACCCAGGAGCTCTCACCATACCATACACTATTGGAGCGTTTAATTTTTCCAAGGCACTATATGATCAGGGTGCTAGTATTAACTTGATGCCGTTAGCAGTGTTCAGACAGTTGTGCTTGGGAGCCCCCAAACCGAATAAATACGGCTTTTGATGGCAGATCACACGATGAAAAATCTGGTAGGAATTCTCTATGATGTTCTAATGAAGGTAGAGTCCTTTATATTTATGGACGATTTTGTCATTCTAGACTGTGAGGTTGATTTCAAGGTCTGTATTATCTTGGGGCGACCATTCCTCGCCATCGGATGTGCTCTTGTAGATATGGAAATCGGAAAGCTGAAATTCTGGTTGAACAATGAGGAAGTGACATTCAATGTATGTCGATCCATGAAGCAGCCAAATGACATGAGGGTGGTCTCAATAATTGATGTTATGGAACCTGAGTATCCAATTATGCCCATAGAGGAGTTAGTGACTCTTGAGGGCTTAGTAGCAGTTTTGATGAATGTTGGTGCTGAGGAGATCCATGGGGGTGAAGAGATAGTTAATTCACTTGTTGGTATGGGGTCATACACCTCCAAAGAAGATTGATCTTGATCTGAAGAATCGAGTGACCTCACCGGCCAAGCTATCGATTGAGGAGCCTCCGATATTAGAGCTCAAAGCACTCCCGTCTCACTTGCGGTATATATTTCTGGGGACCGATAACACTTTACTGGTCATTCTTGTGGCTGACTTGGAGGAATGGCAAGTGGAGTCTTTGGTCTCCATTCTAAAGAGATATAGAAAATCCATTGGGTGGACCAACGCAGACATTATTGGAATCCCAGCCGGTATTTGCACTCATAATATCCAGCTAGCGCCATATTATATTCCAAGCATTAAGCATCAGCAGGGGTTGAATCCACCTATGCAAGAGGTGTTCAAGAAGGAAATCATCAAGTGGTTGGATGCGAGTGTGGTTTACCCTATTGTTGACAGCAAATGGGTGAGCCTAGTTCAATGTGTACTGAAGAAGGGAGGAATCATGATGGTCCCAAATGCTAACAATGAGCTCATTCCACTCAGGCCAGTCACCGGTTGGAGAGTATGCATGGACTATAGGAAGTTGAACCATTGGACTCAGAAAGATCATTTTCCTATGCTATTCATTAATCAGATGCTAAATCGACTTGCAGGCAAAGGATGGTACTATTTTCTTGATGGTTATTCGGGGTACAATCAAATATCTATAGCCCCTGAAGACCAAGAGAAAACCACTTTCACCTGTCCATATGGTACATTTTCTTTCAAGAGGATGTCGCTCGGGTTATGTAATGCACCCTCCACTTTTTTGCGCTGCATGATGTCCATATTTTCTAACATGGTGGAGGACACCATTGAAGTCTTTATGGATGACTTCTCGGTGGTGGGTGATTCATTCGAGAATTGTTTGGCTCATTTGAGCAAGGTGTTGCAACGATGTGAAGAGACCAACTTAGTGCTTAACTGGGAAAGGTGTCATTTCATGGTCAAAGAAGGTATAGTTCTAGGCAACAAGATTTCTGGTAAGGGTATTGAGGTGGACAGGGCCAAGATCGAAGTAATTTCTAGTCTACCACCTCCAATTTCTGTGAAAGGTGTTCGAAGCTTTTTGGGTCATGCAGGGTTTTATAGGAGATTCATCAAGGACTTCTCAAAGATTGCACATCCTTTGTGTCAACTTCTTGAGAAAGAGGTGAAGTTTGTTTTTTATGAGGCATGTCTGAAGGCATTTGAATGCCTAAAGGATAAATTAACCACTGCCCCGATTATAGTGGCACCTGACTAGTCTTTACCATTCAAGGTTATGTGTGATGCTAGCGGAGTGGCCCTGGGAGCTGGTTTGGGACAAAGGCGTGAAAAGATCTTCCATCCTATTTATTATGCTAGAAAGGCTCTTATGTAGCTCAGAAAAATTACATTGTGACAGAACAGGAGTTGTTGGTTGTAGTATTTGCATTCGAGAAGTTTCGGGCATACTTGCTTGGAACCAAGGTGATAGTCCATAAACACCATGCAGCTCTGAGATATCTTATGGAAAAGAAGGATGCCAAGCCGCGGTTGATTCGATGGGTTCTATTGCTGTAAGAGTTTGAGTTCTAGGTAAAGGATCGAAAGGGGACCGAAAAATAGGTGGCGGATCACTTATTAAGATTGGAAGCAGATGCATCACTTCGAGATAAGATTGACATATATGATGCATTCCCCGACGAGCAGGTTTTAGCTGCCTCACGGGATCTCATCCCATGGTTTGCAGACTTCGCTAATAATCTGGTGAGTGATGTTGTACTGGAGAACTTATCTTTTCACCAGTGGAAGTAGTTCATGTATGATGTGCAAAAGTTTTTCTCGGATGTGCCTTACTTATTCCGTATATATGTTGATGGGATGATTTGGAGATGCTTGCCCGAGGTGGAGATTTGAGCATATTGGAGGCCTGCCACTCATCTCCTGTTGGGGGTCATCACAGTAGGATTCGCACAACCCACAAGTTTCTACAATGTGGCTACAATTGTCCAACCATTCACCAGGATGTACATGATTTTGCAAAGGGATGTGATGCATGCCAAAGGCAAGGAGGCATATCAAGGAGGCATGAGCTCCCTCTTACTCCCATCCTTTTCATTGAGTTGTTTGATGTGTGGGGCATTAATTTCATGGGCCACTTTGTGTGCTCAAATGAGATGAAGTACATACTAGTTGTTGTGGACTATGTTTCGAAGTGGGTGAAGGAAATAACGCTTCCAAACAATGAAGGGAAGAGTGTCACAGCATTCTTGAAGCAGAATATTTTTGCTAGATTTGGGACTCTCAGAGCTATCATTTGTAATGGGGGTTCACACTTTTGTAACCAGTTGTTTCAGACTTTATTGGAGAAATATGGGGTGAAACAGAGGGTGGCAACACTCTATCATCCGCAATCTAGTGGGCAAGTTGAAGTCTCCAACCGGGAAATAAAGACTAACTTAGCTAAGACTGTGAATGCTAACCGGACAGATTGGTCTAGGAAGCTAGATGATGCTTTATGGGCTTATCGAACCGCATTCAAGACTCCTATAGGTATGTCTCTATATCAACTTGTGTATGGAAAAGAATGTCATCTTCCGGTTGAACTTGAGCACAAACCCATGTGGGCGCTCAAGAAGCTGAATTTGAATTGGAGCAAAGCTGTGAACTTGAGGCTTGATCAGTTGAATGAGCTAGATGAATTTCATTTGAAAGCCTATGAGAGCTATGAAATTTATAAACTAAGGATGAAAATTAAGCATGACCGGAAGATTGAGAAGAGAGAGCTCAGCCCCGATGATATGGTGTTACTATTCAATTCTAGGCTTCCCTTGTTTCCTGGCAAGTTGAAATCCAAATGGTAGGGGCCTTTTTGAGTGATCCAAGTATTCTCCCATGGGGCAATTGAACTGGAAAACCTTGAAGGAAAGAAATTTAAAGTAAATGGTCAATGAGTGAAGGCATATTTGGGGAAGAGCAAAGAAATAAAGTTAGTGGATATCTGGGCTCTGAGTGAAATCTGAGTAACCTAGACACTTGTGTCATTCTACAACGTTAAATCAGGCATTGCATGGGTGGAAACCGATGGAGGTGTTTCGGTGAAGTCTGAGTAATTAAAATACCCACGTCGTGCCACGACGTTAAATTAGGCGCTTCTTGGGAGGCAACTCAAGTTGTAATTGTAAGATAAATATAGTGTTCATGTGTGTTGATGTGTGAAGGTGATTAAGATGGGAAATTTGAAGTTGAAAATAAAAATTTGAACTTCAATTGTTGGTGCCAAAAATCACAGAATGAGTCGTTGTTGGACATAATGACTTCTCAATCCACTCGTGGTCACTGATGCAGAAAATAGTGTAGACAATAGTTGACCAAATGATTCGTTGCCTGTGACAATGAATCGTGGGGTCTTCTGTTAATTTTACTGGAGTTATAGAGTGATTTGAGTTGTAAAAAGATGCAACGAGTGACTTAACAAATTGTGGGGAGACCCAATGATTCGTCAAGTGACCCTTCATGAAGCCACTGCAGTGCCAACAGAACTCAAGGCCTACATCTCATGCCACGACTCATTGGGTAGTACTACGAGTCGTTAGGTCCCAGGTAAGATCCTAAACTCATTCCACTAAAGAAGAAACCAAAATATCCGCTACTTCATTTAGCGAATCTTCACACAAGTCATGGTTTATTTTAATTTCCACCTGACCCGATCCACGTACCAATAGGGTAATTTGATTTACAAAACATATAAAACACTAGATTGTGCCCTCTAATTTTCTCACATAAACTTAAATGAAATACCAACTCAAAGTTTTCCCACTTTCCCATCTTCCCAAATCACCATCAACTAACAACATTCTCATATGCACTCAATCTCTCACACGACCACGATCACTCTCGCGGCACTTAGTCTGCAAAATTGTTCGAAAGCCATTATCTTATCCTCATCTTCATCCTAAACAATTGTGAGTATCCATATGCTTAGATTAAACATATTGCTCGACCTATGCATTTCTAAAATTCACATTTTTTCATTTATGATTCATACTAGACGAAAACCCTAGGTTGTTTGGAACTTAAATCATGATCAACAAGTAAATACAATGCTATAAAGATTTTGTCTTTGTGCTGATTGGATTAAAAATAATAACTGATGATAAACATGGAATTTTTTAATTTGTGAAAGAATATCCGATAAACCCTTGTTGCCATTAATTTCTAGTTGAATTCAATCATTGTCTTTTTAGGAAAAATAGGATCTGTGCTTGTGAGATTGCAATTTAGTTGAGATGAACATGGGTGTTGTTATTTTCCATAGACCAGTGATGAAACCTCATATAAAGACTCTTTGGGCATGCCCAACGAGTAGTTACATGACCTGTCACCACCACTGTAAGCCCAGTAAGTAAACTCCTGAGCACGAACCACATAACGAGTTGTGGTATCATCTTACGGATCGTTGTGTAGCTCATCCTGAGTGGAAAATGGGAGATGCAAATAGCTTATCTCATGACTAGTCTAACGAGTCGTTGCCTCAAGTAATGACTCATCATGACCAGTCATTATGCCCATTGGTTCACCAAAAGAAAAACTAACCTGCAGACGATGAGTGACCTAATGAGTCGTGGCCAATGGCAATGACTCGTTGAGTCCCTCATCCAATCTGCAGAACACAGTTAAAATTTTATTTTTGTTTTATCGCATCTTGAATACTAACCATTATTACATAGGTACAATTGCACTAAAAGGTAAATCAAAGAAGGGTCCAACCAAGAAATAGGTGCCGAAGAGAAGTCAGCCCTCATATCGCAGACTTAGGGACGAGCCCTCATCCTCCGACGAGTCGAGTGGCTCAGTGGAGGAATACAAAGTTTTAGAAAAGTATCTTCAGAGGAGATCCACCAGGGCTAGGACACAATGCCCTACAAATTCGACAGCCCTGGTTGATTCTCCTACTCCACTTGCAAGAGACCCATCTAGCCGAGCAAAAGAGAATGTTAGGGCCACAGTGTCGATTGCTCCCGAGGGCGCCACAACTACAGCAAATGTAGAGGGTGCTGATGTGTCACGTGCCCAATAGGGGAGCACAGATGATGAGATGATAGAGACTTCATATACATCTAATGATCAACCACGGAGGGTGAGGCGATAGTGTGTTCGAGGTATGCGGGCCATTTACAACAGGGACATTGCTCCAAATGACAAGGCTATCCTAAGAGAGCATTTATGAGGAGCCTAGACTGGTCACACAGGGCTCAAGGACCTCCCCGAGCTGAAGGCATTGTTTGAGAGATACAGGTTCAGGTGGTTAATGAGCCATTGGGAAGCTACAGCCCTTTCCTAGTCAGAGAGTTTTATGCCGCCTACGCAGCCACATTACAGCGTCTGGCTTTGGGAGGCCATGATTGGAAGAAGAGGCCCGCATTAACGCAGGTGTTGGTTCGGGAGACACTTGTAGACATCTCTGAGAGGACCATCTCTAGGCTACTCTATGGTCCAGACTAACATGCCCCGATTAATAGACTGTCTGAGCTCAAGAAAGTCAAAATCAAGAAATTGAACAGTGAAGAACATATCAAGCAGTACGCTTGGCTGCCACACATAATTTCCACACAGGATCTACTAGTTGAGTGGTCGCTTGGAACCGAGTCACAGATAAAAAAGGCTAAACTAAACTTTCAAGCTAAATTCTGGTGGTCTTTCGACGCAGGTTGGTACCGACCAGCAATGACAATGTGCTTTCACCTGACAGAGCTGCACTAGTAGTGAGCATCATGGAGGGGTACACCATAAACTTCTCGCGATATATTGCTGAAGAGATTCAAAAGCGGGCAATAGTAGATAGCACTACTATTCCCTTTCCATGCCTTATTGATCGACTCTGTCAGGAGTCAAAGATGCCAGAATTGTCGTCGGTTGATTAGTGAGTGGTGGTCCATAATATCATCGATATCGAGTTGATAAGAGACGAGACAAACCCGATATCGAGAGCGAGGAGGCAGTCTGTTGCATCCGCTGGAGTGACTTTATTGGCAGAGGAATTGAGCAACGGTATGCAGACTGAGGCTGGATTATTTACCAAGTTTGCAGCAGAGCCCATAGAGGCCAGAGAGATTAGTAGCCAGCCTGAGGCTACAGATGCAGCCGACATTCCCGCACCTGCTAAGGTTCCAGAGTCTTCATCTACAAAAGCAGCACCTTGACCACCTGTTGCACCCTCACATGCTTCTCCAGCTGGCCTAGTTATATTTCTCAAGAATTTTTGACTGACATAGCTAGGAGGCTAGCAAAATCCAAAAAGCAGCAAGCCCACACGGCTCTTCAAGTTAGGGTACTAAGGGATCAAGTAAAGTCGTGGTTTACAAAGGAGTTGGAGGTGCTCTCTAGTTCAGTGCATGGCTGGTTGGATGCCTTTGAGAGGCGTATGGATGAGCGCCTTGCACAGTTACATGCGCCCGAGCTGGCAAGATGGTAAGCAAAGGTAGCAACACTCCAAGCTGAGGTGCGGGAGTTGTCCACACAACAGGTAGTTGTGATCCCTCCACCCGTGCTTTCAGTGATTGATGATGAGATCGAGGAAGAGTTACCACAAATAGTTGATATCACTAAGGAGCCAATGGCGCAGGATAAGGGAAAGAGGCCTCGTGAGGAGTCAAGTTTTGATGAGGATGATTCTCTTCTCCGTGAGAAGAAATGAGAACAAAGAGAGATGGAGGCAGCGCTGTAGTTATTGTTCGGTGCGTTTGTTGGGGTTAAAAACCGACATGCAAGTGCACGTGGTCAAACAAGTAGTAAGTGGCTTAAGTAAGCCAAGTATCGATCCAAGGAGACTCTGGATAAGTAAAAATTGCTTAAGTATACTATATTCTATCTCACTTCTATATATGCTGACAACAACGTAACCAACAATTGAAAAGTTTGTTTTATAAATTATGTACTAAAACTACTAACAATTATTTACTTTGAATTTAAACTGTGGATATGAGCATGCCAAGGTTAAGAACATGTAATGAAGTTGACTATAATCATAAATTGGTTAATCTTTCTCTTCCAGTTGCTAGCCAAGAACATTAGCCAAGAGATTAAAACTCTCGTATTTAATCTCACTTAAGAATCATAAACCATCCGTCTACATTTCTGTGATCAAATGCAATTCATGACCTAGCAATACAATTCCAGTTCCTAAATTGACTAATACGGCTTTCAAGTATATTTCTATCAGGAAAGCACATCAAAACCCAATTTTCCCAAATCAAGTTAAGAACTATTCCCTATTAATTCACAACTTTCCAATTTCGTGCTCTCTCGAGTGAAATCGGACTTTTTAGATATACATTAATGTCAGCCACACACCAATGCAGTAGAAACAAGAATTAATAGAACAACATGGAAGAAGAAGATGAAAAACCATATAATTCAATAATCAAAATTCATCACAAATGTTCATAACCTCAGCAAGGAAGGGAATTAGCCACTCATTTGTGGATTAATCATCCTAAAACAAGTGTTAATCATACAAACAATTGATTGAAAGAAAAAAGAAGGAGAGAAAAACCCTGAACTTTTTCATCCCTCAACTGCCTGTAACCCACGTCCTTGCTCCACCAAGTCTGAATTCATTAAAAATAAGCCTAAGTGTTCTATTTATTCTAGTGGGAATTTTTCCCAGAATAACAAGCAACGTGTCACGGAGTGCATCGCGGAGCACTGCCTCCGTGACACGGCGTGGATGCGGACCCTCTCTGGAAATTCGGGGTCCGGGAATAAAGCTTCAACGTGGCACGGCATGCAAGCCTCCGCGCCACGGAGCTGTCGCGAGGCTCCACTGGAATTTGACTAATATTTCACCCTCCAGGCAGAGTGCCTCCGCGATGGTAGCGTGACACGGCTCCATCGCGGAGCCCCTTTATATTGTGCAGTCCAATGCCTTTTTCGTGCTCGAATCCAAGTCCAACTCCGATATTGCTCCAACATGCATTTTAGCTCCTCAAAATCACATTTTACCTACAAAACAATGCTAATCATGTTGGTTAGTATAAATTCACATTTTATTACCAATTACATGAAAATGTATACACATTGCTAGATAAACAAGGCAAAAATGATACGTTTGAGTATCACTTGGGCATATAAATCTGCCCAAGATCAGTTATCCAGAGATGAGGCTGAACAGAGGGCCTCTGTTGAGGTAGCGAGAGATCGTGGAGAAGGTACGAGCTCAATAGGTTTTAAGAATGCACCGGTTTAGGCCTATGGTAAAGGAGATAACACTGGAGGTGTATCCACAACCTCCACTGACTAGGTCGCAAATGCCTAGGTCGCACAGGTATGTTTCCTATTTTCATGTTTTATTTTTATAAATTCATCGAGGATGACACATGCTTTTCTTGATGGGGGTGGGGAGGAATATCTGTGTATTTTTGCTAAACATAACTCGAGGGCTTTCTTGTCGGATATCATTTCCCTCGGGTGTTCCTTTATCTAGTAGAACCGGCACGTTTAGATTTTTATGTTTTTGTGTTTGTTGTGTCAGTTGAAAGAAAATTAGGTGAACTTAAGGCAGTTAATATCATGGATTTTTGAAATTGTTTGAACATATAATGTCATACCCCTCCTAAAAATTTTATGTATGTATGTTAAAATTGACAAGCATGACCTTTGTGAATCTTTGCATGGCATTAATAGTGTGAACATGTTTACCATTGGATGATTGTACCTGAACTAGTAGTTAGTAGAAGTGATGATGTTGGCCTGTGCAATGTGTGAGTAAGGTTTAATAGCTAAATTCTATTGTGTGCATCAATCTAGAGCTTGCCTGGTCAGTCCTACCGATGTAGAGGATGGGAAACTAGGAAAGGATCATAGATCATTTTTGATGAATAGTCCACTTTAGCCTTAAAAGACCTACCAAATATAAATAAATATCCCTTGATCCAAATTTTGAGCTTAAATTGACCCTTCTTTTTGTTAACACCAATTCACCTTCCTGCTTTAATTACAATGAACCTGTTTTGGCCCTAGTCCCTCCTTGGACACAGTGGACCTCAACTCAGGAAAATTGCCTAAGCTAAGGGTGGCTATCATAGGGGTGATTAAGAAGAGTAGGGTGGAATGAAATTAAGTAATAAAAATGAAAGAGCGGGTGGGGTGTGCATAATGAAATAAGAGAAAAAGAGAAAAAAGAAAAAAATTGAAAGTAATGAATACTTGAAAGAAAGAACACCGCACTCATAGTTGCAAAAGAAAGTAAAAGAAGAAGAAAGCAAAGGAAAAAGGGAGAAAATGTGAAAAGAAGGTTAAGAGTGGAGCCAAAGTGTGTGTAGTGCCAGGGAGGGTTAAGCTACTAGTCCCATATTTACCATACCCAAATCCGAGCCTACATTACAAGCTTAAAAAGTCCTATAATGTTCCTGGTTAACCCGTCTAAAAATCGAGGTATTGAAAGTAAAGGCAAGCTTATGGTAGTGCATGCGCACAGCTAGAATTTCTTTGTGAGAGCGAGTGTGATCTTACCTAGTCCCAAGAGATATATATTGATATGATCATAGACACATGTGTGAGTGTGGGACTTCTTTATGGTGAGAGCATTTGGTCAACAAAAAATCGTCTACAAACTGTTTGGGTTAGTGTTAAAGAATTATGTGCATGGCTGCAAGTGACAGTGTATTGCCATGTTTCGATTCCTCTGTGTCATGTTTGAAAATTTTACATATGCATCATGATTTGGTTTGTGTGATGAAGGAGGGGTTAGAAAATTTAATTTGATTAAGAGATGTGACTGCAACAGGCTTCCTAGAGTTTTTTGATTGAAGCATCGAAGTGGTTTATTTTATTTGTTTTTGCCTGAGGACATGCAAAAGTACTAAGTTGATGGTGTTGATGTGCTATGATTTTACGACACTTTCGACTCTTAAAACCAAGAAAATATTCAAATTCCTGGTATTTTTATGTAAATCTGATGTGTTTGTGTTAAGTGTTGCAGGAAAACAAGTCCACAACATGAAATGGGCAAAGTAAGGCAAAAATAGAACAAACTGTAGGCTGCTAGCTAGGTAACGAGTCATCGTCCAAGTGGAAGACTCGTTCCCAGAGACGTGGGAAGAGATCGAGCTTTATTGAGAAGAAACAGTGCACCTAATGAGTTGAAGGCACGACTCGTTACATCTGGTAACGAGTCGTTATGCCAATTTTGGAGACTGGGAGGAAGATTTCTGAAAAATGCTCAGGGAAGACAATGGAATGCATAACAAGTCGTCAGGTGAAGTGATGACTCGTCCTGAGATACTGGGAGCATCTGTCAAGTGCATTGGAGTTTTGGTAATTCAAGGCCACGAGGGACCTAACGACTCGTGCCCTGGCCTGATGAGTCGTTAGGTGACCCGTCACCAGGACTGGACAAGTTGTCGAGGATGACTCAATTTCACTAGCTACGACTCATTTGGAGACCCAATGAGTTGTTACTTATCCTGTTACCACAGCTGACCTGGAGTCCGTTTTTAGTTAGGAAAAGTTTTGTTTGGAACTATAAATATGTTATTTAGGTTTATTTTTCGTATACAGTTTATTTCTCCACTTTTCACAAAAATTTTGGTGTTGTTAATGAACCTTCTTGGCTCAAGAAACAAAGTTTGTAATTTTGTTCTTGATTTTGAGACTTAAACAACATTGAAGTTTTGTTCATCGGTTTTAGGGATTTACTCAATTCAAGTGGTTTTATTATACGAAACTTTGTAAGTTGCAATTATGATTTCTTCTAAATTTTGTGATTGTGATCATACAAGTATGAGTAGATAAACCCATAACTACAGTTGTGGGAACCATGATGAATTAACACACATAGGTAAAAACACTTAGTGATTCTTGAACGAGATTTATCCATGTATTGTTTTTCCCTTCGTTTTAATTATTTCTTAACGGTTGCAAACGTTGGAATTTGTATTATTCTTACTTACTGGATCAAGGGGGTGATGAATGGGAAAAGGAATTAACAATAGAGATTTTAGGCTATCAACCCTCATCTAATAGCTTGACCTTGTCCGGCAATAGCTAATCTGATATTAAAGGTAAGGGTTAATTAAGCATACACCCGTATAAGGACCAACTTGCATGGTGATAATCATCTAGATAGAGGACCAACCATTTAGGTGAATTTAACTTACCAATATTGCATGCTAAACACCGAAATAGATTATTAGTGTAAAAATCTTGTGGTTATGAAGTCATGGGGAACACAATCCTAGTCACTTTATTGATTGATTACAACCGAAATTGATTTAAACATTTACTAGTCTTTACTCTTGTTTATGTCACGCCCCGCCTTGTAGGGTATGACTGGCACCTGGTGCCCTAGTAGGACCTAGACTGCTAACTGGTGAGCCTAAGCACATCTGATGCCTGGCTAGCTCTAACTCAAATATCTGGAAACAACGGGCTATATAACGGCTGTAAACACAGCCTCCGGCCGACTGGGCCTATAGCCACCTGTATAGAACTTCAGCTAACCAGAAACATACTTACAAAGGGGGAAAACTATACGGGCCGACAAGGCCACCATGCTGTCTAGTTATCTGTAACTCAACAATAGAATACTGAATAACTATGCGACCGGCAAGGTCACCACTACTATCAGACTATGGCCCCACACGGCCAACATATTCAATAATGCTAAATAGCTAAACAAAATGCACGGACTCACATGACCGGAACAACTAACCACAGGGAAATATATACAGACTGCAAGCCTCTATGAGTACTGATGAAATGGTTGAGATAGGGCCTCGGCCTACCCATGCTGTACAATAAAAGAAAATGAACTACACCTCTGAATATCAAGCTCCGGATGACAGGAGCTGATGACTCTATAAGCTGGCTGGAATCACGAGGGATCGCCTCCTCGTTTATGAGTACCGCAGGCAAGTAATGCAGCACCTCAAACGGGCGTCAGTACCACTGGTACTGAGTATGCAAAGCAACTAGAAACAACTGAATACAAATAACATAACTAGCAATTCTGAATAGCAGGAGATAACTGAATTTGTAAGAACTGATATGAACTGAATCAGACTTTCTGTACTGTGATAAGGCAGGAGCGTACCTGTAGACACGGCGGCCTGTTGTCTATTAACTAATACATAGCACATAAATACATATATATATATATAGCAAACAAGAGCCAATACCAACCCCCATAAGTCGGATGGTGCCAAGCAAGCAAACAATCTATATACCCCTACCCGGGTCAAAACCAGCCAAAAATAAGTCACTCCACTCATCTGCTAACTACGAGCACCTTTGCCGGCCCCCTGGGCCTTCGGCTCGGGCCATAGCCTCCGATATAAATAACCGTGTCTGAGTCCGGAGGACTCCTATACTGTATCTATAACTGTAACTGTATTTGAATCTGTTCCTTGGGCGCTTGCGCACAACAGGGCTATCTGTACTGTAATGTTGATCAGCCTGATATGGGGAAAGCTTCATCCCATCTTCCTCAAAACTGGGATGGCATGCCACTCCTTGGAGTGACGTAAACCCACCCGCTCAGTGGGCGACACAGTTACCAACCCAGGGGCGGGGAGGACACTCAAAAGGGTGCCCTCACGACAAACCCAAGTCTCAACAAACAATAAGCACATATATAGCAAGCATGTTTAAACTGAAAAATACTATCTGAGTTCTGATTTCTTATTCTAATCTCTTTCTGTATTATACTGATTCTCATACTGCTTTATACTGAATATGTGATCTTTATCTAACTGCATGGCTAATCTGTAGTCAAGATACTATCTAACTGTATGGCTATACTGTAGCCAAGATATCATCTGTCTGTATGGCTAATCTGTAGCCAAGATACTATCTTACTGTCTGATTTTACTTTACTAACTCTTATTCTGAATATCTGTCATATTATTCTAGAAACATGCTTGCTAATCACATACTGGGCTATATTGAGTCTGGAATGCTAATTTTCCATTTTGGTGCATGCTTTACTAACTTTCGGACTGAGTATGATATAACAACGCAAACAGATTCACTGAACTTGCACAATACTCAATATTCAACTTCGGGAATTCTACTACGGAGTTTACTGTGCTCTACAAGGCTAAAACTACTAACTTGCCGAAGAAACTGGCCTTACATACCTTAACCTCGATTTATCCAACTAACGGACAAAGCTCGGTCAGTACTCCAGCTATTTCTCCCAACTACATTTACATATATGTCAATTAGAACTAAATATACCAATATTCTGAAAGAAAACATCACTTTCGATATATTTATAGCCTAAACTTTGGCTTATCGAAAGACGGTCAAAAACTTGCTATTTCTCGAAAGTCCAGAAGGGAGAAATACTCACTTTAGGGATAGGAGTATATTGACACTAGTTTGGAGCAATTTCACTTATCTTAGTTCGGTAGCACGACAATTCGCCAGACAAATTTCACGAAACTAAATCCGTAGAAATGATCCTTATTGCATAATACCTCGGTAACTGGAGTTAATTTGGATTTGGACTACGTTTGACGGCGTAATCGGGCGATAATTTATCAACAAACCTTCGCACCCTCTGTTTCTCTTCGTGTTTTGGAAATTAAATGATGTAATAATGAAATGAACCGAAGTGGAGGCTTTATATACTTGGGCCTGGACAGGGCCAACGTGTCACGGAGCCAACGCGGAGGCTCCACCTCCGTGACACGTTGCCATCGCGAAGGAGTTCTGCCCCGGCTCGCTCCGCGATGGTTCGACAGGTTTCTAGTTCGGTCTTTTCCCGGGCCTTTTTCTAGCATGTATGGCTTTCAAATACTCTTAACCAACACGCGAATACGCCATCTATGTGTTGGGAATTTTACGGGGTGTAACATTCTCCCCCCCTTAAGAACATTCGTCCTCGAATGTAAACTTCCATCTAGAGGACTTCTCAACTTACTCAACTTGTTTCTAGAAAAATTTCGGCAGAGTTTCCCCTGTAATATGGACTGTCCCAAAAACCTGAAATGCAGAAAAGTCCCATACAAGTACTCCACACAATACTATAGTATTTAAATGACAGATTAAAATAGACCTTCTCATTTATATGTATACTATAAGGCACTGCATAAGATAATAATACTAACATACCTGTCGCCTGACTAGACTTGAAATAAATGAGGGTATCTGGTCTTCATATCTTCCTCCGCCTCCCAAGTCATCTCCTCTCGGTTCCTGTTACTCCACAATACCTTGACAGACGCAATATCTTTAGTTCTCAATCTACCAATCTGTCTGTCTAAGATGGCTACTGGAACCTCTTCATAGGCCAGCTCTTACGTAACCTAGATATCCTGGACTGGGACTGCTCTGGATGGGTCTCTTATGCATTTTCTCAGCATAGATACATGAAAGACCGGATGAACGGATTCCAATTCTGGAGGCAAGTTCAACTCATATGCTACTCGGCCTATCCTTCGACGAATCTAATAAGGCCCAACAAACCTCGGACTGAGCTTACCTTTCTTGCCGAATCTCATCACCCCTTTCATTGGAGATACTTTCAGAAATACCCAGTCATTCACATCAAATTCCAGGTCTCTGCGCCGCATATCAGCATATGATTTCTGGCGGCTCTGTGCAATCAATAGGCGTTCTCTGATAAGCTTTACCTTCTCCTCTGACTGTTGAATGATGTCTGGCCCAATCAACGCTGATTCTCCCACTTCAAACCAGCCAACTGGAGATCTGCATTTTCGCCCATATAAGGCTTCAAAGGGCACCATCTGGATGGCTAAGTGATAGCTATTATTATAAGCAAATTCAATTAACGGCAAATGCTCGTCCCAGCTACCTCTAAAATCTAGCACACACGCTCGTAGCATGTCTCAAGCGTCTGAATAGCGCACTCAGCCTATCCATTTGTCTGAGGGTGAAATGTTGCGCTCAAGTTAATCTACGTTCCCAGACCTCTCTGAAATGACTGCCAAAATCTAGCTGTAAATTGTGCTCCTCTGTCAGAAATAATAGATACTGGAACACCATGTAATCTAACTATTTCTCTAATGTATAATTCGGCATAATCCTCGGCCGAGAAGGTAGCTTTCACTGGCAGGAAATGAGCTGATTTTGTCAGCCTGTCAACTATTACCCAAATAGAATTGTGTCTATGTCTGGTATGGGGTAATCCTACTACAAAATCCATATTCACTGCTTCCCATTTCCAGAAAGGCACAGCTATGTCCTGAGTTAACCAGCCTGGTTTCTGGTGTTCCGCTTTAACCTATTGGCAGTTAGGACACTGGGCTACAAATTCGGCAATTTCTCTTTTCATTCCTGGCCACCAATAATTCTCCTTGATATCATGGTACATATTCGTCGCACCGGGATGAAGAGAATAACGGGCGTAATGTACCTCGTTCATTATCTGGTGGCAGAGCCCTGAAACATCTGGAACACAGAGGCGGCCTTTACATAACAGCACTTCTCCTCAGTTATCTGAAAATCTGGCGCTTTACCCTGCTTGATTCTGTCTTTGAGCTGGATCAGGTCAGGATCCTCATACTGTCGTTCTTTTACTTCCACAACTAATGATGACATGGCGGTGTTCTGAATTACCGCTCTGTCGTCCTTTGTGTCTGCTATACGAACAGCTAGGCTGGCTAATTGATGTATCTCCCTGACCAACTCCAGCTGCTCGGGCTGCAAATATGCGAAACTTCCCATGGATTTACGGCTGAGAGCATCTGCTACTACGTTGGCTTTTCCCGGATGATACAGAATATCCACATCATAATCTTTTAATAGCTCCAACCAGCGACGCTGTCGCAGATTCAACTCCCTCTGGGTGAAGATATATTGTAGGCTCTTATGATCTGTGAAAATATCCACATGGACGCCATACAAGTAATGTCTCCATATCTTTAAGGCATGGATCACTGCGGCTAACTCTAGGTCGTGGGTAGGGTAATTCTTTTCGTGTTTCTTCAGCTTTCTGGAAGCATACGCAATCACCTTACCATGTTGCATCAGCACACAACCCAACCCAACGCCTGGTGCATCGCAATATACTGAATAACCTTATGCACCTTCCGACAATGCTAACACTGGGTCGGAGGTTAATCTGTCTTTTAACTCCTGGAAGCTCTGCTCACATGCCTCTGTCCACTGAAACTTCGCTGGTTTCTACGTCAGTTTGGTCTGAGGTGCCGCTATAGTAGAGAATCCCTCAACAAATCTCCTGTAATATCCTGCTAACCCCAGAAAACTGCGGACTTCGGTCGGATTGGTAGGCCTAGGCCAGGTTTTAACTGCTGCTATCTTCTGCGTGTCAACCTGTATACCAGCATCCGACACAATATGCCCCAAGAAAGCTACTGAGTTCATCCAGAATTCACACTTGGAGAACTTAGCATATAATTGATGGTCCTTGAGAATCTGGAGCACTGTCCGTAAATGAGCCTGGTGATCTACTTCAGAGCGAGAATACACTAGAAAATAATCAATAAACACTATCATAAACAAGTCCAGGTATGGCCTGAAAATGCTATTCATCAGGTCCATGAATGTTGTTGGGGCATTCGTCAACCCAAAGGACATAACTAAGAATTCAAAGTGTCCATATCGGGTCCTGAAAGCCATTTTAGGAATACCTCTTTCACGAACTCAAACCTGATGATATCCGGACCGCAAGTCAATCTTGGAGAAATATCTGGCCCCCTGTAACTGATCAAACAAATCATCTATTCTGGGAAGCGGATACTTATTCTTTACTGTAACTTTACTCAGCTGCCGGTAATCTATACACATGCAGAGCGAGCCATCCTTCTTTCTCACAAATAGAACTGGCGCACCCCACGGTGAAGTACTCGGCCTGATAAAACCCTTATCTAGCAGGTCCTTCAGTTGCTCCTTTAATTCTCTGAGTTTAGCAGGAGCCATGCGATATGGAGGAATTGATATAGGCTGAGTGCCTGGTAGCAAGTCAATTGCAAAATCTATCTCCCTTTCTGGGGGAATACCAGGTAACTCGTCTGGAAATACATCAAGGAATTCATTCACCACCGGAACAGACTGATGTGTCAGAGATTCTACCCGAACATCCTGAACCCTGACTAGGTGGTAGATACATCCCTTAGTTATCAATTTCCTCGCCTGAAGGTAGGAAATAAACCTACCTTTTGGAGTAGTTGTGCTTCCTTTCCACTCTCGCACTGCCTCTCCTAGAAAGTGGAATCGGACCGTCTTGGTCCAACATTCTATGTTAGCATAGCATGGCACCAACCAATCCATACCCATAATGGCATCGAAATCAATCATTTCTAACTATACCAGATCTACTGTAGTCTGGCGATCAGCAACCCCTATTGTACACCCTCGATAAATTCTACTAGCTATAATGGAGTCACCGACGGGTGTAGATACTGAAAAGGGATGTTGTATAACTATGGTTCGACATTAAACTTTCGAGCCACAAATGGGGTAATATATGGCAGAGTGGACCCTAGATCAATCAGTACATAAGCAGGGCATGAAAAGATAGTCATCATACCTGTCACTACATCTGGAGACACCTCTGAGTCCTGTCTCCCTGGTAATGCATAGGTACGGCTTGAGCCCATACCTGAACTGGAGGCTCCTAATCTACCTCGGCCTCTACCTGCTATACCTGAGGGCCTACGCCCTGCCGAGGCTGCTGGAGCTCGTGGCCCTGCGGATCCCCTGTCCTGACTATCTCTGCTCTCTTGTCCCCTGGCCGAACAATCTCTCATGCGGTGCCCCTCCTGCCCGCAAATATAACACCCCGAGGAGCCATATCTACAAGCTCCGATGTGAGGTCGGCCGCAATTAGGGTAGGGTGGGGGTGTAAATCTGCTCTGCTCTCCCCTTCTCTGCTGCGGGGAATCTACTATTTTAGAACTTCCACCAGACTCTGACTGCCCTCGACGAGCAAATCTACCTCGTTGCTGCTGCTGTGGTGGAGGTGGGGGTCTAGGGGGTCTGTCTGACAATCGGGGCCTGGGTCCTCTCTAAATCTCCCCCTGTATATCATCTGATCTGTCTCTGCGGTGCTGTTCCTGATTTGTCTGTCTACTGCCCTGTTACCGCTGTCTAAGGCCCTCAATGGTCTGAGCAAAGGCCCATACTCGGGTAATATCCATATCTTCTCGTAACGTAGCCATCATGCAGGCTTCAATATATTCCGGGTTCGACCCATAATGAACCGGTGGACTCTAGATGGCATAGTGTCCACAAAAGCTTGAGCATAGCGGGCTAGGGAGTCAAACTGTAGGGCATATTCTCGTACACTCCTCGCCCCCTGCTCCAAATGCAAAAATTAATCCATCCGGGCCTGTCGGATCTCCCGTGGCAAATAACGGTCTAGGAAGGCCTCCGAGAAGCTGGACCAGGTCGGAAGGGCAACATCTCTCCCTCGAGACCTTTCCCAACTCTCGTACCATAATACAGCTATGTCCCGCAACCGAAACACTGTCAGCTCAACTGATTCTGTAGGGGTCACATGCATAACCCGAAAAATTCTCTGCATCTGATCTAAGAAATCCTGGGGGTCCTCTGCTTGATCTGACCTAGTGAACTGTGGGGGACCTAGTGCCAAAAACTCCCTGACCCACCTGAAGGCTCTGCTACTACAGGTGGCACTGACTGGCGCTGTGTGGCCATCATTTGTGCCAACATAACCACTACGCTACGAACTTCCTGGTCTGATGGCGAAGGTACAAGAGCTATCGGAGGTGGTGTCGTTCCCAACGGCTCCTGATGTGAGGGGGACTGCTGAGAGGGCTGTGATGAAGCCTCTATATCGCCCTCAGATCGGGATGACTCTGAATGGAACTGAGGCATCCTGTTGGTGCCTTCTCCTACTGCTGTGTCTATTCTTCTGTCGGTGGCAGGGTGACGCTGGTCTGCCATTCTTATCTGTAGACAAAGAATATGATAAGCTTTAGGGACCCAACCCTATACTGTACCGCTCTATAGCACGACTGAATGAGAAAGAAGAGTAACCAACCTATCATGCCTCGCAGCCTCCCGCCTATAGTATGTGGTGCACAACACATCCATAGACAAGACTCTACTTAGCACGGCTTGCAGACTCCCTGGGACACGACCTGCTCTGATACCAAGTTTGTCACGCCCCACCTTGGGGGGTATGACTGGCAACTGGTGCCCTAGTAGGACCTAGACTGCTAACTGGTGAGCCTAAGCACATCTGGTGCCTAGCTAGCTCTAACTCAAATTTCTGGAAACAACGGGCTATATAACGGCTGTAAACACAGCCTCCGGCCGACTGGGCCTATAACCACCTGTATAAAACTTCAGCTAACCAGAAACATACTTACAAAGGGGGAAAACTATACGGGCCGACAAGGCCACCATGTTGTCTAGTTATCTGTAACTCAACAATAGAATACTGAATAACTAAGTGACCGGCAAGGTCACCACTACTATAAGACTATGGCCCCACATGGCCAACATATTCAACAATGCTAAACAGCTAAACAAAATGCACGGCCTCACACGACCGGCACAACTAACCACAGGGAAATATATACAGACTGCAAGCCTCTATGAGTACTGATATGATTAGGACAGGGCCCCGGCCTACCCATTCTGTACAACAAAAGAAAATGAACTACACCTCTGAATATCAAGCTCCGAATGACAGGAGCTGATGACTCCATAAACTAGCTGGAATCACGAGGGATCGCCTCCTCGTCAATGAGTACCTGCAGGAAAGTAATGCAACGCCCCAAACAGGCGTCAGTACCACTGGTACTGAGTATGCAAAGCAACTAGAAACAACTGAATACAAATAACATAACTAGCAATTCTAAATAGCAGGAGATAACTGAATCTGTAAGAACTGATATGAACTAAATCAGACTTTCTGTATTGTGATAGGGCAGGAGCGTACCTGTAGACGCGGCGGCCTGCTGTCTATTAACTAATATATAGCACATAAATACATATATATATATATAGCAAACAAGAGCCAATACCAACCCCATAAGCCGGATGGCGCCAAGCAAGCAAACAATCTATATACCCCTACCCAGGTCAAAACCAGCCAAAAATAAGTCACTCCACTCATCTGCTAACTACGAGCACCTCTGCCGGCCCCTTGGGTCTCCGGCTTGGGCCATAGCCTCCGATATAAATAACCGTGTCTGAGTTCGGAGGACTCCAATACTGTATCTGTAACTGTAACTGTATCTGAATCTGTTCCCTGGGCGCTTGCGCACAACAGGGCTATCTGTACTGTAATGCTGATCAGCCTGATATGGGAAAAGCTTCATCCCATCTTCGTCCAAACTGGGGACGGCATGCCACTCCTTGGAGTGACGTAAACCCACTCGCTCAGTGAGCGACACAGTTACCAACCCAGGGGCGGCGATGATGCTCAAAAGGGTGCCCTCACGACACAACCAAGTCTCAACAAATAATAAGCACATATATAGCAAGCATATTTAAACTGAAAAATACTATCTGAGTTCTGATTTCTTATTCTGATCTCTTTCTGTATTATACTAATTCTCATACTGCTTTATACTGAATCTGTGATCTTTATCTAACTGCATGGCTAATCTGTAGTTAAGATACTATCTAACTGTATGGCTATACTATAGCCAAGATATCATCTGTCTGTATGGCTAATCTGTAGCCAAGATACTATCTGACTGTCTGATTTTACTTTACTAACTCTTATTCTAAATATATGTCATATTATTCTAGAAACATGCTTGCTAATCACATACTGGGCTATACTGAGTCTGGAATGCTAACTTGCCATTTTGGCGCATGCTTTACTAACTTTCGGACTGAGTACGATATAACAACGCAAATCAGATTCACTGAACTTACATAATACTAAATATTCAACTCCGAGAATTCTACTACGGAGTTTACTGTGCTCTACAAGGCTAAAACTACTAACTTGCCGAAGAAACTGGTTTTACATACCTTAACCTCGATTTATCCGACTAACGGACGAAGCACGGTCAGTACTCCAGCTATTTCTCCCAACTGCATTTACATATATGTCAATTAGAACTAAATACACCATTATTCTGAAAGAAAACATCACTTTCGATATATTTATAGCCTAAACTTTGGCTTATCGAAAGACGATCAAAAACTTGCTATTTCTCGAAAGTCCAGAAGGGAGAAATACTCACTTTAGGGATAGGAGTATATTGACACTAGTTTGGAGCAATGCCACTTACCTTAGTTCGGTAGCACGACGATTCGCCGGACAAATTTCATGAAACTAAATCCGTAGGAATGCGCCTTACTGCTTAATACGTCGGTATCTAGAGTTAATTTGGATTTGGACTACGTTTGACGGCGTAATCGGGCGATAATTTATCAACAAACCTTCGCACCCTCTGTTTCTCTTCGTGTTCTGGAAAGTAAATGATGTAATAATGAAATGAACCGAAGTGGAGGCTTTATATACTTGGGCCTGGGCAGGGCCAACGTGTCACGGAGCCAACACGGAGGCTCCACCTCCGTGACACGTTGCCATCGCAGAGGGGTTCTGCCCCGGCTCCCTCCGCGATGGTTCGACAGGTTTCTCGATGGTCTTTTCCCGGGCCTTTTTCTAGCATGTATGGCTTTCAAATACTCTTAACCAACACGTGAATAGGCCATCTATGTGTTGGAAATTTTACGGGGTGTAACAATTTATTATTTTGTGTTTCAAATCGTATTACCTAAACGCATTAACTCAAGTTCACGTCACATTCCTCGTGGGATTCAACCCCAACCTTGGTTGGGTTCTATATTTGATATCGATCGCTTTATATCTCATTCACGAGGTTTAATTTGAGCGACATCAGAAATCTTCCCGCCACAGTGGACACTCGCTTGGGTCTGGCTCATCTTGACTAAACCCATTCGAATTTATTCTCCGTGTGTCCTTAGTTTCTCAGGGATTTATCACGAATTTCTAGAAAATTTTAATTTGGGCATTTTTATGTGGTCGAAATGCTATAATGGTCGGGTGGGTCATTATAATAAAGTGAAGTACAAGGCAGATAGTAGCATTAAAAGGTTTAAGGTAAGAGTAGTGGTCAAGGGCTATACTCAACAACTTGGAATAAACTACACAGAGACCTTCTCTCCTTTCATTAAAATGACCATGTTAGATCATTGATTGCCATTGCAGTAAAAAAGGGTTGGAACATCTACTAATTAGATGTCAATAATGCCTTTTTATATGAAGGCCTCCATGAAGAAGTGTATATGCAGATTCCAAAAGATCTAGTTGTCCTAGATCCCACACTTGTGTGCAAACTAAATAAATCTTTACATGGAATAAAATAAGCTATAGACAGGGGTATGCCAAACTCACCCAGTCACTCTACTCCAAAGGTTATTCCCATTCATTAAATGATTTACAAGAAGTTAGACTCTTCTATAATATCTATAATATTTGTAGCAGTTTATGTTAGATGATATTCTCATCACTGGGATTGATATTCAAGAAATAGACCAACTCAACGATTTCCTTCATGATAATTTTAAAATCAAGGATCTAGAAAAATAACATTACATCCTTGGTCTAGAAATCTTGTATAAGGATGATGGTGTTCTCATTTCACAAAGGAGATTTGTCCTAGATCTTCTCAAAGATGATGACTACCTTACGTTTAGTAGTTTCTCTTCTCCCTTAGATCCCAATGAGAAATTTAAAGCAAAAAAAAAAGGCCCCATACTGGAAGATCCTACATACTATAGAAAGTTCATTGGAAAGTTGATTTTTTTGACCAATATTAGGTTATATATAACTTACAGTGTACAACATCTCCACCAGTTTATGGAAGATCCTAGAGATCCTCATTTGAAGGTTGCATTCCACCTGCTGAGGTATTTGAAAGGTGATCCCACCTTGGAAAATTTTCATGTTCAAGCATCCAAGTTGTACACTAAGGGCATTCTATGATTCTGATTGGGCTTCCTGCCAGCTCAAGACAATCTATTATTGGGTTACTTGGTTCTCATGGACAACAGCCCTATCAGTTGGAAGTCTAAGAAATAAGAAAAAATTTTCTTATCATAGGTCCATAAGGAAGGTAGTTGGTGAGTTGGTTAGGCTTGATAGACTTCTCAAAGAGCTCACTGTCCCCTTTACCACTCCCATTCCAGTATATTATGACAGTTTGTCTGCCCTTCACATTGCTAGAAATCCAGTCTTTCATGAGATGATCAAACATACTGAAGTGGATTGTCACTTTGTACGGGACAAGTTACAAAAAGGACTTATTTTCTTATACCACACTTCTACCAATTATCAACTTGCAGATGTCTTGACCAAAGCTCTCACTGGGGTCCTTCCATCCATTCCAACTTGACAGGGGGGAGCATGCCACCATCCTTGGTAAGTTGGCAATCCTTCCATCCATTCCCACTTGGGGGGGGGGGGTATTGAGATATGTATTTTTATTTTATGCATATACATACATCATTGTAAATGAAAGCTTTAGTATGGTACCTAGAGTTAGTTAAAATAGCTCCATTAGTCAGTTACTTAGACTTAGTTAGTTAGTGGCCAACTGTGGCCAGCCACTACCAGAAAATTGTGTTTTTCTGACTACCAAACTAGTCGGAAAGTAGTCGAAAAATGAGACTTTTTGATGACTTTTTGACCATTTACGAGTGATCGAATAAACAAACATCCAAAAACAACTTCTGGCTACAGTAGTCGGAAGCATTTAAACTACTGTGGTCGGCATATTTAGATTTCCAAACGAAAAGAAAACAGTCAAAATGTCCGACTATTGTGGTCGAAAAATTAAATAATAATTATGTAATATTTCAAATACGATAGTCGGAATAATTAAATTAATAAATTATTATTTAATATATATTATGAATACAGTAGTCGCAATTTGAAAATGTTTATTAAAAAAATATAAATTTTGATATTACAAAATGAAGGAGAAAGACTCTGCATATACTTCGTAACTTGTATATAAGAAGAAATTTTATACTTGATGACAAAATTTAAGATTATAAATAAATAGAATTAAAAATATAATTGTGTATACTATTATCTACATTAGAACTTTCGAGCAGAAACTGATGCCTACTTTGCTCTTTTTCTTAAAATATCTGGAACAATATTAGTGATTATTTTGAGCTACTCCCCCATCTCTAAATCCTTTTTGAACTATCCTTATTTCAGTTTATCTTTGCCAATCACGATATGGTTTAGTACAAAATCCAACAATCTGCAAAATATGTTAAGAAAAATATTAACAATTGAAAAGAGAAATTCACTTGTAAGTTGATAGTTGTTTATCATAGACCACCACAAAATATAAGATACTAAAAGGAATAGACAAACTATGAAATTAAACATGGGCACCAAGTTATATATCCAAAGAAAAAGATATTACGAGAGCAAGTAAGAGAATGCTAACCAAGAAAAATCGGTCATAAAGTATAAAATATCTTCACAAATAAGAAAGTCTAAAGAGCTCAAGTATTTTTTTAGAAACATCTTGCCCCTTTTCCCTAGAAGTCATCCCATCAATAAGAATAGTATATTCAATCTCAAGATAACTACTCACAGGTTATGCTTAAATCTTAAGAGAAGGATATTGGTATCTGTACTTCACTATATTAGGGAGAGAACTACAGTTTGTCTGCATAAATTTAGTTAACCTAAAAGAAAGACCCAACTAAAAAAATGATAAGAGTAACCAAGATCATGTTTTTGGATATGGACAGTCAGCATCAATAACTTACATGGTAAGGAGAAAAATTAGCATCCATAAATAATATAACAAGCAGGGATAAAGAACAACATATTGCTATAATGCTACTTCTTCAGTCAAACTACATTTCTATTAGAGAACTATTCTAATGATATCTTAGACCTGAAAAGAGGTAGGGGAAGCTAAACATGATTTAATATAAGAATATAGGTTTTTTTAAAAGCATAATAAATGAATCTATCTTTCACAAGGACCATTTCGTTGTTGATTCTAAAGGAATACTACTGAACAAATTCAAGCATGCATAATGGAGTTTTTAGCAGGTAAGACACATATAGACATGCAATAAAGTAGTGCAATAAGATTGTAATTCATGAGTTATGTGGTCTCACCAAACCTCCATTAAAAATAAAAGAAGCAAACTAGACTAAACCTCACTCCTCAATGCTCATGTTTTTCATTCACAAAACAATAAATCCAGTAAAAGGTCGACAACCAACAATCACATCAACCCCTAAGAGGATGACGAATGAAAAAAAATATGGGTTTGAAGTAGAATTCTCAAATCACCACGCCCGTCACTATTTACAATCCCCAATATTTTTGCACTTTATGGATAAGAAAACCGCTCAAATTCACAATGGCAAAATTATGCTTTACAAGTTTGCTATAAAATAAAAACACAAATGGTAATTGAAAAAGATACAGCTACAAGAATTTCCTTTCAGCTATAACCTTACTGTTGTTGTTCATTCACATCAAGTTTTTAAGGAATAAAACTTAATTTAATTAGAAAATGAAGACTTTAAATTTTAGGATTAAAGATAAGTGATGGTCTTTATCTTTTCAAATGAGCCTAACATGCTACTGAAGAAAAACTTAATAGGAATTGGACAAAATAAAGTTTCAAAAATATAGAAACTGCATATTTAAGGCATTCATGCCCTGTAGAAGTGTCACGGCCCGAGTCTATACCTAGGACGAGACACTGTACTTAGAGTCACAAGTAACCCCAAGTCAACCCATAGTCTATCATAACACTGGTAATCTGAGTAATCATAGAGGAAGCTTTAAAAATAATTAAAAATAATTATGAATAAAAACTAAATCATAAAGCTTTATACAACTGAAAACAAAACTAAAAATCTGAATCTGCGTCTGAAAGCCATCTATATTTGATGAGTTTCTGGGACAAGCCTCACCTGACTCTAAAGTCTACTGAATGAAATATAACTGAAGAAAAATAAACATCGTCCTCAAAAGATGAGGACTCACCACTGGTGTAGCTGAAAACTCCTAGATAAGATCTGCTAACAGTGTTGAGACTGAGAACCAGCAGTTGTATCATAAAATGATACAGCATAGAAGATATGCATCAGTACCCAACGGACCCAACGGGTCGTTGTGTCCAGTCATTACCTCCACTGGAAAATTTCTAGAAAAATCTCTAACTTGACATGACGGGTGGTCACAACAACTCATTATGTGAGACAACGGGTCGATGCTACCACACGTTGTCACTGAAGAGGATTTCTGGGTCTCTCAACCAATAACTCGCACCATGAGTCATTGTACCAAACGACGACTCATTGGTTGAGTCGTGGGGTCCTAGAAAAGGAGTTTTGAGCTGGGGAACCAACGAGTGATAGGACAACTCGTTATTTCTCACAACGGGTCATTCCTTGTCATGTAGGTTCCCAAAGGACCAAGCATTGCTGACCATGACTGACACAAAGAGTTGTCGGAGCTGACCACGACTCGTTGTCTCAGTCGTTCTAAGGCAACTTTTCTAGTTTTCTTCTAGATTTTTCTTGCAAGGTCTGAGTCTAGTCTAGGAAAGTTTTTGGGTGTTATAATATCTCTCCCCCTTAGGATCATTCATCATCGAATGAAGACTAAAACTGCTAGAAAATTAGGGAAAGAGCTGTAATTTCCAGACCTGAGATTATGAGATGTTTTCTGAAGGAGTAACTGACTCCGAACTGTCTTAACCATGCTAACAAAACTAATGTAACTAGAATGCATATAGAAAATCTTAAAAGAGCTGATGAGTACGGAACTGAATAGAGTATTGAGGAGGGATTTAGTACCTAATGCTGGAACTGAACTGGAAGGGAATAAGTAAGGGTATCTGGCCATCATATCTACTTATTCCTCACATGTGGCTCCCTCAACTAGCTGGCTCCTCCACAAAACTTTCACCGAAGCGACTTCCTTGTTTCACAGCTTATGAACCTAACGGCCAAGGATCTGAACTGGGACCTCTTTGCTAGAGAAACTATCTTTTATTCCCACAATATCTAGTGGAAGAACTAAAGTTGGATCACCAATGCACTTATTCAATAGTGACACATGGAAGACTGGGTGCACAGATGCTAACTCTAGAGGTAGTTCTAACTTATGTACCATACTGCCAATTCACTTCAGAATTCTGTAGGGTCCCACATACCTCAGAATGATTTTTCCTTTCTTCCCAGATCTTGTCACCCTTTTCATGGGTGAAATTTTCAGATAAACCCAATCATCCACTGCAAACTCTAACTCTCTTCACCTCACATCAGCATACGATTTCTGACGTCTTTGCGTTGTTTTCAACCTCTGGCCGACAATTTGCACCATCTGCATAGCCTCATGAACTGAGTCTGGCCCAATCAAGGTAGCTTTACCGATCTCAAACCACCCTATAGGAGATCTACACCTCCTACCATACAATGCCTCAAACGGAGCCATCTGGATATTGGAGTAGTAGTTGTTGTTGTACGCTAACTCGATGAGAGGTAGGTGATCATCCCAACTGCCCTTGAAATTGATCACACACACTCTCAGCATATCTTCCAAGGTCTGGATAGTCCGCTCAGCTTGTCCATTTGTCTACGAGTGAAAAGTTATGCTGAGCTTGACCTGGATACCGAGTCCTTGCTGAAATGACTTCCAGAAATGCTAGGTGAACTGGGTACCTCTATCTAAAATAATGGATAAGGGCACCCCATGTAGTCTGACCAACTCCCGGATATAAAGCCTAGCATAATCCTCAGCTGAGTCTGTTGTTTTAACTAGGAGGAAATGTGTTTACTTGGTCATTTGGTTTATTATCACCCAGATCGAGTCATACAGTCGACGTATACAAGGTAGACCGGTAATAAAATCTGTATTCACTTCTTTCCATTTCCATGTGGGTATGTTGATATTCTGAGTCATACCTCCCGGTCTTTGATGTTCCATCTTAACTTACTGGCAGTTCGAGCACTTAGCCACAAATTCTGCTATGTCTCTTTTCATGTCGTTCCACCAGTAAATATCCCGTAGATCACGGTACATCTTAGTAGCTCCTAGGTGGATGGAATATCTTGAACTGTGTGCTTTAGCCAGGATCTGCTATCTCAGGTCACCCACATCCAGCACACATAGTCTACCCTAGTAATGGAGTACACCATCTCCCCCTTGGGAGAAAGCCTCCACTTCTTTTCTAAGAACAGCCTTCAGTTTAAGTAGTATGGGATCTTCATCCTGCCTTAACTTAACTTCAACTACTAACGAGAAATCTGATCCACTCTGCACTATTACTCCACCCTCAGCTGTATCAACCAACTGCACTCCCAACCAAGGTGACCTGTGAATATCTTTTTCTAGTTCCTTTTTTCTCTCTTCAACATGAGCCATGCTCCCAATAGACATCCTGCTTAGGACATCAGCCACCACATTGGCTTTTCCCAAGTTGTACAACATACTTATGTCATAGTCCTTTTGTAGCTCCAACCATCTTCTCTAATGGAGATTTAAATCTTTCTGACTGAACACATACTGAAGGCTCTTGTGATTGGTGAAAACATCCACGTGAGCCCTATAAAGGTAGTGTCTCCATATGTTCAACGCAAACATTACTACTGCCAACTCCAGGTCATGAGTCAGATAGTTCTTTTCATGAACCTTGAGCTGTCTGGAGGCATAACTTATCACCTTACCCCCACTGTATCAAAAAGCAATCGAGTCCAACTCTAGAAGCATCATAATACACACGAACCCATCTATTCCTTCCGACAAGGTTAACACTAGAGCATTAGTGAGTCGAGGATTTAACTCTTGGAAACTCTTCTCACACGCATCTGACCATTGAAATTTCACCTTTTTCTGAGTCAACCTAGTCAGAGGAGATGCTATGGAGGAAAAACATTTCACAAAACGTTGGTAATAACCGGCTAGACCCAAGAAAATTCTGATTTCGGTTGGGGAAGTAGGTCTTGGCTAGTCTTTCACCATTGCTATCTTCTGAGGATCTACCTAAATACCCTCACCCGAGACCATGTGACCAAGGAAAGTCATAGAATTCAACCAGAATTCACATTTGCTGAACTTAGAAAGCAACTGGTGGTCTCTGAGCGTCTGTAGCACTATTCTCAAATGGTTAACATGTTCTTCCTTGCTTCTGGATTATACTAGAATGTCATCAATAAATACAATGAACATGTCTAGATATGGCTTGAAAACCCTGTTCATCAGGTCCATGAAAGTTGCGGGGGCATTAGTTAGTCCAAAGGACTTAACCACGAATTCGTAGTGGCCATGCAGAGTTCTGAAAGCTATTTTCGATATGTCACATTCTCTGACCCTTATCTGATGGTACCCTGACCTGAGGTCTACCTTGGAGAAACAGCTAGCTCCCTGAAGCTGATCGAAAAAGTCGTTAATCCTGGGTAGGGAGTACCTATTCTTAACTGTGATCTTATTCAACTGTCGGTAGTCAATACACATTCTAAAGGTACCGTCTTTATTTCACACGAATAACATTGAAGCACCCCATGGAGAGATGCTGGGCCTGATGAAACCCTTATCAAGGAGGTCTTTTAGCTGCTCTTTTATCTCCTTAAGTTCGGTTGGAGCCATTCTATAAGGAGGGATGGAGATGGGCTAAGTGTCTGGGAGAAGGTATATGCCGGAGTCTATTTCCCATTCAGGAGGGACTCTGGGAATATCTTCGGGAAACACATCAGGGAATTTGCTGACAACTGGAACTGACTGGATAGTTGGGGTCTCAGAGCTAGAATCTTTGACTCAACTAGATGATAAATACATGCCTTATAAATAAACTTCCTGGTCTTAAGATAGGAAATAAACCAACCCTTAGGCGATGAACTACTGTTCGTCCACTCTAGAACTGGCTCATTAGGGAATTGAAATTTGATGACTCTAGTTCTGCAGTCGATTGAAGCATAATCATAGTGTAACCAATCCATGCCAAGAATGAGGTCGAATTCAACCATGTCTAACTCTATGAGATTAGCTGGAATGACCTTATTTAAGATTAAGACTGGGCAGTTTCTATACACCTAGCTGGCTCTAACTGACTCACCAACTGGGTTGGAGACTGAGAATGGTTCTGAGAGAACTTCTGAACTGAAATCAAACTAGACAACTATATAGGGAGTCGCGAATGATAGTGTGGCTCCTAGATCTAGTAGGGCATACACATTTAGATGGAAAAGATGTAACATACCCATGACCATGTCAGGTGAGCTCTCCTAATCCTGACAAGAGGACAAAGCATAAAAACAATTTTGGTGCTCGCCGCCATCCGTACTTGAAGTGTTGGCCTATAGAACTGGTCAGCCTACTAGAGCTGCTAAAGTGGTGGATTTTGATCTCCCCCATCCTACTGACGGGCATTCTTTAAGCTGATGACCTAGTTGTCCACACCTAAAGCAACCCTCTCAGCCTTGAAGGCATTCTCCTGGATGATTCTTGCCACACTTAAGGCAAGCTGGGTAGAGATTGCTGGCGTTGTGACTCTGGTATTGTGAGCTAGATGCTCCACCCCTCTGATCCTTGCTGGATCAAAAATTAGGGACACTAGATAAAGTGGGTGCTAGAGCCCTCTGCTACTACTATTGTGGGTGGCTACTACCGCCAGACTTTTGGTGGCCATAATCTGATTAGCTAGTCTTTTCTCGCTTGGTCTCCCGCTCTAAGTCTTTTAGCTTTTCTGCCTCAATCTGTTGAGCATGAACGATGAGGTTGGAGAGGTCAATATCTTTGATAAGCATCGTAGTCCTGCACTCCTTGAGGACCAAGTTCGATACTCCATTGACGAACTTCAGCATGCAAGCACTTGGCTCAGCTACCATCTCCAGAGTGTATTTAGACAATCGTGTGAACTCCAGTACATACTTTTCCACCATCCTATTACGGTATTTCAGATATATAAATTCTTCCACCTTAGCCTCCCTGAGCTCCCGGGGGAACAATCTTTCTAGAAAGGTTGTAGTGAACTCCTCCCACTCCATCAGTTTCGCTCTCGATGGTCTCCAATCTTTCCACTGGTCATACCAGATCTGCGATATCACTTTCAGCTGGTAGGCAGCTAGGTCAGCACTCTCAGAGGATCTAACACCATAATTCGGATGATTTTCCTAATTTCATCCATGAACTCATGTGGGTCCTCTCCCACCTTAGATCCATGGAAGGCTGGAGGGTTTATCCGGGTGAAGTCCCGAACTCGAGCAGTTACTGCAGAACCACCTGCTGGTTCACCTGGTTCATAACTGTCTGTCCGAGCAGTTGGATTGCTGCTCTGAACTATGCGGAGGACACTGGGTCGTCCTCATAGGCTGCTGGAGCTGGTGGGGCAGGTCGGCGAATGTTGTCGGCTCTTCTTTCGTTACCACGTCTTGGAGGCATGATTTCACTAAAATAAAATAGAGCACAAATTAAGAGAATGTTTCTGGAATTGAACTTCAACACATGATAAAGAGTATGAACAAAAGGGAGTTTTGTAATAACGTCTTGTAGCCTTCCCGTCATAAGTGTGATATGCTTCACACCCATGAAAAGGACTCTACTCGACGCGGTTTTCAGACTTCCTAAGATACTCTAAATCTAGTACTCTGTTACCAAGTTTTTCAGGACCCAATTTTATACCCTGGATGAGACACGGTACTTGGAGCCACAATTAATCCCAAGTCAACCCATGGTATATCATAACATTGATAATTTGAGTAATCATAGCGGAAGCTTTAAAAATAATAATAAAACATATTTGAAGAAAAACTAAATCATAAAGTTTTATACAATTGAAAACAAAACCAAAAATCTGAATCTGTGTCTGAAAGTCATCTATATCTGATGAGTTGCTGGGACAAGCCCCAGTTAACTCTAAAGTCTATTGGATGAAATATAACTGAAGAAAAATAAACATCATCCTCGAAAAGTAAGAAATTACCATTAGTGCAGCTGAAAACTCCTAGATAAGATCTGCTAACGGTGCTGAGACTGAGAACCTGCAGTTGTATCATAAAACGATACAGCATAGATGGTATGCATCAGTGCTTTGAATGTACTGAGTAAGTAGGAGAAAACAACACAGAGAATAAATAACTGAACTGTAATGACATGCAATGACCAACTAAAATGTTGAAACTGAATAAACTGAAATATACTGAGATGGTTAAAATGACCTTGTCTGATGATCAAAGACATGCCCTAAATCTGAGATACTAATCTGAACTACTACACTGAACTGATTTAAACTGAGTAATCTGAAACTATTCTGAGCTAAGCTAACTGAGACTGTACTGACTAGTGGGAGAGTCTATAAACGACATATAACCACGTGAACTAGATGTGGAGTCCGATGTATACACCTCATCGGTAGGACCCAATATACCTTGCCAGGGTATAAAGGCATGAACTGGGTGATCACGAGTCTGGGGCCATAAGGCCAATAAAAATAACCTACGGTGGAAACATAGTTCTAAGAACCTGGGTGCACTAGAACTCCGGTCTGGTTGGTACTAAGTCCTACTCCCACTAGATAGTCCTAGACTGATTACTAAGCTGATAGCTCGAAACTGGGGCCCAAGAATGAGTCAGGAATACCTATCTGAAAGTACCCTGAGAGTCTTATCAGACCGGATTTTGTAACTGGTGTTCTAAGACTGGCTAGAGGTGCTTATCTGGAAGCATCATAACCGTCTAAAGAACAAACTGAGATCTGAAGCTGGAGGTTCTAAGACTGGTCAGATCTACTTATCTAGAAGTATCATAACCTTATAAAGAACCACTAAAATATGATATCTTAGTCTAATATTGATAACTGAGAGGCAACACTAACACCTCGAGAAATGACTGTAGTCAAACTGATCAGCTGACATTTTTGGACAACACTGAGTATGCTATTAATCTGACTGAGATTTCAACATATACTAACAATATGGGAATCCCAAAACTTCTAGAATCAAGCTACAGGAAAAACTAATCCAACCCGCAAGATTCTAATTTACGGAACTGAGAACTAGGGCTAAGTCATTCCACTAGATACAAGTTTCACAAAATTTCTAGAAATAGGTAATAAATAAGAATTTAATATCATGAATAATCTTCCAATTGAAATCTTATAGAAATTTATCTGAAAACTTTCTACATTTCAAATCTACAGGGGTGTAATTGATAGAAGAAATAGAGAAAGATTTTGAGGACACAAGGGAAGAACTATTCCCTTGCTGAATTCCTACATATGTGGATAAGAATCCCTGGAGAAGAAAGCTTGAACTTCTACAACTAACAAAGAGCCCTAGTTCTTGCTTGAGAGGAATAACCTGGGTTCTACGAACTTTCTTTGAAAGTCTAAGTGGGAAATAAGGGAGGAGAACCATTTAACCCCTCTAAATTCTTTGAAAATATGATTAAAACGATGTAATTTAGGGACTAAATAGGTGAAAATTAAAAAAATATCCCTGGAATAAAATCAAGAATACTACCCGACAGGGGATCAACGGGTCACACAACAAGTCATTGGTTGAGACCACGACTCGTTGGGACCAGTCGTTGGTCCTACTATCTGGGTTCTGGGGTCACTAGATTTGGCAACGGGAGACACCACAACTCATTGGATGAACCAACGGGTCATTGGTTCCTCCCGTGGTCAATAGACGAGAAAATCTGAAAGGTTTGAAAACGGGCAACACAATGACTCATTGGTGGACCCAATGGATCGTTGTGTCCAGTTGTTACCTCAGCTGAAAAATTTCTAAAAAATCTCTGACTTGACACGATAGGTGGTCACAACGACTTGTAGTGTGAGACAACGGGTCGTTGCTACCACTCGCTGTCACTGAAGAGGATTTCTAGGTCTCTCAACCGATGCCTCGCACCACAAGTCGTTGTACCAAATGACGACTCGTTGGTTGAGTCGTGGGGTCCTGAAAAAGGAGTCCTGATCTTGGGAACCAACGAGTGACAGAACGACTCGTTGTTTCTCACAACGGGTCGTTCCTTTTCCCGTGGGTTCCCGAAGGACCAAGCATTGTTGACCATGACTGACACAGCGAGTCGTTGGAGCTGACCATGACTCGTTGTCTCAGTCGTTCTGAAGAAACTTTTCTGGTTTTCTTCTAGATTTTTCTTGCAAGGTTTGAGTCTGGTTTAGGAAAGTTTCGAGATGTTACAAGAACAAAATGGTAAGAATAAGAGAGACTAAGCTGAAACTCAAAATGTCGAGATATTCAAACCATGTACTGAATTTCATATTATTATAAAGCTTAACTAAATTAAATGGCTTCCACTTCAGATGTTGTCACATAAATCAACGACATCACACTTTTATGCCTTATCCTTAATTACTAATTTAGGATCGTGCAACCAGTCATAAAATACACAGAAAGGCATAAACATATATCAAGCAACCACATTTAATGGAAATACGTTCTATCAGTCTTCAAATTGTTTTAAATCATTATCTATAACTTACATATAAGATATTTAGAGTTTCAAACATTTAAACATGGTTAGATAATGAGATGTAAAATGCATAAGCTACCCGATATGATCATTTGACGTGACTTATAAGTTTCTCTATTAATTAGGTAGAGTCATTTTAATTAATACAACTCTAGATCTAAATCTAATATCTAAATTAGACTCTTAAGCAAACGGTGGTCATTCAAGACAGATGTTAGGCATGATTCAACACATTCATCTTGAAGAATACCGCTAGTTAATGAAACTTGCATTACTTCTCTTATTGGCCCATTGATCTTGGGATTATTGAAATCGATTTATAGAAATTACATCAACACAAAAATATCATTTTTTTCTATTAGGATTAATATTTTCCCAAAATAAAAAATTTCTTACCAAAAATTATCTTGAAATCTGCTAATACTAGTAGAAAATCCACCAACACAAGGTGAATTAAGTTGTCAAACATTTACAAGCTAAATGAAATTTTCGTAGCTTAACACAATTTTCTTTTATTCCAAACTACAACTCTGTATAACAAAAAAAGCCATTAAGAGCACCAATAGAAAAATCAAGTAAACCGTCTACAAGAAATTAGAAAACAACACTATCATAAAACCATATGATTTTTGTGCAATAATTCATTCAAAGGGCAATAGAAAAACAAGAATTCATTCAAGAGAAAAAAAAATTCAATTGTGAGATACTCGTCTGTTTGAAATTAAAAGAACAAATAAATGCAAATAAAAATCAAGTAGCATCTTGAAAGAACACTTAAGAAGTATGAAATTGAACAAAAATCAAAAAAAAAAAAAAAACTGAATTACATAGTTGAAAAATTATCTGTGCTAGCAGTCTATGCTGGAATACCACCGGATTAAGCTGGAGTTGCCATTTCTTGGATTCACACCCAAAAATCACCTAAGGCTCATGGATAGATTCACATTCAAAAATCACACAAAGAAATAAGGCAAGCTAATAAGTGAAATAAAGATAGAGAGGGATGGTGTTCGACGAATATTACCTCTACCTAGCAATCCACTACTTAATTTCCACCAGATTGCCTCTCTTTTGTCGCTACCTATGAAAAAATTATTTTTAAAAAATCGTGAAAGGAGAGTGGAGAAAATGGAGAAGGGAGGGAGAGAGAGGAGGAAAGAGGGAGACAAAGAGGTGTCGTGGGAGAGAAAGAGAGACAGTTAGAGAGAGACCACCATGAGAGAGACAGAGTAGATAGAGAAACAGTAGAGAGAGGGCAGAGACTGAGAGACAAGAGACCTTGAGAGTAGATCTGAAATTATATTTACAGATTTTCGATTAGAGTAGTCAGAAAATTAAGTGGTTTTGAATAGAAAAGATTTATAATGCTCGCAACAGTTGTTGCCCCTTAAAAATTATTTTAATTAAATTTATAGATTTTCGACTATAATAGTCGGAAAATTAAGTATGTTATAAATTTAAAAAAAAAATTGAAAATAGTTGACTACTGGAGTCACCCCTTAATAATATTATTTTTGTTATAGTTATAAATTTTTTACTACTACAATCAAAAAATTAGTCAAATTTTCTGTTGACTTTGGAATCGACCACTTACCAACAGTGGGTGAAAGATTTAAAAGGAGAATTATTTCACAAAATATTACGACTACATCAGTCAAAATCATAGTCGAATAAAATTAATAGAAATTACAAAAATATAAATCTTAATTTTCCAACTACAATAGTCGAAAAAGTACCCACACTTTCGATTGCGTAATTGTAGTTGGCAGTTATAGTCAGAAATAGCGAAATTCTGGTAGTGAGTTGTTAAGATGGTTAAAATTAGTTAATTTTTTGTCCTTTAGATATAAAGTGTCCTGTACAAAGTGAAATAAAAGCAGTTTTGACTTTCATAAAAATGGTTCTTCTCTTTTCTCTTCTTGGTGATTTCAAGAGGATTCACTGCTTTCGATCCTCTCTCTTTGGATGTTTGATACTTCTAGTATAAGTTGTTTGTCTCTCTTTAATATGGTGTCATTTTTATATTATTTCTTGTGGTACTTTTGTAGGAGGTATCAATTTTATATTATTTCTTGTGGTACTTTTGTAGGAGGTATCGCAGCCCGTGTTAGCATGGATCCAATAACCTATGTTATAGGAGAATATAAATTATCTATGTAAAATTGGGTAAATTATTCATTTGCCTGATCGATCAAAAATAATAATATTCGCTAGCCAAAATATATAAAACATATACATAAAATAGGAAAAAATAGAATTATATTTTAATTATATATATAAAAACTATTAGAGGATATAATTATATTATAGAATTAGGTTATTAAAAGCTTTCACTATAGAATAATATATTATAGAGTTATAATATTCTATTTCTATATTGTAAATAGATGTAGCATCTAAAAAGTTTAACTATCACCGTCTACTACTACTTTTAGTATTTATATTCTGATAAAATCTTACTATTGTCTCACAGTCTGTTCTTATTAAAACTTCGGATTTATATATATATATATATATATATATAAATTGTATATATTGTATATTAATACGTAAAAATATGTATTTACTTGCTATTATTTTAGTGAACAGTTATTTGTATCAATTTTTCTAAAATTTATTGCATTTGAAGAAGGCAACGACATGACTCGCTAGATGGGAACGTGTCTTCCTTTTTAGAATAAATATAGTACTTGAAAAATAATTTGTTAAAAGAATATTCGACTCTAATACTTATGCATATACTGAACTTTACAAATACACTGTTATACTAATATCTAATAGTTTCTATCACTTGGGGTATTTTAAATTGTGATTTAATATTTTCTTATAAGATTGAGACCACCATATACACCTGCAAACTCAAATTTTTTATTATAGGTGAATTTGGAAGGAAAAAAAAAGAGATTCAAATATAGGAGCATAGACTGGAAAAAGAGAGTACAGAAGAAGTTGCTATGTGTATGACACCAGTCACGTTTGGAACATTAAAAAAGCTCTCAAAAAGTTACTAAATTTACAAGAATCCCAAGGGCATATAGAGTAATAAAGTAAGTATGCGGGAGATGCACGCGACATTAAGTAAAAGAAATAGATTTTTGGCCAAACACACATATAATTTTTTAAATTTGTCATCATTTTTTATTTTTGTACACCATCTTAATCTTGTTTCATTTTGATTCTTCAACTCTATTTTGCGTATTCAATCTAAATACAAAAGATATTATTCGGTGCAAACTATTCAACGCATATTAATAAATATTTTTATAAAGGTACCAAATATTCAATTTAATAATGCTATGTATTTATTTATTTTGGGTCATTTCAGTTTACCCAAATATCTTGCTTCCTAATTTTTAACTCTCTCCAATACGAGTAAAAAGAACCTTAATACGGTAAAAAAAAAGACTTTGATTCATTGCTAATAACACTATTAAAAAATACGAAGATTCAACGGACCCCGTCAGGTTGTCAACAATTTCTTTTACAAGATTGACAGACTTTAAGAAAATTGACGTACTTTTGTCAGTTATTTTTTTCGAAAAAATGACTAAAACTATAAAAATAAAATTATTATTTAAAAAAATAGATGGATGATTATCGATTTTTTTAAAAAAATAAAAACTAACGGATAGACGTTGATTTTTAAAGTGTAAAATTGCAATTGAAAAATATAAATAAAAATAATAAAGGCATAAAAATTAAATATAAAATTATTATCTTGGCAAAATTTGCACAGACACCCGAAACTTTAATCAATTTTAACAAGTGTCTCAGTCCTATTCGTGTATAACTCAAACTCATAAATAATTCAAAAAATTAAAATGGTGTTAACTGAATTTGTTAAATTTGTTGTTGTTTTGATAATCGATGATTGAAGTTTATTCTTTATGATATATGAAATTTACGTTTTAAATTTTAGCTTATTTAGAATAGATTTAAGTACTAATTTGTTGAAATTTAAAAAGAAAAATTTGAAAAAACAAATTCAGATATACATATCTTAGATTTAAAGCAAATTTTATAAGAAAAATTATACTGTATGACAATTTTAATAAAATAATTACCCATTTTAATTCATATTTAATTTATTACCACTTTAGTCATTTAGTCATTTTTTTATTAGATATTTTTGTAACAAACATATTTATTTCTTCTTCTTCGTTCTTCTTTTTTTTTACTTCTGCTTTTTTTTTTTTTTTTTGTGTTGCTTCTTCATTCTTTTTTTCTTTTTGCTTTTTTGCTTGTTCTTTCTCATTTCTCTTTGCTTCTTCGTTCTTCTTTCTCTTTTTCTTCTTCAGCTTCTTCTTTCCTTATTCTTATTCTGTTTCTTTTCCCCCCTTTTTTTTTAATTCAAATCTATAGATATTACGTGTAAATTTAATATTTTTTAAAAAAGATATGTATAGATTTCTATAAATACGTTATTATAAAGAAGTATTTACATAATATTGATATTACACTATTGATATCTAATGTATTTAATGTGATCATAAATTTTATATTTTGATGCTTAGAAACTCATTGAGAGTGATACTCATATTTACCATTATAAATTTAAACATTGTTGGGTGAACTAAATTGAAATATTTAATACTCCATTGTTTGAGTTCTTTAAAGTTTGACAACTCACAAATGGGTTTTTAATTTATTGAAAATTTTAACAAATTGATGATTGTGGTTCGTTGGTAGTGTCATTTCGAGATTATTATTAACATTTGAAGCTATTTAATTTGAAAAAGATTTGACTCATTTCAAATGGAGTTTCGTAGTTGAAGTTCTTCTGAGACCAAATATAATTTTTTGTATAATTTTGTATAGCAATATAAAAGTGTGTATAAGCACCTCTTATATATTATTATACATTCTTATACATTGTGTACAATATGTGTATAATATTATATAATGTTGTATAAGCACTATCGCGAAAAAAAGACTATGCGAATGTAATATTAAAATATGAGCTATGTGAGTGTAATATTTTATATTAGATAATATATTTTTGTGAAAATCCCCTTTTTATATGCACTTTCATATATAAATTTTTAACACTCAATTGCGTAGATTCGAATCATTTCTAAAAAAGGGTAAACTTCTATAAAATAAAAAAAAGAAGGATTAGTTAAATGATAACCCTAAAAGTGGGTATTTGTGCGCTTCCTCCGAGGGCATCTTGAAATATCCTGAAATATATGGAGGTACATTTATGGATCTGAAAAAGCAAAAAGGAGTAATACGAGGCTCCACGATACCAATTGTTATATCCTGCCACAACTTATTTAAACCATGCAGCTAATCTCCATTAGTAACTGAGTATCCTCTCTCACAAGGAGTAATATGAAGCTCCACAATACCAATTTAACTCCTCAAGCCGTTTCTCGTTCCCTTTTACCTTATGACCTATATCAATTCCACATTGTTTCATGCTTGTAGATTACAAAAATATGACTTCATCAAACACACTTTGGAAAATTCCAATCTATAATTGCTAGCAATCAATGCGTGCATTTATCCATAAAACGTGACGTTTTTTAGGACTGCCAGTTGGCCTTAACACAAACACAAACAGATGAATCTGATTTAAGGATACCAGCATTCAAGCCCACTATTTCCAACATGCCAAGGCACATTTTAGTAACTAAATTTTCTTTGTTGGATCACAATTCATAATCCAGCTTTGGTAGTAACTGGAATTTGCAGTACTGCCACAGGATGAAACACAGTTAACTACACATTAATTCTATAAGCTTGGGACAGCTGGTCAAACCATGTACCTAAGTTCGTTACAAGCATGAAATTGAGCTAGACAAGAATCAGGAATTTATAAGACTATTCTACTAATACTGGAAGGCAACGTTTCAGACTGAATTAGTGCAGGATTGGCTACTGATAGAGCTTTTTGTCCAATACCCAAAATGCTCTCAGATTTTGCTATCGTGGTCAAGTGCTTCCCTCCTTCCTGAAGCTCTGCTGCAGACATGGAAATAATATCTCATAAACAAATAGGAATATTGATAGAAATCTTAACAAAAGGAATACTCCTGGTGACCATATAAGAGAAATGCCTTCATAATTTAACATCTTTAAACTTCATGTAATCTTTCGCCATTAACAATGGAAACAAGCCTCCAACACTCTATCATGTCTTAACAATTATTTAATCTCTTTGCTTTTCCCAATACCTATCTAGGAAAATGAAAGGTGACAATTGTCACGACTCGAGAGTAGACCCGGATCGTAAACACGGAACAAGAAACCCCGAAAGGCTCCAAGTCGACCCATGGCATGAGCATACATTTAATTCATTCAAGTAAAGCGGAAGACTTAATATAATAACATGACGGAAATGAAATCATGACATAAGATAGAAAGAAAGACGATACATAATCCACACATGACAGTTGAGTACTACATATAGTCTGGAAGCCTCTAATCATAACAGACGGGTTGATGGGACAATACCCCAACTAACCCTACAATACTGAAGACTGAAAGAAACATCAATGTCTGAACATATGGCCTTCGGAACATGAGGACTCACCAAAAAGGGCTGATAGCCAACTCTGAATGGACTACTAATGAGGATGAGCCTGAGAGCCGAGTCCTGTATCATGAAACAATACAACATAGAAAGTACGCGGGTCAGTACATGGAATGTACCGAATATGCAGAGTAAGTAAAACGAACATTTAAAATACATAAAGCTCATAGGAGTAGGACAATATGATCATGATGCTGAAATCATAAAACAAATATAAGGCTCAAGGTTTTCAAAACATTCATAACTAGTCGTAATTATAAACATGAGAGAAAAGCATTTAATAGACATGACTTGAGCCAAAGAACATCTTCAAACATGCATAAACCATAAGGAACAGTGGGAGATTCTTATAACCGACACACCCCATATGAGCATACATGGAGCCCGACCTGTAAACCTAGTCGGGAGGCTGTTTGTACCTTGACAAGGGTAGAACCATGAAAGGTGTGACATCACTCATGAAAGGTCCATTGGGGCAAAAGGGGACAATCTCAAGGGAGGTCCCAAATATGACCTACGGTGGCACGTAGTTTTGAGATTCAGAGCGTAACCTGAGCCTCGAACATACTCGGTGTTAAATACTACTCCAAAATATGCAACATGCTCATAAAGTAACATACATGACATACATGGGCTAGTTAAATCATGATAATAATAAACATGCTTGAAGGTTCGTGAACTAGCCATGAAATCAGGCCCGTGAGTCGGCCAAAATCATAAATCATGAATCCTGCTTGACATGTGGGAATTTCCCAATATTTAATTTAAACATACTTGAAATACTCAATTTGATGGAAATCATGATCATAAAAACATGGGTAATAGAAAACATGCTTTTAAATCGAAAATTCACATCATACTTGTAAAATCATCATAATCATGAATTCTCATGAATTTCTCATAATTGGGCACCTTAAGTTTAAAACACTAGTATACAAAATAATAATTTAAAACAATATAAAATTAGCCTATTATTCGAAACCCATCAATTTAGATATTATAGTAAAATACCCATATCGATTACTTGAGGATTCATGCATTGGGTTAAAACCCCATAAGAATTGAATTATAGAATTCATGGATTAGGGAGAATTGGGCATGGGAGTGGATTAAACCACCCATTCAAACCCTATGTACCTGATTTAGAGTTAAATCTCTACACTCCCTTGATTGCCCAAGAGGAATTTGAGGAAGCAAGCCTTGAAATCACCTCGATCACCCTTCTATTCCTTTGTATGCATGAATGAACACTTAGGCTAGTATTTCCCCTCCTTTGTGAGGTTAAAACAACGTAGGTTAGGACCCTAAGACTTAGGAATTACAAAAAGCCCTTACTTAAATCGTAGAATTTTGCTGACTGCCAGTCCTCACGAGGGACTGGACAACTCGTAACCAGGGCCCACGACTCGTAGCCTTGAGCCGTGAGGTACACTGCCAAAAATCACCATGGAAACCCATAGAGGACACCACGAATCATGGTGAGTGACAACAACTCGTGGTCACCATCCGTGGCCTACATTGCCCAACTATCCTTGCAACATTTCCAGTCTAGACCACGGGTGACTCCACGAATCGTGTGGCCTGACCACGACTCGTGGTCATGCCCGTGGTGACCCTTCAAAACTTCATTCACTTCCCTTTGACCATGAGTCACCTCACGACTTGTGGTCCCTCCTGATGAGTCACCTAATGACCCATTCAGTGACCTGGTGCAGAATTTTAGTTTTTCTCTCTTTCAACTCCCAGGTTTGATCCTTGGGTTTTCGAGGTATAACAATATCTCCACCTTGGGAACATTCGTCCTGAATGTTTGAAACACACAGAAAAAGAAGAAACATGCAATCATCATATGCAAATACGGATCATAAGTTGAAAACTGACGGAATGACTACCTCCGAAAATAACTACATAGCTGAATTGAATTCACACATCACACACATTTACCATGACATAAAACAAACTTGCACAACGTGAACTGAACATGGAAACAGTTTAGAGTATTAAGGCAAGAACTAATACCTCAAACCGAAACTGAGCCGGTAGGGAACAGGTGAGGGTGTTAAGCCATCATATCTGCTTTGGCTTCCCACGTAGCTCCCTCAACATGCTGATTTCTCCATAACACCTTTACTGAAGCTACTTTTTTTGTTCCTTAGCCTACGAACCTGACGATCCAATATCTCAACTGAAATTTCCTCAAAGCTGAGTCTATCTCTCCCACCCACACTTTCCACCGGAACCACTAAAGCTAGATCACCCAAGCACTTTTTCAAGAGCGATACATGAAAGATGGGATGAACTGAAGCTAATTCTGAAGGTAACTCTAACTCAAAAGACACTTTACCCACACGCCTCACAATATAGTATGGGCCAATATAGACGGGATTGAGTTTCCCATTCTGTCACACCCTACCTTGGGGGGTATGACGGCACTTGGTGCCTGCTAGACTCTGGACTGCTAACTGGTCCAGCCCGAGCACAACTGGTGTTTTGGCTAGTTCTGGCTCTATTTCAAGAAACAAATCGGCTATATAACGGCTGTAACTACAGCCTCCTGCCAACTGGCCTGTAGCCATCTGTACCTGTAACAACAGCTAACCAGAAACAGACTTATAACAAGGAACCTATGCGGGCCGACAAGGCCACCATGCTGTCTAGTTATCTGTAACTCAACACAAGACTGCTGTAAAACTACGTGACCGGCAATGTCACCACTACTGTCAAACTAAGGCCCCACACGGCCAACATAAACTGGAATAAAAAACAACTACAGCAGACTGCATGGCCCCACACGACCGGCTCAACTAACCACAGGGAATATATATACAGACTGCAAGCCTCTACGAATGTTGTAAGGAACTAATAGAAATGATCGGGACAGGGCCCCGACCTACCCATACTGCACAACAAAAGAAAAGGAGCTACACCTCTGGGAATCAGACTCCGGATGACAGGAGCTGATGACTCACTGGCTGGCTGGAATCACGAGGGATCGGCTCCTCGTCCGTGAGTACCTGTAGGCAAGCAATACAGCGCCCCGCTGGGCGTCAGTACCACAGGTACTGAGCATGTAAAGCAAACTGAAATGAATAGCACAACAACATGACATTTAAGCAAGAAGTAGCTGAGTCTATCTAGCTGAGGATAACTAGGGAGAGTTTATACATTCTGTAACTAACTGAGCGTACCTGAAGACGTGTCATCCTTCTGTCTATCAGTATCTACTAGCACATATCAATATACATAATAATACACACAATACCTGACCGACCCCCATAAGCCGGAAGGTGCCAACCAAGAAAGCAATCTATTTACCCCTACCCGGGTCTAAACCAACCAAAAACAAGTCACTCCACTCATCTGATAACTGTGAGCTCCTCCTACCGGCCCCCTTGGGTACGTAGCTCAGGCCTTGGCCTCTGACAATAAACTGTGTCTGAGTCCGAAGACTCCTGCCTCTGGGCACAGGTGTGCATACAGAGTGGTCTGCCCCTGTAAACAGGGTGTGCTAGCTCTGCGTAGAGTTAACTAAACTACCCCTGCAAGCAGGGTGGTCTGAACCGTATTATCATGGTGGTCGACCATCATCGTCCTTTAGTCGGACGGCATCGCCCAGCTAGTGGCGGTATCCGAATTTGGTATCGACACAGCTATGACCCAGGGGCAGTGGGGATGCTAAAGGGTGCCCACATGCCACAACAAGTCTCAACATACAAAACACATACACAGCAAGCATGCTTAAATGAAAAATACTAATCATATTCTCTTCTTGTATCTCAAGGCCAGTTTGTATTAAACAACTGATACTATATTCTATTTTACACTACTTCTGATTGCTGGTCTAACTGCTACCTGGCCTTTATCTGTCTATCTGATTATATCTGGATATAGCTCAATAACATAGAATGTACCATCTACTACTGGATACAATCTCAACAGATGTACTACGTGTTGCCTGAATATCTACTATTCTGATTATCGCATGATACGTGATTAATGTACTAGCATGCTTGCTGGAAATTATACTAAAATCATTCCTGTACGCTGGGTATCGGTTAATAGCCTTTATTCTATTTACTTTCTAAGCTGTACTTCCTGGCTTGCCAAAAGAATAACTTTACATACCTGGTTTCTGAGTATCCGACTGACCGGTGTGATTTCCGTCGGTACTTCTGCTGTTTCTCCCAACTACATTCATATACACGTCAATTAGGACTAAATACATTAATATTCGGGAGAAATTATCACTTTAGATATATATATTTATCCCAACTTTAACCTTTTGAAAAACGGTCGAAAACTCATTATTTTTCAGTGGTCCAGAAGGGAGAAATATTCACTTCTCAGCTAGGAACACATAGACATTAATTTAGAGCAATTTCACTTACCTTAGCTCGGTGGCTCGACGATTCGTCGGCCGTATTTTACGAAACCGAATCCGTAGGAATGCTCTCCGCTGCTAAATACTTCGGTATCTGAGATTAATTTGAGTTTGGGCAGCGCTTGGCAGCGTAATCGGATGAAAATATATAATTTCCTTCGTTCCTTTCTCTTTCTCTACGTTTGCCCTCTGTTCTCTGGAAATTTTAAAGATTTTACTCAATTAAAACCGAAGTGGGGCTTTATATACTTGGGCCTGAACCTGGGCAACGTGTCACGGAGCCATCGCGGAGGCCTCACCTCCGTGACACGCTGCCATCGCGGAGGGGCTCTGCCTCAGCTCCTCCCGTGATGGTTTGACGGGTTTCTCGTCCGATCTTTTTTCCGGCCTTTCTCTAGCACATATGGCCTTCAATATGCTTGACCAATGTGTGAATAGGTCGTCTAGGTGCCGGAAATTCTACGGGGTATAATATTCTCCCCCCCTTAAGAACATTCGTCCTTGAATGTACACTATTATCTATAGGACTACTTACTTTATTTTCTAGAAAAATTTCGGCAGAGTCTCCCCTATAATATGGACTATCGCAAAAACCTGAAATGCAGAAAAGTCCAACACAGGCACTGCACATAATATTCTAGGATCCACTGGATAACTAAATATCACTCTTTATCATTCACAGACATACAACCATAAGGTACTGCATAAGTAATAATACGGACATACCTGTCGCCTGACTAGGCCTGAAATAAGTGAGGGTATTTGACTTTCATATCTTCTTCTGCTTCCCACGTCATTTCCTCACGATTCCTATTACGCCACAATACTTTGACAGATGCAACATCTTTAGTTCTCAACCTGTGAATCTGTCTGTCTAAGATAGCTACGGGAACTTCTTCATATGCTAACTCTTCTGTGACCTGGACATCCTGAACCGGAACTACTGAAGAAGGGTCCCCTACGAACTTCCGTAACATAGAAACATGGAATACTGGGTGAACAGATGCTAACTCTGGAGGCAAGTTCAATTCGTATGCAACTCGGCCTATTCTCCGCCGAATCTGGTATGGCCCAATGAATCTCGGGCTAAGCTTGTCTTTCTTGCCAAATCTCATCACCCCTTTCATCGGAGACACCTTCAGGTATACCCAGTCATTTACCGCAAATTCTAGATTTCTACGCCGCATATCTGCATACGACTTCTGGCGGCTCTGAGCAGTCAGTAAACGTTCTCGGATTAGCTTTATCTTTTCCTCGGACTGCCGAACAATGTCTGGGCCAACTAATGCTGATTCTCCTATTTCAAACAAGCCCACCGGCGATCTACATTTTCGCCCGTATAATGCCTCGAAAGGCGCCATCTGAATAGTTGAATGGTAGCTATTATTATAAGCAAATTCAATCAGCGACAGATGTTCATCCCAGCTACCCCCAAAATCTAGTACGCACGCCCGTAGCATATCTTCGAGCATTTGGATAGTTCGCTCAGCCTGTCCATCTGTCTGAGGGTGGAATGCTGTGCTCAAATTGATCTGCGTTCCCAGACCCCTCTGGAACAACTGCCAAAATCTAGCTGTGAATTGTGCTCCCCTGTCTGAAATAATAGATACCGGCACTCCATGTAATCTAACTATTTCTCTGATATATAATTCGGCATAATCCTCAGCTGAGAAGGTAGCCTTCACTAGTAGGAAATGAGCTGATTTTGTCAGTCTGTCAACTATTACCCAAATGGAATCATTTCTGCGTCTGGTACGGGGTAATCCTGTTACAAAATCCATATTTATCGCTTCCCATTTCCACATAGGCACAGCTATATCCTGCGTCAGACCGCCTGGTTTCTGGTGCTCCGCTTTCACCTGCTGGCAGTTAGGACATCTAGATACAAATTCAGCTATTTCAGATTTCATACCTGGCCACCAGTAGATGTCTCTGATATCGTGGTACATTTTCGTTGCTCCTGGATGGAGGGAATAACGAGCGTAATGTACCTCATGCATGATCTGCTGGCGAAGTCCTGAAACATTTGGGACACATAGACGGCCCCCACAACGTAGTACTTCATTTTCAGTCACTTGGAAATCTGACTCTTTACTTTCCTGAATTCTATCTCTGAGCTGGACTAAGTCAGGGTCCTCGTACTGCCGTTCTTTTACCTCTGTAACTAGTGATGACTCGGCAGAATTCTGAATTACCGCTCTGTTATTTTCTGTCTCCACTACTCGAACGGCTAACCCAGCTAGTTGATGAATTTCCTTGGCTAATTCCCGCTTCTCGGGCCGCAAATACGCCAAACTCCCCATTGACTTACGGCTCAAGGCATCTGCTACTACATTAGCTTTTCCTGGATGATAGAGAATATTTACATCATAGTCTTTTAACAATTCTAACCAGCGATGTTGCCGCAGATTTAACTCCCTCTGTGTGAAAATGTATTGCAGACTTTTATGATCCGTGAAAATGTCTACATGGACGCCATACAGATAATGCCTCCAAATTTTCAGAGCGTGGATCACTGCGGCCAGTTCCAGGTCATGGGTCGGATAGTTCTTTTCGTGTTTCCTCAGCTGTCTGGAAAAATAAGCAATCACCTTACCATGCTGCATCAACACACAACCCAGTCCCAAACCTGAAGCGTCGCAATACACCGCATACCCATCTGTTCCCTCTGGCAATGCTAGTACTGGGGCGGAGGTCAATCGGTCTTTCAACTCTTGAAAACTCTGCTCACATGCCTCTGTCCACTGAAATTTTACTGCTTTCTGTGTCAGCTTTGTCAGAGGTGCTGCTATAGTGGAGAATCCTTCAACAAATCTCCGATAATATCCTGCTAAACCCAAGAAACTGCGGACCTCAGTCGGAGTGGTAGGTCTGGGCCATGTCTTGACCGCCTCTATTTTCTGTGTGTCTACCTGTATACCAGCATCCGACACGATGTGCCCCAAAAAGGCAACTGAGTTCAGCCAGAACTCACACTTAGAAAACTTGGCGTACAGCTGACGTTCTCTAAGGATCTGGAGTACTGTTCGTAAATGGTTCTGGTGATCTGTCTCTGAACGAGAATATACCAGAATATCATCAATAAATACTATCACGAACAGATCCAAATACGGTCTGAATATGTTGTTCATCAGGTCCATAAACACTGCGGGAGCATTCGTCAGCCCGAAAGACATAACTAGGAATTCAAAGTGACCATACCTGGTCCTGAAAGCAGTCTTTGGAATGTCTCTCTCACGAACCCGGACCTGGTGGTATCCAGACCTCAGATCTATCTTAGAGAAACATTTGGCCCCCTAAAACTGGTCAAACAAATCATCTATTCTCGGGAGCGGGTATTTATTCTTCACTGTAACTTTGTTTAGTTGCCGATAATCTATGCACATTCGGAGCGAGCCATCTTTCTTTCTCACGAATAAAACTGGCGCACCCCACGGTGAAGTACTCGGCCTGATAAAACCTTTATCTAACAAATCTTTCAACTGCTCCTTTAATTCTCTGAGTTCTGTAGGAGCCATACGATAAGGAGGAATCGATATCGGTTGAGTACCTAGTAACAAGTCAATCGCAAAATCTATCTCCCTTTCGGGAGGGACACCAGGCAACTCATCCGGGAATACGTCAGGGAATTCATTAACCACTGGAACAGACTGAAGAGTCGGAGGTTCCACCCGAACGTCCTGGACTCTAACTAGGTGGCAAATACATCCCTTTGCTATTAATTTTCTTGCCTTAAGGTAGGAAATAAACCTACCTTTCGGCGTAGGTGTACTCCCTATCCACTCTCACACCGCTTCCCCCGGAAAGTGGAATCGGACCGTCTTGGTCCAACATTCTAAGTCAGCGTAGCATGGCACTAACCAGTCCATACCCATAATGGCATCGAAGTCGACCATCTCAAGTTCTATTAAGTCTACTATGGTCTGGCGATCAGCAACCTCTACCGTACACCCTCGGTAAACTCTTTTAGCTGTAATAGATTCACCGACCGGTGTAAGCACTGAAAAGGGCTGCTGAAGCAATTCTGGTTCGATACCCAACTTTCGGGCCACAAATGGTGTGATATACGACAATGTAGACCCTGGATCAATCAATACATAAACAGGATATGAACAGATAATCAGTGTACCTGTGACTACGTCGGGAGATGCCTCTGAATCCTGCCTCCCCGGTAATGCATAGGTACGGCTGGGGCCTGCACCTGAGCCAGAGGCTCCTGGTCTACCTTGGCCCCTATTCCCTGAACCTGAGGGTCTGCGCCCTGCTGAGGCTGCTGGAACTCGTGGCCTTGCTGACACTCTATCCAGATCATCCTGACTACCCTGTCCCCTGGCTGGACAATCTCTCATTAAATGCCCCTCCTGTCTGCAATAATAACACCCTGGGAAGCCCTGCCTGCAGGCTCCAGAATGTAGTCGGTGACATATAGGACAAGGGGTGGATGTAAATCTACTCTGTTCTACCCTCTGCTGCTGAGGTGAGGCTACTGTCCGTGAACTGCTACCGGACTCTGACTGACTCCGGCGAATAAACCTGCCCCTCTGCTGTTGTACCGGTGGTAGAAATCTGGGTGGCCTATCTGAAAACCATGGTCTCGGCCCCCTAGGAATTTCCCTCGAATCTCAGCGGGTCTGCTCCTACGGCGCTGCTCTGAAGTCGCCTGTCTGTCACCCCGCTGTCGCTGCCTCAGGCCCTCAATTGTCTGTGCGAAGGCCTGCACCCTGGCTATGTCCATGTCCTCTCTCAAAGTAGCTGTCATGCACGTCTCTATGTACTCTGGATTCAGGCCCATAATAAAGCGGTGGACTCTGGACGACATGGTGTCCACAAATGCTGGAGCATAGCGGGCTAAGGAGTCGAATTGCAAGGAATATTCACGGACGCTCCTAGCCCCCTGGTATAAATGTAAGAACTGGTCCACCCGAGCCTGTCTGACCTCCCGGGGTAAGTAGTGGTTCAGGAAGGCCTCTGAAAAGCTGGACCAAGTAGGAGGGGCTGCATCTCTTCCCCGAGACCTCTCCCAACTTTCGTACCACAAAACAGCAATATCCCGTAATCGGAACACTGCTAACTCAACTGATTCTGCTGGGGTTACGTGCATGACTCTAAAGATCCTCTGCATCTGGTCCAAAAAGTCCTGAGGGTCCTCCGCTGAATCCGATCCAGTAAACTGAGGGGGTCCCAACGCCAAGAATTCTCTAACCCTGGAACTACCTGGCCCCCCTAGGGATTCTACTGCTGTAGGTGGTGCTGGTTGACGCTGAGCAGCTAGCATCTGAGTCAACATAACCACCACACTACGCAGCTCCTGATCAGACGAAATGGGTGCAGGAGCTGTGGGAGGCGGTGCTGCCTCAAATGGTGTCTGGCGAGGCGGAGACTGCTGGGAGGGCCGAGATGACGCCTCCGTATTGCTCTCAGACCGGGCAGAATCTGGTTGTAACTGAGGCATCCTACTGGTGCCTTCGCCCGCTGCCGTATCCAATCTCCTACCTGTAGCTGGGTGCCACTGGTCTGCCATAATATTTGTGAGCAAAGAGGGTGGTGAGTTTCAAAAGTCAACTCTATACTGTACTGCTCAATAGCACGATTGAATAAGAAAGAAGAGTGACAATCCTAACATGCCTCGCAGCCTCCTGCCTATAGTATGTGGTGCACAACACATCCATAGACAAGACTCTACTTAGCACGGCTTGCAGATTCACTAGGATACGACCTGCTCTGATACCAAGTTTGTCACACCCCACCTTAGGGGGTATGACGGCACTTGGTGCCTGCTAGACTCTGGACTGCTAACTGGTCCAGCCCGAGCACAACTGGTGCTTTGGCTGGTTCTGGCTCTATTTCAAGAAACAAATCGGCTATATAACGGCTGTAACTACAGCCTCCGGCCAACTGGTCTGTAGCCATCTGTACCTGTAACAACAGCTAACCAGAAACAGACTTATAACAAGGAACCTATGCGGGCCGACAAGGACACCATGCTGTCTAGTTATCTGTAACTCAACACAAGACTGCTGTAAAACTACGTGACCGGCAAGGTCACCACTACTGTCAAACTAAGGCCCGACACGGCCAACATAAACAGGAATACAAAACAACTACAGCAGACTGCACGGCCCCACACGACCGGCTCAACTAACCACAGGGAATATATATACAGACTGCAAGCCTCTACGAATGCTGTAAGGAACTAATAGAAATGATCGGGACAGGGCCCCGACCTACCCATACTGCACAACAAAAGAAAAGGAGCTACACCTCTGGGAATCAGACTCCGGATGACAGGAGTTGATGACTCACTGGCTGGCTGGAATCACGAGGGATCGGCTCCTCGTCCGTGAGTACCTGTAGGCAAGCAATACAGCGCCCCGCTGGGCGTCAGTACCACAGGTACTGAGCATGCAAAGCAAACTGAAATGAATAGCACAATAACATGACATTTAAGCAAGAAGTAGCTGAGTCTATCTAGCTGAGGATAACTGGGGAGAGTTTATACATTCTGTAACTAACTGAGCGTACCTGAAGACGTGTCATCCTTCTGTCTATCAGTATCTACTAGCACATATCAATATACATAATAATACACACAATACCTGACCGACCCCCATAAGCCGGAAGGTGCCAACCAAGCAAGCAATCTATTTACCCCTACCGGGTCTAAACCAACCAAAAACAAGTCACTCCACTCATCTGATAACTGTGAGCTCCTCCTACCGGCCCCCTTGGGTACGTAGCTCAGGCCTTGGCCTCTGACAATAAACTGTGTCTGAGTCTGAAGACTCCTGCCTCTGGGCACAGGTGTGCACACAGAGTGGTCTGCCCCTGTAAACAGGGTGTGCTAGCTCTGCGCAGAGTAAACTGAACTACCTCTGCAAGCAGGGTGGTCTGGACCGTATTATCATGGTGGTCGGCCATCATCGTCCTTTAGTCGGATGGCATCGCCCAGCTAGTGGCGGTATCTGAATCTGGTATCGACACAGCTATGACCCAGGGGCAGTGGGGATGCTAAAGGGTGCCCACATGCCTCAACAAGTCTCAACATACAAAACACATACACAGCAAGCATGCTTAAATGAAAAATACTAATCATATTCTCTTCTTGTATCTCAAGGCCAGTTTGTATTAAACAACTGATACTATATTCTGTTTTACACTACTTCTGATTGCTGGTCTAACTGCTACCTGGCCTTTATCTGTCTATCTGATTATATCTGGATATAGCTCAATAACATAGAATGTACCATCTACTACTGGATACAATCTCAACAGATGTACTACGTGTTGCCTGAATATCTACTATTCTGATTATCGCATGATACGTGATTAATGTACTAGCATGCTTGCTGGAAATTATACTAAAATCATTCCTGTACGCTGGGTATCGGTTAATAGCCTTTATTCTATTTACTTTCTAAGCTGTACTTCCTGGCTTGCCAAAAGAATAACTTTACATACCTGGTTTCTGAGTATCCGACTGACCGGTGTGATTTCCGTCGGTACTTCTGCTGTTTCTCCCAACTACATTTATATACACGTCAATTAGGACTAAATACATTAATATTCGGGAGAAATTATCACTTTAGATATATATATTTATCCCAACTTTAACCTTTTGAAAAACGGTCGAAAACTCATTATTTTTCAGTGGTCCAGAAGGGAGAAATATTCACTTCTCAGCTAGGAACACATAGACATTAATTTAGAGCAATTTCACTTACCTTAGCTCGGTGGCTCGATGATTCGTCGGCCGTATTTTACGAAACTGAATCCGTAGGAATGCTCTCCGCTGCTAAATACTTCGGTATCTGGGATTAATTTGAGTTTGGGCAGCGCTTGGCAGCGTAATCGGACGAAAATATATAATTTCCTTCGTTCCTTTCTCTTTCTCTACGTTTGCCCTCTGTTCTCTGGAAATTTTAAAGATTTTACTCAATTAAAACCGAAGTGGGGCTTTATATACTTGGGCCTGAACCTGGGCAACGTGTCACGGAGCCATCGCGGAGGCCTCACCTCCGTGACACGCTGCCATCGCGGAGGGGCTCTGCCTCAGCTCCTCCCGCGATGGTTCTACGGGTTTCTCGTCTGATCTTTTTTCCGGCCTTTCTCTAGCACGTATGGCCTTCAATATGCTTGACCAACGTGTGAATAGGTCGTCTAGGTGCCGGGAATTCTACGGGGTATAACACTTTCTTTTCAAATCTCATCACTCCCTTCATGGGAGATACCTTCAAAAACACCCAATCATCTACTTCGAACTCAAGCTCTCTTCTTCTCACATCCGCATAGGACTTTTGGCGACTTAAAACCGTTCTCAGCCTTCCCCTTATCAACTGAACTTTCTCCATGACCTCATGAACTTAATCCGAACCTATCAACGTAACCTCACAAACTTCAAACCAACCAATGGGAGACCTATATCTCCGCCCATAGAGGGCCTCAAACAGAGCTATCTGGATACTGGAATGGTAGCTGTTGTTGTAGGCAAACTCAATAAAAGGCAAGTGATTATCCCAACTACCCTTGAAATCGATATCGCAGGCTCTCAACATGTCCTCAAAATTCTGAATAGTCCGTTCCGCCTGACCATCTATTTGCGGATGGAACGTTGTGCTAAGCTTGACTTGAGTACCAAGTCCCTTTTGGAAAGATCTCCAGAACTGAGAGTTAAACTGAGTACCTCTATCCGATATGATGGACAAAGGCACTCCATGAAACCAAACCAACTCCTGAATGTATAACATGGCATAATCCTCCCCTTAATCGGTAGTTTTGACCGATAGAAAATGAGCAACTTTAGTCAGCCTGTCTACCACCACCCATATAGAATCATACTATCGGCGAAAATGAGGTAGACCTGTAATGAAATACATGTTAATCTCTTCCCACTTCCAAGTGGAAATGCTAATATCCTGAAGTACACCTTGTTCGGTGCGTTTGTTATAGGTAAAAACCGACACGCAAGTGCACGTGGTCAAACAAGTAATAAAGTGGCTAAGTAAGCCAAGTATCGAACCAAGGAGACTCTGGATAAGTAAAATTGCTTAACTATACTATATTCTAGCTTTACTTCTAATTATGCTGACAACAACGTAACCAAAAGTTAAATAATTTTGTTTATAACTTATATACTAAAACTATTAACAAATATTTACTGTGAATTGAAACTATGGATATGAGCATGCCAAGGTTAAGAACAAGTAATGAACTTGATTATCATCATAATTCAATTATTTTTCTCTTCTAGTTGCTAGCCAAGAACATTAGCCAAGAGATTAAAACTCTCGTATTTAATCTCACTTAAGAATCATAAATCATCCGTCTACATTTATGTGATCAAATGCAATTTATGACCTAGCAATACAATTCCGGTTCCTAAATTGACTAATACGGCTTTCAAATATATTTCTATCAGGAAAGCACATCAAAACCCAATTTTCCCAAATCAAGTTAAGAACAATACCCTATTAATTCACAACTTTCAAATTTCGTGCTCTCTCGAGTGAAATTGGACTTTTTAGATGTACATTAATGTCGGTCACACACTAATGCAGTAGAAACAAGAATTAATAGAACAAAATAGAAGAAGAAGATGAAAAACCATACAATTCAATAATTAAAATTCATCACCATTGTTCATAACCTCAGCAAGGAAGAGAATTAGCCACTCATTTGTGGATTAATCATCCTAAAACAAGTGTTAATCATACAAACAATTGATTGAAAGAAGAAAGGACGAGAAGAAATCCCTTAGCTTTTTCGTCCCTCAACTGCCTCTAACCCACGTCCTTGCTCCACCAAGTCTGAATTAACTAAAAATAAGCTAAGTGTTCTATTTATACTAGTGGGAATTTTTCCCGAAATAACAAGCAACGTGTCACGGAGGCCAACGTGGAGCACTGCCTCCGTGACACGGCGTGGATGTGGACCCTCACTGGAAATCCAGGGTCCGGGAATATAGCCTCAACGTGGCACGGAGGCCAACGCGGAGGCCTATCTCCGTGCCACGGAGCTGTCGCGAGGCTTCACTGGAATTTGCCAATAAAATCATCCTCCAGGCAGTGTGCCTCCGCGATGGTAGGGTGGCACGGCTCCATCGCGGAGCCCCTTTACATTGCGCCTTCCAATGCCTTTTCCATGCTCGCTTCCAAGTCCAATTCTGATCTTACTCCAACATGCATTTTAGCTCCTAAATCATGTTTTACCTGCAAACAAATGCTAATCATGTTGGTTAGTATAAATTCACATTTTATTACTAATTACATGAAAATGTATACACATTGCACAACAAACAAGGCGAAAATGATACGTTTGAGTATCACTTGGGCATATAAATCTGCCCAAGATCACACCTCCCAGTATCTTATGCTCAACCTTTACTTGCTGACAGTTCAGGCACTTGGCTACGAATTCTGCAATATCCTTCTTCATGTCATTCCACCAATATATTTCCCGAAAATCATGATACATCTTGGTGGCACCTGGATGGATAGAATACCTGGATCCATGAGCCTTATGCAACATCCGGCTCCTCAAATTATCCACGTCAGGAACACATAAGCGACCCTGGTACTGAAGCACACCATCTCCCCCTTTGGAGAATACCTCTACCTTCTGATTCTGAACGGCTTCTTTCAACTTTACCAATATCGGATCCTCATCTTGTCTAGCTTTCACATCAGTCACCAAAGACGATTCTGATCCGTTCTAAACAATAACACCGCCATCGGTCGAGTCAACCAACCTAACTCCCAACCTTGCGAGTCGATGCACCTCCTTCACAAGCTCTTTCTTCCCTTCATCCACATGAGACACACTCTTCATAGAGAGTTTACTAAGTGCATCCTCTACCACATTGGCCTTACCTGGGTGGTAAAGGACACTCATATCATAGTCCTTAAGTAGCTCCAACCACCTCCTTTACCGAAGATTGAGATCTTTCTGCGTGAACACATATTGCAAGCTCTTGTGGTCTGTGAATACATCCACGTGGACCCCATACAAATAATGTCGCCATATCTTCAAGGAGAATACCACTGCGGCCAATTCAAGATCATGGGTCGGGTAATTCTTCTCATGAACTTTCAGCTGTCTAGAGGCATATTCTATAACCTTCACATGTTGTATCAACACATATCCAAGTCCAATCCTTGAAGCATCACAATACACTACGAATCCATTAGTACCCTCGGTTAGGGTCAATATCGGTGCTGAAGTGAGTCGAGTCTTCAATTCTTAGAAGCTCTTCTCCCAAGCCTCCGACCATTGGAATTTCACCTTCTTTTGGGTCAATTTGGTCAAAGGTGTTTCAATAGATGAGAAGCCCTCAACAAATCTCCGATAGTAACCCGCTAATCCCAAAAAGCTTCTGATATCTAAAGGGTTCATCAGTCTGGGCCAATTCTTCACCGCCTCTATCTTCTGAGAATCTACCTTTATACCTTCACTTGAAACCACGTGACCCAAGAATGCTACTAAATCTAACCAAAACTCACACTTGCTGAATTTGGCATATAGCTGGCAATCCTTGAGAGTCTGAAGTACTACTCTCAGATGAGCACGATGCTCCTCCTCACTCCGACAGTTTATCAAGATGTCATCAATGAACACAATCACGAACATGTCCAAATATGCCTTGAACACCCTATTCATTAGATCCATAAAATCTATAGGGGCATTGGTTAGTCCAAAATACATAACAAAAAATTTGTAGTGACCACACCAAGTCCTGAAAGCAGTTTTCGAGATGTCAGTCTCCTGAATCCTGAGCTGGTGATACCCGAACCTGAGATCTATCTTGGAAAAACACTTGGCACCCTGAAGCTGATCAAATAAGTTATGAATTTTGGGTAAAGGGTATCTACTATTGACGATGACCTTGTTCAACTGTCTATAATCAATACATATCCGAAGAGAACCGTCCTTCTTTCGAACGAATAGAACTGGTGCACACCATGGAGACTTGTTAGGTCTGATGAAACCCTTATCTAACAAGTCCTTCAACTACTCCTTTAACTTATTTATCTCGGATGAAGCCATTCTATAAGGAGGAATAGATATAGGCTGAGTTTCGGGTAGGAGGTAGATCCCAAAATCATTCTCCATCTCGGGAGGAACACCCGGTAGATCATCTGGAAATACCTCAGGATATTCACATACCACGAGGACTAATTGAATAGTCAGGGCCTCAAACGTAGCATCCTTAACCCTACCTAGGTGGTAAATATAAGATTTAGAAATCATTTTCCTGGCCTTGAGATAGGAGATAAAGAGACCTACAGGTACGGCTGAACTACCCTTCTATTCTAAGGCTGGCTCACCCGGAAAATGAAACTCCACCGCACGGGTTCTACAATTAACAGAAGCATAACATGCAAACAACCAATCCATTCCCAGAATGATGTCAAAGTAAGTCATAGCTAACTCTACTAAGTCTGCGGAGGTGACCTTATGCAATACTATAATGGGGAAACCTCTATACACTTGCCTAGCTACAACTGAATCACCAATCGAAGTAGAAACTGAGAATGGTTCTGATAGAATTTCAGGGCTAACTCCAAAGCTACTAGAAATATAAGGTGTCATAAAAGACAAGGTAGCTCCTGGATCTAACAAGGCATAAGCATCAATATGGAAGACTCGCAACATACCTGTAACCACATCGGGGGAAGTCTCATGCTCCTGTCAAGAGGCAAGTGCATAAAACTTGTTCTGGCGCTGGCTGCCAGCTGAACTAGTCGAAGCACCCTGCTGAGAAGGACATGCCACTGGAGCTGCTGAGCTAGCAGCTAGGGTACGAGCTCCACCACCCCCTGACCTGGATGAAGGACAATCCCTGAGTTTATGTCCGGGTCTACCATACCCGAAACAAGCATCTTAGCCCACTAAACACCTCCCTGGGTGATTCTTTCCACAACTTGCACATGCTGGGAAGGTACGCTTTGTCCGCATGCTACCCTGACTCCTCGAACCTGAAGCTCTGCTCCTTTGATCATCTCATGGTCTAGATGGGGTACTAGCTGACGATGGTGCTGGTGCAACAGACCTGTGCTGAGACTACTAGTGATGCCCACCTCTTGGCCTCGGCTGAGAGAACCTATAGCTGTCAGTCCTGGCCCTCTTAGCCTCTATCTCTCCCTCATATGAGCTGCCTCCATCTGCTGTGCATATAAGACTATCCAAGGATAGTCCATGTCATGGTGAAGCGTAGCAGTCCTGCAATCCTTGTCTAGATACTCGGCCACCCCCTGCACGAACCTTCTTACTCGCGCCCTCTGGTCAACCACTAACTTTGGGGCATATTTTTACAAGCGAGTGAACTCAAGTGAATACTCCAGCACTATCATCTTTTCCTACTTAAGATTCACGAACTCGGCTACCTTCAACTCTCTCATCTCCCGCGGAAAAAACCGATCAAGGAAGGCCATGTGGAACTCACCCAACTGATAAGGCCTGCTCCCGCTGCCCTGCTGTCTTTCCATTATTTGTACCAGATATGATCGACCCCCTTTAGCTGATAGGAGGCTAAGTCAACACACTCACCATTTTCCACCCCCATTACCTGGGTGACCTTCAAGATCTTCTCAATAAACTCATGTGGATCCTCATCCACCTTTGACCCCGTGAACTCGGGAGGGTTCATCCCCAAGAAATCCCTCACCCTAGCTGCTGCTGCATTCCCAATCTGAGGGTAATGTGCCACTGTCTGGTTATGAACCTGGGCAGTTATGGCCTGTGCCAGCATTTGAATCGCTGCTCTAAACTCAGTGTGGGCAGCTGGCTCTGGTGCTTGCTCCTCGTGAACGGGTGGGGCTGGCTGATGCCTGTCACCATTGGCACCCTCATGTTCATTGCCATTGCCATTTCTTTTGACGTTCACTCGGTGTGGAGGCATGATTCTGCAAATGCGAATAGCACGAATTAGAAGGATAGAAAGATTTTTCATCGCATGACATAGATCATGAAAGAAGGGAACATTTTCTAAACGTCTAGTAGCCTCTTCGTCATAAGTGTGGCACGCTTCACATCCGTGAAAAAGACTCTACTTAACACGTCTTTCATACATCCTAGGACACTTAAAACCTATGACTCTGATACCAAGTTTGTCAAGATCAGATAGTAGACCCAGATCGTAAACACAGGACAAGGAACCCCGAAAGGCTCCAAGTTGACCCATGGCATGAGAATACATCTAATTCATTCAAGTAAAGCGGAATACTTAACATAATAACATGACGGAAATGAAATCATGACAAAAGATAGAAGGAAAAATGATACATAATCCATACATGACAGTTGAGTACTACATATAGTCTGGAAGCTTCTAACCATAACAAATGGGTTGATAGAACAAGAACCCAACTAACCCTATAATACTGAAGACTGAAATAAACATCAAGGTCTGAACATATGGCCCTCAAAACATAAGGATTCACCAAAAAGGGCTGATAGCGAACTCTGAATGGACTACTGATGAGGATGAGCTAGAGAGCCGGGTACTGTATCTTGAAACAATACAGCATAGAAAGTATGCGGGTCAGTATGTGGAATGTGCCAAGTATATAGAGTAAGTAAAATGAACATTTAAAATACATAAAGTTCATAGAAGTAGGACAATATGATAATGATACTGAAATCATAAAATAAACGTAAGTCTCAAGGTTTTCAAAACATTCATAACTTGTCATAATCATAAACATGAGAGAAAAGCATTTAATAGACATGACTTGAGCTAAAGAACATATTCATACATGCATAAACCATGATGAACAATGGGAGATTCTTATAACCGACATACCTCATATGAGCACACATGGAGCCCGACCTATAACCCTAATCGGGAGGCCGTTCGTACCTTGCCAAGGGTATAACCATGAAGGGCGTGATATCACTCATGAAAGACCCAGTAGGGCAAAAGGTGACAGTCTCAAGGGAGATCCCAAACATGACCTACAGTGGCACGTAGTTCTGAGATTCGGGGCATAACCTGGACCACAAACATACTTGGTGTTAAATATTACTCCCAAAATATGCAACGTGCTCATAAAGTAACATACATGACATACATGGGCTAGTTAAATCATGATAATCATAAACATGCTTGAAGGTTCGTAAACTAGCCATGAATCAAGCCCGTGAGTCGGCCAAAATCATAAATCATGAATCATGCTTGACATGTGGGCATTGCCTGATATTTAAACTTACTTGAAATACTCAATTTGATGGAAATCATGATCATAAAAACATGGGTAATTGAAAACATTCTTCTAAATCGAAAATTCACATCATACTTGTAAAATCATCATAATCATGAACTATCATGGATTTCTCATAATTGGGCACCTTAAGTTTAAAACACTAGTATACAAAATAATAATTTAAAATAATATAAAATCAGCCCATTATTTGGAACTTATCAATTTAGACATACTAGTAAAATACCCATATCGATTACTTGAGGATTCATGCATTGGGTTAAAACCCCATAAGAATTGAATTGTAGAATTCATGGATTAGGGAGAATTTGGCATGGGTGTGGATTAAACTACCCATTCAAACCCTACATACCTGATTTGGAGTTAAATCTCTACATTCCCTTGATTGCCCAAGAGGAAATTGAGGAAGCAAGCCTTGAAATCACCTTGATCACCCCTCTATCACCCTTCTACTCCTTTGCATGCATGAATGAATACTTAGGCTAATCTTTCCCTCTTAAACCCACCTTTCTGAGGTTAACAAAACGTAGTTTAGGACCCTAGGACTTAAAAATTACGAAAAAGACCTTACTTAAATCGCAGAATTTTTCTGACTTCCAGTCCCCTCGAAGGACTGGAAGACTCGTCACCAGGGCCCACGACTCGTGAGGTACACTGCCAAAAATAATCATGGGATCCCACGGAGGACAGCACGAATCGTGGTGAGTGATCACGACTCATGGTCACCATCCGTAGCCTACACTGCCCAACTATCCTTGCAATATTTCCAGTCCAGACCACGGGTGACTCCACGAGTCATGTGGCCTGACCATGACTCGTGGTCATGCCCATGGTGACCCTTCAAAACTTCATTCACTTCCCCTTGACTACGAGTCACCTCACGACTCATGGTCCCTCCTAGCGGGTCACCTAACGACCCGTTCTATTACCTGGTGCAGAATTTCAGTTTTTCTCTGTTTCAACTCCCGAGTCTGATCCTTGAGTTTTCAGGGTATAACAACAATGCCCGGTGATAAAACCAATAAGGGATAATCAATGTCTGTAATGGCCAGATTTACAATGATGTAGGAGTACAAGAGTATTTTCTTCCACAACCATTTTCTTTTTCTTACAGGTCTGACTGGCCGCCTACTATTTCATCTGAGAAACTTTTAACCTTTCCTATAATATCCTGATTACTCTTTTACATATAGGGAAGATAAAAATATAAAATATCAGAACTTCAGAATACTTGTAGAGCTCCAAGGCAAGAGGTACTCTTTCACCTGCTAGTCACCTAAATATCCTACGCCACTACATTCTCCTTTAAGGCATGACGAACATGCCTTTAGACTGTCACTTGAGAAAAGCACTTTGTGGATTTAGATTTCAGTTTTGTACTTTCTAAGGGAACCATTCTTGATCTATTTGTAGGATTGCACCATTGCATAGGCTAAATGTTCGGTTGGACACAACCTGAAACTTCAGGTCAAATTTATTTTCATTAGCCATTTAATCTCTTCTTCTTTTCTTTCAGATGTTATGATAGATCAGAATTTTTATTTCTACTACTTGCAAAAGATTCTTCCCAAGCTGCACTGAGTTCTTGTCTATAATAGTCATCCACTCTAATATTGCTACTTGAGAACTCTAAATAGGAAAAATAACTACATTCCAAAGCTTAATAGATATTAGAAGCCTCTTTTATTTGTAATCTAATATTCCCTACAAACTTGGAACAGAATCTGCAGCCTTTTCTTGAATAGCTTCAATATATATATGTCTTTGAAAGTACTAGAGAACTCTACAAAACACATCAGTAGCTGAGGCTTTAGATGATATATAGACAAGATTAAATCATAGATACTATGTGCTCAAAATAAAACAGAGCAAGAACTATTAAAAATTAAAAGCAAACAGCTGAAACTGATATCAGCAAAGACTACTTCATAGTTACCTTTACTTTATCCTACCAAAAATCATTTCGGCACATTTCCCATGGAACCATTAACCATCCAAAGTCAAAGCACCAACATTTTAGCATTCCCAATTTCTAGCTCTTTAGATTACTTAACGAAAAGAATCAAAACTGAGATAACATAGATGGTACAACACTAAGTAGTTTCCAGGAAAACAAGAAACATCTGTCATGTTGTCTCCATTATCCTCAGCTAAGCATAATAGTAAATGTTTGCATTTATCAAAAGTTACTTCCGGTCAAATAAAAAGCTGGATAATCTTTCATGGACAATGATGATCGAGTTAAAAATGTCCAAGCCTTCAGTAGAACCAACTCAAAGATAACTGAAATTATTATCTGCTTACTATCAGCAATACAAGTTGCAAGCCGAGAAAGTTACTATGTGTCATTACCTATGTTGCGTAGGATGAGCTTACTATAAGAAAATTCAAATACTCTTGCTTCTTTATATCAAAGTTTAACCTTGCATGGTCTAGCAAAGCCTGTTCCCTCTGCATATCTTCTACGGTCCTTTCTTTTTTCCACTTCATCTCCTTTAACTGTCTTTCAATTTCGAAGTAGTTCTATGGTAGATTTGACCTTCCAGAGCTCTTTGGGAATGTCACATCTATTTTCCTTTATCCAAGAATACAAAAAAAAAGACAAACTCCAACTTAAATTCAGATAATTTCATGACAACTTAGTTATACAATATCTGGTATATAAACCTTGGAGGAGAAACATTCTGCCTAAGAGAAGATAATTGACAGAAAAGTTGGTGAAGCTAAACTTGGATTCAATCCCTGAACATCACATGAACTACTTTCTTTCACATAAAGGAAGATTCTAGAGTTGTAATGGAATTGAGTTGCTCAAATTCAGATATTTTATGATAGAGTTGCCTTTTTTGATTATATTATATTATATTATATTATATTATATAGTGTGGTCTCTTGCTGGTCTTTGAATTAAGAAATTTACTGATAAATGGTGTGTCAATCATTATTGAAATAAAGTACAATAAACACATTGATAAAGACGATTTGTAGCATCTTTGCTGTGTATGCATAAATGACATAAGAACATATGTTGGAGACCATTAGAGACAGATTATAAGAGCAAGTTCATGAAGGCTGTACTACTAAACTCAAAAAGTTAAAGCTCTATCACATAAGTATAAACAACAAAAATATTAGCTTCAGAGCTAATGCACAAAGTTAAACAAGGTATATCACTTAGAAAGAATCAAGTTTTCGGAGATCAATAAATTTAGGGTGTCACCACCCCATATGACATGAAAAATTACCCCATCTCCATGTCATCCATAATTGAATTCTAAACAGATGAAAATAGAAAAGAATTGTTTTGTAGTTTCCAAAATATATGTAGAGAAATAACTTTTTAAGACAAGCTTCTTTACCTCTTGCCCAGGGAAAATACACTGTCATGCTTTATCATCCAACCGTCCAAGGATATGGCTCCCTGTCTAATACAAGGTAGAGCCTGTATCATATCTTCACTTGTTTTGTATACGTGCAAGTGGGAAAACACGTTATAGAAGAGAGTCTCTCTTAGACCATAACCAGTGCTTGTAGCACAATATAAGTTCACACTGTCTATGTTGACCATACTCACAGCAAAACCAAGAAACCAGGTGGAGATTCCCCATTGGGTAATCTTGGATTCAAGATATCAAGCCTCTTTTGAGGGTCATCAGCTATGAACTCACCGCCATATGGTCTAAAATGGAACCGAAAGAAGGAAAGGGATCAAAAGTATGTAAAAGAGATGCATCGGTTTTTTCAAGAAACATAATCTTTACCTCAAACCTTGATTTTTCAATAAGATAACACAGGCAGTCACAGCTTAGTTTACAGATTAAATCCAAGGAAAATGTACAAACCCATGAACACGTTGATTGATGGGGACAAGAAAAACCTTTTTTTTAAGAAAAGATGGGTCAGATTTGGATCATATTAGTTTGGTTAATTGGGAAGGGGAATGCCCTTCTCACCATTAGTAATGAAGAAGGAAAATGAAAAAACAACTACAAGAGAGAGTGTAATGCCCCAGAAACTAAAAGACTAGACCCGTGACTTAAAATAGAGAAAACTGAAAAATCTGCACCAGGTCACAAAATGAGTCGTTCTGTGACCCGTGGGAGATGACCACGAGTTGTTAAGTAACTTGTGGTGAGGACCTGAAATTTGACTGGAAATTTGGAAAATGGTTGACCACGGGTGTGACCACGAGTCATGGTCAACACCACGAGTCGTGGGTGATCCGTGGTTAGTGATGGATTGAATGTTGGAAAAGTCCGGCAATGTACCCAATGGGTCCTCGCTATGACTCATTTGAGACACCACGAGTCGTGGTGTTGCCCGTGAGGACTCCAGGGAATTTTGGGCAGTGGAGACCACGAGAGGTGACCAAGAGTCGTGGTCACCAACCATGATCTGTTGGGTCCCTCGTGGTGACTCGTGGAGAGAAATCAGGAAGTGCACTTGACGACCGGGACCACGAGTCGTGGTCACTGGGCACGACCAGTTAGGTCCCTCGTGGGGGCCTAACAGTCAGTTTTTCCTGCAAATTTCTGAGGGTGTTTCAGTAATTTTATACCCTCCTAGACTCTAAACTACGTCTTTTTAAGCATATTTTCAGAATATTAGATGGATTAAACGATTTCCTTCCTCATTTTCCCCATTCAGACTTTTAGAAAACAATGTAGGATTTCTCTTAGAGCATTTCAGAGCAAGAACTAGGGCAGTCCTTTTCTCCTCAATTTCGCAAGGATATTCTTCGGGCTTCTTCATTGAGTATGTGGGAATTCAACAAGAGAATAGTTCTTCCCTTGTGTCCCCAAAATCCTTCTTTGTTTTTTCTATCAGTTCTAGCCCTAAGACTTTCGAATGTGGTGAAACTATCTGTCAAACCTCGCTTAAATCATGTGAAATATCATTTATGTTAATTGTTGGTGTTGTTCTACCAGTTTGTGAGTATGTTGTTGCTTATTCCTGTAATGTGAAATCTAACCCTAGTCTTGAATATAGAGAAACTAAAATTTTGCAATAGTGTTACATATCGAAAATTTGCTTGATTCAGTCAGTGTTGGGAACTCCCATGTTGTTGATTGTATTGAAAATCAGTTAGACTATTGTCAGTTCGGTTTCAGTCAAAATGCTAATCCAGTGCTAGTCAAAAATATCAGTTGATCATTTGACCTCAGAAATTTTCGAGGTGTCAGTAGTACCTCCCAGTTATCAGAATCAAACTCAGAACTCAATTTTAGTGGTTCACTAGGCGGTCATGAAACTTTTAGATAAGTAACTCTGACCAGCCTTAGGATCCCAGTTACAGATTACAGCTTGTTCTTAGACGGTTACGATGCATCTAGATAAGCAGCTTTGACCAGTCTTAGAACCCAGTTCCAGAATTCGGTCTGATAAGACTCTCAGGGTGCTTCAAGATAAATATTCCTGACTAGTCTTGGGCCCCAGTTTTGAACTATCAGCTTGGTATTCAGTCTAGAATTATCCAATGGGAGTAGGACTTAACACCGAGCAGATCAGCGTTCCAGTATGCCCAGGTTCCCAGAACTACGTTGCCTCTGTAGGTTACAGTTTTATTGGCCTCATGGCCCTAGACTCTTGTGATCTCCCAGTTCATGCCTTTATACCCTGGAGAGGTATATTGGGTCCTACCGATGGGGTGTATACATCGAAATCAACGTCTAACTCACGTGGTTATATGTTGGTTATAGACTCTCCCACTACGCAGCTCATTTCAATTGCAGATTAGTCAGTTCAGATTAGTTCAGCTCAGTATCTCAGATTTAGGGCATGTCCTTGACCATCAGATAGGGTCTTTTAGACCATCTTAGTTATTACAGTTATTCAGTTCAGTAACTCCAGTTGGCCATTGCATGTCTTTTCAGTTCAGTACTTTTATTTCTTGTGTATGGTTTTTCTCACTTACTCAGTACATTTAAAGTATTGATGCATACTTTTATTATGTATCATTTTATGATACAGCTGCAGGATCTCAATCTCAGCCTCGCTAGCCGATCGCACTCAGAAGACTTCAGCGGTTCTAAGTGTGAGTCCTCATCTTTCGAGGATGAAGATTATTTTACTCAGTTTTTCTTTCCTTTATTTAGATTAGGAGTTAGCTGGGGGCTTGTCCCAGTAACTCCTCAGTTGTAGTGGCTTTCAGACGCAGATTTGGTTTTTCGAACTTGTACTTTTGTTCAAATGTTTTCAAACATTGTGAATCAGCTTCATTCTCTTAAATGCTTATATTGTTGTTGTAAACTTCTGTTGTATATATTTATATTTTACCTAGAATACCAGTGTATGATAGAATAGAGCTTGACTTGGGGTTCCTTGTGACTCCAAGTACCGCGTCCCATCCAAGGTGTAAGCTTGGGGGGTGACAAACTTGGTATCAGGGCCCTAGGTTTAAAGTATCCTCGGATGTCTGAAATTCGCATTGAGTAGAGTCCTTTTCATGGGTATGAAACGCTCCACACTTATGACAGGGAGGCTACGAGAGGTTATTAGGAAAACTCCTTTTTATTCATACTCTTTATTGTGCGTTGAAATTCAATTCCAGGATCGTTCTCCTAACTCGGGCTCTGTTTCGTTTCAGTGAATTATGCCTTCTTGATGTGGTATCAAAAGAAGGGCTGGTAACGCCCATTGACCTGTCCCACCAGTCCCGACAACCCCTCAGGACGACTCATTATCTACCACAAAGTTCAGGGTAGCCATTCAGTTGCTCGCTCAAACTGTTACCAACCAGGTGAACCAGCAGGTGGTTCCAATCAACAATAATGGGTCTGCATCACCTGCTCGAGTACGGGACTTCACTTGTATAAACCCTCTGAATTTTTATAGATCTAAGGTGGGAGAGGACCCACAAGGGTTTGTGGATGAGATTAAAAAAAGTACCTGAATTATGGGTGTCAGTTCCTCAGAGAGTGTCGACTTGGCTGTCTACCAGCTGAAAGGGGTAGCCCAGGTCTGGTACGAACAGTGGAAGGAAGGGAGGCCAGTGGAAGCAAGACCAGTGGAATGGGAGGAGTTAACTACAGCCTTCCTGGACAAATTCTTCCCTTGGGAGCTTAGGGAGGCAAAAGTAGTAGAGTTCATGAATCTTAGATAGGGAAATCGAACAGTAGAAGAATATGATCTAGAGTTCACCAGGTTGTCCAAATACGCTCCAGGGATGGTGGCCGAGCCTAGGGCTCACATGCTGAAGTTTGTTAATGGGGTGTCAAACCTGGTCCTCAAAAAGTGCAGGAAAGCGATGCTGATTAAGGATATTGACCTCTGCAGCCTTATTATCTATACCCAGTAGATTGATCCAGAAAAATTGAGAGTCGTGGAATAAAAGAACAAGCAGGCAAGGACTGGCCAATCATATTATGGCCATCAGAGGTCTAGCAGTAGCAGCTGTCCACAGCAGAGGGCTCCAACACCCAGCTTAGCCAGCACCCCTACCTTTCGATCGCTCCAAGATCAGAGGGGTGGAGCATCTAGCTCTCAGTCTCAGAGCTACAGGGCCAGCAACAAGTATCCAACTTGCCCTAAGTGTGGCAAGAACCACCCAGGAGAGTGTCTTCAGGGTCAAGAGGGATGCTTTGGTTGTGGACAGCTTGGTCATCGGCTTAGAGAGTGCCCGTCAGCAGGACGAGAAAGGTCACAATCCACTACCTCAGTAGTTTCAGCAGGCCGACTAGCTCAGTAGGCCAATACTTCAGGTACGGATGGCGGTCAGCGCCAAAACCGTTTTTATGCATTATCATCTTGTCAGGATTAGGAGATCTCACCTGATGTAGTCACGGGTATGCTACATCTTTTCCACCTAGATGTATATGCCCTACTAGATCCAGGAGCCATATTGTAGTTCGTGACTCCATATATAGTTGTTCAGTTTGATATCAGTCCAGAGGTCCTCTCAGAATCATTTTCATTCTCCACCCTAATTGGCGAGTCAGTTAGAGCCAATCGGGTGTATAGAAACTGTCCAGTCTCAATTTTCAATAAAGTCATTCCAACTGACCTTGTAGAGTTGGACATGGTTGATTTCGACATCATTCTTGACAAGGATTGGTTACACTCCAGTTATACCTCCGTCAACTGCAGAACTAGGGTCGTCAGGTTTTAGTTCCCTAGTGAGCCAGTGTTAGAGTGGATGGACAGCAGTTCAGCGCCTAAGGGTCGGTTTATTTCCTACCTTAAGGCCTAGAATCATATTTCTAAGGGATGTGTCTATCATCTAGTTGGGGTCAAAGATTCCAACTCTGAGACCCCGTCTATCCAGTCAGTCCCAGTTGTTAGGGAGTTCCCTGATGTGATTCCCGGAGTTCCTCCTGAGCGGGAAATCGACTTTGTTATAGACCTTCTCCCAGATACTCAGCCCATCTCCATCCCTCCTTACAGAATGGCTCCAGCTGAGCTTAAGGAGTTGAAGGAACAGCTAAAGGACCTTCTTGATAAAGGTTTTATCAGACCCAACATCTCTCCCTGGGGTGCTCCAGTACTATTTGTGCAAAAGAAAGTTGATACCTCAGAATGTGCATTAATTACATCCAGTTAAACAAGATCATAGTCAAGAACAGGTATCCCCTACCTAGAATTGACAACTTGTTTGACCAACTTCAAGGAGCCAGTTGTTTCTCCAAAATAGATCTCAGGTGGGGGTATCATCAACTAAGAGTCAGAGAGAGTGACATTCCAAAAACAACTTCAAAACTCGGTATGGTCGCTACGAGTTTGTGGTTATGTCCTTCGGACTAACTAATGCCCTTATAGCTTTTATGGACCTGATGAACAGAGTCTTCAAGCAGTATATGGATATGTTTGTCATTGTATTTACCTGACATTCTGGTATACTCCAGAAATGAAGAAGAGCATACTAATCACCTGAGGATAGTGCTTCAGATGCTCAGAGACTGCCAGTTGTTCGCTAAGTTTAGCAAGTGCAAATTCTGGTTAAAGTCTATGACTTTCCTTGGTCACGTGTCTCGGGTGAGGGTATTCAGGTAGATCCTCAAAAGATAGCAGCAGTGAAAGACAGGCCAAGACCTACATCCCCAACCAAAATTAGAAGTTTCTTGGGTCTATCCGGTTATTACCGATGATTTGTAGAAGGATTTTCCTCAATTGCATCTCCTTTGACTAACTTGACTTGGAAAAAGGAGAAATTTCAGTGGTCAGATGCATGTGAGAAGAGTTTTCAGGAGTTGAAGACTCAATTCATGCTCCAGTTTTGACCTTACCAGAAGGAATAGATGGGCTGCTTATGTGTTGTGATGCTTCCAGAGTTGGACTCCGGTTGCGTTCTGATGCAGCGGGCAAGGTGATAGCCTACGCCTCCAGACAGCTCAAAGTTCATAAAAAGAATTATCCGACTCATGACATAGAGTTGGCAGTGGTGGTGTTTACATTAAAAATATGGAGACACTATCTGTACGGGGCTCACATGGATGTTTTCACCGATCACAAAATCCTTTAGTATGTATTCAGTTAGAAAGATCTAAATCTTCATCAAAGAAGGTGGCTAGAACTCCTGAAGGACTATGATATGAGCATGCTATATCACCTGGGCAAAGACAATGTGGTGGCGGATTCCCTGAGTAGAGTATCTATGGGGAGCATGGCCTATGTTGAAGAGGGTAGAAAGGAACTGGTGAAGGATATTCACCGACTAGCTCGGTTAGGGTTGCAGTTGGTTGACTCAGCTGAGGGTGGAGTGGTAATGAAAAGTGGGTTAGATTCCTCTTTGGTTGTTGAAGTTATGTCCAGAAAGGATGAAGATCCCATCTTGCTTAAGCTTAAGGAAGCGGTTCTTAGAAAAGAAGTTGAGGCTTTCTCTAAAGGGGGAGATGGTGTTCTCTGTTACCAGGCCAGATTGTGTGTACCAAACTTTGGTTATTTGAAATAGCAGATACTGGATGAAGCACAAGCTCGAGGTACTCCATCCACCCTGGTGCTACTAAAATGTACCGCAATTTGTGGGATATTTACTGGTGGAACGGCATGAAGAGAGACATCGCTGAATTTGTAGCTAAGTGCCCGAACTACCAGCAGGTCAAAGTAGAACACCAAAGACCGGGAGGTATGACTCAGGATATCAACATACCCACCTGGAAGTGGGAAGAAGTGAATATGGATTTTATTACAGGTCTACCTCTTGACTCGTCGGTAGCATGATTCTATCTGGGTAATAGTAGACCTGATGACTAAGTCAGCACACTTCCTCCCAGTTAAAACTACAAATTCAGCTGAGGGCTATGCTAGGATTTATATCCGGGAATTTGTTAGACTTCATGGGGTGCCACTATCCATTATCTCAGACAGAGGTACCTAGATCACCTCTCATTTCTGGAAGTCTTTTCAGAAGAGACTCGGTACCCAGGTCAAGCTCAGCACAACTTTTCATCCACAGATAAATGGACAAGCTGAGTGGAATATTCAGGCCCTAGAAGATATGCTGAGAGCATGCGTGATTGATTTCAAGGGCAGTTGGGATGATCACTTGTCTCTCATCGAGTTTTCTTACAACAACAGTTACCACTCCAGTATCCAGATGGACCCATTTGAGGCATTATAGGGCAGGAGGTATAGATCTCCAATCGGGTGGTTTGAGGTTGGTGAAGGTACCTTAATCAGGCCAGACTCGGTTCATGAAGCTAAGCAGAAGGTACAACTCATCAAAGAAAGATTTAAAACAGCTCAGAGCCGTCAGAAATCTTATGCTGATGTGAGGAGAAGAGAATTAGAGTTTGTTGTGGATGATTGGGTTTATCTGAAAATTTCACCCATGAAAGGGGTGATGAGATTTGCGAAGAAGGGAAAGTTCAGTCTGAGATATGTGGGACCCTACAAAATTCTAAGGTGAATTGGCAAGGTAGTTTATGAGTTAGAATTACCTCCAAAGTTAGCATCTGTGCACCCAGTATTCCATGTGTCTCTATTAAAGAAGTGCATCGGTGATCTAACTTTAATTGTGCCATTGGACAGTGTGGGAGTGAAAGATAGTCTCTCATACGGAAAGGTCCCAGTCCAGATCCTTGACCGTTAGGTTCGTAAGATAAGGAACAAGGAGGTAGCTTCGGTCAAAGTCTTGTGAAGAAATCAGCAGGTTGAGGAAGCTACGTGGGAGGCCGAACAGATATGATGGATAGATACCCCCATTTGTTCCCTTACTGCTCAGTTTCAGTTTAAGGTATCAATTTCCTTCCCAAAATTTCTTTCAGTTCATATGTCCCAGTTTCTTTCATGTAAATGAACACGTGTATGATTATCGAATTTAGTTCAGACTTGTGATTCAGTTAAAAGGTAGTCATTCTGCTAGTTTTCAGCTTTGATGATTAGTATTTGTGTATAAAGATTGCTATTCTCTGCTTTCCTATGTGTTTTCCAACATCTGAGGGCAAATGTTCCTAAGGGGAAGATATTGTAATGCCCCAAAAATTCAAAGACTAGACCTAGGACTTAAAATAGAGAAAAATGGAAAATCTACAAGTGACTCGTGGTGAGGACTTGAAACATGACTGGAAATTTGGAAAATGGGTGACCACGGGTGTGACTATGAGTCGTGGTCAACACCACAAGTCATGGGGTGATCCGTGGTTAGTGATGGATTGAAAGTTGGAAAAGTCAGGCAGTGTACCCAATGGGTCCTTGCCACGACTCGTTTGGGAAACCATGAGTCATGGTGTTGCTTGTGGGGTCTCCACAGAATTTTGGGCAGTGGAGACCATGAGTCGTGGTCACCAACCATGAACCGTTGGGTCCCTCGTGGTGACCCGTGGAGAGAAATCAGGCAGTGCACTTGACGACCGTGACCGTGAGTCGTGGTCACTGGGCACAAACCGTTAAGTCCCTCGTGGGGGCCTAACAGTCAGTTTTTTCTGTGAATGTCCTAAGGGTGTTTCAATAATTTTCTACCCTCCTAGACTCTAAACTACGTCATTTTAAGCATATTTTCATACTATTAGAGGGGTTAAACGGTTTCCTTCCTCATTTTCCTCATTCATACTTTCAAAAAACAACGTAGAATTTCTCTCAGAGGATTTTAGAGTAAGAACTAGGGAAGTTCATTTCTCCTCGGTTTCTCAAGAAAATTCTTCAGGCTTCTGCACCGGGTTGTGGGAATTCAACAAGAGAATAGTTCTTCCCTTGTGTCCCCAAAATCCTTCTTTGTTTTCTCTATCAGTTCTAGCCCTAAGACTTTCGAATGTGGTGAAATTATCGATCAGACCTCGCTTAAATCATGTGAAATATCATTTATGTTAATTGTTGATGTTGTTCCACCAGTTTGTGACTATGTTGTTGCTTATTCATGTAATGTAAAATCTAGCCCTAGTCTTGAATACAAAGAAACTAAAATTTTGCAATAGTGTTACATATCGAAATTTTGCTTGATTCTGTCGGTGTTGGGAACTCCCATGTTGTTGATTGTATTGAAACTCAGTCAGACTATTGTCAGTTCGATTTCAGTCAAAATGCTAGAATATCCAGTGTTAGTCATAAATGTCAGCTGGTCAGTTTGACCTCATAAATTTCCGAGGTGTTAGTAGTACCTCCTAGTTATCAGAGTCAAACTCAGAACTCAGTTTTAGTAGTTCACTAGACGGTCATGACACTTTTAGATAAGAAACTCTGACCAGCCTTAGAACCCCAGTTACAGATTATAGCTTGTTCTTAGAAGGTTACGGCACTTCCAGATAAGCAGCTCTGACCAGTCTTAGAACCCAATTTCAAAATTCGATCTGATAAGACTCTCAAGGTGCTTCTAGATAGGTATTTCTGACTATTCTTGGGCCCCAATTTTGAGCTATCAGCTTGGTATTCAGTCTAGAATTATCCAATGAGAGTAGGACTTAGCACCGAGCAGACCGGGGTTCCAGCGCACCCAGGTTTTCAGAACTACGTTGCCACCGTAGGTTACAGTTTTATTGGCTTCATGGCCCCAGACTCTTGTGATCACCCGGTTCATGCCTTTATACCCTGGCAAGGTATATTGGGTCCTACTGATGGGGTGTATATATCGGGCTCCCACGTCTAGCTCACGTGGTTATATATCGGTTATAGACTCTCCCACTAGTCAGCTCATTTCAGTTGCAGATTAGTCAGTTCAGATCAGCTCAGTTCAGTATCTCAGATTTAGGGCATGTCCTTGTTAGACAGGGTCTTTTAGACCATCTCAGTTATTACAGTTATTCAGTTCAGTAGCTCCAGTTGGTCATTGAATGTCTTTTCAGTTTAGTACTTTTATTTCTTGCGTATGATTTTTATCACTTACTCAGTACATTCAAGGTACTGATGCATACTTTTATGTTTGTATCATTTTATGATATAGCTGCAGGATCTCAGTCTCAGCCTCGCTAGTTGATCGCTCTCAAAAGACTTCAGCGGTTCTAAGTGAGAGTCCTTATCTTTCGAGGACGAAGATTATTTTACTCAGTTTTGCTTTCTTTTATTTAGATTAGGAGTTAGCTGGGGGCTTGTCCCAGCAACTCATCAGTTGTAGTGACTTTCAGACGCAGATTTGGTTTTTCAGACTTGTAGTTTTGTTCAAATATTTTCAAACATTATGAATGAGCTTCTTTCTCTTAAATGCTTATATTGTTTCTTTAAACTTCCGTTGTATATATTTATATGTTACTCAGGGGTTGACTTGGGGTTACTTGTGACTCCAAGTACCGTGTCCCGTCCAGAATGTAAGCTCGGGACATGACAGAGAGAGAGGATGGACCATTATGAAAATATCTATTAGAAGAAGAAACCCGACAAACACGGCTCCGAAAATAGGTCTCTTTCACCATCTCCTACTCCCATCTCAAAACAAACCTGAAGCCCAATTTTGGTTGTTGGCACGATAAGAATGAGAGATCTTATTTAAGTAGACTATAGCACATTTTGTGGGTTACAGAACAGTTACATAAAAATCAGAAAATGAAAAAAAAAATCCAGAGACAATAAAATTTGTATGCCCAAAAAATTTCTGGAAATAAAAAACACTTAAATGTTTATTACATACTACCTAAGTTTCTTAATCCTTGACACTTCTCTTGTTAATGAAAACTTCAATATCCAAGAAATTAAACTAACATTAACACCACAATATATTTACTTGCTGTTGAAGTAAAAACCTTTCTACAAACCACAACACTTTTGGACACAATTATTTTAAGCACATCTCTAATCAATTAGAATATCATTATGTAGCTAAATCTTTATTTCCAAATATTCAGCTAGCCACGGGACACCACCTTGATTGAGACAGAAAGAATAGGTTCTATAATTTTAAGGACGTGGCCAAAGTAAGCTGGGAAGAACTGTAATATAGCTAAGCAAAAACTGTAGTTTAGTTATATTAAGGCTAAAAAGGTAAGAAAATATATAAAATTAACCTGCTAAGATTACCGTCATCAACTTTCCCAAGCAGAGCAACAATTCCCAGAACATCCTTCATCAAAGGAAGCTGAGACACTTGACTTTCATGATGAATTTTTAGTTGGCACCAGATGCCAGCTGCAGATTTCTCGCGTTTCAAGATGTGTTCAATTATCTCCTCCTCACTCCGTTCCCTATTTGCATTTGCGGTTGCAGAACCAGATTTGCTTGCTGTCTGATACTGGCCAAGAGCGACTATAGTACCCAGAAACACGAAATGTGAAACAGGGATCTTGATATTGTAGTTCTCTCATGTTAATACTTAACTTGCATAATATAAAGAGTAAATTCATCAATATTAAAGGAAACCCACTGATGCAACAAAAATATCCAGAATGACCCTTTTAGATTTACGCATGCACTACTCACAGTACAGACTAAGCTTACATAAAAAGAAGGTACCTCGCATATCTGAGATTGAATTATCCAATCCGTTCTTCTGAGCTTTTAGGAATTTGATATTATCTTCATGGTGCTTAATTTTTAGACCCACTTCATGCACAACATCCTCAAGTTTCTGCAGTATACAACTGGTACTTTTGACTGATTGATTTTGCAAAATGTTAACAACTTTGGAATTGTAGACAGCTGTCATTTCGATTTTGCATTGTCTCCCTTGCAAAAGAATAGAAATCAGCGTGACTGCCTTGATTGAACCTCCACGGCTCATGCACAGCTATTGGATTAGCATTAATTGGCAACTGGAACAAAATAATAACAAAGCTCTGTGGTTAAATTTGCTTATCAAGGGAAAACAGCAAAAGATATCTAATCAAGCTCGCACAGTTTCCACCAAATTTGAATCGTAGCGAACCCTGATATTTAGTTTATTCTTTGTCCCATTTAGAATTGAAGACCACTGGAGTTACCCATTTGGATATACTATTAACCATGCGGTTTAGTATAGTATTATGTTTCATTTTTGTCTAAGATTTTTATTTTATTTATTCGAATTAATAAAGTCTTATTTTAAATAGATCATTCTTGCTTGTGTGTCCTTTACTTATATAGTACATGATTTAGCATATAGAGTTTAGCTTATACACGGAAGATTAAATCGTCGGTCTTTATAATTACAAATTTTATATATGTTCACAATCAAAGATGAAAATTAGACAAATTCATCGGTACGGTTATAGCACAAAATTAAATATAATTTATCTTGATTATGAGAATGATATAATTCCAACTTCTTGTGCTAGTACATTTTGTATGTATTGAACGGACCAAGTAGAGATAAGTATTTTATCTGACTTAATAAAATAAATTCTCTAGATCACTGAATGTACTTATACTCTTAATCTTGACATAATTATTATAATCAATGTGATTTACTTGTTATTTTAATCCATCAAAGGATGAAATTCTTTTGCGAGTTAAAATATTTCTGATAGGTTGAATAATGACAAATGACATTTGCAAAATAATAGTTAGTTGAAAGAATTCGTATCTCGACCTTGAGATTGATGATACTCGTTTATGATTGCGTATAAGTTTTCATGTTTATACCCTGCAGGTGGATTCTGTATCCGTCACAAAAAATAAGTTAAGCGTTTGCATAAAAAATTAAATTAATCAATGAATTAAATAGTCAGAAATTTAATTCGGTTGGTTGGTATCTGAAGTCTTAACATGGGGAGTTAAATAAGATTTAATGAATAATTTTAAAATTATACCAAGGAGTGCAATTATGAATTTTTAGTGGAATAATCTGTAATTTATTATGGTAGGTTAATTCATTCATTTTTTGAATTAATACCATAATTGAAAGCCTCACTAATTAAATCTGTGGTACCTATTATGCCTGATTAATTAAAGAACATGAAAATGGAAGAAACCTGTTGTACGACTTCAGGAAAGGTAAGTTGTACACATTTTGGGTTTGTCATAGCCAAAAAACGCGTGAAAATACTTGGAAAGAGGGAATCCTATACGTTTTGGATTACGGTTTTATATCCTAAAAATGTGACTATAAATAGGGCCTCTTCCTCCATGAAAAATTGACTTTTCTTAGAAGCAGTACTTGCCCACACAAATATTTCCTGCTCGGAGATTTTTGAGTCTATAGCATAAGACCGCAGACCTGGAAAGCAAGTTGGATATTTTGTGTGAAAGCTTTCAAGAGGTTAGTAATACGCAACCTAATTCATTGTTGACATCTAGTGATCCATGTAAGTCTGTTAATCCTTTATGCTTGCTTCCGCTGCGCATGTTCTAATAATTGGCATCAAGAGCCGTCTTACATCTACCTAGATAATGTAAAAAATTCATGAAAATAGATTGTTATGTCTGTTGTCTTTTTGCATGAATGTGTGAATCATATTATAGATAAAAAGAAGTGATTTTAGTGGTTTTTTGAATTTTGAAAAACTATTCTATTGTTTAATAATTTATGATATGTTTAAAAACACCCCCCCAAAAAAAAAGAAAAATTAGGGACTGCCAGGCCATGCGCACGACACTGCAAATGCTTGCTGATTTGATCGGTATTGGAGTTTTTCAAATTTTGACGAATTCCGATTGACCTGAAATTTGGTAGGTTCATCGAAAATAACCCACTGAACAATACTCACTGCTTTGCTATGACTAATGTCTTTTTTTGTCTATTTAGGGTCATTTTGATGGGTTTTGGGGATTTTTCTGTTTTTTGAAAATTAAAAATTAAGAAAAAATGGTTTTCTTTTAACCAGTGGTGTTATGGTTTAATTCTTATGGTCTCCATTGGTATATAATAGTAATGTAATGAGTTTAAATATTGACATTGGTCTTCTTTTCCCATCAGATAGATTCATTATGATCGATTATTGTGTTTTCTTGTCTTTTATTGTTGATAACTTGTATTAACTCTCCAACTGAGTTACATGTTGGTTCAATGAAATGGAGATTGATAATATTGGATATTTATCTATTTTAAATAAGCAGTTTTCTCTCCTACTGAGTTGGTTCTGTTTTAATTTATGAGGTAAACATCTGACATAACTCATATAGTTTGTATGAATAATTAATTTTCCCTATCGAATCTAGTTGTTCAATATGTATGATTGTATATGTTATGTGTTTACATGAATTTAAATATTTTTGCTGCATGCTTAATGATCTATTTGATGTTTTCTATCTCCCAGATTAATAATATCTTCTTTCAATCTCTTCACCTCTATTTTAAAAGAAAATAAGTTAGAGGACTCAAATTATAAAAGAAATCTAGATATTGTCCTAACTGCTGAAGGGTATAGTTTTGTGTTGGTTGAAGAATGCCCTGAAAAAACTAGGAATGCCACTAAAGACCAAATTAAATCTTATGAAAAATGGGTTAAGGCTAATGAGATGACGTGATGTTACATTCTTGCCTCAATATCGAATGTTTTGTAACAACAACATTAGTCTGTGGAGTTTTCTTACGACATGCTTGAAAGTCTCAAAGAGATATTCGGTGAGCATAATTGTGTTGCAAAGCCGACAACCATGAATCCTTTTTGGATACAAAAATGACTAAAGGTTCATCCGTGAGGGATCATGTTCTTAAGATGATTGGTCTTCTTAATGAACTACAAGTCCTTGGAGCTAAGATTGATAAGGAATCTAAAATTGAGATGATCCTATATACCTTGCCTGACAGTTTTTAGCAATTTTGTTTGAACTATAACATGAACAAAATGGATATGTCTCTAGAAAAATTATTGAATGAGCTACAAATAGTTAAGTCCATTATCAAACAACAAGCTTTTGTTGTGGCACTGAATATTGAGAGAGCTTCTTCTTCTAAGCCGAAAGGCGGATAGAAAAAGATGAGACCTCGTAAGGCATCTAGAATTGCAAATGATTGTGTGGATAAGCCAAGGCAAGTGCTATCATTAAAAGCAGTCTGGGCATCACAAGAAGCAATGTCCTGGCAACCTGGCTAAATTGAACAAGCAAGGTAATTCTTCTTACTTAAATATCATTGAAACTTATTTAGCGGTTGTTTCTATGATGCTATGGAATATAGATTCGGGAGCCACTTATCATGCATGCACTTCTTTACAGGGATTTCGGCAATGTGAAGGTTAAGTGAGAATGAAGTTTGCATTTTTCAAGCCAATGGCAAACTAAGCACCAGCTTTAGCTTAGGAGATATTAGTATTTCTTTTGGTAGTTCTAGAGTTTTATATTTAAGAGATGTTCTCTATGTACCTTCTATTAGAAGGAATTTGCTTTCAATTTCAAAATTGATGGATGCTGGTTATAATATATTTTTGGTAATAATTCTGCTGTTGTCAAATTTAACAAGCATTTTATCTATAGTGCTGCTAGAGTACATGACCTATTTGTACTTGAAACACCTCCAAATTTGTTGCAACCAAAGGAACTAAATAACATTAATCTGTCCAATAAAAGAAAACGAGTTTCTAAATTGAGTCAAACTTATTTGTGGCACTTGCATCTAGTTCATATAAATCTAAATAGGATTCAGGGTTGGTTTCTAATAGACCTTTGAGTTCATTGAAAGTGGAGGCACTACCAACCTGTGAATCCTGTTTAGAAGGAAAAATGATTAAGAGACATTTTCCTTCTAAAGGGAATAGAGCAAAAGATAAATTGGAATTAATTTACTCTAATTTGTGTGGTCCCGTGAATATACAAGAAAGGGTTGGTTTTGAGTATTTTATGACATTCACATATGAATACTCTAAATATGAATATGTTTATATGTTGCACCGTAAGTCTGAATATTTTGACAAGTTCAAAGAATTTAAGACAGAAGCGGAAAAGCAGCACGATAAATATATAAATCATTGTGATCTGATCGTGGTGGTGAATACCTTTCTACTAAATTCATTAAATACTTATCAGATTATAGAATTAGGTCTCAATGTCTGCTCGGGGAATACCACAACAAAATGGTTTGACAGAAAGAAAAAACAGAACTCTTTTGAATGGTAAAATCAATGTTGAGTTATTCTGATTTGCCTTCTTTCTTTTAGGGATATGCATCAGATACAACAAATTACTTGTTGAACTTGGTTCCTTCAAATCAGTACCTTTAACTCTAATAGAATTATGGACTGGATGAAAGTCTAGTCTTAGACATATTTGGGTATGGGGTTGTCCAACTCACGTGTTGAAGGCACAACTGATAAGTTTGAATCAAGGACAGAAGCATGTGTCTTTGGTGGATATCCAAAAGGGAAAAAAGGTGGTTTGTTTTATTGTCCTAAAGAAAAAAAGGTAATTACTACAACAAATGTCAAGTTTCTAGAAAAGAACTATTTAATGAACCATGTTCTAAGAAGTAAACTCGTTTTACAGGAATTGAGCAATGGAATAACTAATTATGTATCCTAAGAACAAATTTCATAAGCAAGTATTGACATACCACTCCATTATCATAGTGGGAGCAATGTTAATAGGTAAACGAAGGAGCAAGTGCATGGGTCTGAAATCTCACTACCTCAAGATAGTGGAAGTAATGTTGACCAACCTACATTTGTCGAGAAGCCTGTGCTTGAGGAAGAAGTTCATGATAATCAAGATTTAGTTCTGGAAAGTGATGTTATGGTTCAACTGTAAGATCAGACAAATGATGTTGTAGTGAGTTGTCATAGTGGAAAAGTTATTAGAAAACCCATTCAGTTTGCGCTATTGAGAGAACCTTATGATAGATACTCTAAAAAGCCTAATACAAAACTCCTTAATTAAACTGAAGCACTATAAGATATAGATGTTGAAAAATGGATTGTTGCTATGAAATATGAAATGGAGTCCATGTACTCCAATCAAGTCTGGGATCTTGCAGAACCACCTGTGGAAGTCAAACCCATTGGCCGTAAATGGATTTACAAGAAAAAGAGAGAGATGGATGGAAAAGTGCAAACTTTTAAAGCTAGGCTTATTGCAAAAGGGTTTACTCAAAAAGAAGGAATTGACTATGAGGAAACTTTTTCGATGGTAGCCATGCTTAAATCCATCCGAATTCTCTTATCCATTGCTGCTCATTATAATTATGAGATCTGGCAGATGGATGTCAATACGGCCCTCCTTAAGGGAAGTTTTGATGAGTGCATATATATGGCACAACCATAGGATTTCGTGAAAAGTGGCAATGAGCACATATTGTGTAAGCTAAAAAGATCTATTTATAGGCTGAAACAGGCATCTAGGGCATGAAATACTTATTTTGACAATTCGATTAACACTTTGGTTTTTATCAATGTGATAACGAATCATGCATCTATAAAAAGTGGAGGGAGATGAAGTAAAATTTTTGATTTTGTATGTAGAAGACATCTTGCTCATAGGAAATAATGTGAGCATGCTAAAATCGGTCAAGGAGTGGTTGTCCTCGCGTTTTGATATGAAAGACTTAGGAGAAGCGGCTCATATCCTTGGGATCAAGCTCATGTGAGATCACAAACAAAGGATATTAGGCTTGTCTCAAACACTTTATATTGATACTATTCTTTCTAGGTTTAGAACGCAAAATTCCAAAATGGGATTTCTTCCTTTTAGGCATGGAATTTCTCTATCGAAGGATCAGTCTCCCAAAACCACTAACAAGATAGAGAGTATGAGGGTGATCCCTTATGCTTTTGTTGTTAGGAGCCTCATGTATGCTATGTTATGTACTATAACTGACATCTTCTTTGCTGTTGTCATGGTTAGTAAATATCAGTCCAATCTTAGAAATGAACGTTGGACTGCAGTTAAGCATATAATCAAGTATATGAAAAGGACTAGGGATTATATATTGGTATTCACTCAAGTGATCTTGTGCTTGTAGGGTATACAGATTTAGATTTTCAGTCTGATAGAGATTCTAGAAAATCTACCTTAGGATATATGTTTACCTTAGGGGGTGGAGCCATAAGTTGGAGGAGTATCAAGCAATCATGTATTGCTGATTCCAACATGGAAGCCGATTATGTAGATGCCTTAGAGGCGGCTAAGGAGGTTGTTTGGCTTCAGAACATCCTAAAAGAGCTTGGAGTGATTCCTTCGATTCAAGCACTAATTACACTTTATTGTGATAATAGTGGGGCGGTTGCAAATTCAAAGGAATCACAAAGTCATAAAAGAAGCAACTACATTCAGAGAAAATATCACTTAATTCAGGACATAACTTAGAGGGAAGATGTGAAGGTTTTGAAGATTGCATCAAAGAATAATATGGCGGGCCCATTTACAAAGAGCTTGTCATAGAAGACTTTTAATAAGCATGTAGAAGGAATTAGCGTTAAAGTTATAGGTGCATGGTTATGAATATAAGTGGGAGATTGTTAGGATATACTATTAACTATGCGGTTTAGTATAGTATTATGTTTTATTTTAATGTAAGACTTTTATTTTATTTATTTGAATTACTAAAGTATTATTTTAAATAGATCATTTTTGCATGAGTGTTCTTTACTTATATAGTATATGATAGTTTATAGAGTTTAGCTTATACACGGAAGATTAAATCGTTGGTTCTTATAAGTATAAAGTTTATGTATGTTCACAATCTAAGATGAAAATTGGATAAATTCATCTGTAAGATTGTAGCATAAGATTAAATATAATTTATATTGATTATGGAAATGATATAATATTAACTTCTTATGCTAGTACATTTTGTATGTATTGAATGGACCAAGTAGAGATAAGTATTTTATCTGACATAATAAAATAAATTCTCTAGATTATTAAATGTACTTATACTCTTAATCTTGATATAATTATTATGATCAATGTGATTTGTTTGTTGTTTTGATCTTTCAAAGGATGAAATTCTTTCGCAAGTTAAAATGTTCCTACTAGGTTGGATGATGACAAATGACATTTGAAAAATAATAGTTAATAGATAGAATTCATATCTCCACCTTGAGATTGATGATACCCCTTTATGATTGCTTATAAATTTTCATGTAAAAACCCTGCTGGTGGATTCTATATCCGTCACATGAAATAAGTCAAGCGTTTGAATAAAAGATTAAATGAATCAATAAATTAAATAGTCATAAATTTAATTCGTTTAGTTGGTATCTTTAGTCTTAACATGGGGAGCTAAATAAAATTTAATGAACGATTATGAAATTATACCTAGGAGTGAACTTACAGGTTTTTAGTGGAATAATCTATAATTTATTATTGTAGGTTAATTAATTTATTTTTCAAAGTAGTGCCATAATTGAAAACCTCACTAATTAAATTTATGGTCCTTGTTATGCCTGATTAATTAAAGAACTTTGAAAAGGAAGAAACCTATTTTCTAGAAGTAGTAAAATTCTACAAGATTTTGGATGACTTCAGGATAGGTATGTTGTACATGTTTTGTGTTTCTGATATCCCAAAAATGTGTGAAAATACTTGAAAAGAGGGAATCCTATACGTTTTTGGATTTGGGTATTACACCCTAAAAAGGTGACTATAAATAGGGTCTCTTCCTCCATAAAAATCAAATTCTTTGAGAAGTAGTACTTGCCCACACAAGCATTTCCTACTCGAAGATTTTTGAGGCTATAACAAAAGACCGCAGACCTGGAGAGCGAGTTGGACATTTTGTGTGAAAACTTTAAGAGGTTAGTAATATGTAAGCTAATTCATTGTTGTTATATGGTGATTCATTTAAGTCTGTTAATCCTTTATGCTTACTTTCGCTACACATGTTCTAACATTACCTTATAAGGAAAGGTCGATAGGTAGATTAGCCAATATGCTATGGAAAAGAGAATCTAATCTGAGGCTGTAGATGTAAGTTCCACATTTTAGGAATTTCAGATCACTTAACTAGACGTTAGGCAACTGAATAGAAACTCATTCTAGTTTGCTGGCTGGTTTATAAATTTGATGTCAAGCATACATTAGTTAAAGTCTTGAAAGCTAAATCCTATTATAGATATGAAATTTTAACAGGGTAAGGGGGACTATAAGACGCTGTCCTTTTTAGAAAATAGCTACTCATCATTGTGATCTCAACCATTTCAAACAATACATAGAAAATAAAAGAGAAAGAAAGTACTTCCAGGACCCTGAGGTTTTATGGAGTCATCTGCCAAGTGACTTTGTACTGACAAACTAACATTTGACCAGCAAGTCCTGCCTTATAACATCCACAGTAACAAGTCGACTAAAGCTAATCACCGTCATTGCATGATAACCCCTCCCCCTCAACCCCCCACTACAAAAAAAGAGAATGAAATAATTGTAACGTAAAATACTAGATCAAGTCCAACCAGTATAAATGGAAAAAATAAAAGAATAAGAAGGAAATAATTGAGACAGGAATAAACAATAATCTGAAGGATCCAATGAAAGATCCCACAAGTATAAATTTGGCCAAAAGTTTTAGCGCAAAACTTTGGAATTCCTAGTCAATCTGAGAAAAAAGTAAATAGCTCAATAAGATATATAAGAGGACCTTATTTGAAGCCTTCACGTCCTTAGAACCTCTTACTACAAAAATCATGAAAGTACATTATATTTGAGTCAATTTCTCTTTTTTATCATAGATATCTTGCTCTCTTCCTACGTGATTCATATAACTGATGCCACCTAGCTTGGAATTGCAGGTATTCCTTATTTTTTAACTACAAAAATGACTAAAAGTATTTTTCGTGCCTAGTTTCTCAATAGTAAATTTTATTTCAGTTTTCGTAACAATTAAAATCTGAATTACACAGGAATTTAGATTTGTGAGTAGCTTCCTCCGCCATTCTTATTAGGACAAAGGAGATATCTTGGACCTTCGTTAAAATGTGGTTTTGTAAACAATCAAACACAAAACTACGTGATTTGCCAATATCGACAATTGCTATTAAAAATTTAGAAAAAAAACACTAGTTGAGCCTTGGACTTTTTAAATTTATATTACATTTATGTAATGTCTTAAGAAAGCAACTAAAAAACATCCAAATTCAAAGGAGAAATATCTCAGAATACATGCATGACATCATTTCCTATGTCCGATTGTATAATTAAGTGTTTCTCAGAGTTCATAAGTTTGAGCATGAGTTTCTATGGGAGAAATAGTAGTTCAAAATACATTTCACTCGACGAGCAGCAGATGCACCGGAGTGACATAAGAGAATGTTATGATCCTTGTAGGTGCTAATAGTGAGAGTCAAAGTCGAATAAGTTAAGAGAAGAGGATTAACAGACTTTTAAAAGAGACGACCGAGATTGGTTTTGGATTATGAGATGCGACGATCAGGATCACACCACGTCACCAAGTGGTTATAACAACCCCAATAACAAGAGAGAGAAGGCATTGCAAAATCTGGTAATTCGCTCTCCCTCACCTCTCTTCTCAATCTCTTCTCTCTCTTCTTCTTCTTCTAAACTTCTCATCCCTTTTTTATAGATCTAGAAATCCACCAAGGTATTCTATCCTAGTTCGTCAGTGTAGTTCCTTCAATTAGTTCCTATAATTTTAATTTCGTTCGAATATCAATAAACAGTCAAAAACTATCCAAAAATCTTTTTTAGCGTTTGAATTCTGTTAATTGTTCATTTGGATCATAACTGGTCCATAACATTTAGTATCAAAGCTTTGATTTTGCAACTTGTCGATAACGATGGCTGAAGGCACGTGTTGGAAGATAATAGAGGAAAGGTTAGCTAAACATGATGAAATTCTGAAGGATGTGCTAGCTAACCAGTAGGAGGCACGCAATGTTCATACTGGGATACAAGGGACTTTGGAGATGATTCTAGATTGTGTGATAGCTCTGGAGAGGGCTCCTACTGGGCAAGTTAATGGTGTTGGGTTGCTACTAGCTCTAGTTCAAGAAAATAAACCTAAAAGAATGCAAATGGTGCCCATCCCCCCCCCCCCAAGTGGGAGTTTCCTAGCTTCGAAGGACAAGATCCACAAATGTGAAAGGTATTTTACATTGTACAAGATGCAGGAAGACTAAAAGGTGGAGGCTGTTTCTCTCTACTTGAACGGTGTGGCTGAAGTCTGGTACCATTCCCTGTTGTTAAGTAGAGGGAACATGACTTGGAGCGAGTTCAAGGAGGAACTGATCTGTCGATTTAGTGAGATTATATCTGAGGATATTGTTGAGGAATTCAATAAACTATACCAGACTGGATCAGTGGAGGAGTTTTTGGGGAGGTTTGAAGACCTCAAGGCTCAGATGTTGATCTCGCTTCCTATTTAGCTTTGTTGGTGCCCTAAATGAAAAGATAAGGTTTGCTGTGAAAATATTCAAGTCAATCACGCTGAAGTATGCCATTGAGAAGGTCAGAATGTAGGAGATGGCTATCAAGGCTGTTCAAAAGAAGGCAAGATCTGTGAGTAAGACTACCAGTGTGCCCAACCTCAATGGATATAACAAGGGTCCTATTAGCTCTACTTTCAAGCCTAATGCATTTAGGCCCGAGCCAAGAAGTCTATGAGCATAGAAGGGATAATCATTTGTGTTTTAAGTGTGGAGATAAGTATTATCCTGGCTATATTTGTTAGAAAAGGTAGCTCAACCGCTTTATAGGAGAAACATCCACTGAAGGGGAGGAAGTCCACCAGGAGATACTAGAAGAACAACCTGAGTTTTTCATTGAGGGGATAGTGGAACAGGAGGTTCAAGAGGACATTTGTTTGAATGCACTCTCTGGTCATAATCAAGGAAGAATACCATTCTAGTAGGTGGGACTGTGAAGAAAAGGGACCTCACCATACTGATGGATTCAGGAAGCACTCATAGCTTTATTGGGGAACACACAGTCAAGGAGATAGGACACCAAGCTAGTTACTGCCCTCCGGTGAGAGTTATAGTAGCTGATAGTAACTATGTTATGTGCACCTCTCATTGCTAGGGTTTTATCTAGAAGATGCAAGGGAGATCATTCCGAGAAGATATGCTAATTATTCCACTGGGAGGATATGACATGGTACTAGGCAATAATTGGATGAAAAGGCACGATCCTACCAAATTCGATCATGAAAAAAGGTGTGTCTCTATTGGTAGGAAGGGAAACAAACTAGTGCTTCCTAGTCTTACAGGAGAGGGTAGACTGAGTATGATGTCAAGCAACTCTATGAGCAAGATGTTGAGGAAGGGACAGGACCTTATAGCTCATCTATTCATGGTTAGCATAGGAGACACACAACAACGTAATGGGTTGATGACAAGATTCGGCTGGTGCTAACTGAGACACAACCGTGTTTGCAGAACCTAAGTCCTTGCATCATATCAGATTTATAGATCATGCCATACCTCTCAAATCAGGCCCAATGCCAGTTAGTATTAGGCCTTACAAGTATAATTATCATCAAAAGGAGGAGATGGAGAAGCAGGTGAAAGAGATGTTGAGCAGTAGAATTATTCAACAAAGTCAGTCCCCTTTTTCATCCCTAGCACTGCTAGTGAAGAAAAAAGATGAGACTTGGAGATTTTATGTAGATTACAGATTTGAATGAAATCATTATTAAAGACAAGTATCCAATTCCCATAGTGGATGACTTGCTTGATGAGCTTCATGGTTCAACCATCTTTTCCAAGGTGGATTAGGGCTGGTTATCATCAAATCAGGATGAGGATGGGGGATGTACACAAAACTGCATTTAGGACTCACATTGGGTACTATGAGTTCAGGGTGATGCCTTTTGGGCTCACCAATGCACCTGCCACCTTTCAAGCACTCATGAACCAAGTCTTTCAACCCTTTCTGAGGAAGTTTGTATTGGTGTTTTTGATGATATTTTGATCTATAGTCTATCCTTGGAAGAGCATGTACAACATCTCATAGAGGCGTTCACCACCTTGAGAGAACAGTCCCTATTTGTTAAGAGGTCCAAATGCTCATTTGGGCAACCTCAGGTTGAATACTTGGGGAATATAATCACTAGCAAGGGTGTATCTACTGATCCCAATAAGATAAAGGCTATGGTGGACTGACCCCAGCCCAAGTCTCTCAAAGCTCTCAGAGGATTCCTTGGACTTACTGGTTACTACATAAAATATGTGAGGAACTATGGAACTATATGCAGACCTCTAACTAACTTTCTAAAGAAGGATGTATTCAAATGGAGTTCAGAGCATATTCAGCTTTTGCTACACTCAAAACTGCAATGACAACTACACCTGTCTTACCAGACTATACTCAAGAGTTTATGGTGGAAACTGATGCTAGTCATAGATGGATTGGGGTTGTTCTGATGTAGGGAGGTAAACCATTATCTTACTATAGCAATATGTTGGCTCAGAAATGTAGAGGTAGATCCATATACAAGAAGGAATATATGGCATTATTGTGTGCAGTTAACAAATGGAGGCATTATTTGTAGTATAAACACTTTATAATAAGGACAGATCACCACAACTTGAAGTATCTATTGGACCAAAAGATTACTACAACCATCCAACAAAAAGGTCTGACCAAGCTATTGGGGTTAGACTGTTATACCCCGTAGAATTCCCGGCACCTAGATGACCTATTCGCACGTTGGTTAAGCATATTTGAAGGTCATACGTGCTAGAGAAAGGCCCGGGGAAAGATCAGACGAGAAGCCTGTCGAACCATCGCGGAAGGAGCCGAGGCAGAGCCCCTCCGCGATGGCAGCGTGTCACGGAGGAGGAGCCTCCGCGTTGGCTCCGTGACACGTTGGCCTTGTCCAGGCCCAAGTATATAAAGCCCCACTTCGGTTTTAAATGATAAAGAACTTATGAAAATTTCCAGAAAACGCAGAGGGTAGAGAGGGACGAAGGAAGGTAATATATTATCGTCCGATTACACTGCCAAACGTTGCCCAAACTCAAATTAACTCCAGATACTGAGGTATTTAGCAGCAGAGAGCATTCCTACGGATTCAGTTTCGTAAAATACGGCCGACGAATCGTTGAGCCACCGAGCTAAGGTAAGTGGAATTGCTCTAAACTAGTGTCTATGTGTTCCTAGCTGTGAAGTGAATATTTCTCCCTTCTGGACCTCTGCAAAATAGCGAGTTTCTGGCCGTCTTTTGATAAGCCTAAGTTTAGGCTATAAACTATATCGAAAGTGACATTGCCTTTTGAAATAAAGTTGTATTTAGTATTGATTGACATATTTATGAATGCAGTTGGGAGAAAACAGTTGAAGTACCGACCGAGCCTCGTCCGACAGATGAATAGTTCAAGGATAAGGTATGTAAAGCTAGTTCCCTCGGCAAGTTAAGTAATATCGGTACAGTATAGTGATTTACAGGCCAGTAGAATGTTTAGAAGTCAAATGTTACGTTTATTGTGAATGTTGACACGATATGAGAAGCATCGAGTTGTAACTTGCGTGAAACTTACTAGTACGACATAGATTCTAACACAAGTGTTAGAAACTGCCTAGTATGCTCAGTATGCGATGTAATATGAAATGTTAAGATATTATTGTATTTAGTTGAAACCCCGTAAAGTGATGCAATATCTGTAAAGCACTTCAGAAATAGAATGGCAGGCTTAAATAAAGTTTAGAACGTATGTTAGGAATAGTAAATCATGTTAATACAGAAATTCAGTAAACAACATAGTTTTCAGCAGAAACACTATCTTGTATAGCATTTGCCCCAGTACAGTTTGGCAGGAGACTATATTCATATATATATATATATATATATATATATATATATTTACCAGTCTCATCACGTATTGAATACGTACAGATTACTATCATTAGTTCAGCATGTAATGTATACGATACTTTACCCCTATTAGCCTCAGCATGTGAGATATGCAGACAGTATTACTAGTTGAGACCGTTGTATTGTTTGGGGTTGGACTACCTAGCATCCATGACCGCCCCAGGGTTAATAGCTGTATCGACTCGTCCGCCAGAGGACGAGGATACGTCGCTCTACGGAGTGGCATGCCGTCCCCCAGGGGACGAAGATGGGATGCCAGTTTCCCCATATTTTGCCTTGGTCGGCTTTTATACACCCCCGTCGAGCAGATACGCCCGGGTGTTGATTCAGGAGTCCTTCGGACTCAGGTACAGTTATAGTCAGGGGCTCAGCGAGCCCAAGTGCATACCCAGGGGACCGGCGGGATGCTTACAGCCATTATAGGAGATGGGATGATCGGGGTAGGGGTGTAGATTCTGTGCTGGTTGTACCTCCCGGCTTATGGGGGACGGGTAAGGTTTGTGTGTACCATGTTATGCTATTTCATGTTATGCCATGTTACATTAGATACGAGTAGATCAGCAGTAGAGGGATATGTCTCCAGGTATGACTCCTATTTCCTTCCAGTAAAGATTGAGAGAAGGTATGATTTACATTATCAGACAGTTAATCTATTCTCTCTACTTCAGTTTCATCAGTTACATTATCATTTTCAGATGTTTCTTTCAGTTATTGCTTTACATACTCAGTACCAGCAGTATTGACGCCCGGTGGGGCGCTGCATTACTTGCCTGCAGGTACTCGTAGACGAGCAGGCGATACCACGTGATTCCTATCAGCGATCGAGTATTCAGCTCCTGTCATCCGGAGGCTGAATTCCAGAGGTGTATTCCAGTTTCCTTTGTTGTATAGTACGGGTAGGTCGGGGCCCTATCCCGATTATTTCTATTGCTGTTCCTAGAGGCTTGCAGTCTCTATATATCTCCCTGTGGTCAGATGAGCCGGTCGTGTGAGGCCGTGCAGTTGTTAGCTATTAGTACTTTTGCTTCTTTTATGTTGGTCGTGTGGGGCCGTAAGTTGACAGTAGTGGTGACCTTGCCGGTCACGTAGCCTTCTAGTATGTTATTGCTGAGTTACAGATAACTAGACAGCATGGTGGCCTTGTCGGCCCGCATAGGTTTCCCTGAATAGATATGTTTCTGGTTAGCTGTTAGTACAGGTGCAGGAGGCTATAGGCCAATGGGCCGGGGGCTGTGTTTACAGCCGTTATATAGCCCTTTATTTCCAGAAATATGAGTTAGAGCCAGCCAGGCACCAGATGTGCCCAGGCTTAGCAGTCCAGCAGTTCAGATCCCAATAGGGCACCAGGTGCCAGTCATACCCCCCAAGGCGGGGTGTGACATAGACTATGAGGTTCATATAAAAAAAGAGCAGAAAATAGAGTAGTTGATGCTTTATCTAGGAAACTTTAAGGACAAGAAGGACCTCATCAAGAGAAGGGTGGTCAATTGTTGGTTATTAGTGTTGTTATCCCTCACTGGATGCAAGAAGTGGTAGCTAGTTATAAAGGGGATCCCCAAGTCCAAGAGCTCATTACTCAACTGGCAATGGATCTACATGGCCCCAGTATATGGCATTATTTATCTGGGGTTTTGAGGAAAAAAGGAAAGGTGTACATTGGTGCTCAGGATCATTTGGACAAAAGCTTATTTCAATCTTTCATGATTCTCCTTTGGGTGGGCATTCAGGACAGTTAGGCACCTAGAAAAGGCTATCTCAGTTTTTCTACTAGCCATCTATGAAAAAGATGGTGATTGAATTTGTATCTAGTTGTGAAGTTTGCTAAAGGAGCAAGGATGATCATGCTGCTTATCCTGGTCTTTTACAGTCGTTGCCTATTCCCAATCTGGCTTGGATCCATATTAGCATGGATTTTAAAGAGGGTCTGCCCAATTCCCAGGGTAAAGAGGTGATACTAGTAGTGGTCGACGGGTTCACTAAATATGCACACTTTCTTGCTTTGATCCATCCTTACACTGCAACATTAGTGGATGAAATATTTTGCGAAAGGTTTCATAGCTTGCATGGTACACCTGAATCCATTTTCACTAATAGGGATAAAATTTTCTTAAGCAACATTTGGCAAGCCTTGTTTAAACTCCTGGGCACTCAGCTTCATTTTAACTCAGTCTATCATCCCCGAAGTGATAGTCAAACTGAGAAAGTTAATAGGCGCCTAGAAAATTACCTGAGGTGAATAACCTCTAATAGGCCCACACAATGGTTTAGATGGCTCCCTATGTCTGAATGGTGGTACAACACTAACTTTCACACTAGGCTATTGTGCACTCCATTTGAAGCCTTGTATGGCTATACACCTCCACAGTTGTCTATTATTGAAGTCCAAATTTCCATATTTTGATAATGATCCTTGAGGTCAAGGATTATTTTGATGTGCAGGGGTATGTTATGATCCTTATAGGTGATGATAGTGAGAGTTAAAGTAGGGTAAGCCAAAAGAAGAGGATTAATAAACTTTTGAAAGCGACGTCCGAGATTGGTTTTGGATTAATGAGATGCGACAATCAAGATCATGCCACATCACCAGGTAGTTATAGCAACCCTAATATCAAGAGAGAGAAGGTGTTGCAAAATCTGGTAATTCACTCTCTCTCACCTCTCTTCTCGATCTTCTTCTTTTTCTAAACTTCTCATTCCTTTCTTGCAGATCTGGAAATTCCCCATGGAAGTCTATCCTAGTTAGTTAGTGTAGTTCCTTCCATTAGTTCTTGTAATTTCATTTTGTTCTAATATCAATAAACAGTCAAAAATTGTCGCAAAAACTTTTATTGTGTTTAAATTCTGTTAATTGTTTATTTGGATCTTAATTGGTCCATAACAAAGAAAAGCAATAGAACCTTCTCTCTGTCGTGGTTTATCGACATTCGTCGTTTTTCGTTGTTGATCGCTGGTGGTGGACAACAATCGCTAGACTCCATGCAGTTGGACTAAGCAATCGCGTGTCTCCTGGAGCTGGCAGTAAAATGAATTGTAGGGCTTTGCAGAGGGTCAAGTGAAAGGAACTTAGACTTAACCACACTTCCCTGTTTCCTCGAATGTCCTTTATATGCTTAGAAAAAGAAAATTTTTATTAATTAATTATGATTAAATAATAAAAGGTTATAAAATTAATTTTGTACTTATTAATTTGAAACAAGTACATAAACTAGATCAAAATTAAACTAATTATATCAAAATAGATCACTTCAAATTAATTACTCGTAATACTCATCGGATCAAAATAATTACAATTAGTGCCCTATTACAAATTTGAAGGTTTTTCGCTCATAAGATACCATGATAGTATATGAATATATTGTGATGGTATCATGATGTATACCATGGCAGTATATGAATATACTGTGATGGTAGCATGAAATATACCATGTAGCATATGGATATAGTATCATGCATGATTAAGGATTGTATTTCTGAAGGACTGCTCCTTCCTCAGCGGTACCATGACATTATATTAATATATACTATGATAGTATCATGAAGGATTGAGGAGCTCTGCACGCTCTATGTCTGGAAAATCTGTAGGACTACTCATCCTCAGTGATACCATGACAGTATATTGATATATTATGATGGTATTATGAAGGACTGTAAGATGGGGTATTTTTTATAATTAATTAGGGGGTATGAAAGTAAAGAAATAGTGAACTGTAATAGTTTGCTCCAATGGGGAAACTATTTAAGTTTCCCTATTCATTTAGAGTCATTAAAATTAAAATAGGTTTGAGGTCGTGGCCCAGTTTAATCCTCTATTAGAATAGAGTTGAGTTATTTAAGTCCATTTAAAAGTAAGAGTTATAAGCTCAACTTAAGTTGATTAGCTGGTTCTTGAGACTTGATTGAGATTAAGCCGAGTATTTCACTCAAATTAAATATCTAGATTTTTGGCTTTAAATTAATTTTAAAATTATAAAAGTATTTGAATTATATATTTAAAAAAAAGTAAAATTTCTTTTAATTGATAAGTAAAATATCATATCTACATAATTTTGAAAAATAAATATATGTGATGCAAAAAATAACTAATAAAAATATCAAGATAATTATCTTTTCATCAATATTGTGTTCAAATAAATATGAAAATTTTATATTATCATCGTTACTTATTATTTTATTATAATCAGACTTGAATATTTTTATGCAAATCATTTGAGGTATTTATTTGCAATTATTATTGATGTCTTCTTTTCATATTATTTTCATGCGCAAATATTTATAAGATAGTACAAAAACTCATCAAAATAAATAAATAAAAAGTAAATTGATAAATAAACTATTATAAAAAAAGTGACATCTCAAAAGAGAAGAGTTTTCATTTATTAAGAAAATATTTAGATTTATCTTTTAATTATTAGTGTGAGAAAATATCGATATTCATCCGCAGAAAATTAATATATCATAATATCATATTAATGAGTCTTAGTTTTTAGTCATTATTAGAGTTAATGACAATTACTATGGTAATGTATTCCATAAAATTGATACATTAGAGGAGGCGATTCATATTAAAGAAACACAATTTGAATGGACCCCACACAAAAAATAGGGAAATCTTACATAAGGCATAGGAAGATCAAACCAAATATCTTTTCTTGGAGGAACAATATTGAAAATAAAAATTCGGGATGAAATGATTTAAGGACGGAGATAGAAATATTGGATTTTTTCATGCTTATGTCAATGGAAGAAGAAAAAGACTCTAGCAGAACAAAATAAAGAAGGAGAATGGTTAATTGATAGAAGATATATATGAAAAATCAAATGAAGTTATTGAATTTTTTCAAAAACAGTTCACAGAAGACTGCTTCCTTGAAAATTTTGATGTACTGTCCCAAAAATATCTCTATTGATCAAAATGAAGCACTAAAGAAGATTCCAGAAATTGAAGAAGTAAAGGCAGAAGTATATGCACTTAATAGAGACGGTGCTAGTGGACCAGATGGTTTTAATGGAGTTTTACAATCATATTGGGAAAACATAAAGAAAGATGTCACATCAGTGGTGCAAGCATACTTTGGAGGAGTCACATTACCTAAATTTGTAACCCATACAAATTTGATATTACTTCCTATGAAAGACCAATGATAATTGAACTAGTTTAGGAGCATTATATCATTCAATAGAAGAAGCAGGGGAAGAAGAGATAGAGGTTAAAATGTTTGCAGATGAGGAAGGATGGAACATTCATAGATTGAGAGGAAGCATTTCAGAGGAATATGTACAACATGTGTTATAACACATTCCTCCAAACATAAACAATGATTTGGATAAACCAAAATGGAAGTTGGAATCAACTAGAAAATTCACAGTTTGAAGTTCTTGGGATTACACTAGAAGAAAGGAAGAGAAGGATGATAGTTTCAAATATATATGGAATAAAAAGAGCACTTTTAAAATGTCCTTGCTACGAAGAGCCTGAAAATTTAGACTTCCAATGGATGATACAATTCAAAATATGGGTATCAACTTAGCATCCCAATATTAGTGTTGTCAGAATCACAAACAAGAGACAATGTCTCATCTATTTCTAACATCACCACCAACAACTAAGTTATGGATGACCTTTGCTCACGGTGTTGGGATATGTATTGAAGGACTACAACTATCACAAGTGGTTATAAAATGGTGTACTTTTCAATTCCGTCCAAAAATAAAATCAATTGGAATAACAGTTCCAACAATAATAATGCGGTATTTATGAAAAAGGAGAAATACAATTAAGAAAGGAAAAAAGATATCCTATAATAGTATAGTCTTTAAGATAAATATTGATATATGGAGAATAGTGAAAACTACCTACAAAAAGATTTAATAGATCCCTAGAAATTGGGTAGAAATGGTGAATTGTTTGAAAAATCTCAAGCCTAAATTGTACTAGACAGTTGTAGTATGAAAACCACCAGACAAAGGAATAACTAAATGCAACATAGATGGAGCATCAAAAGGCAATCCAGGAAGAAATTCATATGATTTTTGTCTAAGAAATCATAAAGGAGATTTAATTTATTCTCAAGGAGAAGAAATACATGAGGCCACTAACACTAAAGCAAAAGTAGTTGCTATAAAGGAGACAATATATCATTGCATTGAGATGAGAATCAATAAAATAATACTTGAAACGGATTCATTGGTATTAGTCAAAATTTTATCAGGAGCCTGGGAAACACCATGAAAAATTTATATAATAATAGGAGACATAAGGAAGCTGACATAAAATTTGCATTCTACATGTGTTCAGAGAAGGAAAAATAGTTGCTACTTTTCTGGCTAATATAGTGTTTGAAAAATCAGGAAGACAATGTTATGGAACATTTGAGGAGCTAGTAGTGCATGCTAGAAAATTAATCAAAGCAGAAAAATAGAAGACTCCACATTTGTAGATAAGGACTTAATAGACCAACTATAGACATAGGGAAAGGGATAAAACAATATACATATGAGAAGCAGTCAAATAAAATCAATACACATGCTTAACAATCTAGAAATCAATCATACAACAAATAAGAGAAGTATCAATCACGAAAAAATAATAAAGAATAAATACAAAGCAACAAGAAAGACTAGAGGAATATCGAAGCTTGAAGATAGAGTAGGGTCAAAAAGCAGTGTCACTCAGTGTGGAAATGAAAGCAGTGTCACCCAATGTGGAGAAGAACAACAAATCTATCATATAAGGATATTTGGAGACCAAAAGACAAAGATGAGAAGCAAATCAAAGAAGATCTGACAGAAATGAAATTCATCAAAAGATTACTAGGGCAATCAATATGCAAAGAATAAGAACTTGAAGGAAAAAGAAGATTAGTATACCTACAGAGAAAAGGTAAAAAAGTGACCATGAAAACCCTGGTCTTCGTCATCTGTGAAAGATCAGCTCTGTGTAGCTGAAGAACAAATGAGAGGTCTCTCTCAATACCTAGCTTTTCTAGGGGCCGGTCACTTTTCGACCGGCCTGGATACTTATTTATTTTCTGTATGGACCCATTTACTTTTAATAAATAAAGACGGCCGAAGGGCCATATTAAATTAACAAAAATGACAATTACTTATTCATTATGTCATGTTGATTTTTTCTATTTTCTGTTAGATGGTGTGTTAAGAAGGCAAAATCTATCATACATTTCTTTTTAATTTTTATTGAATTATTTTCTTGATTTATCTTTATTGTTTTTGCTTCTAGTTTATATTATAAGAGTTTGTTTAATTTTGAGAAATATATTTTGACCGATGAAATAATCTTAAAGATAGTGTCCTTAACCCGCCTCAAACTATGGTAATTTTTAAGTATTCTTTATAACTTTTCAACAACCTTAAGAATATTTACACTTTGTTCTTATGAAAAATATCAATAACGTAAGGTTTCTTTTTATTAGTTGAACTAATTTTTCAACACATGCATTTCATGCTAATTAGTATAAATATTTTAAAATGATATAAATAGTATTGAAATATGTATGTGATGAGTTGCACAAATTTTGAAAAAGGAGAATACAAGCATGAGCTGATTAATGATGAGCCTATTTGATTAGTATTTATTGTAATTCCAGAAGCACTAATGTATTTGCATCTGTAGCTCAATACAATTTTATTTTTATTATTGACTAAAATGTTAGTAACAATTTCATTTTTTAAAAAAAATTAGTGTAGCAATTTAATTATTTTGCAATGAATAAATAAAGAAAGAAATAACTTATGCTGAATTATTTAAAGAACACTAAGTAATCGATGATACTGATCCATGAGTATACATACTAAAATAAAATTATAAAAGAAAAGAAAGATAATTGTATAATAGATAAAATGAATACGATAATATATAAACATATGTGAATAAAAGTTCATAATCTTGTCCACGTTTACATAGAATTAGATAAAAACATTAACTATGACACTTACAAATGATGAACAAAGAATAAACATACTTGCTTTTTACTTTTATTTACAATAGACAAATAAAATTATGATTTATGAAATTCTAATACCTTTGTATTTTTGTATTCCACCAACATTAGCCCTAACAATTTGATTGAGTTTATAAAATTATAAAATTTTAGAAAGGATAAATAATATCAAATAACTTTGAAGTGCATTTTATTTATTGATGAAAATTTTACATTACAAGCTCATTTAAAAAAAAACATATAGAAAAATGAAAAGTTAAAGAGCAAAAGTTTAAAATAAATTAAAGTAATGAAATTTAATGAAAAATAAAAATTTGCTGATCATGAACACTTCACTTTGAAGGGGAAAAAAGTCTGAATAGTTGAATTGGTATTAGTTGACACGTTCACCAAAAGCTGAAGCTATAATACCATTAGTCTAGAATATGAATTTCCTACATTTTATGTGAATTTTTCCGATGCAACTAACATAATTCATTTTTTCTCTTTAAATTATCAGGATAAGATTTTACATAATTTTTAAAAAATATTATTTAATTATTATATTTTTTATTAATTTTTTTAATTTTTATCCATTTGCATGTTAAAAATAAAATTAAAAAAATATAATTAATTATCTCTTAATTTTTAAATTAATAAATATTTAAAAATAATATTTTTGATATATTTGTCAACTAATATTAATTAATTTTTATTTAATTAATAGAAATTAATTTATTTTATTGCGTAACTGCTATTTGACCATTTCTTATTACCTGTTTGAAAAGGTAATGATTCTACCTTTTTATACTCTTTATAATAAATAAAATAATTAAGAGATGTTATCACCGATTTTAATAATGGCCCGCTAGGTAATAAATTTATTATGTCCATTATTTCACATGGGCTGTACATTATAATTTATGTATTCATAAATTTTACATGAATAGTCAAAAAGACTCAATTTATTATAAAATAGTTTAATTCTTTTATAATTAATATTGAAGGAATAATTTATTTTTGAAGGTTAAAATAGACTTTCAATTTTTAATGGAAATTATGGTTTCAACTTTGATGTCCCACTTTTAGTATGATAATGATAATGATAATGATAACGATGATAAATATAATATATATATATATATATATATATATATATATATATATATATATATATATATATATATATATATATTGAAGGGAAAAATAGTTATTTAATTTTTGCTGGCTATCTAAAAAGTAAAATTGCATAAAAATAAATATTATTATCCTCAATAAGAATTAAATACAAAATAACTTCAAAAAATTAAATAGACTACAATAAATTTACTTTTTCATATAAATAATTCATTGTGAAGTATTTAGTTGTCTAATAGTATTTATTTTTATAAAATTTACTTTTTAGTACACAAAATATTATAGAAATAATTTTAGATTGAAGGGTAAAATAGTTGTTCAATATTTAATGAACATTTTAATAATTCAACTTTTTAACTTTTTGGTTCTCACTTTTAGAATAGTATAGATGATGATGATGAATGAGTAAACTTATTTATTATTTGAAGGGTATATTAGTCTCTCAATGTTTGAAGGTTATTTTAACATTTTAACTTTTCATTTTTTTGATTTTTCACTTATATAATTATATAATATTCTTAGAGTAGCATAGGGGATGGCAATTGAGAAAGTATCAGTGAAAATATGTTGTTTTTGTATCTTTTTTTTATTAATTTTAGTTTTTCACCTGATGTCTGATACCCGCATTGAGGATCACTATTCCAGATCGAGTGTTGCAGGATCCATTATGATGGCAACGCTCCCAAAATAATTTTCTCCATACCATGACTCAAATCTAAAACCTCTTATTTAGAATGAAGGGATTCCAACAATCACATCATAACTCATATTAATTTATGTTTCACCTTTTTATGTCACATAAAAATGCAAAAGTTATATATGTTTGGAAAACAATTACTATTGAGAACAACCTCATTCTCTGCTTACTATTGAGAACAACCTCATTCTCTACATATGTGAAATCATCTTGATTTTGAGTAAATGCATTTTTCTTGAATTTCTCAAAAGAGTCATTCTCGAAAAAGATCTAAAGAAAACATTACATTTGTTAAATATATTTTCTATTTATGGTGCATTTCTATTTCTTAGAAGGAACGTTAAGGTTTGTAACTTTGGGATCAAGTTAGTTTTCCCCTATAAATAAAGGGGTTTTCCATTCATTGTAAATCATCTCTTTAATCCCTCAAGAGGATCCCATCAAGAGAAATAAAAATTTCTCTCCTTCTCTCTTTCTCTACAATATTCTTGTTCTTTTTTTATTATTTAATAACACGTTATCAACACGAATCTCTACTTTGAGCACTCACTTTGAATAAACCTGAGGTAAGAAAAATCAAAGTTTTCTTGAAAAGATGAAGGTTAGTTTTCTTGATATTTACGTCTTTACTAATAAGAATATCGATTTTGCTTATGGATCTTGTTTGACACTCAATTTTGACCTCTCTACGCCTTAATATGCTGCTTATTTATTTATTTATTTATTTATTTTACGCAAATATTTGACTTACTTTTATATTTGTAAAATAATTTATTATCATAATGTTGTGAAAATTATTTCAAGTTACATATATATGACTTACATTAATTTTAAGTTTTGATATTAAATAATTACGCCGTATATAATGTATTTCGTTTTAATATGCGCCCTTATCTCGAAATATATATTTATTTAATAAACTATTTACATAATTTTACTAAACTTTACAAATTTGACTAATATTATTAATCGAATTTATAAATTATTTATTTTAATAATATTATTTTTATAACATTTGATAACTTAATTTTATTTTCTAGTCATTAAATTATTTATAAATATAATAATTTAATTATATAATATTTACATAAGTATACTTAAATTTAGGATTTATTTATATTAATAATAAGGTTTATGTGATAATATATGTTACTTTATTATCTATTTATTAAATTATTTAAAAATGTAGTATATTTATTAATTTAATAGCAGCTAAATTCAATTTCATTCAATTTATTTAAATTATAGCCATTTCTATTCAATTTCATCCAATTTATTTTAAATCTGGCCACTTTTTATTCAATTTATGTCAATTTTAGCCACTTTTGAACAATTCTGGTTACTATTTAAATTCAATTTCAGCCATCCATTTGATTCAGCTCAATTTGCCAATTCGGACGACCCATGACCCGACCCGTGGATATCCATAACCTGACTCAAAATTTAAGATTTAATCCTAGCCGCATCTAATTTAATCTAACGACCCTAATTAATTCTAACATATTTTCCTTATTTAATTACATTACCCCCAACCTCTAAATCATTTTCTACATTTTTCCCTCTCCCTCTAGGGCAGCCACCTCTCTCTCTTCTCTTTCTCCTCTTCGGCCACCCAACACCTTTGCCGGAAAAACAACACCACGCCGCCGTGCCCATCTCCTTCTCCCATTTTTTTCGGTTAAAACAACAACCAAACAGACCCAGCCGCCCCTCTTCCTCCCTTTCCCTTCATCTTCTCTCCCTCGGTTTCTCCCGCCACCACCGGAAAACCAACGCCGCCTTCTCTCTTCTCCTTCCCCTTACTCCGGCGCCGCCAAACCTCTCTCAATTTCCTCCATGGACAGCCACCACCAGCAACGGCTGCCAGCCCCTACCCCGCCGCCTCTCCCTCTTCTCTATTTCTCCTCTCCGACCGGCCATACCACTACGCTAGAAAAATATCCTAAGCCACCGCCGCACCTCTCCCTCACCCAAACACCACCGGCAAAACCCGACAAAAATACCACGCCGGAGAATAGCTCTACTCCACCGGTGCACCCTTTTTTCCTCCCCCTCTTCTCGCTAGAAATACCTCCCAGCCGACGGATTCGGACAGATCTACGAAGATCTGTCCATAAATTTTATTTTTTTTAATTTTATTTTTATTTATTTGTTTTTTTAATTATTCTGTTTATTTATTTTCTTCTTCTCCTTTGTTTATTTATGTAATATGTATATAATAAATATATATATATATATATATATATATATATATATATATATATATATATATATAATAATATATAATAAATATATGCTATAATAAATATGTATACATATAATATGTACTGTTTTTTTTTTCCTTTTTGTTTCATATATAAATAATGATATATAAAGAATATATATATATATATATATATATGTAGATAGATAATGGTTATGTATATATAATAATATATAAAATAGATATGTATATATAAATATATATAGTATAATATATGTATATAAGTAATATATACAGTTATCCTTTTTGTTTCATTTATATAATAATATATAATAATATATATATAAATAATGTTATTGTTCTGCCTTTTATTTCATTTATATATGTATAATAAACATCTGTTAATTATTTAATCGATTAGTATGTTTGTTCATGAACTGTGTTCTTATCACACCTTAATCTGGCCGAATAATTTTTAATAATAATGATAATAGAATAAGTAATCTTGTTTATCATTTCATGCTTATGTATCACTGCTTTGGTTAAATTTTTGATGAGATTATTTGATATTTAATTAAATAAAATATATATATGAGCAATTATGTGTATGTACATATATTTATGTCGACCATGGTTTTCTTATCTTGTTTGCCTTTTGTATAGGATGTTGATATATATATTATAGTTATGTCAATTATCTTTGAATAATGTTGTATACATGTCTTGTGTGGTATGGTAGGACATCATGAATATGACTAGCCTCATTCAACATATCTGTGTCCTTTAAAACCTTTTCATCTATGCGACAAGTTTGCACCTTGAATATTTTAAATCTGACATTTTGATAAATTACAGTTGATTATATATTTATTTATGGTAAATATTATTGGTTTTATACTAATTGATTATATTCAAGGAAAACCCATTTGATGACTTATTTCTTTCCTTAATTGATTTGATATTAGTACTTATAATAATTATTGATTGATTTTACACCATATTGATTTGATAATTTTAGGAAATAATTACTTTTGGCTGATTCTTTGCTTTGATTTGGTCATAATCAATTCCTTTTTTACCCTCTTTAATTATCTGGATGTATGTTATTTATGGAAAAAAAGTTTAATTAGCCCTAATCTTTTTTTTTTTTAATTAATTAAGAAAATCTTCTTTTAATTGATTGCTGAATATTTCCCTTACCTTTACCCCTCTAGCTATATAAACGACCCATCCCCTTTCTTTTAAAAAAAAAAAGACGTTTAGAAGAACAATTATTTACAAATATTACTCTGCTGCTTAAGAATTCATTATCCTTCTGCCCACCTCAATACGAGCATTGCTCGGAATCCTCGAGATTCTTATGATCTTGACGTATTGAGTGTGGGTTACATTCGTGGTATCCGTGACATTTGATTTTCTTTTGCTTGTGTTATTTACCGCCTTTACGCAGGTATCATCTTATTTTGTCATTCATCAGAGAGTCGCCGGGACAAAAGAAGGATACCGGAATTATTCTAATGTTATTTATTTTAATATGCCGTACTTATTCATTCTATTTTTATTTTTTTTGTAATGTTTGTAATAAAACTCCCATAATAGTGGAAAGGGGGCTTATGGGGGGTGAGGATGTTATATTTATTTACTGCTTTCTCAACCGTCAATTTCATTTAGAAAGCATGCCTATAGGATTAACAAACACATAGAAATCATGCCTATAGGTTTTAAATAATTCAATTTAAAGTGTGTTTTTTCTTATGTCATGTTTAATATTTTAGTAACCTGGCCCTCAAGAACAATACAAGTTATTTATTGTTAGAAATCATGCCCATAGGAATTAACAATAATATAAGCGCCGATTAAATACCGTCCAAATCATGTAGGATTTTTCATGATCGCGTATGTGCAAATAGGTAAAAACCTCTTCCAAGTTTTATTTGCAGATCTGTCCGCTTTTAAATTAATGCGTGATAAATGATTTTAGTAACAAGTTTATAAGACTTATTACTTTTTAATTGATTCACGTAAACCCAATTTGATTTATTTTCTCAGCCAGAAAATCATGCTGCATTTATTGGTTTTAATATGATTCGTCGTCCGCTATCATAATTTCAGTAGATATCATGCCTTTAGGTTTTTAATTTGAAGTATGTTTTATGTTTTGACTTCTTCAATACTGCATGTATTTATTAGAACAAATCTAAATCTTACTTGTAGGATTTAAATAATGCATGCGAGATTTTTTTTTACAAGTTAAGATACTTGTTTGTTTAAAATCATACTTCTTGCGAAATCACTGCATTATATTCATTTTACTTCAAATTGGCAATACTTTTATGTTAAATTTTGTTTTCTCTAATCCATGATTTCGCATCTATTTCAAATTGGTATTATGTTCACGTTAAATTTGATTTTCACATATAAAGTGTGGTATTTCGCATTAGAAATTATGTGCATAGGATTTACTTGCATTTATTTGGAAATCATATTCATTGTTTTAATATAGAGGCCATGTGATACCTTTTATGCTAATTGTTTTGTTATTTATTTGCTTGTATTAATCACCTTTAATAAAGCCTTAGGAATTTCAGATCCAAAATCCAAATTTAGTAGTCCATCGCCTCTTGGGCATTAGGATTGGGGCAGGTAGGCAAATACTAAGACGTTAGTTTGTCACGTAGAATGTTTTAGGTGAACAACAATTAAATTAATTAGGCAGGTAGTGGGAAATGATAGTCTGTGCCCACTGAATAATATGAGTAACCTCAATAGGTTGTGAAATATTATTTTAGTCGCACGGGATGATCCTATTAAGTTAAAATAAAAAGGTAGAACTACGTTCGGCCTGATTCCCATAAGGGATACGTAGGCGCCTCTATGAGGTTCGACCCCATAATTAAAATAAATATTTATTTGTTTGTTTGTTATGTGGATTCTAATAAATTGTTCTGTTTTAGTGTTTATGTTTTTACTTACTTTATTTGCGACAATTTTTGTATTTATTGATAAATTATTTTTAGATTTTAGTTTGCCCAAATTTCTTGCTGCTTGCTTGTCTAAACTTAATTATCTATTTAATTATTTAGTCTTTTATCAATTTAGTTTAAGTACATAAGCTAAAATCAACTTTATTTGTTCACTTAGCTAATCCCCCACTTTAATGAATCCGGCCGGGAACCACATTTGTGGACCTCTAAAGGTGCCTAACACCTTCCTTTCGAGGTAATTTAAGCCCGCGCCCGACTCTGGTGACTTAGGTAATAAAACTTAGCTTAGAACGGTGTCCTAACGCACCTCAAATCGTTAGGTGGCGACTCTTCTCTTTTAACCCTTAAGAGATGTCACATGTTGTATCCCGCTTTCCACGCGGAAATGGGGCGCGACAGCATGGCGACTCTGTTGGGGAGTTAGGCTTTAACCAATACGTGTTCATTTAAATGGGGTTTAGTTAAGTTTTAATTTGCTAAATGTTCAATTTATTTTCTTATTTTTGACTTTGCCATGAAGTTACTAACCGTTTTCTTTGTTTTCTTATTGTTTATTATTATTTTCATATGTAATTGTTATTGTATAAAATTTTGCAATTTTCTTTTATTTAACTGACATATCGTTCATATTTCCCCCATTTGGAAATTTTACACTATCACACACAATAACGATTGCGTGGTTTCATGGCCGTTTACCATTTTAAAACACCTCGAGAATTGTCTTGTGATTTGGTCGATCAGCGGTGCGTCGACGGTCATAAGCTTCCTCACTCCCGAGTTGTCCGCTCGAGGGAACCGTGTCATACCCACTCTTATTCTTAGAATGTGATCGTGTACGCCTTTAGTAAGGCATGCACATCATTTCAAACTTAGAGAAATTGGGACGTCCAAGGCACGTCAAAGATTTAGTGAACTTACCTCATGTTCCGAAGTTTTGTACAATCTCGAAAAGAATGTCTTCTTTATGTGAATTTTGAATGCATTAGATTTGTTATTGTTTTAAGATAATTTGTTTCTTTCTATTTAAACCTTTTTTCCTTAATTTCTCTATTTGTTTCCTTGTTTGAATTATTCCCCTTATTTGTTTCCTTACTTAGATTATTAAATCTTTTTCGCATAAGAATTTTTTAGCACGTCTGCCTAATTTTTATCATATTTATTTGCATTTTTATTTGAAAAATTAATATGTCTAAAATGTTGACTATTTGCTCCTTAGGTGGGATGGGTAAAACTAACATTTTTATTATGCAGATTGTTAAGCATTAATCCGCATTGTACAAGCATAGGAGAGGCCGAAGATGGAAGAACATTTCCATTTAGGCTTTAGCTTTACCCTTTTTTGTAATTTTTATTTTCTTAAAATATCTTATTATGTAAATGTAGCAATAATTTATTTATTATTTTATGTATTTTGGATTTTATTGGAGCAAATGGAATGACACATTATGACATATTTGATTTTCAAAATGCGCTAGGCCTACCTCTGGCACAAAATAGGCCCCCCAAATTAGGACAACGTGTTAATGTGTTTAATCTTTTATTTACAATGTAAAACATATTAATGTGTTTTCTTTCATCTTTTATCTACAACATATCATGCTTGAATTTCTTAACTAATTATTGTTTATCTTGATTATTCCCCTTCCTAAGATTGATTTGTGCATAATCGTCTGCTATACCTTTCTCGTTGTCGATTCACCAAAGCAAGAGAGAAATGAACGACAGTAACAGTTCAACAGTTAGAGTTGACACGACTGTTCCAAAAGATTCCGTAGAGAGTTCGAAATAAAGGTATCCACCCGAATGTAACGACCTGATTATAAGGATGGAGCAAAAGATTTTAGAACTCCAAGGAGAATTATCTCGAGCTCGTAATACAACCAATCTGTTGTCTCTCTGGAGACTTCGTTAGAACATCAGGCCGAGATTCATGCTTCTATCAAGCCTCACGTCACTTTTACATGTCTTCCTCCAGCATCTCATCAAACCTCATATCGTCAAAATAATCTTAGTCATGCTCACTCCCTTCCTCAAAAACAACATTCACATAATGCCTATGCAACTACTTCAAATCAAGCCATACCGCAAAGACCGCCCACCATGTTTCATTATTTACCTCCTACAGTTACATCCAACACGTCTTACGCTCCAAGAGATCATACCCTAAACCCAATTTATATCGAGACTGCTCCGGTCACCCATCACTTAGGAGAATCTGGACTCTCGGAGAAAGACAATTTGATACAGTCTATGGCCGAGGAACTCAAAAAAATGAACGATCGATTACAAAATATTGAAGGGGCCAACAGGATAGAAGGCCTAAGTTATGAAGATCTATGCATACATCCTGACGTCGAGCTACCGGTTGGATACAAAACTCCAAAATTTGAAATGTTTAACAACACCGGTGATCTGTAAGCCCACTTAAGGTTGTATTGTGACAAGCTGATTGGAGTAGGAAGAGATGAAAAAATTCGAATGAAGTTGTTCATGAGAAGTTTGTATGGAGATGCCCTAAATTGGTACGTAGAGCAAAATCCAAAGAAATGGATTAATTGGACTAATATGGCTGCAGCATTCGTAGAGTGGTTCAATTTCAATATGGAGAATGCACCAAATTTGCACTACATTTAGAACCTGAAAAGAAAACCTACAGAGACGTTTAGGGAATATGCAACCCGTTGGAGGTCCGAGGCCGCCAGAGTGCGACCTACAATGGAGGAATTTCAAATGAAGGATATTTTTATGCGGAGTCTTGACCCGCAAGTGCATGATAGATTGATGATTGTTAGTGAGAAGAGCTTCGCCGAGCTCATCAAGTTAGGCGAAAAGATTGAGGACGGTATCTAGAAGAGGTAGAATAATTGAGAAGAAATATTATGAAATTTACTCTCGAAGTAGTAAATCTAAAATCCACTCTGAAGTAGTGGAACTTTAAAATCTTCTCCTAAAGCAGAAGAATTTGCAAGCTATCTGAAATGACGTATTCTTATGCTTGAACACAATAATTAAGTTTGATCCCCGAAGTGAATAAAATAATATCACTTCTAGAGAGATAGAATAATAATGGATATGAATGTTATTTTGTGGTATAAATAACACATATCATGGTAAATCTGAAGTTTACTAGTACATACAATTTTATCAGTTGACATGACCGTTTTAGTCATCCTGATATGATATGTTAATTGAGTATTGAAATATATATTGAAGAACTAGAAGATTCTTCAAGAAATCTTTTGTGTTGTTTGTTCTCATGACAAGTTGATTATACCAGCTAATGATGGGACTGAATCCCTAAATTCTAAAAAGTGTAAAAGGTGAATATGGACCCATTCACCCGCCATGTGATGTCTTAAGTAGATACATCCATAAGATAGTCGTCACATGTGCGTTCACTGTCAGCTTGTAGTTTGACAATGACAAAGATGCTTACTCAATATTAATTAAGTTAAAAGTATAATTTTCAGAATGTGTAATAAAGACAATTTACCTCGATAATGCTGGTTTATATTTAAGCTGGTTTGACATTAAATGCCTCCAATAAATAGTTAAACCATTTCTTATGAGAACAAAGTTTAGTGAGTTGGTCTAGCATATGATATATTACATACAATAACACTTGTATGTTGACCAATAAATTATGATTAATCCCCCCTCCACTCAATTGGTTCAAGGTCAGGAACCAAATATTTTCATCTAATTACTTTTGATGTGTAATATATGATTAATGAATCTATCATGATGAACATAGATGTATTCTCCAAAGAAGATCGGGGATGCATGTTAGTTCTTCTAACATGAGGGGAAGAGAATAAACAGCTAAGAGATATATTGTGAATTATTATTAGTATGATCCTCATTCAAAATAATTCATGTCAAATGCCTGAAGCATTTACTGACATAAAATTAATTTCATATTTTAGCTACAAAAACTCCTATTAAATTTATGTCCCTGAAGGACAGTCTACAATATGCATGAAGCATTGTAGATTAATTAGTTTCTATTGCAATAATCTCTGAAAAAAGAATAGAGCAAATGATCATAATAAGGAGGCAATGTGCTCTTGAAGAACTTACGACATAACACTTCATGAAAGCTCATGAGAGGTTTAGGTACCTAAGAAAACATTGAAAATGATGAGATCTCAATGAGTTATGTCCAATTGCAAACCTATATAAATTATATATCATCGACAATATCCTTGATAAAATATAGTGCGCAATATTGTAAAAGATTGTGAGGATCTAAAATCTACGTCTATTAAATCATATTGATGTAGAAATAATTATCAAGTGAAATAATGCGTATTGATAAGCGTAAAGCTTATTGGACCTGTAGTCCAGACACCACAAGATGTCACACATTTAAATACTAATGAATGTTATCATTTGATAAAATTTATATGAAAATCATGAAGGATTCAAAATGGCTGAAGCATTTACAAGTTTTTTTAAACTTGTTCATAATTCTTATATGATAAAAATCAAATAAGAAAACAACATTGGAGTTTGTTGTACTTGCTATTTATGCTAATGACATAAACCTCATTGCAACTCCAGCAGAGCTTCAAAAGGCAATTGATTATCTAAAGAAAGAATTTGAGATGAAAGATCTGGGAAAGACAATTTTGTCTTGGTCTGCAAATTAAACATTTAGCAGATCATATCTTTATACATCAATCTACATATACTGAGAAAGTTTTGAAATAATTTTATATGGATGAAGCATATACATTAAATACTTGATGGTTGTTTGATTACTTGATGTGAATAATGATTGGTTTCAACCTCGAAAAGAATGAGGAAATCCTTGATCTTGAAGTACCATATCTTAGTGTGATTGATGCACTAATATATCTTGATAATACTATAAGGCATGATATTTGGTTAATTCATTATCAAGATGATCTTGTTGGTTACGCCGATGCATGATATTTATTTGTCCCACGCAAAGTTTGATCTCAAACTAGCTATGTGTTCATATATGGGGGATACTGTCATATCTTGGAGATCTACAAAACAACCTATTGTGACTACTTCATCAAATCATGCTGAGATAATAGCTATTCATGAAGCAAGCCCAGAATGTGTGTGGTTGAGGTTCATGATACGTCTCATTAGAGAAAAATGTGATATAAAATGTGACAAAGTACCCACAATTTTATATGAAGATAATGCAGCATGCATAGCAAAACTAAAGGGGGAATTCATAAAAAGAGATAAAACGAAGCACATCTCGCCAAAGCTTTTCTACACATATGAGCTCCAAAAGAATGGTGATATCAATATAGCAACAGATTCGTTCAAGTGATAATGTGGCTGATTTATTCACCAAATCTCTACCAACTGCAACTTTCAAGAAGATGGTGCACAAGATCGGGATGCAAAGATTCAAGGATGTTCTAATTAGGGGGAGTTAATACACGCTGTACTCTTTTTTCCTTACGAGGTTTTGTCCCATTGAGTTTTTCTTGTAAGATTTTTAATGAGGCAGCCAAAATGCGTATTATTAGATATGTGTACTTTTTTTCCTTCACTAGATTTTTTTCCACTGTGTTTTTTCTAGTAAGGCTTTAACGAGGCACATTATCTATCAAATAGGCATCCAAGAGGGAGTATTATAAATATATTTTCTATTTATGGTGCATGTCTATTTCTTAGAAGGAAAGTTAGGGTTTGTAACTTTGGGACCGAGTTAGTTTTCCCCTATAAATAAAGAGTTTTTCCATTCATTGTAAATTATGTCTTTAATACCTCAAGAGGATCCATCAAGAGAAATAAAAACTTCTCTCCTTCTCTCTTCCTATACAATATTCTTGTTCTTTCTTTATTATTTCATAACAATATTTGAATTTTACTGGACTTTAAAGAAGGACGATAATCTCGCTCCCTTGACATGCTTTTATTTAACATTATATACAAGTACCAAATATGCATAATTGAACTAATACCTCCTCAATTTCTATTCTTTCGTGCTTATTCTCATGAGAATTGCTTTAAAATAATACATATAATCTCCATTTCATTTTAGAAGTGTTTATAGATATATATTATTTGTTGATGTAGATTTGCAGCTTGTTATAATGTATGTGTATCGTGTATTGTGAATTGCACTATAACTAAGATATTTTATGTTATTTGTAAGATGAAATATCTTATGAGAAATTGGTAGAATTTTTTGTGAGTTATGAAAATATTATCCTCATAATTTAGAATTTTTTAATGTGTGGACTGAGGTATCTTACTAATAATTATGGGCGTGATCCTACAAAGAGAAGATGTGGAATTTAAGATACCCTATTGCATTTTTATCTAATATGCTAATATAAAGTTGCATATAGCTACTCAATAATCAAAACGAAAATAATTTTCACTCATATTGTTTAAAATAATTTTAAAAATAAAAATTTGAGGAGAAATAAAAAAAACACAAAATTTATTAGTGATGATTTTTATACTTATATTTTTGTTCTAATAAGCTAATTGATTTATCTTTATGAGCTAAAACCCCATTGGTTGTAAATGATCGTTCAGAAGGAAGTATAATTCTACTACTTGTGTTATAAAAATAATGCAAATTTATTGTAAATTATTTTACTAAAATATTAAATGTTGATTGTTTTGATTAGGGGTGGGTATAAATATTGAAGAACCAAAAAATTTGGCTCTTCGATTTGATGTTTGGTATAAGAGTCACACCGAAGAACCAAAATTTTATTAAATATATTTCTAATAATATTTATATTTAATTTATATGACCCAAATCATTTTTAAAACCCAACCCATTTGGGCCTTTGATATTTTAAATTTAACCCAACCTAATATAACATTTTAACACAAAGGCTAAATGTCTAAATCTCACTCTCAAGTCTCATTTTCTGTGAAAGATCAAGAAAATATAAAGTGTTAAGAAAATCTAGTAGGTGATAGTAGCCCAGTAGCTACTTCCAATTTTGTTTTATTGGTAATGTTTAATATAATGTGTTAAGTTAATAATTGTTGTAGAAGTTATATGAAATAGTATTCTTGAACGCATTTGTTTCATGTCAAATATTTTAATAATTTTATTTGCATTTTATTTTTCACTTGCACCAAAAAACTATTTAGAAAGACCGAACCAAATTGAACCGAAGTTGAAAAAATCAAACTGAACCGAACTGAATTAGTTTGGTTCGATATATGGTGCACATTTTTCAAAATAAAAAATCGAAGAACGTCACCCCCACCCTAGTTTTGACACTTATGCTTCAATGACTAGAATTTCCTTTATTCGCATTTATTTGTCTTGATGTTTATCATAATTTATTTATTTGACAAATGATATTAAGACCATATTCTTTTAAATTATGATGTAAAGAAGATGCTTAGATGCACCCATCTGGAGGTGCGAGAGGTTGACTATAGTGGATTTGATGAGAAGTAGAGATAATCTGAATAAATATTTGAGACAATTTTTTTAACAAAACATGTGATAAATATAAATTATTCATCTATTATAATGTATAAAAATAATATTTTAAAATAAAACATGAAAAAATAGATTTAATTCTTCTATATTTTGTAAAAAATCTAGCAGGAAGAGAAATACATGAAAAATAAGAAAAGAAAAGAAAGAACCTAAAAATCAATGAAGGAAGATGCATCTATAACAAATTCGTCAAAGACTACACAAGGACCAGAAAGACAAAGTTATTGAACAACTCACCAAAACTTTATGATATATTAATTTTTTTATGGAACAATTTTTGAATTTCTCACCAAGACCTCAAGATAAATTGAAATCACCTTGAAATATGTTATCAAAATCAATCCTAAAAATTCTTTTATAAATAGGCACATGTTTGTAAGACAAAACATAAAGAATTGTATTCAATTTCCTATCTAATTTTCTAAGGAGAAAGAGAAGAGTTAATCTTGGTCTCTCTCTAGTCTTTTTTTTTGCAATAAAAATATACTTAGTCTTTTGAAAGTTTTTTTTTTAGTTTTTCTTAATTCATAATTGTGTAATTTCTTTTTTTGTTGGAGTAATTGATAAATTTTGATATATCTCAATTTTTATATATTTTTGGCTTGAAACTTTCTATTTACGTTTCATGTTATGCTCAAATGATGATTTTCATTTAATCATTATTTTACATCTTTTGGTAATGGATATACTCGAGAGAAAAGATTTGGAATTCGACCTCCCCTTATACGCTTATTTTTATATTGTAATGACCCGTCCATTATTATGTGGAAATTAAGGTCAGAAAAACCTCTTTTTGCCTAAATACACAGTGGAGAGTGTTGGGGAAATTGAATTTAAGACTTGTATTTGAGGGAAGAAAAATGTGCAGGGAATTTCAACCTACTAGTTAATGGGGACTGCTGCAGCGGTGGGAGTCCCATTGCAGTGAGACCATCATAATAGTCAGAGGTCTGCCGTAGCAGAGAGGGAGAGTTAGCCGTCGGGTTCGCCATTGTGAGGCTCCGGCCGCCACAGCGAGTCTGCTGCAACGGACGGAGGCAATATGAAGGTTTAAGTTAGGATTTCAGAGTTTTTCACTCCATGATCGGCTTGCCTCGAAATGACCTAGACCAATAGGGAAATCTTCTAAAGAACGAACTTTGAGAGCAGAAGGGTGATTTTTAGAAGGAAAATCAGTTTCTCCTTCCCAAGGTAAGATTTCTAACTAATTCGCTTCCCATTCGATTTCCTAGCACCCTAGAATCAAAGGGTATTCTCTAATTGTGGAATCCTAGCCAAAAGCCCTAGAGCTTTGAAAACTAGGGCCATGGTTATGAAAATAACTGGCTACTGACTCCTAGACTTAAAAGTGGGGGAATGATTGCTTCTTAGGGAAATGTGAAGGTATGCATGTGGATTTTGTGGTAGTTTAAGACCCGTGTGTTGAAATTGAGATTTATACCATTGTTAACTTCCTATAAAAATTTCAAGAAGTAGAAACTCCATGGAATAGGTAGGAATTGTCTATGTAGTGGATAAAACGTGATAAATTAGCCTTTGGGATATTGTATTTGACCATAATAACAGGGAGAAGGGGGTAGAATCGAATTTCTAGGCCCGAATGAACTGTTAGATGATTGAATATTGTCTCTTTACTTATATTTAGATTTTGTATATTTGAAAGCATTATAAAAAGGCAAAGCTCTTGCGGAGTAGCTAAATTCACTCTTCTGGCAATCGAGGTAGGTTATGGATTTATAAGGAGTTAGATTTTAGATAATGACTTGTACGTATGTGAAATTACAACATGCTTATCTGGTCTTTGGACACTAATTGATGCTAGATAATGATGTATTTGTTGTATTGATAGCTCAAAACTTGAGGTGTTGATTGTTGGAATAGATTGTACGAATGTATAGCACTTTGCAATGTTCAATGTGTTCCCCCTTAATTTTCCCATGAATAGTTAATTGGTGATGAGAGAAACCAAGAGGGTTAGGGAAGATTGACACCCTAAATGGTCATATGAATGGACCGATTGAAAGCATATAGAATAAGAAACAAGAACGGGTAACATATTTTATCCTGAATGAGAGGCTCATGCACAAGGTGAGCATCTAGGCGAGCGATTATGGTATTATTGGCTCATGTCCGAGGGAAGCATCCGAACGAGCAGATGAGTGAGTGCCGATACGACACTGATACAATACATGATTTCCAGAGTCTCATACAGGTCATGACTGGAAGAGAAGAAACAAAACCATTTGGCATATGTGTGCAGTGATACTCAACACGAGTGTGTATGGTGATGTGACGGAGGCGTGTGCTGATGTGCTATGGGTTTACAGTATTTTCGATGCTTAAAACCTAGAAAAGATGCATGGTCTTAGGTATGTTTATACAAATATGAGGTTGTTTTACCTTGTTTTCAGTGAAATAAGGTTTTGGAGTTGAATTCTGGAAAAGAAGAGGAGAAAGTGCAGAAAATGAGCTAAGTGCAGTTCTTACTACGAGTTGTACCTTGCACTCGTGATAAAATCTAGAAGAGCTGCATAAGTGATTTGGCCAAGTATGACTTTGGTATGAGCCGTACTATCCTAGTATGAGCCGTACCAAGGAGTTTTAGAAAGATTCAGAAGACCTGCACTTGTCTACTTTCTTGGTACGAATGAAAGATACGAGTCGTGATGACAACATACGAATCATACCAAGGATAAGTGGTGAACTCCATAGAAAATGTATGTTGGCTGATCCCAGGGTACGAGAAAATCCTATGACTCGTAACATCTATGTATGGACCGTACCTAAAGGCTCGTAGAAAATTTCAGAGGATGCCAGACTTCACAAGAATAGACCATGACAGGCATTCTACTATCGTAGTTGCATTTTACGAGTCGTACCAACTCCCAAGACTTAGAAGATTTCAAGACCGCCTGGCATAGTACGAAGGAAAGCCACGATTCATAGCTTTAAGCTACGACTCGTAGGACCTAGCGACAACAATGTTAGTAGTTTCCCTGTTAATTTAGGAAAGGTTTCCAATTATTTATATAAATACTTTTTTAGGTTATTTTGCAAAGAAGGCTGATTCTTTTGAGTTGTATTTGTGATTCTTGAGTTGTTCTACATTCTTGGAGACCAAATACATGAAATTCTTGGAGAATTTATTCATTTTTCTTGAATTGTTCAAAGTTGAATTATGCAATAATCAATTGAATTTTATTCAATCATCATTGTAAGTTGTTAATTATGTTTTCTTCCTTGAAATGTAATTCTTTTCTTGAAATCATGAATAGCTAAAACCTCCACAACTAGGGTTGTGAGAACCATGGTGGAATAAATAAATAGGATTAATGTAAGGTGATTCTAAACCAATATGCATGCTTGTATTATTCATCTCTTCATCTTAACCATTTCCTAACGGAACGCAACGTTAGGACTTGCCCGAATTCTCTACTTGCTTGAACCTAGAGAGGTATAGATTTGGAAAAGAGAAGAACAACAAAGCCTTGAATATTAAATTTCATTGAATAACTTGAGTTGCAGTCGCAAGATAGTTAATTTGGAATAATTGATAACAGTTAGCATGAAAACACTCAAGAGACCTAATTCGGTAATTGATTATAGTCATCCAATAGGGACAAATTAGTTGTTTGGATAAGTCCATGTTATCAGTTCTGGGGGCTACATATTGGGATAGATCACTAGTTTAATAACTTGAAGTTGTTATGAATTCATGGTTCTTAGTTAATTGCATAAACTTGACAACAACATCAATTTGCAATACTCTTACTTGATTATTCCGTTAAACTCCCCATTAGGAAATAACTGAACTAAAAGCGTAAATACTAAGAATTATTCTACATCTTGACCATATTCTCTGTGGGATTGACCCCAACCTTAGTTGGGTTCTTTATTGACAACGTCCATGTCATACTTTTACAGGAGTGTGATTGAGCATTATTAAAAATGGCACCGTTGCCTAAAAATACGGCTTAGGATTAGATTAATTACTTGTGTTTAACTTTTAGTCTTTATTTCCTCATTAAAATTTTCTTTTGTTTTTGATCTACTTAGGTTGTCACTAGGTGAATGCCTAAAATGCAGAGCAGTGGAAAACCCTTATTGATCTAGAGCTTGAAGGACGCTGCGAAATATGGAGCGTAATGAAACCCTTTAGTAGATGCAAGCCAGAATAGGTGTTGAGGCTCACCAGGAAAAATTGAGTTGGGAAGCTCCTCATCCCGAGATAGAGGACGCTCAGGAAGTGGTAGATAATGCTGACTTTCACAGATAGGATAACAGAGGCCATAGATATGCTCCTCAGTTTGATGATAAATGAGGATCCCATATCGATAAAGCTGGGTCAGCAGGAGCTATTGTACCCTCACCTTTGCCTGCTGGGGAAAAATTTGACATCACTAGTAGTATGATTCAGTTGCTCAACATAAAAAAGGTGTTTAGTGGTAATGCTGTTGACAACGCAAACCTTTATCTGATGAACTTTGTTTGTATATGCAAGGTATATAAGTTGCCAGGTGTGAGCCAAGACGCTATCAGAGAGGCTCTTCCCATTCTCTCTACCTAGAGAGGCCATACTATGGTTGTTAGAGTTGCCCAATGACTCCATCACCAACTGGAGGGAGCTAAAATATGCCTTCTTAGAAAGGTTCTTCCCACCTTCCAGGATGCTATAGCTAAAAGGATGAGATCTATAATTTCCGATAGTTGAAGACAAGGGAACTTCATAAGACATGGCTGAGATTCAAGAAGAAGCTAATAAAGTGCCTAAATCACAAAATTCCCAATGAAAATTTGTTGAAATTTTTTTATCTTTGAACAACAACATTAAGGCTGTAGCAGATACTGTCACAGGAGGAGCACTGATGAGTCACTCGTCGGAGCAGGAAACTACCAAACTAGACTAAGTGCCAAAAAAAAAACAAAGCCTGGAATATAAGAGGAGTTGAGGCAGCTGCAGGTACATATGCTATAAGGATGACTGCGGAGCAATGCAGGAAAGAGGAAGAGCATGATCAGGAGTTGGCTTATATGAGGACATATTTAGACCTTCTCACAAAGAATATTATGGGGTCTGGAGCTCAGAAGGTAAATGCAGTGGGAGATTAGGGTCAGGAACTAGGGTATGAGCAGTCCGACTTCGAGAAGGAGGAAAACTTCTTGGACAATCAGGTGGCGGGGTTTTGGGTCAATGCCCAAGCGTCTGGTTAGGACACTTGGCACCAAGGTTCCGAAAATCAAGTTCGGAACCAGTACAGAGACAACTACAGCAGGAATGACCGCACAAGCTTATATGTGACTCCAAGGGCTCGACAGAGTGATGTTGGACCCTCAAAGTTGGAGAGTATAATGGTTGAGCTGTTGAAGAAGGCAAAATCCACAAATTATCAACTAAAGGACATTTGGGGAGACATATCTGGCATGAGCCAGAAAATTGAATCGCATGCCAGAGTGATCAAGCAGATTGAGCAGCAGCTACATAAGATGTTAGCATCCTTGAACCAATGGTAAAAGAGTACACCTCCTAGCAACACAGTCTAAAATTCAAAAAATAACAGTCACTGCATGGTTGTGATGACTAGGAGTGAGAAAACCACCATTGACCTTTCCTTACAGGTTGTAGTTGAGATGGAAAGGTAGAAGGAGATTGAGCTGGATGATGAGGATGAGATTGCTGAATAGATTATTATAGGTGAGGCTGACTTGACTAAGGCTCCAGGTGATGCAAAGGAGTCTAGAGTGGACAAAAGGAAGGAAAACAGAGCTACATAGATTCTCAGGCCTATCCCTCAACCACCACCATTATTTCCTCAGAGGATGAAAAAGAAGGCGGAAGATGGGAAGTTCCAGAAGTTCTTATCAATGCTGAAGAAGTTGTTTGTGAACATCCCATTGGTGCAGGCATTGGAATAGATGCCTGGGTATGCTAAGTTCATGAAAGACTTGGTGACTAGGAAGAGGTCCATGATCTATGAACTGTTTGGTAACATGCATCATTGCAGTGCCATAGCCTCACCGACCTTGACCAAGAAACGGATAACCTAGGTGCCTTCACCATCCCGAGAACTATCAGAGATTTCAAATTTGCAAAGTCACTGTGTGACTTAGGTGCTAGCATCAAATTGATGCCATTAGTTGTGTTCAAACAGTTGGGCTTGGGAGTCCCCGCACCAACTATGATGCAGCTGTTGATGGCAAACCGCACAGTGAAGAAGCTAGTGGGGTTCCTATAGGATGTGCTAGTGAAGGTGGACAGGTTTATCTTCCCAGCTAACTTTTTAATCTTGGATAGCAAGGTAGATTTTAAGGTCCCCATCATTTTGGGGCAACCATTCCTTTCCACTGGAAGAGCCCTAGTGGATGTTGAAGTGGGACAACTGAAGTTTAGGCTGAACAAAGAAAAGGTCACCTTCAACATTTGTAGGTCAATGAAGCAGCCTAATGAGTTTAGGGTAGTTTTAGCCATAAAAGATGATTCCAAGTTTCTTAATGAATTCTGAGTATTCAAGAGACTTGCGTCTTGTTGGGATGTTAAATCAGGTGCTTCTTGGGAGGAAAATCATGAGGTGGTTTCGCGAAGTCTGAGTAACTGAACCAGTTGCTTCATGCTGCAACGTTAAATTAAACGCTTATTGGGAGGCAACCCAAGTATCTTGGCTTATGGGTGTTCAATTTTCAAGTGAAACAAGAACTGGTGGGTGAAAATTGCTGAACAGGACTGTACTACGAGCCTCAGTACAAGCCGTAGGATGATTGTACAGCCTGTAGTATTGTCCGTGGTGAAAAGTAGAGACTTGTCCAAGTGCATTAGTTCATATTATGGTTGGTATTACGAACCATAACTCCATGTTATGAGTCGTAGTACCCACTGCAATGATGAACTATTCTAAGTGTGGAAGTGCAGAAATGCTAACCTACGAGTTATGGTATGGGTCGTGGTACCTCAGTATGACTTGTACCACACACTCGTAGGTCCCCAAGTATGTTTCCTTAGTCTCTAGGCATGAGTCATAGGTATGAACTATGACTCGTGGTACAAGTTATGATGGAAAATTAAAAATAAAATAACCAAGCTGACCCGACTCAACCAGATTTCTTAAAAATTCAGCCCTAACCTATTTAAATCAAATATTGCAGAACAAAAAATTCCCACGAAATCACAAACACAACCCACGATCACCTCCCTTCAATATTCAATCACTCTTAACTCATGCACACTCCATTTGAGCTCAAATCTGTGCAAATAAATTTGCACGAGCTAGTTGAATTCCTAGCCCATAACTGAGCAAGCAAGAACTTAGCAAGTAAGTGTTAATGTTTTCAAATTGTTGTTGTTCTTATGAATAGTAGATGTACCTTCACTGTAAATCCTCCACTAATGAAAATAAATTGGAGGAATATGATCCGTAGGCTACATGGAATCTTGCATCATGAGTTATAAAATTAAAATACTCAAGAAATTCAAAATGTTAAATGGATAGTGAGTTACGGGGAATGATTCATGTTGGGGATTGATTGGGTAGTTGAAAAATTTTACATGTATGATGCAATAGGGTGGTGAAGTTAGAGTACCCACCTCAAAATATGTATGTCTACATAACTGATACTGCACAGGGTGAGGACAGGCTTCATGAGCCATCCTATGGCTCATGGTTTCATACCACGACTTATAGGATGATTCATTATGATTGTCCCAGTGATTAAAATGGAAAATTAGGGTATGAGACCTAGTACGAACCAGGGTATCTTACTACTAGTTGTACCCGGGGGTCGTACCAAGAAATAGTAAGGGTCATGTTCAAAAGCAATAGTACGATCCTAAGTACGACTCATAGAATCCAACTACAAATCGTGACAACGAGTCGTACAAAAATACTGAGAGTCCTATTTTTTTGAGTTTCTCCTATGACCATTAGTACGAATCGTACCAACCTTGTACTAGTCATACCAATGAGTCGTGACAAGGTCAACAGACACTATGAGCCTTAGTACGGATCGTACCTTTATGGTACAACTCGTACTGATGAGCCGTGGTAAAATATTGAAGAAGCTTTTCTTTCTTTCTTTTTCTCAAATCACATGTACTAACTTCTTATCCACAGGTAAAATGACAATCAAGAACCGAGCAGCCAAGAAGGCCTAGGACAAGAGGCCAAAGTTGAGATTACAGTTCGGAGGGATGAGGTCTCCGCATCCGAGCAAGAAAAAGACACTCCTAGTGTTCGGTGGAGGAATATCAAGTAGAAAAAGATGACACAGATGAGCCACGAACCACTAGAGCACAGGCCAAAGCTTAGGCCATAGCTTCTTCAGCCACACCAGCAGAAGCTCCCCAATTTGAGGAGGGAGATGAGGAGCAGCCTCAGGAGTCCGACAGTGGATCAAATGAGGAAGAGGTTGGAAGAGCATGACTCTGAGGTGGGGGGATAGGAAGATGATGATGACCAGACCCCTCCCCCAGAGAGCCGCTCTATTAGGTGAAGTATGCTCGGTGCTCGAGAAATATATAAACAGGGCCTCACTCTCACCTCCATGCAGCACCCAAGCAGAACATTTAGGAGGAACTATGGATCCTAACCAGTGCTCTGAATGAGGTCGAGAAGATAAAGTGGCTCTTTGATTTTTATGGGTTTGAATGGATGGCTAGAATCCCTGATAGCTACAGTGCTAACTTGGTCAGGGAGTTCTACACCAACTACTTGGTGACTATGGAGCAGAAGGCTAAGGCTGCGCACAAATTGAAAGAGCAGCCCAGACTTGGGAGTGTCACGGTCCGAGGGCGGCCAATTGATGTTTTAGAGTGGGCCATCTGGGACAGATTTCAGGGCTCTAGCTTCCACAGTAGAATTTGACTACCGAGTTGACGCCCTCAAACATATCAAGCAACTGAGCTTAGAGGAGAGACAAAGGCAGGTTAGGTGGCTAGCTAGTGTTATAGACGATGAGAAGGAGGATGTAGAGTGGGTGACCAGTGGACGACAGGTCACCAAAGCCTCACCCAATTTCATAACGAAGGCCTGTTAGACACTGGTTTGCCATACATTGGCCCCGATGGCAAATGATAATACCCTGAGCACTGAAAGAGCATCTTTGGTGGCATGCATCATGTCCAAATATGCCATAAACATCCCGCGAGTGATAGCAGATGATATTTGAGATCACGCTCTAGGCTTGACTACCACTATCCTATTCCTGAGTCTCGTATATAGACTTTGCAGAGAGGCTAGTGTGAAGTTAATAACTGAGGTTGATACCATGGTTGGAGGAAATCGGAATGCTAACATTAGGCTAATATGAGATGAGATAAACCCAGTGAGCTAGGTTAGATTACCAGCAATGGTCCTACTATCACAACCAGCTAGGGGCGAGTAGGTAGATGCCCCGACCTCCGTTGAGCAGAGCGATACACTGGCCACTAAAGTTGACCATGCAACAGCTGCCTCCATCACTTTCTCCATACCTCTACTGGTCACATTGGGGCAAGTGCCTTTAGGTTACATTTTGGTGGCCCATGATTTTCTATAGAAGCTGGCCAAAAGACTGACATTGACCAAGAAAAAGGTCAATATAATGATGGAGTAGGTCAAGCCTTGGGTCAAGGCTGAGATTGAGGAGGTTGCGAGAGGGCTAGATAGCTGATTAGATAGCTTTGAGCTTCAACTCAAGGAGTGGCTTGCTGAGTAGCCAGATGTGGGGGCTTGAGAGATGAGATTGAGTTGCTACGGTGTTAGCTGAGCTGTCATCTAGGAAGCCGACCATATTGCCAGCCTCCACCATGTCTTCGTTTGAGGATGAGACAGAGGAAGAGATTGATCTGGGAGCATTTTGGGCTCCTAAGCCGATCAGAGGAGATAAGGGAAAGAAGAGAACCGCAAAGGTAGTTGATGAGAAGGCCTCCAAGAAGAGAAAGAGAAGAGAAAGGAGTGCAATCGAGCAGCAGAAGCTAGCCTGCAGACTCATGACGATCATATGTCTGAGCTGTAGGAGAGAGATAGAGGAGCTGGGAGCTTCAACTGTTATACTTGGAGAGCTTACGGGGGGTGAGGACCCTTTGGATGAGCCACATTCAACCCAGGTTGTTGTAGAGGTCGCTGAGGTAGCCATGATTACTGAGGGGGTGACCACAGCCCTCCAGATCACACCATTAAGTATGTCAGCCACTGCTAGCGCCACGATTACAACGTAGGAAAGTGTGCCTTCACACCCGATTCCACAAGATGATAGAAGCACTTAGAGCACCACAGTCATGTTCCTCTCTCTCAATTTTGCATTTCCTTGCTTTTGGGACAAAACATGCTTTTCAAAAGAAGGAGGGGTGTATCTGTCTTTTGGGTTTTGATTCCTCTGAGGGATTTTGTTCCCGTATTTTTTCCCTCGGACATGCTATCTAATAGAACTGACATGTTTAGGATGTTTTTGTTTTTCATAAACTAGAAGTAGCTTAGGATTACTTAACAGCCAAAAAATGTACATGTGTTTGATGCTTTGTAATTGTAAAAAAGACCCTTTTAAAAATAACTTTGTTGCATAGTTAGCTGTGTTGACTGTGAAGCATGACTACTATGGATCTTTTTATGGCATTTGATATATTAGCATGCGTATTTCTAGCTTAGCTGTGCATAAACTAGATAGGTAGAGTAATGCAAACCTGTACCATGTGTGAGTGAGGTATTTCTTACCTAGTTTAATACTCTATAGAGGATCTAGAATTTTTCCGGTTTGTGTTAAGATAGGTTTTAGGATAGTTGGCTAGGAAAGGATCACAGACCATTTTTGATTTAGCCCACTTTTAGCTTATATTTCCCTACCAAATGAAATGAATCCTTGATATCATGTTTGACCCTAAAAATTGACCTTTCTGCTGATTAGCCCATTCACCTTCCCTATTTTATTTATAATGAACCTGTTTTGGCCTTGGTCCCTCCTTGGACATTATGAACCTCAACTCAGGAAAAATGCCTAAGTTGAGGGTGGATACCATAGGGGTGCATAGATGAGGAGGAGGGGGGGGGGTAAAGAGAAAAAGCTAGTTAATGAAAGGTTGGGTGTGGTGAAAAAAGAAAAAGAAATGAAAGAGAAGAAGAAATTAAAAAGAAAAAGAGAAAAATAATAAACAAAGCTGAAAAAGAAATAAGCAAATACACCACACCCACAAATGACAGTTGAATGGAAGAAAAGGGAGGAAAAAGATGTAAAAATAGATAAGAGTAAAAAGTGAAGCAAAGTTGTATAGTGCCAAGGAGGGTTATCACTAATTCCATATCTACCATTCCCATCCTGAAGCCTACATTACAAGCCAATAAAAGTCATATAGTGATCCTAGCGTGATTTTCTAAAAAATTGAAGTAGAGAAAATAAGCGCAAGCTTATGGTATCATCTGTTTAGTATTTGGGACTTCTTTGTGAGAGTGAGAGTCTTACTTCTTAGTCCCGATTTCGTATATATGTATATCTATGAGTGATGGGGACTATTTGTTGTGAGGGTACATGGTTCGCATTGCATTTTGCCAGTTGTCTGTGTAAATAACACTAATAATAGCTCGGTTCACTATTAATAGTTAGATGCCATATCTAGATCCCTGTGTGTCATGAGTTATAGTTGCATTTGTGCACAACTGGCTTGGTTTTGAATGAAAAATGGGTCAGTATCTAATAATGGTCATGTGTGCAAATTTTGGTATTGTTGGCTATATGTCTTATACTTTACCTTCTAGTTAAGCATCATGTATAGTTGTGTTTTGTTTGCCCGAGGACATGAAAAAGGTCTAAGTTGAGGGTGTTGATGTGCTGTGGGTTTATAGCACTTTAGACACTTAAAATGTAGAAAAGATGTATGGTCTTAGGTATGTTTATACAAATATAAGGTTGTTTTACCTTATTTTCAGTGAAATCATATCTTGAAGTTGAATTATGAAAAAGAAGAGGAGAAAGTGCAGAAAATAGGTGAAGTTTAGTTCTCAGTACAAGCCATACCCTGCACTAGTCATAAAATCCAGAAGAGTTGCATAAGTGATTGGCCAAGTACGACTCTTGGTTTGAGCCGTACCAAGGAGTTGTGGAAAGATTTAGAAGACCTGCACTTTTCTAGCTCCTAGAACAAATGAAAGATACGAGTCGTGATGACAACATACGACTCGTAACAAGGAGACGTGGTAAACTCTAGAGAAAATGTAATTTGGCAGATCATAGGCTATGAGAAGATCCTACAACTCATAGCATCTATGTACAGACCGTACCTAGAGGCTCTTGGAAAATCTCAGGTGATGCCAGACTTCATAAGGAAAGACCACAGCAGGCATTGTACGACTCAGTCACATTGCACGAGTCATACCAACTCCCAAGATTTGGAAGATTTCAAGACTGTCTGGCATAGTATGAAGAAAAGCCACGAGTCGTAGCTTGAAGCAATGACTCTAGGACCTAGAGGCAACAGTCTTAGTAGTTTCTCTGTTAATTTAGGAAAGGTTTTCAATTATTTGTATTAGTACATTAGGTTATTTTCCAAAGGAGACCGATTATTTTGAGTTGTCTTCATGATTCTTGAGTTGTCCAACATTCTTGGAGACCAAATACACAAAATTCTTGGAGAATTTATTCATTGTTCTTGAATTGTTCAAAGTTGAATTGTGCAATAATCAATTGGGTGTTTATTCAATCATCATTCTAAGTTGTTAATTATGTTTTCTTCCTTGAAATATAATCCTTCTCTTGCAATAACGAATAACCAAAACCTCCACAACTAGGGTTGTGGGAACCATAATGGAATAACTAACTAGGGTTAACGTAAGTAATTCTCAACCAATACGCAAGCTTGTATTGTTCATCTCTTCATCTTAACCGTTTTTAACAGAGCGCAATGTCAGGACTTGCCTAAATTCTTTAATTGCTTGAACCTAGAGAGGTAGAGATAAGGAAAAAAGAAGAGCAACAAAGCCTTGAACTTTAAGTTATTGAATAACTTGAGTTGTGGTTGCAGGAAAGTTAATTTGAAACAATTGATAACGGTTAACGTGAAAATACTCAAGAGATCTAATCCGATAATTAAGTATAGTCATCCAATAGGGATGAATAAGTTGTTTGGATGAATCTATATCAATTTTTGCGGGCTACATATTGGGATAGATCACTAGTTTAATAAACCAAAGTTATTATGAATCCATGGGGAACACTTCCCTAGTTAATTGTATAAACTTGACAACAACATCAATTTACAATACTCTTACTTGATTGTTCCTTAAAACCCCCCATTAGGAAATAACTGAACTATAAGTGTAAATACTAAGCATTATTCTACATCTTGACTATATTCCATATGGGATCGACCCCAACCTTAGTTGGGTTCCTTATTAACAACATCCACGTCATACTTTTACAGGAGTGTCATTTGAGTGTTATCATGTGCCTGGTACATTACCGATAGTATGATACTGCTTTTTCCTGCTTTGAGATGCCAGAAGCCTTTCTTAGATTATCCTAACCTTCTCCAAGGATTATTTCAATAAATTAGTGCCTTGTGGCCTCATCTTGAATGCATCGAACTAGCCGATAGGGGATCTAGATTTCCTCCTATATAAGGTGTCAAATGGCGCTATGTCAATGCTTGAGTGATAGGTATTATAGTGCAAATTATTCTAAGCGTAAGAACTTATCCCAATAGCCTCCAAAGTGTACCACGCAAGTCCGGAGCATATCCTCCAATACCTAGATCGTCTTCTCCAACTATCCATGTGTCTGCAGGTGGAATGCTGTACTCAAGTCTAGCCTAGTGCCCAACTCAGCCTGCAAGGTTTTGCAAAAATTAGAAATAAACTGCGTTCCTTTTCTCCGAGATAATTGATACTCGCACCCCATGCAACCGAACTACCTCGTTGACATGTAGTTTGGCCAACCTCTCTGCATTGTAAGTCACCTAAATTGGCAAGAAGAAAGTAGACTTAGTCAGTCTGTCGATAATGACCCAGATTGAGTCGAACTTCCCCAAGGTCTTTGGAAGACCAACTATAAAGTCTATTGCTATCCGCTCCCACTACCATTCTTAGATGGGCATACTTCACTTGTTGGCATTTTAGGCATTGGGCAACATGCTTTATCATGTCTCTTTTCATTCTACTCCACCAATAGTGTTGCTTTAGGTTATGATACATCTTGGTAACTCCGAGGCGTATAGAGTACCTTGATATGTGAGCTTATGATAATATGGTTTTGGTGATGTTACCAACTCGAGGAAGACATAAATGCCCTTTATTCTCAAGACCCCTTTATCATCTATTACCGCCTCTTTGGCCTCCCCTCGCAAGACCTGGTTATGAATCTTAGTCATCTTTGCATCCTCAAACTGTCTGGATTTAACTTCATCTAGCAACAACAATCTAGCCTCTACACTGACCAATACTCCGCTCGATTCTAAGAGCATAAGTCTCACAAAGCTGTCGGCGAATTTCTAAACTTTCCTAGCTATCGGGCATCGGATAGCTTCCAAGCAAGACAAACTACCCATACTTACAACCTTCCTAATAAAAGAATCTACCACCATATTTGCCTTCCCCAGATTGTATAGGATCGTGACATCATAGTCCTTAAGCAGTTCCATCCACCTTCATTGTCTCAAGTTAAGATCCTTCTGGGCGAATACATGTTGTAGGCTGCGATGGTCTGTGAACACCTCACAACGGGCCCTATACATGTAATGCCTCCAAATTTTCAAATCAAACATCACAACTACCAACTCTAAATAATATGTGGGGTAGTTTTTATCATGCACTTTCAGTTGTCTGGAAGCATACACAATGACTTATCTTTCCTGCATTAACACAGTACCTAAACCAGACCATGAGGCATCACAATAAACCACAAAGTCTTTACCTTCCACCGGTAGCACCAAGATAGGGGCCTTGGTCAATAAGGTCTTGAGCTTTTAGAATCTCTCTTCACACTCATTTGAGCATTGGAATGGCACATATTTCTGAGTTGTCCTTGTCAACTGAGAGGCAACGACCGCAAAAAGCCTTCACAAATCGGCGGTCATAACTGGCTAAACCCTACAAAGCTATGAACTTGTGTCACCACAACGGGCCTCCAAATCATGAATTATAACTAGTAATAATCTTGAAAAACATCAAGAATTATAATAATTAAGGAATTCATAATCTGTCTGAAGAACAACCCTAGTTTTAATCTTCTATAGTGCTGGAATTAATAGGGTCTCTGTAAGAATTTTTGAGACTCAAGGGTGAATGGAATTCCCTTGTTGGAATCCCACATACATGGAGTAGAAATTCCTTGAGAATGCACCTGGAAATCTGAAGAAAAGATGAAGCCCTAGCTTTGACTTGAACTGCCTGAATAAGTCTGCTACGTGTTGACTTGGAGAGAAGTGAGAAAAAAGGAAGGAATGTCGACAAACCCCCCTAAATCCCCTGAATATTAACCCAAAAATGATGTAGTTTAGGTATTAAAATAATAGGAAGTTATAAAAATGCCCCTAGGGATCCAACAGGTCATACAATGAGTCATTGGTGGTGATCACAACTCGTTGGGACCAGTCGTTGGTCTTGGCTTTCAAAATTTTGGTTTTGGGCTTTACCAACGGACGGGAAAAATGACTTGTTAGACGATAAAATGAGTCGTTCTTTTCACCCATGGTTACTAGAAGAATTTTGGATAATTTTTTAAATCCACCTAAGGACTAACAAGACGAGTTGTTACTCCTTCTAATGACTCGTTAACTCGACTTGTTGTCACCACTGGACATTTTCCATCCTTTTACCCCTCCCATACAATGACTCACTTGACGAGCCGTGAAGTGGCACCATGACTTGTCCCCAACTCGTTAAGTCCCCAGAAGATCCCAACTTTTTACCAACTGATGCACACACGAAGGTCGCTTAACGAATCATCGGGTCACACAATGATTCACTTCATGAGTTATTCTGTGACCTGATGCAGCGGTTTTTTGATTTCTTCATTTCAGTTCTTAAGTCTGGTCTTAGAGACTTCTGGGGTGTTACACTTTGTCTAAAAGGTCTTTCTGCTATTCTTTCAACTCCTTAAGCCCAGCTAGAACTATTCTATAAGAAGGAATTGGGATAGGCTGGGTTTCTGGAAGAAGGTCTATGCCAAAGTCGATTTCCCACTTGGGAGGGACTCCAGAAAGATCATTGAGAAACACATCTAGAAACTCAGTGATGATTAGAACTGACTGAAGATTTGGGGATTCGTAGCTAGAATCCCTGACTCGAACTAGATGGTATATATACCTTTTAAATCATCTTCCTAACCTTAAGGTAGGAAATAAATTGACCCTAGCGCTAAAGTACTACTTTTCCACTCCAGAACTGGCTCATTACGAAACTAAAATTTAACAACTCTAGTTCTACAGTCAACGATGGCATAGTAAGAATGTAACCAGTCCATACCAAGAATGATGTCAAAATCGACCATATCTAACTCTCCTAGGCCACTGAGGTGACTCTTTGTAAAACTATGACTGGGCTATGTCTGTATACCCGGCTGGCTATGACTGACTCACCAACAGGGCTAGAGATTACGAATGGTTCTGACAGAACTTCTAGACTAACATCAAACTGAACTGCTATGTAAGGACTCATGAAGGAAAGTATGGCTCCTGGATCTAGTAATGCATAGAAATCTATGTGGAAAAGGCGTAACATACCGGTGACTACATGTAACAACCCAAAAGTTCCTTAGATTGATGTCGCCCAAGCACATGTAAGCACACGTGGTCGTCATGTAATATAGGATCGGAAGCCCTGATTATTGTACCCACAGAGACTTGTCAGTTCAAACACTATAAGGTAATACTTTATTTGCGCCATTCTAACAAAACAATTAAAATGGGGAATGGTTTGGGAAATTAACTACTAAAACTTTAAATGCAAAAATAAATAAAATGGTTGCAAGCTTGGTTTTACTTTGATGATCATGAAAATCTAGGGAAATGGCACTTGTTTGGTTTTAGGTTGAGTTTTCAAGACGTGATTACACTAGACTGATCCTTCCCACGATTGCTAGTTGCAAATTACTATCCCATTTCTTGCCACTATCCCTAGCATCCAAGAACTATTTTATGAACCCTAATGCCTATATCCCTATGGTCGCAGGAGAAGCATGGAACAACGGTTATGCCTACATGTATTTCAACTAAATGGGGTTGAAGGTTATATCGCTATCCTCAAAAATAACTTCTATCCTCTTACCAATGGATTCGAGGGTCTTTGAATTCCCATTCTGTATTTACCTTTAACCCTTTCGATTTCCTTTCGCAATTTCAATAGAAATCCAACATATTTACTTATAAGGTGATCAATCTCATAAATAGGAAATTAAAACAAATAAATACAAACAACCGCAATGAAGAATTCAATCTAGATTAGATCAGTCTATCAAATATTCAACTATCCACCATGGACAAAACCCTAGAATAGAAGTTTAGCCACTCATAGATAAGTGAAAAAATGAATACATATTCATCATCATACAAAGTAAAAAGTAAAGAAGAGAAAAAACCTAGTTTAGACTTGGGTCTTCATTCTAAATGGCTTAAATTCCTCCAAAGATGAACTACGTAATATTAAAATGAACAAAATATAGAAAAATCTATCTAGAACCCCCTAACAAACACCCTAAAGGATATACTTATAGTAGAGCCTTGAAATGACGCTTATGTCCTCTAACAGTTAGCTTTAAAATTGGGCAATTTCAGCCTAGAACAGGTCTGGCGCACAGCCCCCACCATTTCACCACAGACTTTATCAAATTTCCAGCAATTTAAACTCTGAGATAGACCTGGTGCACTGCCCCCATCATCTCGCCAGGGACTTAGCCAATATTTATACACTTTCAGCACATCTGGCGTGCCACTCTCACTATCTTGCCAAAGTGTTAGTCAAATTCTTGCACTTTTGGACCCTTCTGGCACAAGGCCTCCTTCATCTCACCAGAATTTTGGTGATTTTCTCTAAGTCTAGGAAGCTCTGAGGCTCCACGCCCACCATCTCGCCAAGGTGTTGAAATGATCATCTTCTGAAGTCAAGTAGCTGCTGCGGGGCACTAGCTATAGTACTAGAATTTGATGAATTTTTCCAAGGAGCTAAGGACCTGCCGCGGGGTGCCCACTATAGCCCATGAAACTTTTTCTCAGTTTCTTAATTCTTCAACCTTTGTTCATTTTGGGTCATTCTTTGGTTTCCTACTCAAAACACCTCAAAATATTTGTTAGCATACAAATACACAAACATATGAATTCATAGATTTCATAAGGATTACTTACTCAAAATAAGATAAAACATGGGAAAAAATAAGGCAAATGGGCATAGAAATATGTGTAACATCACCATCCCACACTTAAACTATTGTTCGTCCTCGAAAAATCCTTTACTCCACACATAAACTCATCTTTTACCATCATAGTTGGTACCTCTAACAATTCACACTTGGTACCTCTAACAATTCACACTCAACCAACTAGCATAGAGCATAATTTAAGTGGTTCATCAACATATAACACTTCTCATCAAGCACATGTAAAAGCTTCGCAATCAAGACTATGCCATCTCTATAATTGACTCATCCTTCAAAACATAGGCCAACATGATTAAGCATGAAGTATGCAATAAGTACTAACCGACTTAGACATTTTATGTCCCTCGCTTTTAGTGATGTTCCTCTCTCAGATTATCAATGCACACATGGAACATAGAAAGCAAGACACTCTCATGTTCACAAATGATGTAATGCACATATGTCACATACCATAAGCTTGCCCTTCATGTACGCTCAAGAGATTTGGATCACAAGGTCTTTCTTGGTTGTAATATCGACTAAGGAATGAGTTAGAATGATATTTTTTTTATAGTGACTACCGCCCTAAGTACTTTTAAGACATTTTTAACTTTTCAAGACCACAACCTTTTTATTTGTCTATTCATCCTTCACTAACCAGTTTTTTTCTTTCTTTTCTTCTCATGCTCCTCTTTCACTACTTGACTGCTAGTCTTTTGATCTTATAACATCAATAAGAATTTTGTGATTAAAGCTCTATCGTTCATTTTTCTAGTAGCAAGTAACAACACAATTCTGTGAACACCCTTTCTTCCTATTTTTCTTCTCTTAGCATAATTTTTATTTCTCCCTTGATATTATAATTAGGTGGACCTTTACTTTTAAAGTCGTAAAGTGACTAATACTCCTTTGGATCAATAAGTCTGAGGTCTCATAGAAAGAGGGATTAAGCTACTTTTGTAGCTAAGAAAGAATAAAACTTATGTCTCAAAGGGGGTTAACTAAGGAGAATATAAAGGACGGTAAAACAAACATGGGAAATAAACTTGGCTTTTTGAAAGAAATTCCTTGATCATATCCTCACTCCCTAACAACTAGCTACCCTACATACATTAAGGCAAGTTCTAGATATTTCAATATGTACACACAAGATAATTAAGCTCACCTCTCATGGCAATCAAGAGTCTAGTCGGCGTCCTATAGCTACACACCCACATAATCATATTGAATGACATTTTTCATTATTAAGCCCTTAGAATAATTTTGAGTCAAAATTAAAGAGCTATGTGTGTCTCTCATAGATTCCTTACTTATGCACTCAAGTTGACCATTTTACTAACTCTAGCATAGAAGCTAAGTAGAATGTCATAAGCAGACAAGCGAATGATCTATGACTCAATCCTAAAAAATAAAAAAATGTGAAGAAATTTCCTTAAGACGGTTGTCATCCATCTATTATAGGGAAGGATCACTACTCTACGACTACAATGACTCTTACAAAAATAAAAATTTACCCGGTTCAAAGGAATATCCTTTGGAAAAGAACTGAGGCCATAATTAAAACCAAAGGTTGGGTGAGATATGACAATTTTTTAATTTTCAAACAAAGATCAATGAACTTTTTCACCGTTGAACAACACCAGAACCAACTAAAAAAACTTTTTTAACTACAAATTTAAACTAAAATTAACAATCTCACAACTAAAGACAAACAAAATATCCAACATCCCAAGGCATCAAAAGTCATCATCATACTTGCTATGACAGACCAAGACCTAAGAAATCATAAAGCTATTACTAAGGGAATGAAATTATGCTATAGCCTACAGATATAGCAATTAAGGAACAAACAGGAATCTTTCTTATGGATATAGCAATTGAACCTAGTGCACCACTCCACTCATTTCGCTAAGGTGTTGATCAAATTTTCTTATAGAGTTGAGGACCCACGCTACCCAATGCACCAAACTGAGCACAATTTTCTCTGAAGTTTAGGGTCTGGCGCGCCACGCCAGCTACCTCACTAGGCCAATTTTTGCGAACTCTTCTTCCTTTACACCTTGGGTCATTTTTGAGTCCTTTTTCCTTAGTTTCCTACTCAAAACATCTAAAAACACTTGTTAGCTCACAAGAAACACATATATATGAATTCATGCATTTCATAAGGATTATGATCTCAAAAAAGGTAAGAATATGGGTAAACACATGGAAAATTGGCATAAGAATATGTACAACATTGTCACCCCACATTTAAGCCATTGTTTGTCCTCGAACAATCCCTACTTACATGCATGAACATCTTTTCTCACCACTTGTTACCCCCTATCAATCCTTACTCAAGCAGCTAGCACAGAGAACATGCATTAGTGGTTCATCAATTCATAACAACTCATATCAAGCACATACATAAGTTTTCACATTCAAGACTACATAGCCTTTATAACTGACTCATATTTTCAAAACAAGGCCAACATTATTAAGTATGAAAAATGCAACACATAATACACTGACATTGACAATCTTATGCCCTTACTTATTTAGTGATGTTCCTTCTCTCAGGTTATCAATCAAATCTTGGAACATAATAAGCAAGATACACTAACTCTCAGAAATGATGTATCATCTGCATGCAACATACCATAGGCTTTCCCTATAGGTACGTTTTGACTACTTAGTTGCTTCAACAGAAGTAAGATCATAAGAACTTTTTCTAGTTATAATGTTGGCTAAGGGACAGGTAGGAATAATTTTTTTAGTGGCGGCTACCAGTCCTAAGAACTTTAAGATATTTTTTATCTTTCTTATCCACCAGTTTGTCTCACTACTCACCTTTTCTTTCACTAATTTCCTTCCTTTTTTCTCATGTCCTTTTTTACTACGTGACAACTAGTTTCTACTTAAAAGATCAAAAATATCAACCATTAAAATCTTTCATGAATGCTTTAGCAGTAAGTAGACAACATCTTTTGTGGGCTCCCTTCTTATATTTTCTCTTCTTGTCATCCACACATTTTTTTTCTTTCCTTCCTCTCCCTTAACATTTTCTATCTCGCTGGACTCTCATTCTTAATTCTCAAAGTGCGTCAGACTACCTTTGGATCAAAACTTCAAAAGGTCACACGATAAAAAGGGATAGACTTCTTTTGTGGCTAAGAAGAAAATTAAGGCTAAAAGCTCAACGGGCTAACTAGGGATAGTGTTAAGGAAGGTACAACAACAATGGACAAAATGAGTTTTTCAAAGAAACTCCTTAATCACATCTTACTTATTGGTAACTAGCTATCCTATATACACTTAGGTAAGTTCTAGATGCTACACTACATACAACACAAAACAAATCAAGCTTACCTCTCATGGCATCATGATGTGAGTCCGTTTCCTATGGCCACATATCCACACAATCAAATTGAATGAAATTATCATTATTAATCCATAAGATTATTTTTTTCTTTGAGTCAAATTATAGAACCTATGTGTATCTCATAGATTTTTACTTCATATACATTCAAGATGATCAATTTATTGCTTCTAGCTTAACTTCTAAGTGGAATATCAAAGAGCACACAAGTGGTAGTTTTGACTCCATCCTAAAAATGAAAAGCATTGTGACTAATTTTTCCTTAAGATAGTCATCATCCATCCATCATTGAGAAGGGTCACTACCTCTATGACGACCCTTAAAAATGACTCTAAAAAATTGACTCTTAATTAACAATAAAAACTAAGTAGAGATGATCACATAACAAGTAATAAGGCATCATCAGTGTTGACAGTCATCACCATTACTAGCTATTCCAAACCATGATTTTATCAATCACAATCAACTACCACCACAAAGGATGAAAACTAATGCTATAACCCATTACAAATTTAGCAAAGAAGGAATAAACATGAAATTTATTTCCTCCTCCTCACACTTGATCAGTGCACTGTCCCCAGTGCACAGACAAACATATCAAGTAGGGAGAGAAAAACAACTTCCTGGGCCTCTAAGAATAGTCGTCATCATCAGAATTATACTCTTGATCATCATCATCATCCTCCTAACAATCAACCTATATGGCTGTTGTGGTCACATCCTCCTCCTTCTCATTATGGTTATCTGCCTCTATAAAAACACAAATATATTAGAAAGATGGGTTGCCTCCCACCAAGCGCCTTATTTAATGTCGTGGCACGATGCAAGACTATTCAATCCTCTTGCTAGGAAATTGAAGTCTTCCTTCTGTAAAGATGATCTCATAATAGTGTTTCACCCTTTGGCCATTAACCAAGATGATTCTATTTGTCCCCAAAGGTTTCAACTCTACTACACCATGCGCAGTCAAGGCTAAAAGCTCAACGGGCTAACTAGGGATAGTTTTAAGGAAGGTACAACAATAATGGACAAAATGACTTTTTCAAAGAAACTCCTTAATCACATCTTACCTTATTGGCAACTAGCTATCCTATATACACTTAGGTAAGTTCTAGATGCTACACTATGTATAACACAAAACAAATCAAACTCACCTCTCATGGAATCATGATGTGAGTCCGTTTCCTATGGCCACATATCCACACAATCAAATTGAATGAAACTATCATTATTAAGCCATAGGATTATTTTTTTCTTTGAGTCAAATTACAGAATCTATGTTACACCCCGTAAGTTTCTAGCATTTTGTTTGCCTATTTGCATGTTGGTTGAGAGTTTTAGAGTGCCCCACGTGCGAGGAAAGGGCCCGGAGAAAGGCCGAACGGTGCCAAGTTGGGATTTCGCGAGAGGAGGCCGAACCAAGCTACCCAGAGGGGCAAAGTGGCATGGAGCAGAATCAGCGCATTAGCCAATGTGGCAAGGAGCTAAAACGATGCGATGGCCAACGTGCCACGTTGCCATGTATTCTTCTTCAAGTATATATAGGCCTCACCCTTAGGATTCTTGTTTATTTTTATATACCTCACGACTAGTGGAGATAGAGACGAAGGGAATAAATAATTTTCATCCGATTACGCCTCTAAATACCGTCCAAATTCAAATTAACTTCGGGTATCGAAGTATAGGGCTGCAGGGAGCATTTATACAGAGTTAGTTTCGTGAAATTCGCCCGACGAATCATCGTCCTGCCGAGCCAAAGTTGTTGGAATTGCTCCAAACTAGTGTCAATACAATCACAGACTTAAAGTAAGTATTTCTCCCTTCTAGATCCTCGAGAAAACACGAGTTCTTAATCGTCTTTCGATAAGTTGAAGTATAGTCAATATATATATATATATAAGGTTATTGTTTTCTTTGAATTCAGTAACAAAGTTGGCCCTATTCTTCTATTAATATGATTACGGTTGAGAAGGGCAGTTGAATACGAGCTGATACTCATCAGTTAGTAAGAAATCGGCGAATGAGGTATGTAAGGCTAAATTCTCGGAAAGTATCCTACTCGTACAACGTTACGACTCATGTCCTCGAATAGAAATAACAATCTCAGATGCTGCAGATAGTTGCTATCATTAGATTTTAATTTGATATGTTGTAATTAGTTGTTATTGACATACGTATATAAATATCAGATATGTTGCGAGTAACTATTAATAGGGGTTACAATTACATAAATTCTGGTTAGCTGCTAGAAAGTATATACAGATCGTACTGCAGGACCGCTCACTAAAATGGAGTATGTTAAATGTGATTCACGTATGACGCTATAGAAACTCTTTTAGTTCTTAGTTTATTGCGATGATAGACTTATATGTTTGTTGCCAGGCCTAGACTTCAGAGGCTCGTAAGAGTTAGTAGCCTGAATCAGTTGGTTAAAAAGTATGGGCGCAGTTAAGCGGTCTGATGACCAGTTGGCACCTGTATTAGCAGGAAAGCATCCTTAGAGGTCATTGGCGTTATCGCACATCCCAGAACTAGAAATAGAGATATAACAGGTATATTCTAGAGTTAGCAACATCAGGGCTCTCCAGGGTATTGAGTGATCGCCCGTTATTCCTTTAGCCTTATTAGTGATTGTCAGTCTTAGTCGACCTAACAGTTATCATGTAGAACGCCAGCAAGCCAGCCCGGTCGTCCGAGTTAGATAAACCCGCGGGTACCCCAAGGAGGGGTCCACATCAGTAGTCAGTGATGGGCCAGCACCCTAGCCGGTTCTTGTAAGGTATTCAGGTACAGAGTGCCAGGAGAGGGCCAGTCTATATAGAATTGCCTATAAGATTGAGAATTGCCTAGAACAACGATATATATCCGAGTGGATTCAGACAAGGCATAAGGAGTCAGTAGTACTTTGCTAGTACAGTGTTAACCACAAGTTAAGAAGATTGGTAAGCTCTCTATGAAGGACCAGGGTGCCGATTGCGTAGAAGCAAGTTCGATCAAGCCCAACCTTATAGTTGTTTAATTAGAGGAATAAAGTAGTTAGCTATCCGTAATCCCACAGTTATTCATGAGTTATAGAGGTTCGAGTGGGACATTCAAAGTATTGTTAGGCCACTTCAGACCCCGCTCTACTCAGCCCAGACTATTAGAGATCATGATCAGTATCAGGATCCTCTGATCAGATACGGGCGCATGGCGTGCCTACAGACAACCATACAGATTATCCCAGAAGCGAGTAGCATTAGCATGAGGCCCAAAAGGCCAGATATGCTCTTGTTATATAGATAGATTGATTAGTCAGTTCCTTTAGTGTAGTAATCCAATATGAATCCCAGTAAAGCATGTCAGGAGTATGTTATTATGTGCAGTTATTATTATCAGTTGAGACCTGTCATTGTATTATTTTGGGCTGGATTACCTGTATAGCTTTCGTGACCGCCCCAGTGTTAATAGCTGTATCGACTCATCCGCCATAGGGTGAGGATACGTCGCTCTACGGAGCGGCATGCCATCCGCAAGGGACGAAGATCGGGAGCCAGCTCCTTATATTTTGCCGTGGTTGGCCTATACACACCCCCGCAGAGCGCTTGTGCCCGGGTGTAGGTATCAGGAGTCCTCTGGACTCAGGCACAACTATAGTCAGGGGCCCAACGGGCCCAAGTTGCATACCCAGGGGATCGACAGGATGCTTTTAACTAGTAGTTGACTCAGTATGACCTGGATAGGGGTAAATAGATTGAGGTGTACTCACTAGGGCTAATGGGCCCGTGTGGGTAATTTTATGTTTATTGTAACTTCCGGCTTATGGGAGCCAAGTAAGGTTTACGTTTATGTTATGTTGCTTTAGTTACTGATGGTTAGACAGTTTGACGTTTCATTTGTTAGGTATGACCCCTACCCTTCTTATTACAATTATGTTTATTCCTGATTCCACTACTTCCGTCAGCTTCAGTCCGTTTCCTTTACTTCAGCTATGGTCAACTTAATTTCTTACTTTAAGTCATTTACAACTATTACTTTACATACTCAGTACCTATGGTACTGACACCCTCTTTTGGAGCGCTGCATTACTTGCCTGTAGGTACACCTAGACGAGGAATAGATCCCTCATAATTCAAGTCAGCCGCACAGAGCCATCAACTCCCTTCTTTCGGAGCTTGTGTGATAGAGGTTTACTTCTTTTGTTTGTACAGTATGGGTAGGCTGGGGCCCTGTCCCGACCATCTTATTACTCCTAGAGGCTTGCAGATTGTATCATTCCCTGTGGTTAGATGTATCTGCCGTGTGGGGCCGTATGTGATGTGGACTATGTATGTTGGCCGTTGGGGCCTTGTTTAGCTATTTATTTTCACAGGTGGATATAGGCCTTGTCGGCTGGGGGTTGTATCTACAGCTGCTATATAGCCCGTTGTTTTCGTGATTTCTTGAGTTAGAGCCAGCCTTGCACCAGAGGTGCTTAGGCTCAGACAACTCAGTAGTTCAGGTTCTAGTAGGGCACCAGGTGCCAGTCATGCCTCCCAAGGCGGGGCGTGACAATCTATGTGTATCTCATAGATTTTTACTTCATATGCATTCAAGATGATCACTTTATTGCCTCTAGCTTAACTTCTAAGTGGAATATCAAAGAGCACACAAGTGGTAGTTTTGACTCTATCTTAAAAATGAAAAGAATTATGACTAAATTTCCCTTAAGACAGCCATCATCCATCCATCATCGAGAAGGGTCACTACCTCTGTGATGACACTAAAAAAATAACTCTAAAAAATTGACTCTCAATTAACAAAACAAAACTAAGTAGAGATGATCACATCACAAGTATTAAGGCATCATCAGTGTTGACAGTCATCACCATTACTATCTATTACAAACCATGGTTTTATCAATCACAATCAGCTACCACCATAAAGGATGACAACTAATGCTACAGCCCACTACAAATTTAGCAAAGAAGGAATAAACAGGAAATCTATTTCCTCCACCCCACACTTAAACAGTACACTATCCCCAGTGCACAGACAAACATATCAAGTAGGGAGAGAAAAAAGAACTTTTTGGTCCTCTAAGCATAGTCGTCATCATCAGGATTATAATCTTGATCATCATCATCATCCTCCTAACCATCGACCTGTATGGCTCTTGTTGTGACATCCTCCTCCTCCTCATTATGGTTATCTGCCTCTACAAAAATAAAAATATATTAGAAAGATGGGTTGCCTCCCACTAAATGCCTTATTTAATGTCGTGGCATGATGCAAGACTATTCAATCCTCTTGCAAGGAAATTGAAGTCTTCCTTATGTCAAGATGATCTCATACTAGTGTTTCACCCTTTGGCTATTAACCAACTCTACTGCACCATGCGCAGTCACATTTACAATGAACACTTTGAAGTTAACTTTCCCCCAAATAGCTTCAACCTTGAATTATACAATAACTTCATTATAAATTGAGATCTTCTTCGAACTTGATGCACAAATAACATCAACTGCCCTGCTTGAAACTCACGAGGTTGAATGAATTTATCATGCAATCTATTGGTCCGCTCCTTATACATTTTGGCATTTTTATATGCACTAAGATAGTACTCCTCAAGCTCATGGAGCTGCAACAATCTTTTCTCCCCAGCAGCTTCCATATCCATGTTTAGTCTTTGTATGGCCCAATACGCTCAGTGTTTTAGCTCAACCAGCAAATGACATACTTTTCCAAAAACTAACCTATATGGAAAAGTGCCAATAGGGGTTTTAATTATTAAAATATCGGTTGCAAAAATGCGTACCTTCATCACTTATGATGGCCCTGGGCGTGGCAAAATAGGTGAAGATATTTTTCTTCATGAACCTGGCTACTACCTTTGCATTATTTGTAGGCAGTGCTGTAGCCTCCACCCATTTTGACATATAATCTACAACTACCAAGATATACCTATTATCATTTGACAGGATAAATGGGCCCATGAAATTAATTCTCCAACAGTCAAATATTTCCACCTCCATAATGCCTATTTGGGGCATTTCTCGTCTCTTTTATATATTCCATGTTCTCTGATAGCTGTCATAAGATTTTGCGAACAAGTATTCATATTTAAACAAGGTAGGTCAATAAAATCCAGCCTATAAGACTTTCATAGTGGTTCCGTCTCCCCTGTGATGTCCACCGTAAGGTGAAGAATGGTAACTTTCCAAAATCTGGTATACTTCTCCTTCAGGAGCACATCTTCGGACCAGCTGATCTGGCCCTACTTTGTACAAAAATGGCTCATCCCATATGTAAAATATATTGTCATGGAAAAGTCTCCTTTTCCTATCCGGAGTTGTCTCCGGTGGATATACACCACTAACCAAGAGGTTCACTATGTCAGCATATCATGGAAGCTCAGTAGTGGTTATAGAAAATAACTGTTCCTCAGGGAAGGTCTCAGCGATTTCTGCTTTTGATATGATGTGGATTTACAACACTTTCGACACTCAAAACTAAGAAAATAATGTGAACATCGGTATGTTTATATGGATATAAGGCACTTTTCCTTTAATTGCAGGATGAATTGATGTTGGACCTAAAAATAGCAAAAGAAAGCCTGAAAGATGCAAAATAGGCTTAATGTGCAGACCACAGTAGGAAGGACCTACGAGTCGTACTGAGGTCCATGAAAAGTTACAGAAGGCTTAAGGTGCAGAGAGGCAATGTACGAGCCTCAATACGAATCGTGATGAAGAAATCTAACAAAATTCAGAAAAGTTGCATAAAGTGCTGACTCCTACTACAGAAGGAATGTACGACCCATGGGAAGAAGGTATGAGTCATACCATGAAGGTCGTGTTGAACTTCAGAAGAATTCCAAAGTTTCAGAATTAAACTACGGGAGATCAGTACGGGTCATATGAAGGAGGTACAAATTGTACCTAGATCCAACACTTAGCCGAAATTCATCCAACAATGCAAGGTACGACAGGCAGCTACGAGTCGTAGGAAGTTGCTACGGATCGTAACTTGGATCGTGACAACTGCGGCACCAGATATGGAAATTCATCCAGTTAGCCTAGGAAAAGGATTCTTGTGTCTGAATAAATACATTTTAGGTTTTATTTTTCTGTAGACAATTAGACAATCATAGAGCAGAGAAACAAGTAAGAGAGAGAGAGAGAGAATTGAGTTGATTCAACTTGTGATCAACATTTTCTTGAATTCATCTTATTCTTGCTACTTTTTTGTTAAGATTTTGCGGAGTAATTAAAGGAAGTGTTTTTATTAACCATTATTGTGAGTATTGATTTTTATTCTTAATCATGAATGCAAATCACAACCTTACAACTATGAGAGGCTAAAACCTCCATATCTAGGGTTGTGAGAATCATGGTGAATTAACAAGCTAGGGTTACATTAAGTGATTTTAAAACCAATACCAAACACTTATATTGTATTCTCTTCATGCTTAAACGTTTCTTAACGGTGCTCAACATTAGGAAGTGCCCGAATTCTTTACTTGGTTTGGTCGAAGAGGTAGAGATTAGGAAAAGAGAGTTACAATGGAGCCTTGATCATGATGATCATTGTATTAGCTTGAGCTGTGGTCACAAAATACTTAAGTCTGGAACTTAGTGATAACAGATAGTTTGAAATCGCTCATGAGACTTGGTCGAGTGATTGAATATAGTCATCCAATAGGGACTGGCCGATCATTAGAATGAACCTAAGTTATTAATTCTATAAGTAAGTATTGGTGATAATCACGAGTGTATACCCAAAGTAGTTATGAACCCATGGGGAGCATAAACCCTAGTTATCCTTTGATATTGACTTAACATCAGAATTTTAATATTTATTTTTATTATTGATTTTCTTTAGAATCCCCCTATTTTGAAGTAACTGCTTTACAAATTCAATTACCGGTTATAATCCAGTCTCCCTATTCCCTGTGGGATCGACCCCAACCTCTAGTTGGGTTCTTTATTGACAATCTCAGCTTCTCACTTCAGTAAGAGGTATGGTTTGAGTGTTATCAGCTTTGCAATCAACATGCTTTCTGTCCTCCAACCATGAAAGATGATCTACTACCTAATTCTCTATACTTTTTTGATCTTTGATCGCAATGTCAAATTCTTGGAGTAGCAGTATCCACCGAATGAGCTAGGTTTAGCCTCCTTCTTTGCAAACAAGTATGTGATTGCAACATGGTCAGCATACACTACCACCTTTGTCCCCACTAAGTAGGCCCGGAACTTATCAAAGGCATATACTACATCCAACAATTCCTTTTTAGTCAGGATGTAGTTTTTCTGAGCTGCATCTAATGATTTTCTTGCATAATAGATGGGCTGAAATCTCTTCTCTATTTTGCCCCAAAACAGCTCTTATATCAAAATGACTGGAATCACACATCACTATGAATGGTAATGACTAGTTTGGGGCAATAATGGTTGGAGTTGTTATCAACTTATCCTTCAGAGTATTGAAAGCCTGCACATATTTTCCATTGGACTCAAACTTCACATCTTTTCTAAAAGTTTGCACATTGGGCCGGCTATTTTGGAGAAGTCTTGAATGAACCTCTTATAAAACCCAGCATGTCCTAAACACTGCGCACCCTTTTTACCAAAAATAAGGGGTGGTAGCTTCTCCAATAGCCTCAATCTTAGCCTTGTTGATCTTAATATCATCTTTTGAAATTTTGTGACCCAAGACTATCCCCTCATGTACAGTAAAATGACACTTTTCTCAATTCAGCACAAGATTGGTCTCCTCACATCTGGCTAACACTGCATCCAAATGATTTCAAACACCATCAAAATCATTTTCATATACTGAGAATTCGTACATGAAAACTTCAAAGAATCTCTCCATCATGTATGTGAAAATAGCTAGCATGAACCTCTAGAATGTTCCTAGAGCATTACATAATCCAATGGCATCGTTCGTTATGCAAAGATGCCAAAAGGACAAGCCAAAGTAGTCTTCTCTTAGTCCTCCTGTGCGATCATGAGCTGATTGTATCCTGAATACCTATCCAAAAAGCAATAATAGTCATGCCCAACTAGCCTGTCTAACATATGGTCTAAGAAGGGGAATGGAAAGTGATCCTTCCTGGTGGCTGTATTAAGATTCTTGTAGTCAATGCAGATCCTCCACCCTATAACTGTTCTCTGGGGTATCAATTCACCTCTCTCATTTCGCACCATCATCATCCCACCCTTCTTTGGGACACATTAAACTGGGCTCACCCAATGACTATCCGAAATAGGGTAGATGGCACCTACATCCAGCCATTTTATTATTTCCTTCTTTACCACCTCCTTCATGATCGGGTTCAGTCTCCTCTTGGGTTCAATTGTGGGTTTGGCACCCTCTTCTAATAGTATTTTATACATACAAAAGGAACTGCTTATTCCTTTTATGTCAGCTATTGTCCACCTAATCACTGTCACATGATGTCGTAACACTTTCAGCAACCTGTCAACCTGTTCATTAGACAACAAAGCAGATATTATCATAGGAAGTGTATTATCACTACCTAAGTAAGCATATTTCAAGTGAGCAGGCAAGGTTTTCAATTCAAGAACTAGTGCCTTTTCAATGGAAGGCTTGGGCTTCTCCCAAGTCAAGGATTTGTCAAGCGTCTCCAAAGGAGCATCTCTCCTAAGGTAGGAGCCGGTAGCATCCAAGACAGCTAAACATTCAGTCACCTCTAAACTCTTCATCTTTTCTTTCACATATACCAACGTTCTCCCAAGTGGATCTTCCTATGATAAATACTGCTCTAAAGTCTTAGTGGACATTTTAGGCTCTACTTCCATGATGTCCTTCAGCTCCTCATATGAGGTGGTTTCACGACTCAAATATAGGTCTGGACAAGGACACAGAACCTGAAATCATGAATGACTTCGACCCATGGCATGAACATGATAACTAAAGATCAACATTAGGCATAACCAATAACTAAATTCTGAAATAGTGGAAGTCCGAATACTCATCAATCATACTGAGTCAATACTAACAAGATGAGATTCGACACATTGTTTGAAAAGCCTCTAACATAATTGACGAGTTGATGGGACAACATCCCCAACTAGCTCACTAAAAGTCTGAAACTGAAAGAAATAAAGCTCAACAATCTGAAGGTCCTCGAAGAATGAGGACTCACCAATCAAGAGAAACGGACTAAGCTGCAGGGATTGGCTAACAGCGGGACTGCATTTGAGCGTCTGAACTTGTATCATGAAATGATACAGCATAAAGTATGCGGTCAGTTGTCACGACCCCAACGGCGGCCCGGATCGTAACACGGGACAAGGAGCCCTGAGAGACTCCAAGTCGACCCATGAAATGAACACTCATCTAACTTCATATCATTGAAATGGAATACTCATCATATCAACATATAAGAAGCATGAACATAACATAGCATCAACATGATAATTAGTACGGACGAAATACATAACAGCAGAGTACTACATATAGTCTGAAAACCTCCTCTAACATAACAGATGGGTTGATGGGACAACATCCCCAACTAACCTAACAACTGAAACTAAAACAAAACATAAATGTCTAAATTTAATGGTCCTCGGAGAGAGAGGACTCACCAACAAGATGGATGCGAAACTCCGTAACAAGCTAATGACGATACTGGATTTGAAGATCGAGCCCGTATCATAAAATGATACAACATAGAGTATGTGGTAAGTACGTGGGATATACCGAGTATGCAAGGTAAGTAAAACAGACATTTTAAAAATACATAAAAGCTCATAAATGATCATAAGAGAAGGACATCATGCTCGTTTGATAAATATCATAAGATAACATAAGGCTCAAGGTCTTCAAATCATTCGTAAAGCATTCATTATCATAGTCATAATAGAAACTTTGTTAAATCATCACTTGAGACAATAACATAAATATAACAATGCATAAAAATGCGGAATAATGGGACGACTCTTCATAACCGACACCATCATGGTAGAGCCTTACATGATGCCCCAACTATCTCACTCAAGTGGGCAGAGTCGCCCTTGACTTGCCAGGCGAGGGACGTGCATTATGTGATATCACGAGAGAGGGGATCATTATCATTGTAATGTATCATTATAAACCCACGGTGACACGTGGTTATGAGACACCAACGTAGTCCTTTGAATGTTGGGCTGCTCGGTGCTAGACACGGATCTCAAAAACATGCACATTAGGCTCATGTATAAATCAATAACGTCATTCATTAAGATTCATGGATAAATAAACATTTGTCATTCATTGATCCCCCTTAAAACATGATTAACCAAGAATCAAAGGCCCTTTGGTCGGCCAACATCATAAATTGATAAATCATGAGATTCATTTCATAAATCGTAAATCATTCTTGAACATGTGGGATTGCCCAATACTTTAACATGCTTGATAATACTCAATTCATTTCAAAAATATACTTATAAACATGGGTGACTTGAAAACATGCTTTTCATCATCAATAATTCATAATACTTGAACATTCATCATAAACTTTCACTTTCATGAACTTTTCATAAATGGAAAATTTGATTTATAACACTTGAAACATGATTTTTAATGAAAAACAACATAAAACTTGCCCATAATTCGTAATTCAATAATAGTAACTTAACTAGATCAAGCCCATGTAGAGAAATAGAATTTTCATGCATTGGATAAAACCCCCATAGATTTTAGATAGGAATTTTAATAAATTGAAAGAGATTGAGAATGAGTGTGAAAGAATTCACCCATTTATAACCCAATGAGCCTCACCCCGACTCGTTACTTCCTCCAATGAGTCGTGGTTGCCTTTCGTTAGGTCTACTGGAAAACATAGTTATCCCCATACAATGACTGGTGACACGACCCGTTACTTCACACGATGGTTCGTGGGATGACCCGGTTACCTTCCCTTAAGCTGAAGTACGATACCCACCACGACTCCAAACGATGACTCGTTGTAACAAACTATGAGTCATTACTTCACTCGTTGTTCCCACTGTCACCAGGCCTAGTCCTTCCACCCGAATGCTTCCCATGGGTCATTGGTTGGACCAACGATCCGTTGGGTCGTCCGTCCTGTGGGATTTTTCTCAGTTTTCAGCCAATTTCCATTTTAAATCCTGGGTCTAATCTTAGGTACTTTTGGGGTATTACAACATCTCCCCCTTGGTAACATTCGTCCTCGAATGTTGGAAACATACAAATAACATATACTTGCAATCATTACACTCAAATACTGATCATTTAAATCGAAAATTGACGGAATGACTATCTTCGATTTAAACCACATAGCTGAACTGATTTCATGATTCATATACATATCCATATACATAAAAGAAACATGATCACGTGAACTGAACATGAAAACTAAATAGTGTTTTAGGGCAATACTAATACCTCAAGTTGGAACTGAGCTGGTACAAAGTAAATGTGGGTATCTAGCCATCATATCCGCTTCGGCCTCCCACGTAGCTCCTTCAACATGCTGATTCCTCCATAACACTTTAACTGAAGCTACTTCCTTGTTCCTCAGCCATCGAACCTGACGATCCAATATTTCCACCGGAACCTCCTCATAGTTAAGGCTGTCTTTTACACCAACACTGTCCACCAGGACAACTAGGGCTGGATCACCCAAAAACTTCTTCAAGAGTGATACATGAAACACAGGATGCATGGAAGATAACTCTGTGGGCAACTCCAATTCGTACGCCACCTTGCCAACTCTTCTCACAATCCGGAAGGGGACAATATACCAGGGACTAAGTTTCCCTTTCTTTCAAATCCGCATCACTCCCTTCATGGGAGATACCTTTAGAAACACCCAATCATCCACCTCGAACTCTAATTCTCTCCTTCTTACATCGGCATAGGACTTTTGGCGACTCTGAGCGGTTTAAGCCTATCCCTTATCAATTGAACCTTCTTTGTAGCCTCATCAACTGAATCTGACCCTATTATTGCTTCCTCACCAACCTCAAACCATCCGATGGGCGATATACATCTCCGCCCATAGAGAGCCTCGAGTGGCGCCATCTGAATACTAGAATGATAGCTGTTATTGTAGGCAAAGTCAATCAAGGAAAAGTGATCATCCCAACTACCTTTGAAGTCCATCAGGCATGCTCTCAACATCCCTTTGAGAGTCTTAATTGTCCACTCCGCTTGACCATCTGTTTGCGAGTGGAATGCTGTGTTGAGCTTAACTTGCGTATCCAGTCCTTTTTTGAAATGACCTCCAAAACTGAGAGGTAAATTGAGTACCTCGATCTGAAATGATGGATAAGGGAAGTCCATGCAATCGGACTAACTCCCGGATATATAGTTTGGAATAATCCTCTGCCGACTCCGTGGTTTTGACTGGTAGAAAATGAGTAGCCTATGTCAACCTATCTACCACAACCCAAATGGAGTCATATTGTCGGTGAGTACGAGATAAACCTATGATGAAATACATATTAAATTCTTCCCATTTCCAAGTGGGAATGCTAATATCCTGAAGTACACCTCCCGGTCTCTGATGCTCAACCTTTACATTGTGATAGTTCAGACACTTGGCTACGAATTATGCAATATCCTTCTTCATGCCATTCCACCAATAGATTTTTCGTAAGTCACGGTACATCTTGGTAGCACCTGGATGAATGGAATACCTAGATCCATGAGACTCATGCACCATCCGGCTCCTCAAAATCATCAACATCCGGAACACATAGGTGACCCTGGTACCGAAGCACATCATCTCCCCCTTTTGAGAAGACCTCCACCTTCTGATTCTGAATGACTTCTTTTAATTTTACCAAAATCGGGTCCTCATCTTGTCTAGTTTTCACATCAGTCACCAAGGATGAGTCTGATCCATTCTGGACAACAACACCTCCATCGGTCGAGCCAACCAACCTAACTCCCAACCTAGCTAGTCGATGTACATCTTTAACCAGATCCTTTTTCACCTTATCTACGTGGGACACACTCTCCATAGAGAGACTACTAAGTGCGTCAGCTACTACATTAGCCTTGCTCGAATGGTATAACACACTCATATCATAGTCCTTAAGTAGCTCTAACCACCTCCTTTGCTGAAGATTGAGGTCCTTCTGGGTAAAAAAATATTGCAAACTCTTATGGTCTGTGAACACATCCACATGGACCCCGTATGAGTAATTTTGCCATATCTTCAAGGCGAATACCACCGCATCCAATTCAAGATCATAGGTCGGGTAATTCTTCTCAAGAACCTTTAGTTGTCTAGAGGCATAGGCTATGACTTTCCCGTGCTACATCAATACGCACCCAAGTCCAATCCTTGAAGCATCATAATACACTATGAACCCATCGGTACCCTCGGATAGGGTCAACACCGGTGCTGAGGTAAGTCGAGTCTTCAACATTTGGAAGCTCTTCTCACAAGCCTCTAACCATTGGAATTTCACCTTCTTCTGTGTCAATTTGGTCAAGGACGCTGCGTTAGATGAAAAACCCTCAACAAATATCCAATAGTAGCCAACTAAACCCAAGAAACTCTGAATATCTGAAGGATTAATGGGTCTATGCCAATTCTTCACTGCCTCAAATTTTTGAGAATCCACCTTTATGCCCTCACTTGATACCACATGGCCCAAAAATGCTATGGAGTTCAACCAAAACTTGCACTTGCTGAATTTGGCATATAAATGACGATCCTTGAGAGTCCGAAGTGGTACTCTCAAATGAGCAGCATGCTCCTCCTCGCTCCGAGAGTATATAAGGATGTCATCAATGAACATGATCACGAACATGTCCAGGTATGGCTTGAACACCCTGTTCATCAGGTCCATAAAAGCTGAAGGAGCATTCGTTAGTCCAAAAGACTTAACTAAAAACTCATAATGACCATACTGCATCCTGAAGGCTGTCTTTGAGATTTCACTTTCCCGAAACCTAAGCTGGTGATACCCAAACCTAAGATCTACCTTTGAGAAACACCTGGCACCCTGAAGCTGGTCAAATAAATCATCAATCCTGGGGATAGCTGTTCTTGATGGTGACTTTGTTCAAATGTCAATAGTCAATGCACATCCAAAGGGAACCATCCTTCTTTTGGACAAGGAGAAATGGTGCACCTCATGGGGATTTGCTCGCTCTAATGAAACCCTTATCTAACAAGTCCTTCAACTGTAAGGAGGGATAGATATAGGCTACATGTCTGGAAGAAGGTCAATACAAAAATCAATTTCCCTCTCCGGAGGAACACCTGGTAAATCATCCAGAAATACTTCTAGGTACTCACGCACTACCGAAACTGAGTGGATAGTCGGGGTCTCGGACTCAACATCCTTAACCCTAACTAGATGATACATACAACCCTTGGCAATCATCTTCCTGGCCTTGAGATAGGAAATAAAATGACCTACAGGCACGCCCGAACTACCCTTCCACTCCAAGAATGGCTCACCCGGAAAGTGAAACTCTACCGCACGGGTTCTATAATTAATAGAAGCATAACACACATACAACTAATCCATACCAAGAATAATGTCAAAGTCAGTCATGGCTAACTCTATAAGGTCTGTGGAGGTGACTTTATGCAATATAGTGATCGGACATCTTCTATACACCCGCCTAGCTATAACCGAATCACAACCAGGAGTAGAAACTGAAAATGGTTTTGAGAAAGTTTTAGGACTAACTCGAAAGCTACTAGCAATATAAGGTGTCACAAAAGACAAGGTGGCCCCTAGATCTAAAAAAGCATAAGCATCAAGGTTAAACACTCGTAACATACCAGTAACCACATCTGGTGAAGTCTCCTGCTCTTGACGCTAGGCGAGGGCATAAAATCTGTTTTGGCGCTGTCTGCCACCCCCACTAGTAGATGCTCCCTGCAGAATTGAACGTCATGGAGCTGCTGCTATGCTGGTAGTTTATGCATTGCCTCTATCATCATCCTTCCTAGCAAATGGACACACTCGATGCATGTGGCTGGACCTACCATACCCAAAGTAAATATCTGAGCCGAGTAAACACTCCCCGACATGACTCTTGTCGTACTTTTCGCAGGCTAGAGAGGTGTGGTCTACCTGTGTGCCTCTCTAATCTCTTGATCCTGAAGCCCTGCTCCTCTGATCACTCTTGGGTTTGGATGGAACACTACCTGATGATGGTGCTGGAGCTAGTCACGTTTGCTAAAACTGAGGGCGGTGACCACCTTCGGATCTCTAATGAGTAAACCTATGGATATCTATTCGAGCCCTTTTTGCCTCCCTCTCCCTTGAGCCCCCTCTATCTGCTGGGCTTACAACACTATCCGAGGAAATTCCATATCCTGATGAAGCATGGTGGTCCTGCAATCTTTGTCCAAATAGCCCGCCACGCCATCAATAAATCGGCTCACTTGCGCCCTCTGATCAACCACTAACTCTGGGGCATATTTTGACAAGCGAGTGAACTCGAGAACATACTCCTGTACCATCATCCTTCCTTGCTTCAGATTCACAAATTCTGTTGCCTTCAACTCCCTCATCTCCCAAGGGAAAAAGTGATCTAAAAATGCCACGTGGAACTCCTCCCAAGTAACTGGACCTACTCCGGTGGTCCTACTGTCTCTCCATTTCCTGAACCAGATATGTGCGGCCCCTTTTAGTTGATACGAGGCCAACTCTGCTCATTCAACCCCATTCGCCCCCATAACCTAGGTGATCTTCACAATCTCGTCAATAAACTCATGCGGGTCCTCATCCACTTTTGACCCGAGCAACTCTGGTGGGTTCATTCTCAAAAAGTCCCTAACTCGATCCACCACTATATTTCCATTTTTGCGGAACATGTGCAACCGCCTACTGATTGACCTGGGCGGTCAAGGCCTGCGCAAGCATCTAAATAGCTGCCCAAAACTCAGCATAGGCAACTGGCTCCGGTGCCTGGTGCTTTTAAACTGGTGGGGCTTGCTAGTGCCCATTACCGTTTCCATCCTCATGGACATCTCCGTTTCCATTCCTCATATTATTCATTCTTCAGGGAGCCATGATTCTGCAATCGCGAATAACACAAATTAGAAGGATAGAAATACTTTCCATTGCACGACATAGATCATGAAAGAAGGGAACATTTCCTAAATGTCTCATAGCCTCTTCGTCATAAGTGTGGCGCACTTCACACCCATGGAAAAGACTCTACTTAACTTGGCTTTCAGACACCCTAGGACACTTCAAACTTATTTCTCTGATACCAAGTTTGTCACGACCCGAACGGAGGCCTGGATCGAAACACGGGACAAGGAGCCCCGAGAGACTCCAAATCAACCCAATGGCATGAACATTCATCTAACTTCATATCATTGAAATGAAATGCTCTTCATATAAACATATCGGAAGCATGAACATAACATAGCATAACCTGATAATTGGCACTGACTAAATACATAACAGCGGAGTACTACATATAATCTGAAAGCCTCTTCTAACGTAACAGATAGGTTGATGGGACAACATCCCCAACTAACCCGACATCTAAAACTAAAATAAAACATACATGTCTGAATTGAATGGTCCTCGGAGAATGAGGACTCACCAACAAGCTGGATGCAAAACTTCGTAACAAGCTAATGATGATGCTAGATCTGAAGATCGAAGCCTGTATCATAAAATGATACAACATAGAGTATGCGGTCAGTACGTGGAATGTACCGATTATGCAAGGTAAGTAAAATGGACATTTTAAAAATACATAAAAGCTCATAATGATCATAAGAGAAGGACATCATGCTCGTATTATAAATATCATACGATAACATAAGACTCAAGGCCAGGCGAGGGACGTGCATTATGTGATATCACGAGAGAGGGGATAATTATCATTGTAATGTATCATTATAAACCCACGAAGGCACGTGGTTATGAGACCCCAACATAGTTCTTTTGAACGTTGGGCTGCTCGGTGCTAGACACGGATCCCAAAAACATGCACATTAGACTCATGTATAAATCAATAACATCATTCATTAAGATTCATGGCTAAATAAACATTTGTCATTCATTGATCCCCCTTTAAACATGATTATCCAAGAGTCAAAGGCCCTTTAGTCAGCCAACATCATAAATCGATAAATCATGAGATTCATTTCATAAATCGTAAATCATTCTTGAACATGCGGGCATTTTCCAATACTTTAACATACTTGACAATACTCAATTCGTTCAAAAACATGCTTATAAACATTGGTGACTTGAAAACATGCTTTTCATCATCAATAATTCATAATACTTGAACATTCATCATAAACTTTGACTTTCATGAACTTTTCATAAATGGAAAATTTTATTTATAACACAAAACATGATTTTTAATGAAAAAAAACATAAAACTTTCCCATAATTCATAATTCAATTATCGTAACTTAGTTAGATCAAGCACATGTAGAGAAATTGATTTTTCTTGCATTGGGTAAAACCCCCATAGATTTTAGATAGAAATTACCATAAATTGAAAGAGATTGTGAATGGGTGTGAAAGGATTCACCTATTCATAACCCTACATACCTGGGGAAAATCAAATCTCACCACCCCTTGAAAGCCTAATGGAAATTGATGAAGAAAACCTTTGAGGACAAGCTTCATCACCTTCTCAATTTTCTAACTTTGCATGCATTAGAATGAATAGGCTAGAAGGGCTTAACCTATCTTAATACATTCAGAAAATAACTTAAAATGACATAGTTTAGGACCTTAGAGCATAGGAATGATGAAAATGCCCTTAATGAAAAACCCTGAAAAATCTGCACTGGTGAACTAATGGACGAACTAACGGGTTGTTGGAGGATACCAAGACTCGTGGTATCCATCCGTCGTCTGCACTACCAAAATCCCTGATCTCTGATTTGACCGCACAACTCGATAGGATGAGTCGTCCTATCAAATAATAGGTCGTTTTTTCATCCATTGCTTCCTCCTTCAGGTCCTGTTCTACTCCTTCTAATGAGCCTCACCACGACTCGTTACATCCTCCAATGAGTCGTGGTTGCCTTCCGTTAGGTCTAGTGAAAAACATAGTTATCCCTATATAATGACTGGTGACACGACCCGTTACTTCTCATGATGGTTCGTGGGATGACCCGTTACCTTCCCTTAAGCTGAGGTCCGGACCATCGCGGCTCCAAACAACGACTCGTTGTAACCAACTATGAGTCATTACTTCACTCATTGTTTCCACTGTCACCAAGACTAGTCCTTCCCACGACTGCTTCCCACGGGTCGTTGGTTGGACCAACGATCCGTTGGGTCATCCGTCTTGTGGGATTTTTCCCAGTTTTCAGCCAACTTCCATTTTAAATCCCGGGTCTAATCTTAGGCACTTTCGGGGTAGTACATCAGTACTTGAAATGTACTGAGTATGCAAGGTAAGTAAATAGGTTGAGTAAGTATAAACTGAAATCATGCATATAAACATAAATCATAAGATCATGAGAGTAAAGCTACATGTTGAAATCTTAGTCTGAAACATGTTTAGTAACAAGCTGAACATCATGTATGAATAGAATGACCAAAGCTGAAGATAGAAATCATGTGACTTGTTATAACTTAATCATAAGTACAAACTTATAATCTAATCATTAGGTCAAATCTGCTGTAAAATATAATATCATAAATCATGGATATGAATCATGAAATCATGAGGAACAATGGGAGACTCATCATATAACCGACAGCATCACGATAGAGCTTACATGATGCCCCAACTATTACATTCAAGTGGGCAGAGTCATCCAAAACCTTGTCAGGGCTGAGTATATAAGGGCTGAAGGTCCCTTGTGGGTGGGGAAAACTCTCTTCAGAGAGCCCAAATATATATAAACCTATGTTGGCGCGTAGTTCTGAGACCTGGAAACCTTAGAACCCCAAACCTACTTGGTTCTAGACACTACTCCCAAAAACATGCATAGTGCTCCTATTATATTTCAATGAAATTGAAATCATAACTACATGCCTAGTACGAAATCTGAACATGGGGAATCTTGACTCTAAAACATATCATAAGCTATAGTGGGAGTCTTGACTCCAAAACATATGATAAGCTGATCTTATTAGCCTTGGCTAAATCATGAAAACATGCTTAACTTGAGTAGGCTTGTGCAATTCTTAATATCATGCATATTTGAAATAGATTTCATAAGTCAAAATCATAGATTCACACATGGGTGGTTTTTAGACACACATACATGCTAGATACTTCATCATACTTGAAACCATCAATCATAAACTTGACTTTTCATGAACTTGCATAATTGGGAATAATATTCAAAAATTTGAAATCATAAATTTCTAAACAAAATAGATATAAAACCTGCCAGTGAATCTTAAAACATACTTTGAAACATAAAGGGAATTAACCCATAAAAAAATTATACAGAAGTTCATAAAATTAGGATAAAACCCCATAGGATTATGAACTTGATCTAGAACTTCAATTTATAGAATTAAGGATAATTATGAGCATGAGAGTGAAAGGAACCTTCATTCATGGCCTCACATAACTGAGTAAACTGAATCTACACTAGTCTTTGAAAGCCCAAGAGATTTGAAGAAGAACTTGAAGAATTCTAGGATTTATCTTAAATAGAGAGGTCTAGGCAAGGATGCATGGGAGGAGAATGGTTAGAATAGGCTTAACCCCTCTTAATACACCTGTTTCAGAGCTTAAAATGACGTAGTTTAGGGCTTAGGAGCTTAGGAATTACGAAAACACTCTTGCTAATGTCACAGGAAAATTGATACTGCCAGTCCTAACGAGGGACCTAACGACTCATGGTCCATACTCATTACCTTTACTAGAAAAAATCTTCATTCACTGAACTTCCTTAACTAATGACTGACACGATGAGTTGTTAGAAGGGACAATGAATCGCTACCTCCTATCGTTGCCACCACTGGACGTCTTACACTATCCATGGCCTCCCAAACAATGAGCCACCTGACAAGTCATGTTGTGACACCACAACTCGTCCCTCTATCTATTGCCAACACTACTAGTTCAATCTGTAACACACTTAACGAGAGACACCATGACTTGTGGGGTGACACGATGAGTCATCGCCCACCCATCAAGTCCCTCTAAAAGAGATCCTTGATTTCGGCTAGGCACCTCCCAATGAAATACTCAACTACGGGTAGTTCCTCGACCCGTTGCCACTAAAACTTCACAACATAGAACCACTCCATGAGTCACTAAACGATCCATCAAGTGACCTAATGGGCCACCTAAGAGTCATTTTGTGATCTGGTGCATATTTTCCTACTTTCTCTAATTCAACCCACGGGCATGATCTTAGAGACTTTTGGGGTATTACAATATCTCCTCCTTGGGAACAAGTATCCTCGAATATGGGTAAACATATCGAATAGTTGGGGAAAGGAACTTCTATCCCAAATACTTAACATCTGTAGCTAAAAACTGACAAAGTGATTGACTCTGAACTGATATACATGATTGAACTGAATTCATGAATCACAAATACATGCATGACATGAAAGGAACTGAGAGACATGAATTAAACATGAAACTGAATAGAGTATTAGAGAGGAAACTGATACCTCATGCTGGAACTAAGTCAGAAAGGAATAAATGTGGGTATTTAGCCTCATATATACTTTGGCCTCCCACATTGCTCCTTTCACAAGATGATTCCTCCATAAGACTTTCATTGAAGCTACTTTTTTTGTTCCTTCACTTTCGAACCTGACAATCAAGTATCTTAACTGGAACCTCCTTATAGATAAGGTTATCCTTCACACATATGCTCCCCACCGGGACAACCAAAGTCAGGTCACCAATGCACTTCTTTAACAATAATACATGAAAAACTGGATGTACCAAAGCCAACACCGCTGGCAGCTCCAACTCATCGGCCACCTTGCCAACATGTCTCATAATCCTGTATGAGCCAACATATCGAGGACTAAGTTTCCCTTTCTTCCCAAACCTCATCACTCCTTTCATGGGAGATACCTTTAAGAATACCCAATCATCAACTTCGAACTCGAGTTCTCTCCGCCTAACATCCTCATATGACTTTTGACGATTTTAAGCTATTTTCAACCTTTCTCTTATGAGATGAACTTTCTCCATGGACTCATGAACCGAATTTTTCCCTATAAATGTTGCTTCACCTACCTTAAATCAACCAACAGGCGACCTATACCTCTGCTCGTAAAGAGCCTCAAAATGAAGTCATCTAGATACTAGAGTGGTAACTGTTGTTGTAAGCAAAATCGATAAGAGGTAAATGATCATCTAGCTACCCTTGAAATCAATCACACATGCCCTCAACATATCCTCAAGGGTATAAATGGTCCACTCCGTCTAACCATGTTTCAGCTATGCTAAGTTTAACATGAGTACTAAGGCCCTTCTAAAACGATCTGCAAAACTGGGAGTAAACTAAGTACCTCTATTTGATATGATGGACAAGAGAAATCCATGCAAAAAAACTAACTCCTGAATGTAAAATTTAGCATAAGCCTCTGTTGAGTCAGTAGTCTTGATCGGTAGAAAATGGGCTGCTTTCGTCAACCTGTCTACAACCACCCAAATAGAGTGATATTGTCGATGTGTACGAGGTAACCCTATGATAAAGTCCATATTGATTTCCTCCCACTTCCATGTAGGGATACTGATATCTTGTAGCACACCTCCCAGTCTTTGATAATCCACTTTCACTTGTTGACAATTCGGACACTTAGCCACAAATTCTACTATGTCTCTCTTCATGCTATTCTACCAATAGACTTCCCATAGGTCACGATATATCTTGGTGGCACCTGGATGTATAGAATATCGAGAACACTGAGCCTCACGCAAAATCCTCTCTCTCAAAACATCGACATTCAAAAAATAATAAATGACCCTGATATCAAAGTACACCATCTCCCCCTTAGGAGAAGACCTCCACCTTCTGATGTTGAACCACTTCTTTTAACTTCACCAAAATAGGATCCTCATATTGCCTAGACTTGACCTCAGTCACCGAAGAGGATTCTGACCCATTTTGAACAACCACACCACTATCTATCGAGTCAACAAGGCGAACCCCTAAACAAGCAAGTCTATGGACAACCTTTACTAACTCTTTTCTCTCACCTTCCACATGAGAAACACTCTCCATAGACAGTCTACTAAGGGCATCCGCCACTACATTGGACTTGCTTGAATGATAAAGGACACTCATGTCATAGTCCTTGAGCAACTCTAACCATCTTCTTTTTCATAAATTCAAATTCTTCTAGGTGAACACATAGTGTAGGTTCTTGTGGTCCGTAAACACATCTGCATGAACCTCATACAAATAGTGTCTCCAAATCTTCAATGCGAACACAACCACCGCCAATTCTAGGTCATTAGCTATTTAGAGGCATACACAATGACCTTACCATGCTGCATCAACACACACTTAAGACCAACCATCGAGGCATCACAATACACCACGAATCCATCTGTACCCTTAGGTAGGGACAATACTGGGGCTGAAGTGATTCGAGTCTTTAACACCTGAAGACACTTCTCATAGGAATCCGACCATAGAAATTTGACTTTTTTCTAGGTCAACTTAGTCAATGGTGCTGCAATGGATGAAAATCCTTTAACAAACCTCCTGTAATAACTAGCTAAACCCAAGAAACTCCTGATATCGGAAGGATTAACTGGTCTAGGACAATTCTTTACAAGTTCTATCTTTTGAGAATCCACCTACACACCCTCACTTGACACCACATGGCCCAAAAGTGCTACCGAATCCAACCAAAACTCACACTTGCAGAATTTAGCAAATAGCTGGCGATCCTTGGGAGTCTGTAGCACAATCCTCAAATGTGCGACATGCTCCTCCTTACTCCGAGAGTATATGAGGGGTCGTTTATGAAGATAATCATGAACATGTCTAAATATGGCTTGATTACCCCATTCATCAGATCTATGAAAGCTGAAGGAGCATTAATTAGTCCAAACAACATAACTATAAACTCATAGTGATCATACAGAGTCCTGAAAGTTGTCAACAGAATGTCACTCTCCCTAACTCTGAGCTGATAATACCCGGATTTAAGGTTTATCTTTGAGAAGCGCTTAGCACCTTAAAGTTGGTCAAACAAGTCATTAATCCTGGGGAGGGGATATCTGTTCTTGATCGTAGCCTTGTTCAACTACTGATAACCAATGCACATACAAAGATACCCATCTTTCTTTCGAACAAAGAGAACTGGTGCACCCCATGGGGACTTGCTAGTCCTGATGAAGCCCTTATCCAAGAGATCCTTCGACTGTTCTTTTAACTCCTTTAGCTCGGCTGGAGCCATTCTGTATGGAGGAATAAATATAAGCTACATATCAAGAAGAAGGTCAATACCAAAGTCAATCTCCCTCTCGGGAGGGACTCAAGGTAGATCATCTGGGAATACCTCCGGATACTCACACACTATAGTAACTAACTGAGAGTCGGAGTTTCGGATATAGCATCCTTAACCCGAACTAGATGGTACACAAAACCCTTGGAAATCATCTCACTGGACTTAAGGTAGGAAACAAAGTGACCTACATACACTGCTGAACTACCTTTCCATTCTATGATTGGCTCACCCGGAAATTGAAACTCTACCATACGGGTTCTACAATTCACTGAGGCATAACATGAATACAACCAATTAATACCAAAGATAACATCAAAATCATTCATGTTTAACTCTACTACATCAGGCGAGGTGACTTTATGAAGGACTATGATAGAGCAATTTTTGTATACCCGTCGGGCTACAACAGAGTCACCGACTGGAATAGATACTAAGAAGGGTTTCGATAATATTTTGGGACTAACTAAGAAACTAATGGCAACATAAGGAGTCACAAAAGATAAAGTATCTCCTGGAGCTAACAATGCATATACATCAAGAGGAAATACTCGCAACATACTAGTGACCACGTCTGCGGAGACCTCCTGCTCCTAAAGAGATGAGAGAGTATAAAATCTGTTTTGATGATGACCAGCATCTGCACTAGTGGATGCACCCTGCTGGGCTGAGCATGCTAGTGGAGATGCTGAATTGGTGGCTGGGTCACAGCGTCTACGAGGACCTTGTCTGGCTGAATGGAAATCTCTAAGCATGTGTCCGGGCTTCCCGCACCCAAAACATGCACCTGAACCTTCTAAGCACTCTCCAGCATGCCTCCTACCACACCTGCAACAAATTGGAATGCTAGGCTCTGCTGACATGCTCCCTTGACCTCGAGAGCCTGATGCCTGTTCCCTCTGCTCACGCCTAGATATGCATGGTACATTGGATGATGATGGTGTTGGGGTTGATGACCTCTGGTGGGATTGCTGACGATGTCCACCGTTGGACCTCTGCTAGGAAAACCCAAAGCTACCAATCCTGGCCCTCTTGGACTCTCTCTCCCTTTCCTTCATTTGATCTGCCTCAATCTGCTAGGCGTATCATCAATCGGGAGAAATCAATATCATTGTTCAGCATTGTGGTCTTACATTTCTTGAATAGTGAATTTGAAAATCCATACACAAAATTGTTCATACAGGCTCTCTGATACACAACCATCTCTGACGCATACTTGGATAGTCGGGTAAACTTCAAGGCATAGTCTTGCACAGTCATATTGCTCTGTCTCAAGTTGATGAACTCCGTGGCCTTTGCCTCCCTCAACTCCCTAAGGAAAAATATGTCTAAGAAGGCTGTCATGAACTCATCCTAGGTCATGGGAACTGCACGTACTGCTGTACCATCTCTCCACTAACAATATCAAATATAAGCAACCCCCTTCAGCTAATAGGAGGCTAAGTCTTCACTCTTTTCTCCTGTCACCGCCATAATCTAGGTGATCTTCTGTATCTCTTCGAGAAACTCATGTTGGTCCTTATCCGCTCTTGACCCACGGAACTCAGGGGGATTCATCCTGAGGAAATCCCAAACTCGAGCTGTTGCTGTGCTCCCATTTTGTGGGACATAAGCCACTACTTGCTGGTTGACCTGAGTGGTCAACGCCTGGGCCAACATATAAAAGGCCGTTCTAAACTCGGCATGAGAGACCTACTCGGGCAAAGGTCCTACTGGTGCTGGTAGGGCTTATTGGTGCCCATCTCCATTGCCATCTTCATGGCCATTTCCATTTCTATTCCTTCTTTCATTCATACGACATGGAGGCATGATTCTACCAATATGTATAGCACGAGTTAGAAGGATAGAGAGATACTTCATCGCTCAACATAATCATGAAAGAAGGGAAATTTCCTAAAACGTCTTGTAGCCTCTTCCCCATAAGTATGGCGCGCTTCATACCCATAGAAAAGACTCTACTCAAAGCGGCTTTTAGAAACCCCAGGATGCTCTAAACCTTTGCTCTGATACCAAGTTTGTCACAACCTGAACATAGGTCGGATCGAGACACGGAACCTAGAACCATGAATGGCTCTTAATCGACCCATAACATGAATATGATAACTAAAGATCAACATTATGCATAACTAATAACTAAATTCTAAAATATCAGAAGTCTAAATACGCATCAACTATATTGAGTCAATACTGACAAGCTGATATTCTACACATTGTCTGGACAGCCTCTAACATAACTGACAAGCTAATGGGACAACTCCCCTAACTAGCACACTAAAAGTCTGAAACTAAAAGAAATAAAGATCAACAATCTGAAGATCCTAAAAGAATGAGGACTCACCAATCAAGAGAAACAAATTGAGCTGCAAGGACTAGCTAACGACGGGACTGAGTCTGAGCATCTAAACCTGTATCATGAAATAATACAACATAGAGTATGAGTTCACTACTTGGAATATACTAAGTATGCAAGGAAAGTAAACAAGTTGAGTAAGTATAAACTAAATCATGCATATAAACATAAATCATAAGATCATGAGAGTAAAGCTGCATACTAAAATCTAAGTCTGAAACATGTTTAATAACAAGCTGAACATCAAGTCTTAATAGAATGACCCAAAGCTGAAGATAGAAATCATGTGACTTGTTATAACTGAATCGTAAGTACAAACTTATAAATTGAACATTCGATCAAACCTGCTGTAAGACATAATATCATAAATAATGGACACGAATCACTGAACTCATGAGGAACAATAGGAGACTCATCATATAATCAACACCATCACGATAGAGGTTATGTGATACCCCGACTATTACTCTCAAGTGGGCAGAGCCGTCCAAAACCTTGTCAGGGCTGTAGACGCTATCATGATATCAATATAAAGCTAAAGGCCCCTTGGGGGTAGAGAAAACTCTCTTGAGCACCCTAAATATATACATAAACATATGTCGGCGCGTAGTTCTGAGACAGGGGAACCGTGGAAACCCAAGCCTCTGAGACATAAAATTAGGCGCTGCTTGGGAGGCAACCTGATTTTTTATTTTGTTTATTTTCACTTGTGTTCTCATTTTTGGTGACTTTTGAACAGATTGAGGGGAAGTCTGAGTTCCCTGAGAAGTAGAAGCTAAGGAGCATGGAAAATTGCAAGTGTGGGGTAGGTTACCCTTGTATTTGAAAAGGACAAAACTTACTACTAGCTAGGCCTAGAGACCTCAAGAAGTATCCCTAACCCTTGTTCTAAATTTAATTCATACTTTGGGGAGCTAGAATCTTTTAAGTATGGGGTGAGGGGTAATGTCAAAATTTTTGAGGATGATTTAGGGTGAATCTTGTGCTTGGTCTAAAACTTTATTTTATTTGACAGTTGAGTTGAGCACAATTCACCCACCCTTTGATTTTTCTTTTTGGTTCTTTTTCAAAGGGGGACACTTTGAATCGAGAATAAAGATTTTTCTATGTCTGTACATAGTGTCTTAGTCATAGTTAAAGATTTTTCTCTAAGATAGACATAGGTAAAGATTTTTCCCATTAATGGATGGATGACGACCATCTGGAGAAAAAATTAGTCAGTAGGTTTTGTGTTTAAATCCTTAACTGATTGATTGCTTGATGCTCTTGTAAGTGTTGTACATAATTGTTAGAGGAAAGTAGAGTTCTAATTTAAAGCATGTTGATAAGTGTATGACTATGTTGGAGACACTTAGGCTCTTGAATATGACTTTGTATGCTTATTGCTTAATTTTGAATTCATGTTATTAACTATATTGAGGGTATGTATGGGTTAGTCTTGAATTGAGCATGTGCTATGAGTGCAAGGTTTTTCATATATCCTATGCTATAGTGTAGTGTCTAGAACTTGCCTGGTGTGCTTGCAAAGAGAAACGAGGGATGTTGAATGTAAGAGATGATTTAGGCATTTCATTGAATGAGCCTAATTTTTATCCTTTGCTTTACCTACCTTTGATGTATAATCCTAGTTAGCCCCATTGAGCCTTAAGCCTATTCTTTGCTAGCCACAGTATAAGTTTAATCCTTCTATTTCAATAAACTTGAATTTGATCCAAAAATTCTAAGCACTTAAGTGAATATGCAACAAAGTTAAAGGAGTGAAAATTTCGTAAAAGAGGGAAATAGTAGTTGTGGAAGTTGAAGAAAAGATTAAAGGTGCACCTTTTTAAAATGCATAAATGTTGGTAGGGAATAAAAAATCACAAGAATGAAAACATGTCTGTTATGTGATTACTCCTTACTAATACGAGATGTATGCTTAATGAAACGGGACAACAAAAAGAAAATTGAGAGTTGAAAAGAACAAGAGGTGAAGTACAAGAAAAGTAGAGATTGGGATTAATGAGAGTAAAAAGTGATGTATTAAAAGTGCTCAGGGAAGATAGTCACTATTACGCCAGAATAGTACTATCCGTCCCTTAGCTTACATTAAAATCCTTGAAGTCCTACTTGATCTTATGTTTGGATGTCCCTGGATTAGCGGAGTAATACACTAAGGGAAAGCATATGGATCATTGCATGTTGCATGTGAATTTTTTGTGAGAGTGAAAATGGGTATCTCTCTTGTTGTGAGGGCACATGTTTAAGGAAAGATGAAATTCATATTGGACTTCTTGATTGGATAAATTGCATGAGTTTGCTAAGTTTTAGAGTCAATTCTTGAGGCTAGGAGGTCTTAACTTGGTTATATGTGATTTTAGTTGGTTATATATATAGCATGCTCTATTTTATACTTGTCATCTAAATCAATCATGGTAGCCTTAACTTAAGTTGTCTTGCATTAATTGGTGAGGTGGAGTCCTTCTTGTGCATGAGATGTAATAGAGTTGTTCGAGGACGAACAAGACTTTAAGTGTGGGGTATTGATCTTGGGCATATTTACATTCCCAGGTGCTATTTTATATCTAATTTTTAGTCGTGTTTGTCAATTTAATTAATAGAATTCTTATGTAATTTTGTATATTTGTGTGCCAGAACTAACCAATGTGATTAGACCATTTTTATAGGTGAAATACACTAAGAAGGGGCTAAATGTGATGTTCAATGCACGAGAAGAAAGCATAGAGTGAATCCCCAAGAAGGAAAAAATGATGTTGCAAGAGAAGAGGGCTGCCAGCACATGTCAGTGTGCCACGCTAGGCGGGCAGCGTGCTAGGCGCCATGCCACACCGTGCGCATGCGCTCAAGGACATGCCAAGATAGGAGGCCTGCGCGTACAGGCTGTGCCGCCCGTTCATCAGTGCGCCAGGCTCCGTGCCATGCTAGGCAGGCTGCACAACAAGCGCCGTGCCATGCCTGATGGAACTTGCCAGCGACCATGCCGCACGCCTATTCCAGTAGCTATGCATGACCAGTCCATGTCATGGAGGCTGTGCTGCACGATAGGCAGCATGACATAGAGCTGGTCCATCATGGGCAAAAATTTGCAAAAACTTACTTTGTATATATTAAACACTTAGGATTTTTATTTCATTATCATGGTTTTCATTTGGAAAATGCAGAGGAGTGTAGGAGAGATAAAGGAAACTCTACCTAGGGTTCGATTTCTTTTCTTTTTCCACTCTTGTTGTTCATGAATTCAACAATTACTATGAATTCTTGTCTTAGCATGAGTGGCTTAAACCCTTCTTCTAGGGTTGAGGCTACAAACATGAATGTAATTGCTTAAATTCGTATATGGTTCAAGTTTTCATGGTTGTTTGTCTTGAAATTCTTGTTTGTTTATCGTTCTAATGCTTGATCACTATTAGAATGCAATCGTTAATCTTATGCAAACTCAAAAGAGCAAAACCTAGGTTAGAACTTGGAATGTAGGAAGTAAGTTCAACTCTTCAAGACTTGATTCGTGGTTAGGATAGAAATATACCTAATTGACCTTGCTTGGTTAATAAACAAGACGATAGCTAGACACTTAGCATTAAATTATCACATCACCACTCATAGACGTAGTTGTGAATTTAATTCTAAGTTAAATGATTAAAGATTTGAAAGTCCATAGCCAAGGGCATTAATCCCGTAAACCACTCCACATAGATAATTGCTTATGAATTAGGTTGTCGCATCCCCGCTCAAAAAGGTAGTTGTGAGGCTAATTAATTTATGTTTAGAGGCTCGAAAGACCAAACACATGACATTTATTTTGTGAGACAACAAATGAAAGTCAACACTTGAACCAATGTGAATGTAGCTTTACATGATTGTTTGGCCTTAACCCTGGATGCTTCTTATTATTGTTTTCCAAATTATTTTGTGATCACCCCTTAGATTTACTAACAAATTACAAATCTTGAAAAACCAGCACTTTAGGAATTTGAATCAACACTGAATTTGTAAATTCACTAAAAAGATTAGTCCCTGTGGGTTCGACATCCATTTCTTAAGAGTCACTTTACTACTTGTACGATCGTGTGCACTTGCATGCATCGGAGGCGAATATTGACCCACAAAATAAATAGACTCTGGGTTTAATGGAAACCTGAATATGCATGGCCTTCTCCACGCACCTCACATAATGGTGGTGGAGTTTGAACTTGCTGAACCAGGTTCACTTAACTTACAACTGGTGTTCACTAGCTTGCTGATCACATTCACCAATTGACTTATATCTACTCGGATTGCTGCTACACCATCCACCTCAAGCTTCCTTGGAAATTTGGCTGCTGTGAAACCTCTTCTTGAGTCCTAATAATCTTGACTCCCAGCTAACATGAAATTTAGTAGAGCTTCTATCTCATCATAGCTCTTCGAGAAGATTTGTCCCTGTACTGTAGTGTCAAGAAAAATTTTCAATTCTGGCTTCAGCCCTTTTATAAAGTTGTGCCCAATAATTTTCTTTGGCTGCATATGGTACGGGAAATCTCTCAAGTATCCCTTGTGTCATTCCCAAACCTAAGCCAAGGTCTTTCCATCTTTCTGCACAAAAGTTGAGATCATTCCTCTCAACTCTTTAGTTCTCTTTGATGAGAAAAACCTATTGATGAATTTGTTAGAAAGAGCCTCCATGTAGTGATGGAACCTGCTGGCTCATTCTGAAGCAATTCTTTAGCTTCACTAATCAATGAGAAAGGGAACAATGTGAGCTTAACATACTCATTTGACACATTTTGATAGTGAAAGTTTTCACTAAGCTCCACGAATGTCATCAGATCTCTGTTGGGATCCTCGTGCGGCTTGCCCTAATATTGACAAGTGTTCTAAACCAACCACACAATTTCCTCCTTTAACTCAAAGTTTCCAATGATGCCCAACTTGATGATCGCTTTAGAAGCCTTCTCCAAGTTTGGCCAGGCAAAATTAAGCACTGGAATCCTCTTTTGGGTGTTGCCTGTGCTTGCTCATTGTTTTCTGCCATAGCTAACCTATGAAAAGTCCTTTCAATAACCTGATCAAAATGAGCCAAGGTTGGCCCCTGACTTCTTGTAGCTGGCATGCACTGAACACAACACCTGCTAACTTCAACAACCAACATACAAATGTAAAATGTAGATTAGTGGAATAAAATCCTAACCTACAAACATATTAATTAATCTTCAAGTCCTTGGCAACAATGCCAAAAACTTGATTTCACCCAAGCGCACAGAAGCGGAGATGGCCGTTAAGTAATATAGAACAATGAAGTCCCGATATCGATCCCTTAGAGACTTGTCAGATTAATTGCTTAACATTAACACTTTATTTCACTATTATAATAAACACAGATGACAATGGGAAATGGTTTGGAGATTATACTACTAAACTTGAAAAGTAATTTAAAAAATGATTGAACGCTTTTTCACAAATGTTTTAATTCAAATGATGATGAGAATCTAAGGTATTGATACTTTCATTTTTAGGTTGAGTGTTAGGATTGAATATGCTAGACTAATTCTTTCTAAGGTTGCTAGTTGCAAGTTACTATGCCATTTTTTTCCATTGTCCTGATAATCCAAGAACTACCTCATGAACTCTAATGCCTATATCCCTATGATCACAGGAGAAGCATCAGATGATGGTTGTGGCTACTTGTATTCAACAGAACAGGGTTGAAGGGTATATTCCTATACTCGACAATGAAATCTATCTTGAACCCATTGGACAAGAGTCATTGAAACCCGTTCTATACTTTCTTTTAACCCTTTAGGTTTCCTCTCCTGAGTTCAACCAAAAGCCAACAGATATATTCATGAGGTGATCAATCTAACGAATAAGCAATGAAATCAAGAAATCACAAACAACCTTTAATGAATAACTAAGAACTAGCATAAACAAAAATTTAAACTTCAACCATCAGCTGTGGACAAAATCCTAGACAAAAGTTTAGCCACTCATGTTCAATTGTAAAATGAAAGAATTCATCATTTGAAATAACGAAGTAAAGAAGAAAGAACTTTGTCTCTTCGTCGAAAGAACTGCATACAATATCGATCATTCTAACTGATGACCTCTAACAAAATGCCCTGATGTTATATTTATAAGCAAGGTATTAAAGGGCTCTTTTGCCCTTAAATACTCCAACTTTTAAACTTGAAAATCCATTTTGGAATGGCCCTGGCATGCTACGCCATCCAATGCACCAAACTATGACTTGCATTTCCTATGAAGTTTTGCCTCTAGTGTGCCACGCCAGCCAATGCACTAAGGTATTAGTAAAATTTATGAAGTTTTGAACCTGGAAAGCCACTCCACTCATTTTGCCGAGGTGTTGGTCAAATTTTCTTCTAGAGTTGAGGACCTGGCATGCCACGCCACCCAAAGCACCAAACTGAGCATAATTTTCTCTGAAGTTTGGGTTCTAGCGCGCCATGCCAGCTATCTCACCAGGTCAATTTTTGTGAACCGTTCTTCCTTTATCTCTTGGGTTATTTTTGAGTCCTTTTTACTTGGTTTCCTACTCAAAACATCTAAAAATACATGTTAGCTCACAATACACACATAAACATGAATTCACGCATTTCATAAGGATTATGATCTTAAAACAAGGTAAAATATGGATAAAAATATGGCAAAAGTCCATAAAAATATGCACAACATTAGAGACTAACCATGCTGCTGAGCTTGAGTGCCTAAGCGTATATCATAACATGATATAGCATAGGAAGTATGCATCAGTACTTTAAATGTACTAAGCATGTAATGTTATGCTATTTAAAACATAAGCATAATGATAGAGAAACTACAAGTAAAAATGCTCAAATAATATACAATGACCGTGTCTGAAACTACAAGTTCTTTAAATAGCCTATAGTATGAAAATACTATAAAGCTAGTAAAACTGATTAAGGCTCATGTACATATTCTGAAATCTATGACTGGACTATATTGAACTATAGGAGAGCGTATTAACCAGCATATAACCACGTGAGCTAAACAAGGGGTTTGATGTATACACCACATCGAAGAGAGCCCACTGTATCTTGCCAGGGTATAGTGGTTGAACTGTGTGATTACTATTTGAGGCCTATTCGGGCTAATAACCTATGGTGGCACATAGTTTTGGAAACCTGGGTGTGTTAAACCCCGACCCACTATGTGCGAAGTACTTCTCCTAACTAAAATTCTAATTATAACTAACTGAATTGATTAGCTTGAAACTGGGGTCCTAAGGTTAAGTTAGAACTACTTATCCAGAAGAGTCTTGAGAGCCTAAAGGACCTGATAACTGAAACTATAAATAAACTGGCTTTTTTGGAAAATATCAAGTATACTCATAATATGAAAATACTAACTTTGACTGAAAGCATACATGCTAAAGATTATACTAAGATAATAATCGATGGATAGTAGCAATGTAGGTCAGCTTTTAGATCATGCAGGATTCAACTCACAAATCATGTTAAAATCTAGGGTTAGATGGTATTCTATGAAATTTAAGTCAAGAACATGAAAATAATATGCTAGGGTTATAGAAACTTCCAAAAATAACTGAAATTAAGGAACACTCATGAGTTGTTTGAAAGGGCCTAATTCTTAACTCCTTCAAGGCTAAGAATAGAGAATGTTTTTCTTAAAATAATTTAGGGCACAAGGATAAAAGGAATCCCTTTGGTGAATCCCCATATACCTGAAAGAAAATCCTATGAAGAAGCCTTGAAATCTGAGAAGACTTGGGAAGCCCTAACTCTAGTTCCTGAGAGGAAGTTTTGTAGTTTTACGCTTTGATTTTCTGAAGATGAGAGTTAGGAAATGAGAAAAATCATCTAATTCCCCCTTAATACCCCATTTCCCCCCTCAAAATAACGTAGTTTAGGAGTCAGGAGCTTAGAATTTTATGAAAATATCCTTAATGAATCGATTGGGAAAATCACCCTGGTAGACTTGATGGTCACACAACAACCCATTAATCCACTTGAAGGGTCGTTAGTTCCACTCGTTACCATTGAAGGTAAATTTAAATATTCTAATCTTTTTTTGATCCCGCCACTTAATGATTCATCATCACACTTAATGGATCCTTCCCCCGGTTGTTAAATCTCTTTGAAACTCATATATTCCAACCTTTCTCACTTGAGGGATCACCTAAAAATTTGTTAGGTGACTTGACGACTTACCTAATGAGTCGTTCTGTTATCTGGTGCAGATTTTCCTATTTTTTCTGTTTCATACATTGGGTCAGATCTTAGGGACTTTTGGGATGTTACATCATAGTGGCTATAATGATTCATAAAGGTTTACTTAGGGATATCCTCCGCTGTAATCTTCAACTGATGATAACCAGACCTCAAATCAATCTTAGAAAATATTGAAACTCCCTGAAGCTGATCAAATAAGTAATCAATATGCGAAATGGGATACTTGTTCAACTGTTTGTAGTCAATGCACATCCTCATGGTGCCATCCTTCTTCTTGGGGTCCTGAAATAGGGTCCTATAACGGAGAACATGAGATAAAACTATAAAGGTTATATAAGATAGCAGCTTTGGCCGCCAAAAGGTTAGGCCTCACCTATTGAAATCATTACCAAAGTTGCCATCGGACACTTCAACAATGAAAAGTTGTTATTCTGAGGAAGAACTGGGCCCCTTGTCATCAAGATCTGGCCGATCGGTTAGGTCGACCAAGGCTTGGGACATTTTGATTTCCTTGTTAATGTCAAGGCAGAGCATACTAAAAATCTTTAGAAATATGGATTTGTGTAATCTATGCATTGTGAGTTTTCTCCTGGTAGGGATGCTTTTTTCCTGAGTCTAGCCTTCTCTATTAGGATGTTGATATTCTTCTTTAGTCGAGGTATCTCTTCCCAGGGTGCTACTGAGGCGAGAAAGAAGGAAGAGGTATTGGAATGATGGTGCAATCCCTCACTCACTAAGTGGATGCTCTCTTTTTTACTCAGTTTGACTCTTCATGAGGTTCTCAATAAGGCCGGCTTATGAAGCATTCTCCTTCCGCAAAAGCTTTTGCTTCACTAAACCAATAGAAGGCATCCCCTCGGTGGCTCTCTCTCTCATTTGTTACTAGTTCCCTCTCAGTTTTCAACACCTGAATGTCGTAGGCCTTGTGAGCTAAGATCTTAGCTGAGGCAGATTGATCTCGAGCGATGGCAATGGCTTTCTCAAGTTTGAGTCACTTCAACTGAACACTCTCTCTCTTGAGGTAGTCGCTGGAGGCTCTCCTTGGCTAACATGCTAGCCTGAGATAGAGAAGAAGAAGAAGTTGTAAACAAAGATATAGAAACATCTTAGGGGAGAGGATATGTAGAGTAAGAGTTAACTACCTTGTCAGCAATATGAGGGTAATTATTCATGAGGCATTCGGTGGAAACATTGTCCATCCTCCATCGGTCCTTTAAAAAGACCGCAGAAATTAGATAATTGGCTATCCCCACTGGCCTTGATATAAAGTTGACCTCATCAAGTATCTTCAGAACTATTGTCCGGTACCACGTCAGGTCTTGAACTAAGGGAGCCTTAGCACTAGTTGTGGCACGAGGCAAATGATCCCCATAGAAGACCATGATAATGCTCAAATTTACACTCCTAACAAAGTATGAAGCGGACGTTGTCAATAAAGTACCCAACAAAGAGGTTGGGATTGAACCCACAGAGAATATGGTAAGAACTAGACTAACGCCGGTATTTAAGCTTTTTTGTGTGTTATCTCCAAATTGGGGTGTTTATAGAAAAATAATTGTAAAACAAGTGTGAAATTAGTTGTTGTTTATCAAGATTTGTAATTAACTAGGGTAGGTGCTCCCCATTGGTTCATAACTACTTCGAGTTTACACTAGTGATCAATCCCAAAGCTTACTTGTAGAATTGATAACTAGGGTTCATTTAACTGACTGATTCATCCCTATTGGATGACTAAACTCAATTATCAAGTTAGGTCTCATGAGAAATTTCAATTGAACTGTTATCAATTTGTTCCAAATTAACTATCTTGCGACTGTAGCTCAAGTTATACAATGATCATAAAAATCAAGGCTTTGTTGTAATTCTATTTTACCTAATCTCTACTTCACTAGGTTCAAGCATGTAAATAATTAGGGCAAGTCTTAATGTTGCGCTTCATTAAGAAACATTAAGGATGAAGAGAATACAATACAAGCATTTAACATTGATTTCGAATCACTTTGTGTAACCCTAGCTCGTTAATCCATCATGGTTCCCACAATCCTAGTTGTGGAGGTCTTAGCCTCTCATGATTGTAAGATAATGATTAATATTCATAAACAAATACATAATTAAATACTTACAATGATGATTGAAAGAAAACCTTCTTTGAATATTGCAGGAAAATATGAATAACAATTTCAAGAGCAATTGAGAAATCCAAGTTATGATTCTCAAGAATTGCTCCCCACTGTTGTCAAAAACTAATTACAAACTTGATAACAATCAACTCTAACTAATTCTGACCGTCCTTGACCTATTTTGAACTAAAAAGATATTTATACAGACAATAAAATCCTTTTCATGTACTCTAACTAATTCTGACCATCCTTGACCTATTCTAAACTAAAAAGGTATTTATACAGATAATAAAATCATTTTCCTAAGTTAATAGGGAAATAACCAAATCTGGCACAGGCACATCCTATGACTCATCATACGACCCGTAACAGGATTGTCCGAGTCGTGCCTTGTCTCGTACATTCCTTGGCTTCTGTAGAATTGGCTAAGTGTTGGCATTTGGTACAACCCATAACATGATCCCATGAGTCGTACAATCCAGTTGTGGTCTTGATTTGAGAACTTTGGCATCTTTTGAAGTTTTCTAGAAGTGTCTTGGTACACCTCGTACCTTGCTCCTACGACTCATAACAACCTATCATATCATGAGAACTTCAAAATCCTAGAAATCACTAAAGCTTTCCACATCTCCTGGTACGGGTCATAGGTAGATACTACGATTCATAGGTGCTACCTGTATTAGGAGACTTCCACTGTGCAAATTTCTTTGAAGTATTCTACGACTCAAGTTACGGCTCGTACAAGGATGGTACAACTTGTACAGAGAGTCGTACTTTGCCTTTTCCTTGTACCAATCTTCTAAGCTTTTCCACGAGTCTCAGTACGGCTCATACAATCTTGGTACGGCTTGTACTAAGATCAGTACCTGGCTGCTTTTCGGCACTTTTCTACAACTTTTGCACATATTTGCTCCAACACCTATTTTTCCTAAAAACAAAGTAAAAACACTCATATCCGTATAAACACACCTAAGTCCATACTGTTTTTCCAGTTCTAAATATCGAAAGTGCTGTAAACACATAGCACATCAACACCCTCAACTTAAGACTTTTTCATGCCCTTAGGCAAAGGAAACAAAAAACTAAAAATGACGCTTAACTAGAAAATAAACCTAGGATACTACAACCAACACCAATAAAAATTTTCACAATGAATACAAACAACTTTTGACCCTTCTCCATGTAAACCAAATCAGCTATGCACATCAAGTGACCACAAATCATGATAGACAAGGATCAAGATTTGTCATCTAGTTATTAGTAGAGAATCAAATTATTACCAATGCTTTTCACACAGACAACTGGCAGAATAAAACACAAACCATGTACCCTCACAGCAAATGAAGTCCCTAACTCACAGACATATGAAAATATGAAACTTGGGACTAAACAAGTAAGACTCTCACTCTCACAAGGAAGTTTCAAATACTGCACATCGGATATCATGGGCTTGCCCTTATTTTCTCTACTTTGACTCTTTGGACAGTCAGGCTAGGATCACTATAGGGCTTTATTCGTCTTGTACTGTACGCTTCGGGCTGGTTATGGTAAATGTGGGATTTTAATGACTAAACCCTCCTTGGTACTACATACTTGTGGCTCCACTTTTCACTTATTTCACCCTTTTCTCTTTTTCAACTTTTTTTCTCCTTTTTCTCCATTTTTATGCAATATGTGGGTGTGTTGTGTTTTCAACTTTCTTATTCATCTTCTTCTTTTGTATTTTCTTTTCAATTTTTCTTTTTCAACTCTTTTTTCTTTTCTTGTCATACCATACCTCATTTTTAACCATTTTCCCTTTCTTTTACTCTTTCACCTCCCCATGATCTATGCACCCCTACTCTAGCTACCCTAAACTCAGGCATTTTTCCTGTGTTAAGGTTCACAATGTCCAAGGAAGAACTAGGGAAAAAATGGGTTCATTATAAAAATGGGTAAAGTTAATCGGTTAATCAAAGAAAAATGGTCCATTTAAGTCTCAAAATCGGGATAAAGGGAATCATATCATTTTGGTAGGGCATTTAAGATAAAATAGGCTAAACCAAAAGGGCCTATGATCCTTTCCTAACCAACCATCTTAAAACCTATACAAAGACTAACAAGGCAAGTTCTAGATCCTCTATGCAATATTAAACTAACTATATGTCACGCCCGAGCCTACACCCTGGGCGTAACACGGTACTTGAAGCCACAAGTGACTCCAAGTCAACCCCTGGTCTATCCGTTACTAGCATTCTGAGAAAACATGCACGGCGGAACATAGAAATAATATTATAAAATATTCATGAGAGGCAATTCTGAGAACATAAAGTTCAAACAATATAATTATACTAATAAATCTGAAAATCATATCTGTCTGAAAGCCATCTAACAGAGGAGTTGCTGGGACAAGCCCCCAGCTAACTCTAAGTCTAACTAAAACTAATACATGAATGAAAGAAGGAACATAGTGCCCTCAGATGATGAGAAGTCACACTTCAACTGCTACAACAGAGAATCTGAACTGCAGCAACTAACGATGCTGGGTCTGAGAACATGCAGCTGTATCATGAGATGATATAGCATAAAAGTATGCGTCAGTACTTTGAATGTACTGAGTAAGTGGGAGAAACATAACTAAAAATAAAGTCAGAGCTGAAATGACACACAAAGACCAACAGGTAAGCTAAACTGAACTACTGATATAATTTGAAATGGTCAAGATGACCCTGTCTTATGGTCAAGGATGTGCCCTAAGTCTGAAACCCTGAGGCTGAGATACTGTATTGAACTGAGTTTAAACTGAGGACTAGAACTGAACTGAGCTGCTTATTCTGTAACTGGACTAGACTGACTAGTGGGAGAGTCTATAACCGACATATAACCATGTGAGCTAGACATGGAGTCCGATGTATACACCCCATCGGTAGGACCCAATACACCTTGCCAGGGTATAAAGGCATGAACTTGGTGATCACAAAAATATCCGGGGCCAATCAGGCCAAGTAAACTGTAACCTACGCTGGCAACGTAGTTTTAGGAACCTGCGTGCGCTGGAACCCTAGCCTGCTCAGTGCTAAGTTCTACTCCCATTGAAAAACCTAAACTGATAGCTCGAAATTGGGGCCCAAGACTAGTCAGGAACGAATAACTGCATGTACCTTGAGAGCCTTATCGGACCAGATTCTGAAACTGGATTCTAAGACTGGTCAGAGCTGCTTATATAAAAGCGTCGTAACTGTCAATAGAACAACTAATAAATAAACTGGGGTCCTAGGGATGGTTAGAGCTATAAATAAATGTCATGACCGCCTAATGGACCAAATAACTAAAATTTGAATCTGAGTTTGAAAATTGGGAGGCACCACTGACACCTTGAAAATAAATTAGAGTCAAACTGATCAGTTCACATTTTCTAGACAACACTAAGGTTGCTAAAACCTGACTGAAGCTCGACCGATATGATTCTGACTGAGAATAGACTAATACAGTTCTGTGTTCTAAATGATTAAATTACTAAGCAACTAATAGAGAATTTCATTTAACGTACTAAGTCATTCTTATTTATGGGATATTTACCCAATACACCTAAAGAAAGACATTTATAGGAATTCAATCCAAAGAATTCTTCATTCGTTAGAGGGAATTTAACAAGTAAAATCATTACTTAAAAGTGAGGGCTTAAATTCACCTTTGTAATAATACTGAGAATTTGATGAGGAACTGATGAAGATTATATTAATAATAAGTATAAACATCGTTCTGAGTGAAATCCATGAAAATAAACATGAATGCTTCTCATACTCGAAAGCTCAAGGCTTAAAACTGATAGAAGAAATTGAGGAGGGCTTTGGGGATGCAAAGGAAGGACAATCCCCTTGCTAAAACCCCACATACCTGATGAAGAAACCTGGAGTATTTTCCTGAAAATCGAAGAGAAAAGTTCAGCCCGAGCCCTTGCTCTGAAATACTCTGAGAGAGAATTCTACGATGTTCTTCTGAGGATTAGCGTGAGAATGAGGGGAGGAACCACTTTTCCCCACTAAAACATCTGAAATTAGTGGTTAAACGATGTGGTTTAATGCTTGGGAGAATAGGAAATTACTAAATAGCCCTTAGAAATTCACTGGAAAAAATTGTCAGGTGTCCCTAACGGGTGACCAAACGACTCATCACTAGGTCTAATGAGTCGTTGGGTCCTCCCATCAAGTTCATTGGAAAATTTATACCGACTCCTGACGGGCACATGACAAGTCGTTCATGACTGGGAATGACTCGTCGTGTCATCCGTCAGGTACACTGGTAAGAAAGTTAGAAGGGACTGGAAATGAAGGACCTAATGAGTTTTTATTTGTTATGATGACTCGTGGTCGCCTTCCGTCAAGTACATTGTAAATTCCTCAAACTTCTAAACTCCAGCTTGGCAACGGGCGATTTAACGAGTTGTAAGGCCTGCTAACGACTCGTGAGGTCATCCGTTAGGAATACTGGTGTAAATTCTTGGCATCCTTCACACGGTTGACCTGACAAGTCATTGAGTCCCTTAACGACCCGTTAGGTTGGTCGTTCTGCAGCTTTTCTGCAATTTTTCTGATTTCCTGCTTTATGCCCCGGAATTGGATTTTGAGTTTTTGGGGTGTTACAATATCTCCCCCTTGTAAACATTCATCCTCGAATGTTACAAAACACACAGGAAGCAGAAAATAACAATAAAAACCTTCAAATACTGCTCATTTAACTCTAAAACTGCCGGAATGACTATCTCCATTTCAAAATACATATCTGAATTGAGTTCACTTATTATGCATACATTCAAAAACATAAAAGAGACTTGAACATCTGAACCGAGTCATGAAAACTAAACTGAGTTCTAGGGTCATAGCTAATATGTTAAGATGCACTACAACTGGTAGGGAACAAGTGCGGATATTTGGCCATCATATCTGCTTCGGCCTCCCACGTAACTCCCTCAACCTGCTGATTTCTTCATAAGACTTTGACTTAGACTTATTCCTTAGCTTACGCGCCTGGCGGTCAAGGATTTGGACTGGTACTTCCTCATATGAGAGACTATCTTTTATCCCTATGCTGTCCAATGGCACAATTAAGTTTGGATCTACGATGCACTTCTTCAAAAGTGACACATGAAAAACTGGATGCACAACTACTAGTTCTGAAGGTAACTCTAGCTCATAGGCTGCCTTGCCGATACGCCTTAAAATTCTATAAGGTCCCACATACCTCAAATCGAGCTTCCCTTTTTATCCAAACCTCATCACCCCTTTCATGGGTGAAATTTTAAGGTACACCCAGTCATCAACTGCAAACTCCAACTCTCTTCTCCGCACATCGTCATAAGATTTATGGCAGCTCTGGGCTATTTTCAATCTTTCTCGAATGAGATAAACTTTCTGCATTGCCTCATGAACCGAGTCTGGCCCTATCAAAGTAGCTTCATTGACTTCAAACCAACCTATAGGAGATCTACACCTCCTACCATACAATGCCTCAAATGGGGCCATCTGAAGGCTGGAATGGTAGCTGTTGTTGTACACAAACTCAATAAGAGGTAGATGGTCATCCCAATTACCCATAAAATAGATCGTGCATGCTCTTAGCATATCTTCTAGAGTCTGAATAGTCTGCTCAGCTTTCCCATCTGTCTGCGGGTGAAAAACTGTACTGAGCTTGACCTGAGTGCCATGTCCCTTCGGAAAAGACTTCAAGAAATGGAAGGTGAACTGGGTACCACTGTCTGAATAATAGCCAATTGCACCCTGTGAAGTCTAACCAGCTCCCAAATAAAAAGTTTAGCATAATCCTCAGCTGAATCTGTAGTTTTGACTAGGAGGAAATGTGCTGACTTAGTTATTTGGTCTACTATTACCTAAATTGAGTCATGCTGTCGACGAGTTCAAGGTAGAACCATAATTAAGTCCATATTTACTTCTTCCCACTTCTAGGTAGGTATGATTATATCCGGGGTCATACCTCCTGGTCTCTGGTGTTCTACCTTGACCTTCTGGCAGTTCGTCACTTAGATACAAATTCACTAATGTCTCTCTTCATGCCATTCCACCAGTAAATATGCTGCAAATCTCGATACATTTTGGTAGCATCGGGGTGAATGGTGTATCTTGAACTGTGTGCCTCAGCCAGTATCTACTGTCTCAATTCACCAACATCCGGCACGCATAATGTGCCCTGGTAACGAAGAACCCCATCTCCCCCTTGGGAGAAAGCCTCAACCTCCTTTCTGAGAAATGCTTCTTTAAGTTTAAGTAGAATTGGATCTTCATCTTGTTTGGACTTAACTTCTACTACCAAGGATGAATCTGACCCGCTTTGCATTACCACGCCACCTTCAACTGAATCCACCAACTGCACCCTTAACCGGGCTAGCATGTGAACTTCTTTCGCTAGCTCCCTTTTTCCTTCCTAAATGTGAGCTACACTTCCCATAGACCGCCTGCTTAGGGCGTCAACCACCACATTGGCCTTACCTGGGTGATAAAACACACTCATGTCATAATCCTTTAGCAATTCCAACCACTGTCTCTGACACAGGTTTAATTCTTTCTTGCTGAACACATACTGAAGGCTCTTGTGATTTGTGAACACATCCACGTGAGCCCCGTACAAGTAGTGTTTCCATATTTTTAACACGAACACCACCTCTGCCAACTCTGAGTCGTGAGTTGGATAATTCTTCTCATGGACTTTGAGCTGTCTAGAGGAATAGGCTATCACTTTGCCCCGCTGCATCAAAACGCAACCAAGTCCAACTTTGGAGGCATCACAATACACAATTAACCCATCTGATCCTTCCGGTAAAGTTAACACTAGAGCAATAGTGAGTCGAGTCTTCAACTCCTAGAAACTCTTGCCATATTCATCTGACCACTGGAATTTCACCTTATTCTGGGTTAACTTGGTAAGAGGAGAGGCTATGGAGGAGAAACCTTCCACAAACTGTCAGTAATAACCCGGTAATCCAAGAAAACTCCTAATTTCAGTAGGTGAGGTAGGTCTGGGCCAATCCTTCACTGCTACTATCTTGGTGAGGATCTACTTGTATCCCTTCGCCTGAGACCACATGACCCAAGAACGTCACAACCTTCAACTAGAATTCACACTTGCTGAACTTGGAAAACAACTGGCGGTCCCTGAGTGTTTGTAGCACTATCCTCAGGTGATTTGTATGCTCTCCCTCATTTCTGGAGTATACCAGAATGTCGTCAATAAATATGATGAAGAAAATGTCTAGGTACTGCTTAACGACCCTATTCATCAAATCCATGAAGAATGCAGGGGCGTTTGTGAGTCCAAAGGATATCACCACAAACTCGTAGTGACCGTACCGAGTTCTGAATACTAGTTTTGGTATGTCACACTCTCTGACCCTTAACTGATGGTATCTTGACCTGAGATAGATCTTGGAGAAACACCTGGCTCCTTGAAGTTGGTCGAACAGGTCATCAATTCTAGTTAAGGGATATCTATTCTTGACTGTGACTTTGTTCAGCTGACGGTAATCTATGCACATTCTTAGGGTACCGTCATTCTTAGCCACGAATAGCATTGGAGCACCCCAGGGAGAGATGCAGGGTCTGATAAAACCCTTGTCAAGAAGATCTTTTAACTGCTCCTTCAACTCCTTAAGCATAGCTGAAGCCATTCTGTAAGAAGGGATGGAGATGGGCTGAGTATTTGGGAGGAGATCTGTTCCGAAGTCTATTTCCCGCTCAGGGGGAACTCCTGGAAGATTCTCAGGAAATACATCTGGGAACTTGTTGACAACTGGAACTGACTGAATGGTTGGGGTATCAGAGTTGGAATCCTTGACCTGAACCAGATGATATAGACATCCTTTGGATATGAGTTTATGGGCCTTAAGGTAGGAAATAAACCTACCCTTAGGCGCTGAATTGTTGCCCGACCATTCTAAAACTGGCTCATTAGGAAACTGGAATTTGACAACTTTAGTTCTGCAATCAATTGAGGCATAGCAAGAGTGTAACCAATAAATGCTGAGAATAAGGTCAAAGTCGACCATGTCTAGCTCTACGAGATTAGCTGGAATTACTTTGTTCAGGATGGAAACTGGGCAATTTCTATACACCTGGTTGGCTCTAACTGACTTGTCGATTAGGGTAGAGACTGAGAATGGTTCTGAGAGAACCTCTGGACTTATACTAGGCTGAACTGCTATATACAGAGTTACAAACGAAAGAGTATCTCCTGGATATAAGAGGACATATACGTCTAGATGGAAGAAACGTAACATACCAGTAACTACGCCAGGTGAGCTTTCCTGATCTTGACGAAAAGATAGAGCATATAAACGATTTTGGCGTTGACCGCCATCTGTACCTACTTTGTTAGCCAATTGGGATGGTCGACCTGCTGGAGCTGATGATGTGTTAGATTGTGATCTCCCTCTCCCCGCTTACGGGCACTCCCTAAGCCTGTATCCAAACAGTCCACACCCATAGTAGCCCTCTCATCCATGAAGGCATTCTTCTGGGTGATTCCTACTACACTTGGGACAAGCTGGATACTTGTTGCTAGCACTGAAAATCTGTGACTGAGAACCAGATGCTCCGCCCCTCCGATCCTGGCAGGATCGAAAGGTTTGGGCGCTGGCTGAGCTGTGTGCTGGGGCTCTCTATTGTTGTTGTTGCTGTTGCTGCTGTTGTGGGCGACTACTACTGCCATATTTTTGATGGCCATAGTCTGAATGACTAGTTCTTACTCTCTGTATCTTTCAGCTTCTCTACCTCAATTTGTTGGGCATACACAGTTAAGCTAGAAAGGTCCATGTCCTTGATTAGCATTACCATCCTGCACTCTTTGAGGACCAGATTAGATACATTTACGAACTTCAGCATGCGAGCCCTTGGCTCGACCACCATCTCTGGAGCATACTTTGATAGTCTAGTAAACTCCAGATCATACTCCTCCACTGTCCGGTTGCCCTGCCGTAGGTTCATAAACTCTGCCATCTTAGCCTCCCTCAGCTCCTGGGGAAAGAACCTATCCAGAAAAATAGTATGAAACTCCTCCCACTCAACCAGTCCTGCTTCTGCTGACCGCCCCTCCTTTCACTGCTCGTACCAAACCTGGGCTATGATCTTGGGCAAATTTATATGCCCAAGTGATACTCAAACGTACCATTTTAGCCTTGTTTATCTACCAATGTGTATACATTCTCATGTAATTGGTAATAAAATGTGAATTTATACTAACCAACATGATTAGCATTGTTTTGCAGGTAAAATGTGATTTTGGGAAGCTTAAATGCATGTTGGATGATATCGGAGTTGGACTTGGATGTGAGCAAGGGAAAAGGCATTGGACAACATGAAATAAAGGGGCTCCGCGATGGAGCCGTGTCACGCTGCCATCGCGGAGGCATTCTGCCTGGATAGGGAAAATTCGCCCAAATTCCAGAGAGGGTCCGCTTCTGCTCCGTGGCACGGTGGCCTGGCTCCGCATTGCACGCCGTGCCACGTTGAGCCTTAATTCCTGGACCCCCAATTCCAGTGAGGGTCCGCGTCCGTAGCGTGTCACGGAGGCAGTGCTCCGCGATGCACTCCGTGACACGTTGCTCGTTATTCCGGGAAAAATTCCCAGCAGTATAAATAGAACACTTAGGTTCATTTTTCAATATTCTGACTTGAGGGAGCAAGGATGTGGGTTACATGCAGTTGAGGGACGAAAATATCAGGGTTTTTTCTCTCTTGCTTTCTTCTTTAATTCAATTGCTTGTATGATTAACACTCATTTTAAGATGTTTAATCCACAAATGAGTGGCTAATTCCTCTTCCTGCTGAGGTTATGAACAATTGTGATGAAATTTGATCATTGATTCTTTGGTTTTTCATCTTTTCTTCCATGTTGTTCTATTAATTCTTGTTCTTACTGCATTAATGTGTGGCCTATGTTAATGTACATCTAAAAAGTCCGGTTTCACTCAAGAGAACAAGAAATTGGAAAGTTGTGAATTAATAGGATATGTTCTTTACTTGGTTTGGGAAAATTGAGTCTTGATTTGCTTTCAGGATAGAAATATACCTAAAAGTCGTATTAGTCAATTTAGGAACCGGAATTGTATGGCTAGAACATGAATTGCATTTGATCACAGAAATGTAGACGGATGGTTCATGATTCTTAAGTGAGGTTAAATACGAGAGTTTTAATCTCTTGGCAAATGTTCTTGGCTAGCAACTGGAGGAAAAGATTAACCAAATTATGATGATAATTAATTTCATTACATGTTCGTTTAACCATGCTCTCATTCATAGTTCAGATTCAAAGTAGATAATTGTTTTTAGCTTTAGTATAAAAATTATAAAACAAACTATCAAACTTTTGGTTACACTGTTGTCTGCATTTTTAGAAGTAAAATATAGTACACTTGAGCAAATTGCACTTCATCCAAGTCTCTGAGGGATCGATACTTGGCTTACTAAAGCCACTTACTACTTGTTCGACCACGTGCACTTGCGTGTCATTTTATACCCCACAAATCAAGCGAACAAGTTTTTGGCACCGTTGCCGGGGATTTGGCAATTGGTGAATTTGTTTTAATTGTTAATTTACTGTATTTTTATTTTCTTAGTGTTGACAACTTGGTCTTAGGCTGTATTTTGCAGACTTAATTGCTGTTGAACACTGGCAAGAGACAAGGAGCTGGTGGAATCGTATATAGAGCCAAAAAGGATATTTCACAGTAAATGAAGAGAAGCTCTACAAAGAAAGCTGCAGTTGCTCAGACAGACTATCATGGAGCAACAACAGAATTCACCGGTAGTACGGGCAGTGTTAGTGCCTGAAGAAGCAGCAGCTCGGCCGGTTCGCGAGGTGTCTATCCCACATGCCAATAATGTTACATCTAGTATCCACAAACCTAAGCCAGGAGGGAGACTTGAACTTAAACAGAATATGGTGCAGTTGCTGCACACTAGCGGGCAGTTTACCGGTCTCCCTCATGAAGATCCACAGCAGCATCTCCAAAATTTTTTGGAGATAAGTGACACTTACATCCCCGCTGGAGTGTCGTCAGACTATGTCCGGCTTACATTGTTCCCATTCTCATTATTGGGAGAAGCCAAGAGGTGGTTGAAAGTTGAGCCACCGAATTCTATTTCTACGTGGGATGATCTTGCACGGAAGTTTTTTATACGGTTTTTTCCCTCTGGTAAAACAGCAAGACTTAGAAGTCAGATTCTAAGTTTCAAACAGAGAGAGGGAGAAAATTTATATCAGGCCTGGGAGAGATTTAAATCCATGTTGTGGGATTGTCCTCATCATCATCAGTCCAATGATGTGCTGGTGCACACATTTATAGAGGGTTTGGAACCCCACACCAAAATATTGCTAGACTCAACAGCTGGAGGGCAAGCGCTGGAGAAAACTTATGAGGAGTTGTATACTTTGTTGAACCGTATTTCGCAGGGTAATCCAGAATGGAATGCTGATTCATCAAGAGGTGGGACAAGGAAAGCAGCAGGAGTGCTTGAAGTGGATGGGTTTACAGCTATCGTTGCGTAGATAGCTGCATTGCAAAATCAACTTAACAGCCACTTTAGCAACATGACATTGAACTAGCCTCAAGCCCCAGTTAATGCAGTACAACAAATGTGGTGTGAAGTGTGTGGAAGCAGTGAGCACTCAGCTGAGTGTTGTGGAGCCAATCCTGACTCGGTAAACTTTGTGGGTAATGCACAAAGGAACCACCAGCAGTATGGTAGTAGCTACAACTCCAATTGGAGGAATCACCCTAATTTCTCATGGGGTAGCAACAACCACCAGGGCCAAAGTTCGGGTCAGGGTGTGCAAAGGAACCAAGGAGGGCAGCAGAATTATCAAGCACAATTCAGAAACAACAATGCACCTCCTCCACCACCATCACCCAGCATTGAGGAGATGTTCAAGACCATGATAGCTAACCAAGCTCAATTGCAGGCTGACTATGTGAAATTGGCAACCGAAGTGAAAAACAACCAGTTAGCTACCAAGGCGCTTGAATATCAATTTGGGCAATTTGCTAGTGCCCAAAACACAAGGCCTAGAGGAGGACTGCCAAGCAACACAGATCCTAATCCCAAGTAGGTAAATGTAGTGACCACAAGGAGTGGTTTGCAGCTGAAAGAGGTGGAACCAGAAAGACCACCTCAATAGTCGGGAGCAGCAGAAGTGGAGAGGGAGCAAAGTACTGAAAGGGGGAAGACTAAGGAAGCTGAATCAGAAAGACCTCCACCCTCGTTCCCTCAATGACTAAAGAAACACAAGGAGGAGGCGTGTTTCAAGAAATTCATGGAGGTGCTGAAACATGTACATATTAACTTACCTCTTGTTGATGTCTTGCAGGGAGTGCCGAAATATGCTAAGTATATAAAGGACATCGTAGCAAACAAAAGTCAGTTCACTGAGTATGCTACGGTGGCTCTAACGGAGGAGTGCACTTCTCGGATTCAAAATAGACTGCCCACAAAGCTCAAAGACCCTGGGAGTTTTACTATCCAGATTACTATTGGGCAGAGCATCCGAGCTCATGGATTGTGTGACTTGGGAGCGAGCATAAATTTGATGCCTTCATCGGTATTCAGAAAGTTGGGTCTAGGGAGTCCTAGACCCACAACGGTAATCTTGCAGTTGGCGAATCGATCCTTAGCCAGACCGGATGGCATTGTTGAGGACGTTCTGGTGCAAGTTGGCTCCCTAATTTTCCTGGCAGATTTTGTCGTGCTGGATTTTAAACCAGACGCAGAAGTCCCATTTATTTTGGGACATCCTTTCTTGGCAACTGGGAAAGCACTAATTGACGTAGCTGCGGGGCAGCTAACAATGCGAGCACATGACAAGGTGGAGGTGTTCGAGGTGTACAAGGCACCCAAGCTCCCGATGGTGCATGAAGAACTCTCGGTGATCAATGTGGTTGATCAAGGTGATAATAAGCAGATGAAGGATTCACGAGAGTTAATGGGAAAACCACCGGAAAGGTGTAAGCACTACTGGGGGGAGGACGGTGATCGAGAGAAATCGTCCATCACCCTAGAGGACAATTGAGCTTAACGACGTCGAGCCGCGACGGTAAACCAGGCGCTGCACGGGAGGAAACCCGTGAAAAATTTTTCTTTCTTTTTGTAAAGTGTAAATAGATTTTTCTTTTCTTTTTCTTTTTCTTGATTTACTACAAAATTTTTTTTTTCGTGTTAGTGTTTGTTTATTTGTTTTTAGAGTGAAACCTATAAGTCTAACCAATTTTGTATAGTGAGATGAATTTTTGGTCAAACGGAGAAAAATATGCACGGAATCGCGAAGGAAAAGTCGAGGTATGAAAAATTAATAAAAAGTGGCAACAGTGAGCTGAGGCGACAGCTCTGTGTCATGGAGGTGGACCTCCGCATTACCTCCGTGACACGTTGAGGTAGAATCCGGAAATTTTAAAAATTTCCAGAACCATCTCGCGATGGCTCCGTGTCACGGAGGCAGTGCACCGCGATGCACTCTGTGAAACGTTGCCTTGTATATCGCGATGGGTCACACCGGGTCGCCGGGTGACCCGCGCGATTTCCTTACTTTTTAACCCCGAAAACCCTCCCTTTTCCCTCATTTTTTAAGCTCTCCACGACCAAACCCCCCAAAACCCATCCCCTATCAATGTGACACGGAGTAAGGCAAGAAATTCAACGATGTTTTTTCGATTCTTCAAAGACAAGGTATGTTTTCCGATTTCCTCTCAGATTCTTGTTGATTTTCTTTGATATTGAGCATGAGAGGTGAGCTAAATTGCCCTACGTAGTAATTAATCATGAATTCGAGTTAATTGTTGTTGATGAATGTTCGGAATGTCGTTATGATTGCTTGAACTTGTCGATTGCATAAATTAATCGAATTTGATTGATAATATCAATGCTAGGGCTTGTATGTTGAATTTGAAGTTGAAAATGTATTGAAATTGTGAATTTTATGCTGGGATGTAAATGTTGAATGAGATGAGTCGATGTACAAATTGTTAGGATGTTAATAGAATGACGGATTCTCGGGTTAAGGGAATGTTGAAATTTGTAAGAATTTGGTTAGTTGTATAGGTTCATGTAGATAAATTTTTGTTGTTGTTTTTGTTTCTTTGCCAAGTGTGATGGTTAAAATGTTAGCGATGGTAGTGATTGTGATTAGCTGTACGAAGTCTGAGTAGTACGCAGAAGTTATACCGTCGAATTTTTCGAACGCACTAAGCATGATTGTATAGTTGTTTATTGTGTGTAAATAAAGATAATCTTGCCATATTGTTGTAACTGTAGCTAAGGACTAAGTGTGGGGTAACCTAGAGTAACCCGACCTTAGCCGAAGTTAATATCCGTGAGCTTACCATTGAACTTGTTTACTTGGGTTGACAGGTAAAATGGCAAGCCGGCAAGATAAAGGAAAAGGCGCATCAACTTCAGGCGCCGGAAGGAAGCGAATCAGACTGGGCACAGCAGTCCCAGCTGCACCAGCAGTTCCACGCGGCCAACGCCGCCAATATGGAACAAGATGGGTGACTGATGAGGGGAAAAAGTGGTACGCAAAGCACAAAGAAAACAAATATTTCCCCGAGGAGCATATAGCACGGGAACCATTGGCACAGGAGTTCCCTAGAATGGTCCACCGGATCGAGGCAGCTGGGCTCAATTTCATATTTGAGGAGCCCAAGGAATGCAATTTGCACCTGGTTCGGGAGTTCTATGCCAATTGGAACCCAACGATCAGAAGTCACACCATCAAGATCAGAGGGCAAATAGTCACTCTGGAGCCCCACCACCTCAATGCCATCATAGGAGCGCGGGACACAGACGCCCACGTACACCGACAGCTGAACATTACCCCACCGTATGCGGACATCAGACGCACATTGTGTGGGACCCGATCGACAGCTAGATGGAGCAGACACAAAGAGAGGGGCCACCACCAGACTTTGCCATATTCACAGATGAACAGGGAAGCCCGAATCTGGCTGAAGATAGTCTGCTCATGCCTAATCCCGGGAGTACATATGACAAATGTAACCCGGGATCGTGTATGCCTGGTGTACGCCCTGATGAAAGGGCTGGAGATCAACGTTGGGGCGGTAATTATCTCCGCCATGAAGAGAGCCCGATTGCACCAGGGGCACAGGTATGGCTTTGGTGGACTAATCACCACCTTCCTCAGGGGCCTAGATATCGAGGAGGAGGCCCTTGACTATATCCCGCAGATGGAGCGGCGGGCCTTAGATGTTACTAAAACTAAGGCTCCCGACACCACCCACGGGCTAGTGCTTACACTTGGCGAGCGACATGCTCGTGACGACCAGTATATGGCTCGGATGTATGGGATGCAAATGCTCTAGCTGAGGATAGGTGGGAGGCCGGCGACAGAGGAGGAGCTATGGCAGCTCGAGCTAGACTACCCTTTCGGTGAAAACGTCAGGGTTCTATGCCGATGGGGCCAACATTTGTAGAGCCCACAGATGATGATGTCCCCACAGATGAGGAGACACGTCGGGAGGACTCCGATGATGACGACGGAGGCGACTCAGACATGGGAGATGAAGCAGCAGCACCCGACGAAGAAGTGGAATACTTTGACTGATCAGGGAGTTCCACCACCCGATTTTGTGCTATTTTAATTTTTGTGAACACTGGGGACAGTGGGGTTCGAACTAAGTGTGGGGTGGGAGTAGTTAGGTGCTGGGCTGGGCTATTTTGTATGTATGCTCTATTCTGTTGTCGTGTATGTGAAAATTTGTTTGTCCCTGTGAGTGTGAATTGTTAAGTGTTGTTCTGTATTTGTAAATGTTTGTTAAATTAATGTGTGTTGCTGAATGTTGCTAGCTGATTCTGATTCTGTACATATTTTTGTTATCGAAATGATCGATAAATTTTTTTTAAAAATTGTACATAATTTTTCTATCGAAATGATCGATATTTTCAACATTTTTTTTACTTCTTGGGTTTCTCGGAGTTTGTTTTCGGTTCTTTTACTGAGATTAGTCCCATTGAACCGAAGTCATAGTAGTGACCGTTCCCTATGATGGATGGATGACGAACGTCTAAAGGGAAATGTAGTCGTTAGGAGTAGATCTTTTTCAAGTATTTTTCAGTTTTTTTCTTTGGTGGGTTGCATCCCAAAACCTGTAGTTACTGGATGGTTGTGAAATTCTGGTTGCGTGTTGTACATGATATTCAAAATGCAAAGTTGATTCGTATGAAAGCATGCAAATTTGTAAATATGTTGATATACCTAGGCCATAGAGTTCCATTCAGTGTGATTGAGACTTAATGTTTGAATTCCTGTAATTAGCCGATTGAAGAGTCTGTGAATACATCTTGAATTGAGCATGTGCAAAAAGTGTGAAGTGAGGTGTTGTTATTCCATGCTATTGTGAAGTGTCTAGAACTTGCCTGGTGTGTGTACAAAACGAAATGAAGGAGGTGTATTGTAGGAAAGGATGTAGGTATTTCTTTGTTTTAACCGAGAGTTTCTATTTTTCCTTGTTGTACCCACCTTGATTGTATACCCTAGTCAGCCCGTTGAGCCTTTAGCTGATTATTTTTTTCTTTTGTCATAAAGTGTAAACCGAGCTTAATTCCTTCTTTTCATTAGCCGTAAAGTCGATACAAAACTCTTAAGCGCTTAAGAAAAGAAAATCATTTTCCCAAAGTGTCAAAGAGTGAGAATGGTGAAAAGAAAAGAAAAGCAGAGTGAGAGAAGAAAAGAAAAGGTTGAAGGTGCACTTGCTATAAATAAACGATAATGAAGGTGCATGAATAATCTTTGTTGTTGTGTCAAGTGTGCTTAATATGATGGGCCATACTAAAGAAAATCATCAAGAATGGGATGATGAAAAAAAAAGAAACAATGTCCATGAGTTGATGGGATATGTTGAAAAGGCGCTTAAGGATGCTAGTGGCTATTATTGGCTAACCCAATATTTACTAGTTCCGTAGCTTCCATTACAACCCGTTCAAGTCCTACGTGATCTTACATCGCACTTCTTTATATTAGTGGAGTAATACACTAAGGGAAAGCTTATGGGTCATGACATTATGCATGTGAATTCTTTTGGGAGAGAGAGCGAAATTGTTTTTACATGCCCCTGCTTGAATTCTTGTGAGTCATATGAGCAAAAAGGGGAAGATTCTCTTGTGTTGTGAGGGCACATGCTTGATGAAAGATTAATTTTCGTGTCGGATATCTTGATCAGCTGATTTGCATGAGTTTGCCAATATCGAGAGTCGATTCTTAAAGTCTAGGAGGTCTTAATGTATTGAAGGTCATTGCATTGATAAGACCATGCATGTTTTCTTGATGATTTGCTGTATTGAATAATCGGTATGACCGTAGCCTAAATTGTCGAACCGAAGTAGCAAAGTTGGGATGTAAATTGCATGTAGGATTGTTGTTCGAGGACGAACAAGGATTTAAGTATGGGGTAAGTGATCTTGGGCAAATTTATATGCCCAAGTGATACTCAAACGTACCATTTTGGCCTTGTTTATCTACCAATGTGTATACATTCTCATGTAATTGGTAATAAAATGTGAATTTATACTAACCAACATGATTAGCATTGTTTTGCAGGTAAAATGTGATTTTGGGAAGCTTAAATGCATGTTGGATGATATCGGAGTTGGACTTGGATGTGAGCAAGGGAAAAGGCATTGGACAGCATGAAATAAAGGGGCTCCGCGATGGAGCCGTGTCACGCTGCCATCGCGGAGGCATTCTGCCTGGATAGGGAAAATTCGCCCAAATTCCAGAGAGGGTCCGCGTCTGCTCCGTGGCACGGTGTCCTGGCTCCGCGTTGCACGCTGTGCCACGTTGAGCCTTAATTCCTGGACCCCCAATTCCAGTGAGGGTCCGCGTCCGTAGCGTGTCACGGAGGCAGTGCTCCGCGATGCACTCCGTGACACGTTGCTCGTTATTCTGGGAAAAATTCCCAGCAGTATAAATAGAACACTTAGGTTCATTTTTCAATATTCTGACTTGAGGGAGCAAGGATGTGGGTTACAGGCAGTTGATGGACGAAAATATCAGGGTTTTTTCTCTCTTGCTTTCTTCTTTAATTCAATTGCTTGTATGATTAACACTCATTTTAAGATGTTTAATCCATAAATGAGTGGCTAATTCCTCTTCCTGCTGAGGTTATGAACAATTGTGATGAAATTTGATCATTGATTCTTTGGTTTTTCATCTTTTCTTCCATGTTGTTCTATTAATTCTTGTTCTTACTGCATTAATGTGTGGCCTACGTTAATGTACATCTAAAAAGTCCGGTTTCACTCGAGAGAGCAAGAAATTGGAAAGTTGTGAATTAATAGGATATGTTCTTTACTTGGTTTGAGAAAATTGAGTCTTGATTTGCTTTCAGGATAGAAATATACCTGAAAGTCGTATTAGTCAATTTAGGAACCGGAATTGTATGGCTAGAACATGAATTGCATTTGATCACAGAAATGTAGACGGATGGTTCATGATTCTTAAGTGAGGTTAAATATGAGAGTTTTAATCTCTTGGCAAATGTTCTTGGCTAGCAACTGGAGGAAAAGATTAACCAAATTATGATGATAATTAATTTCATTACATGTTCGTTTAACCTCAACATGCTCTCATTCATAGTTCAGATTCAAAGTAGATAATTGTTTTTAGCTTTAGTATAAAAATTATAAAACAAACTATCAAACTTTTGGTTACACTGTTGTTTGCATTTTTAGAAGTAAAATATAGTACACTTGAGCAAATTGCACTTCATCCAAGTCTCTGAGGGATCGATACTTGGCTTACTAAAGCCACTTACTACTTGTTCGACCACGTGCACTTGCGTGTCGTTTTATACCCCACAAATCACGCGAACAGGCAACCCTTTTTAGCTTGTAGGCAGCCAGGTCAGCACTCTCGGAGGAGCTGACACCCATGATCCTGGTGATTTTTCTGATCTCATCTAAAAAGCCTTGTGGGTCTTCTCCACCTTTGTTCCGTGAATGTCTGGAGGGTTCATCCGGGTGAAATCCTGCACTCGAGCGGCAGCTGCAGACAAATTTGTGTCTACTAAAACCACTTTCTAGTTCACTTGATTGGTGATGGTCTAAGCAAGCAACTGAATGGCCGCCCTGAATTCGACGGGAGACACAGAGTCGTTCGGAGGAACTTCCAGAGCTGATGGGGCAGGTCTGTTGACATTAGCAGCCCTTCTTCCATTACCAAGTCTGGGAGGCATGGTTCAGTGAGACGAAATAGAGCACAAATTAGAAGGGCATTTCTGGAATTTGGACTTTAGCGCACGATAAAGAATATGAACAAAAGGGAATTTTCCTAATAATATCTCGTAGACTCCTCGTCATAAGTGTGGTGCGCTTCACACCCATTAAAAGGACTCTACTCGATGCGACTTTTAGACTTTTTGAGGATACTCTAAACCTAGTGCTATGATATCAAGTTTGTCAAGCCCGTGGGCATAACACGGTACTTGAAGCCACAAGTGACCCCAAGTCAACCCCTGCTCTATCAGTTACTAGCATTCTGAGTAAACATGCACAACGGAACTTTGAAATAATATTATAAAATATTCATGAGAAGCAAGTCTGAGAACATAAAGTTCAAATAATATAATAATACTGATAAATATGAAAATCATGTCTGTCTAAAAGCCATCTAATAGAGGAGTTGCTGGGACAAGCCCCAGCTAACTCTAAGTCTAACTAAAACTAATACATGACTGAAAGAAGGAACATAGTGCCCTCGGATGATGAGGAATCACACTTCAACTTCTGCAACGGAGAATCTGAAATGTGGCAACTAATGGTGCTGGGTCTGAGAACCTACAACTGTATCATGAAACGATATAGCATAAAAGTATGTATCAGTACTTTGAATGTACTGAGTAAGTGGGAGAAACATAACTAAAAATAAAGTCTGAGCTGAAATGACACGCAAAGACGAGCAAGTAAGCTGAACTGAACGACTGATATAATTTGAAATATTCAAGATAACCCTGCCTAATGGTCAAGGATGTGCCCTAAGTCTGAAACCCTGATGCTGAGATACTGTACTAAACTGAGTTAAACTGAGGACTAGAACTGAAATGAGCTACTTATTCTGTAATTGGACTAGACGACTAGTGGGAGAGTCTATAACAGACATATAACCATGTGATCTAGACGTGGAGTCCGACGTATACACCCCCACCGGTAGGACCCAATATACCTTGACAGGGTATAAAGGCATGAACTGGGTGATCACAAAAATATTTGGGGCCAATCAGGCTAAGTAATACTGTAACCTACACTAGCAATGTAGTTTTGGGAACCTGGGTGCGCTGAAACCCTGGCCCGCTCGGTGCTAAGTTCTACACCTACTAGAAAACCTTAACTGAACTACTAAGCTGATAGCTCAAAACTGGGGCCCAAGACTAGTCAGAGACGAATAACTGCATGTACCCTGAGAGCCTTATCGGACCAGATTCTTAAACTGGGTTCTAAGACTGGTCAGAGATGCTTATCTAGAAGCGTCGTAACCGTCTATAGAACAACTAATAACTGAACTGGGGTCCTGGGGATGGTTATAGCAATAACTGAATGTCATGACTGCCTAATGGACCAAATAACTAAAATATGAATCTGAGTTTGAAAACTGGAGTCAAACTGATCAGTTTGATATTTTCTGGACAACACCGAGGTGGCTAAAATCTGACTGAAGTTAGACTGATATGATTCTGACTGAGACTAGACTGATAGAGTTCTGTGTTCTAACTGATTAAATTACTAAGCAGCTAATTGAGAATTCCATTCAACGTACTAAGTCATTCTGATTCATGGGATATTTACCCAACACATACGTAAAGCAAGACAATTCTAGGAATTCAACCCAACACATTCTTCATTCACTAGAGGTAATTTAACAAGTAAAATCATTACTCAAAAGTTAGGGCTTACATTCACCTTTGTAATAATACTGATAATTTGATAAGGAACTGATAAAGATTATATTAAAAATAAGTATAAACATCATTCTGAGTGAAATCAACGAAAATTAACATGAATGCTTCTCATACTCAAAAGCTTAGGGCTTACAACTGATAGAAGAAATTGAGGAGGGCTTTGGGGAGGAAAATCCCCTAGCTAAAACCCCACATACCTGGCGAAGAAACCTGGAGAATCTGCCTGAAAATCAAAGAGAAAAGTTCATCCGTAACCCTTGCTCTGAAATACCCTGAGAGAGAATTCTACGATGTTCTTCTGAGGATTAGCATGAGAATAAGGGGAGGAACCGCTTTTCCCCACTAAAACGTCTGAAATTAGTGCTTAAACGACGTGGTTTAATGCTAGGGAGAATAGGAAATTATTAAATAGCTCTTAGAGATTCACTAGGAAAAACTGTCAGGTGTCCCTAACGGGTGACCTAACAACTCGTTACCAGGTCCGATGAGTCATTGGGTCCTCCCGTCTTCACTGGAAAATTTCTTTCGACTCCTGACGGGCACATGACGAGTCGTCATGACTGGGAATGACTCGTCATGTCGTCCGTCAGGTACACTGGTAAGAAAGTTAGAAGGGACTAGAAATGAAGGACCTAACGAGTCGTTAATGCTTATGACGACTCGAGGTGGCCTTCTGTCAAATACACTATAAATTCCTCAAACTTCTAAACTCCGTCTTAGCAATGGGCGACTTAACGAGTCGTAGGGCATGATAACGACTCATGAGGTCGTCCGTTAGGAATACTGGTGTAAATTCTTGGCATCCTTGACATGGTTGAACTGACGAGTCATTGGGTCCCTTAACAACCTATCAGGTTGGCCGTGCTGCAACTTTTCTGCAGTTTTCCAGATTTCCTGCTTTATGCCCCGGAATTGGATTTTGAGTTTTCGGGGTGTTACAGTATATGACCTCACTCTTGGTACATGTTTTTCATTCATTCTACCTATCCATTTCATATATGTCCAACTATAAATACTCATGCTAATACACTAAATGACACAAAATGATCCATAGAAATCATGCTTTGCAATCAACAAGTACACGACTAACATTCAAAATTTTTTAACATGACAGTTTTTCAAAACTTCAAAACTAGTGCATTTTAAACTTCAAAACTAGTGCATTTTGTTGAATGAGTAATCCTAAGCTACTTTCTAATTAAACAAAAAAATCCTAAACATGTCAATTCTACCAGATAGCATACTTGAGGGAAAAGAAACACGACAAGAAAAACCCTCGGATGAATCCAAAAATCCCAAAAATATACAAGTACATGCCCTCCCAATTTTAAAAGCATGCTTCATCCTCGAAGCATAGAATATAAAAACGCAAGGGAAAGAGACATACCTGTGGCTACTCAGACTTCACCTTCCATGGGTTGCCTCTCATGCAACGCCCGATTTAACGCCGCGGCACAACGTAACTTCCATGATTCTTTAGGCGTCATCAAGGTACACCACCTCAATTCCTCTTATTTCCTTAGTGTCTCCCAAATACAGTTTTATCCTTTGCCCATTCACCTAGAATCTCTTACCATATTTATTTTCAAGCTCCTATGCACCATATGGGAACACATTCACTACTATATATGGTCCCACCCACCTAGATTTCAATTTTACGGGATGCAAATGGAGCCTTGAATTGAATAGTAAGACCAGATCACCAGCATTGAACTTCCTCTTTTCAATATTCCTTTCATGATAGATTTTCACTCTTTCTTTATAAATGGCTGCACTCTCATAAGATCAAAGCCAGAATTCATCTTATTCATTGAGTTGGCCGAGTCTCAACTTGGCTGCTCCATTACAATTTAAGTTTAGCTTTTTCAGAGCCCATAATGCCTTATGATCTAACTTTTCTACCAGATGACATGCCTTGCTATAGACTAGCTGATATGGAGATGAGCCAATGGGGGTCTTATAAGCTGTTTGATATGCCCACAATGCATCATCGAGCTTTCTAGACTAATATGTCCGATTGGTATTCACTGTTTTGGCTAGAATGGTCTTTATCTCCCTGTTAGAACCTTCCACCTGCCCACTTGATTGAGGATGGTAAGGTGTTTCCACCTTATGCTTCACGCCATATTTTTCCAGCAGAGTTCTAAAGAGGCGGTTCCAAAAGTGTGATCCACCGTAACTGATGATTGCTCTAGGAGTAACAAACCTCGTGAATATATGCTTCTGTAGAAATGCTGTGACACTTTTTCCTTCATTTTTAGGTAGTGCAATAGCCTCCACCCATTTGGAGACATAGTCCACCACCGCCAGGATGTGTTTCATCCCATATGAGCTAACAAATAGACCCATGAAGTCAATACCCCATACATCGAATAACTCAACTTCCAGGATATGGGTCAATGGTAACTCATGCTTGCGAGTAATGCCACCTTGTCTTTTGCACTGATCATAGGCCTTGGCATAATCATAAGCATCTTGGTGAATAGAGGGCCAATAATACCTGCACTGCAGTGCGCAATTCGAATACCACTATGATGACCCCCAACTGGGGATAAGTGGCAAGCCTTTGGAATGCTCAACATCTCTACCTATAGCACACACCTCTGAAGTAAACCATTGCACAAATGCAGAATAAGTACAATTCATCCTAGTGGTACCTTCGAGCATCAAACAAGAACTTCTTCCATTGCTGGGGTGTCATATCTGCTAGGATCATGTTGCTGACCAAATAATTTACATAGTCGACGCAGGGAATCATGTCTTGAGATGCAGCTAATACTTGTTCATATGGGAAAGCATCATCGATATAAATCTCTTCTCTTGCTCTAGCCTCAAATTCTAGTCTAGACAAGTGATCAGCTACCTAATTTTCAGTTCCTTTCCGGTCTTTCACCTCAAACTTGAATTCTTGGAGAAATAGCACCCATCTAATCAACATGAGTTTAGAACCTTTTTAGACAACAGGTACCTTAAAGCAGCATGTTTTGTGTGGACAATTACCTTAGTTCCAAGCAAGTATGCCAAAATCTTTCAAATGCAAAGACCACTGCTAGCAGCTCCTGTTCAGTGAAAATGTAGTTCGTTTGGGCTGTGTCGAGTGTTTTACTAGAATAATAGATTGGGTGAAAAATCTTCGCTCTCTGTTACCCAAGACAGCACTGAGGACCACTCCACTAGCATCACACATTACCTCAAATGGAAGAGACCAATTTGGAGCTATAATAATAGGAGTAGTAGTGAGTTTCTCCTTTAGGCACTCAAAGGACTTTAGATATGCCGCATCAAATACGAACTTCACCTCCTTCTCGTGCAGTTTGCACAATGATTGTGCAATCTTTGAGAAGTCCTTGATGAACCTCCTATAGAATCCTGCTGTTATACCCCGAAATCTCAAAGATCAGACCCAGGAGTGGAAATAGAGAAAAAGTGAAAATTTTGCAGCAGACTCAGAATGAGTCATGAGAAGACTCGTGAGACTAACCCACGAGTCATGATGTGACTCTTGGGGAAGGCAAGGGAAAAGAAATTGGAGTCTTTAGAAGAGAAGACCCCACGGCCACTCGTGGCCAGGCAACACGAGTCGTTGGGTTAGTCGTGGGGAGGGGGATTAAGCAAAGAAAAGGGAAAGGGGTAGTGGAGTTGACGGAAGGACCTCACGAGTCGTGGTCAGTCCCATGATTCGTGGGGTGAGTCATGGTCCAAGAGGGGAAAGTTTTTGTCGAGGCTCAGGCAGTGTACCTCACGACTGGCTCCACGAGTCATGACCTGGGACCACTAGTCGTGAGGTCCCTCGTTGGGACCCCCTGACAATTAATTTGTGTGAATTTATTAAGGGCTTTTCTATAATTCCTATATTCTTATGTCCTAAACTATGACATTTTGAGTTATGAATAGTGACTTTTCAAGGGTTTAAGTTCATTTTAGGCCTCAATCATTCATGCATGCAAGGTAGAAGACTTGAGAGGGTGATCAAGCTTAGTATTCATCAATTTCTTTAAAATTTTCTATTGGGAATCTAAAGAAGTGTTAGAATCAACTACTGAGAATGTCCAAAATACACTCCTCTTTTATGAAAGAGTGTAAACAGATGCTGCTCAAAATAAATATTCCCGATGAGTGGCCGGGGTCGTATCCCACGAAAAATTGAGTCGATAATTCAAAAGTTATAAATTAATTCAAACTGGAGCGCATAATTGTTCAACATTTGAAAAGTAAAATTGGGGGGAATTAAAATAGGAAAATTAACTAACTAATTTTAAACTAAGACTAATTAGCAGGGATTTCAATCGAAGTAATCACAAGTGAGAGGCTAGGGACATTCTATGGGTGACATCACAATTAAATAGGGAATTTCTTCAATGCCTCAGACACAAGTGTAAATAATCTCGGGAAATGGGTAATCTCAGCTTCTCAGCCTATTGACTACCTCTTGCTAGAGTTTTATCAAGACTCTAACCACAATTAAGCTTAACCCGATTAGATCTGGATTGTCAACTGCACTATTCCTAACTATTAGCTGCCAATTAGGAATGAGAAAGTAAATTTAGCTATCTCTAGCTTAATTTTACAATTTGTTATCCATGCTTCACAAACTCTTACAGCAATGGTGGAATTCCCCCAAAATGGGTTAAAGAAAAAGAAGAAGATAAGTCCTATCTAACTATACAAATCTATGGAGAGAAGATTTTGTTGAATGAATTCTTCCCCCTTTGTTGGTGTACAATGGAGATTATATATCTATACTTTCTTGTGTACAAATTTTCCTAAATGTCCTTGGAGCTTCTAGATGCTTTGGAGACCTTTTTAGACCCTTTTACCCTTCATTAGATTGCCTCTCCGATGAGGAACCGACATTTTGCTGGTGGCAATTCGTGGAGAGCCAAACTGTGGCTGGTTGAAAAGACTGCTTTGGCAGAGGGAACTGGCGGTTCCATAGGCTTTTAGCCAGTGAAATTCCATGAACTGCCGGTTGTTTAGCTAGTTTGGGCAATATCTTCAGCTTTTCGCCCCCGTTTCACCCTTCTAGATCCGTGTTTAGCTGACTCAAAGCACGTCCTTGCACCTATTTTTAAGCTCAAATCTTCCCTTATCTTTGTCTCCTCTACCTCATATACTAACTCATCAAATTTCCTCTCGAATTCCATGTGTTTTGCTCGATTTCATGCTTCCTTTACTCACATGAGGTACCTACAAAAAATTCAAGAGAAAGGGCATAAAATCCACATAAATAACTCAAAAACTAAGCAAAATCTCATGATTAGGAGCCTAATGAGTTGGTAAATTTCCAACTCATCAAACTTCCAAACTTGAACCATTTCTTGTCCTCAAGTAATTTAATTCTTTACAGTTGAGAAAATGAACAACATGCTATACATGAGTTTTTACATCAAGGGACAATCAAGACATTCTTTCACAAGTTAACATTGCTAAGGATTAGGGAACTATGGTAGTTGTACACAAAATCATCGATCCGCAAGACAACCCAAACATTTTACACCAATTCAAGAAAAAGAAAACACTCAAACCATATTGCACAAGCTTCAATAGGTGACGACAATCATTAAACATATCGTGCATGCATTCTTTTCATTCAAAAAAGGGGCATAGTTCCTCAAAACAATTTCAAAGAGAATCTCAAGCCATTGACAATTCATATTCAAAACTTGCCTTAAAGTTCGCTACTCGCTTGCCTTAATCATACCTCTCTTTGAAAACAATGTTAAGCATGTACTCCACGGAAATGATGCCCCTCACAAGAAGATAGAATCCCACACACAATTTTAGCATTTCACACAACAGGATTATAAGATAAGACAAATGTGCGCACTCTCACAAAGAAGTTCAAGTTCATACAAATTGACGCATAGGCTTTCCCTTCGTGTATATCGCCACTAATGTAGTATTTCTATACTCAAAATCAATTAGGACTTGAAGGTCATAACGAAGGCAACGGGTAAGGGCAGGATAAATAATTAGCTTTAGTGACTAAAGCTTCCCTAATACCTTTACAAAAGCTTGTAACACCCCATCATCTTATTGAAATCACTCCACCTTATTTCTCCTTGTTCATCATCTTTATCTTTTGTATAACACAAGCCACCCTTATAACACCCCTGAATTTCACATTTAGCCTTATATATGCAAGAGATAACACCTCTTTATTATCCTTTCTCTTTTGATGATTCGAGATCTTTCAACCTATAGATTCATTCAACTCATCAACATTTTGGTGCTAACTCACTTTTAGGTTTCTCATTTTATCCCCTACTCTTTCAAACCCCCAAACTAAGGCTTTTGTCTTATATCACATTCATTTCCTTATCACTCCCACATCTCATGGTCTTCAAGCTCCATTTTTTATTATTTTATCACTAGCAATTAGGGAGGATGGGTCCCAAAGAGAAGGATTAAAAATGGTCATTAGGCTTGTAATGTGGTTTCCAAAGAAAGGGTCCAAGGCTCAAACTTTGGCTATCAAAGATTAATGTTCAAGGAGGTCATTTGGGTGAAGTGACTAACAAAAGAGGGTCTAAGATCATGTTTTAAGTGCAACCACATCTATCATTTCGCCTTGAATCACACTTAGGACAAGTTCTATACAATCATGCATACACAAGAATTAAGCTAAAAACCTCACCACACAAGGCATCACAATCCAAGGAGTTCACACACTTCCTTTGTCACATTAAGAGGATGACTTTTAACGAGCTAGTTACGAATAAACAAGACAACCAAGGAATATATAATTCATAACAAGAGCGTGCTCATTTTCATATTTAGATACCCCTCTTTTCTTCTCAACTCTCATTCATAATTCCAAGCAAGAAATATTGGTGGTACCTCCGCAATCAAGTGCACTAATGACTCAACAAGACTCTTGACTTGGTATTTTCCCTTAAGAAAGTCGCCTCTCAATCTATCATCGGGAAGTGCTAACCTGGTTCGGCAATAAAAAGAATAGACAAAGAAATCGCTCCTTGGGAAAGAACCATAGTATAAATAAAACCCTTAGAGTTTATTCAAAGACTACTATCTAAAAAGGAGATACAAACTCGCAAGTGATGAAGATTTTCCCATAAGAATGATGTCACCCAATCTATCATAGGGCCAAATCGTACATAACTTACAAGTGGGCTACTCAGACTTCACCCCTAACAAAAACAATGCATTTTCCTTGATGCCTAAGGTAAAACAAAATGAGGAATGAATGGGTGAGAGAACTCCCTGATGGTGAAGGCATCTGTTTTATATGCATTTCCCATGCTCTCCTTTTTCTTTTTCTTCTCTCACTGTTTGCCATGTTCCACACTTGTCCCTACCCTAAAAAATCAAATACAACACAAACGCAAAGTAAAACAAAATAAAAGTGAAAACGTAAAAGCACTTAGGCTGCCTTCCAAGAAGCCCCTTAGTTCACGTCGTGGCTCGATGACTCCAAATTCACCACTTGTCTCTCCGCTTTGAGAATTTGATTTGCACCCCTAGTTTCTTGTCCATTCTTTCACTCTGCTTTAGGGATGGTGGTGTAAGCATCAAAGGACCAAGCAACGGATATTGCATCTTGTGTTTCTTGGCCCTTGAAGGAGGGATGTGCTTTGGCCTTGTTGGCATGGCATACTCTAAGATGAAGACACCTTGATCTTCCTCCTCAATTCCCTTTATCAACTTGGTCTCCTCAGTTTCAATTTTGTCAACCAAGGTCAATGTTGAAAAATGATTAGAGGGCAGTTTAAGTTGCATCCCTTTCAAGAATGCTTCTCGCTTGACATCCTCCTCTTCAGGTGCACTAGAGTCCTTGAGCATGATTTGTTGGATGACATTTGGAGACTCTAGTGTCACTTCTTCAACCTTGTAATCATCTTTCAATCTCTCAATTTTCGTTGTTTGGCGCACCTCTATGACTTATTCAAAGCTCACCTCGACTCTTTCTTCATCATCATTTTGAACTTCCTCCCATGAGTCAAGTGGAGCTATGCCCTATTGTTCACTTCTTCTTGTTATGCTCCTTAATATCTCCTCCGCTTCTTCTTTTAGAGTTTCACACCCTTTTTCTTGAGGAGTTGATGATTCCATGGGCATGGAGGGGTTTTCATTCTTGTCCGCATTAGATTCCTACTCCAAAAAGGCTTGGAGCATGGCTTCTATGCGCCTACATGTACTTCTCCTTTATTCTCTTCCCATGGTTTCATTCCCTTCAAACATAGTAGAACAACTTCTATCGTTACCATATCCATCCCAATGTCTCCCATGACTACCACATATTGTGCATCTATACCCGCTATAGGAAGGAGAAGGTGCACTCATCTCCCTTCTAGGGGCATATTTGCAATATTTCCAATGGTGTGGTCCTCCACAATACGGACATGTGTCATCATAATAAGGGTTTCCACCAACAAACCTCCTTTCATTTCCTGATGCCATCATTCAACTACAAAAAAATGCCAAAAAAAAATGTAAAACAAAAATGCAAAGCTAGTTCGAATCAATAAATAACTAATGTCTTATCACAACTCAATTCCCCAGCAACGACACCATTTTTTATAACATCCAAAATACACTTCTCTTTTATGAAAGAGCGTAAACAGTCGCTGCTCAAAACAAATACTCCTGACGAGTGGTCGGGGTCGTATTCCACAGAGAATTGAGTCGATAATTCAAAAGTTATAAACTAATACAAACTAGAGCGCATATTTGTTCAACATTTGGAAAGTAAAATTGGGGGGATTTACAAAAGGAAAATTAACTAACTAATTCTAAACTAAGACTAATGGGGTGGGGGGATTCCAATTGAAGTAACCATAAGTGAGAGGCTAGGGACATTCTATGGGTGAGATCACAATTAAATCCGAAATTTTTTCAATGCCTTAGACTCAAGTGTAAATAATCTCGGTAAATGGGTAATATCAGCTTCTTAGCCTATTGACTACCTCTTTCTAGAGTTTTATCAAGACTCTAACCACAATTAAGCTTAACCCGATTAGATTTGGATTGGCAACTGCACTATTCCTAGCTATGAGCTGCCAATTAGGAATGAGGAAGTAAATTCAGCTATTTCTAGCTTAATTTTACAATCTCTTATCAATGCCCACTGCTAGATTCACTTCCAATACTTAAGTATTCTCTCATGAGCAACAGTTAAGTAAGAATAGATATACCCATATCATCATGAATGAATCTCCATTAATAGATTGAGGAGAATCTAGTAAATTTACACTAAATTAAATAATATGAAGATTAATCTAGCAATACCCATCTATAATTCAATAAGAATCCAAGAGCAATTTATCAAAATCCCAATCAAATTAACAAACTTACTATGAATGTACTTCTAACTAGAAAAATAGTAAAGCATATTTAAAGATAGAGAGAAGATACCAAGAGGATTCCCCTCACATTCATTGCATTAGCTTCACAAGTTTGCTTCACAAGCTCTTATAACAATGATGGAATTCCCTCAAAATGGGTTAAAGAAAAAGAAGAAGAAAAGTCCTATCTAACTATACAAATCTATGGAGATAAGATTTTGTTGATTGAATTCTTACCCCTTTGTTGGTGTATAATGGAGGTTATATATCTGTACGTTCTTGTGTACAACTTTTCCCAAATGTCCTTGGATCTTCTAGATGCTTTGGAGAGCTTCTTACCCTTCATTAGACAGCCTCTCTAGTGAGGAATCTGCGTTTCGTCGATGGCAATTCGTGGAGAGCCAAACTATGGCCGGTTGAAAAGACTGCTTTGGTAGAGGGAACTAGCAGTTCATAGGCTTTTAGCTAGTGCAATTATGTGAAACACCGGTTGTTTAGCCGGTCTGGGAAGTGGCTTCGGCGTTTCACCCACATTTCACCTTCCAGATTCGCATTTAGACGATTCAAAGCACGTCCTTGCAGCTCCTTTTAAGCTCAAATTTTCTCTGATCTTTGGCTCCTCCCCCTCATATGCTAACTCATCAAATTTCCTCTCAATTACCATGTGATTTTCTTAGATTTCATGCTTCTTTCACTCACATGAGTTACCTACAAAGAATTTCAAGATAAAGGACATAAAATCCACATAAATAACTCGAAAACTAAGAAAAAACTCATGATTAGGAGCCTAATGAGTTGCTCAATTTTCAACTCATCAGCTATCAACAGGTATGTAGGGTTATGAATGGGTGATTTCTTTCATACCCATGCCCAATCCCTCCCTTAAGTATGAAATTCTATGTCTAATCTATGGGGTTTTAACCCAAATGCATGAATCTTCCATTTCTATACATGGGTATGATTTGATTAAGATTCTACAATTTAAATATGAAGCATGGGCAAATTATATAATGTTTTCAATTTAAAATCATGATTTGTAGTTTTATGAATTAAAAGCCCATGGATGAGATGTTCATGAAAGATGAGATTTGTGATGAGTACATGATGATAAGATATTATGATGAAAGGCATATTTTTAAGCTACCCATATTTACAATTATGTTTTCGATATGAATTGAGTATTTCTAAGTATAATAAAGCTTTGGGAAATGCCCACATGTTAAGTATGAATAATGATTTTCCCAAATTAAGCTACCACATTGTTTTGGAGCAAAGACTCCCAATTATAATTTCAACTTGTGTTATATTTTGAGTTCAAGTTTTCCTATGTATAGCTTAACACATGGTTTTGGAGCGAAGGCTCCTAATTATTTTTTCAACTTGTGGTATGTTTTGAGCTAAAGCTTCTCATATGCATGATTCCACAGTTGAGATGTATTTGATCATTGAGTTTTGTCGATAGACGATGTTGAGCTTCGTTATAAAATGATGTAGAGAATATGCATGTTTTTGGGAGTAACGTCTAGCACCGAGCAGGCTAAGGGTTGATCACCCTATGCCTTAGAACCACGCGCCAATGTAGGTTTATACATTATTACTTTTGCCGCTATTCAGATGCTTGTGCAGGCCTTGACCGCTCAGGTCAATCAGTAGGCTATTGGGCATGTTCTGCAAAATGGCAATGCAACGGTAGCTCTAGTCAAAGACTTCTTTAGGATGAACCCACCGGAGTTCCTTGGGTCCAAGGTAGATGAGGACCCATATGAGTTCATATATGAGATAGTGAAGATCACCCAAGTCATGGGGGTGAAAGGAGTTGAGTGCGCAAAGTTGGCCTCTTACCAGTTGAAAGGGATCGCGCATATTTGGTTTCACCAATGGAAGGATAAAAGGGTCGTCGGAGCAGGTCCTGTCACTTGGGAAGAGTTCCATGTTGCCTTTCTACACCGATTCTTTCCTCGAGAGATTAGAGAGATAAAGGCAGCTGAGTTCATGAATTTGAAGCAAGGGAGGATGACTGTACAAGAGTATGCCTTGAGTTCACTCTCTTATTGAAATATGCGCCAGAGTTGGTAGCTGATTAGAGGGCACGGGTGAGTAGATTCGTCCATGGAGTAGCGCGCTATTTGGACAAGGATTGTAGGACCGCTATTCTCTATCAGGATATGTATTTCCCACGGATAGTGTTGTATGCCTAGTAGATGGAGGCGACACATCTGAGAGAGAGGGACTACGAGAGCCAGGACCGATGACAACAGATTCTCACAGCCGAGGTAGGGTGGTGGGCACCGACAGTTGACCCACCAGAGATCATCAGCCCCAACATATTCGACATTGAGAGTGCCATCCAGGCCTAGACATAATCAGAGAGAGCAAGCATCAGGCTCGAGGAGTTAGAGCAGCGGTCCCACTGGTTTTAGTATCCCAGCTTGTCACAGATGTGGTCGGGGGTACACAGTCCAGTGCTTGGCAGGTTTAGGTGCTTTTTTTTCAGTATCGAAAGCCCAGACACATGCTTAAAGATTGTTCAGCAGTCCCTCCCGCACGCTCAGCTCACCAGGGGGAGTCTACTAGCACAACTGGTAGTCAGTGCCAGAACAAATTCTATGCCTTAGCATCCCGTTAGGAGCAGGAGGTCTTCCCTGATGTGGTCATTGGTATGTTACGAGTTTTCCATATTGATGTTTATGCTTTTCTAGATCCGGGGCTACCTTGTCTTTTGTGACCCCTTATGTGGAAAGTAGCTTCGGAGTCACTCTCGAAGTCTTGTCAGAACCTTTCTTAGTTTCTACTCCAGTAGGTGACTCAGTTATAGCTAGACGGGCGTATAGAGGTTGCCCAGTCTCAATCCTTCAGAAGGTCACCTCAGCAGATTTGATAGAGTTAGACATGACCGATTTTGATGTTATTCTCGGCATGGATTGGCTATTTGCATACTATGCTTCAGTTAGCTATAGAACCTGGGGGTAGAGTTTAGGTTTCTAGGTGATCCAGTCTTAGAATGGAAGGGTAGTTCAGTTCTACCTGTAGTCATTTCATTTCCTACCTTAAGGCAAGAAAGATGATTTTTAAGGGTTTCGTGTACCATCTAGTTAGGGTTAAGGATGTTGAGTCTGAGATCCCAACTATTCAGTCAGTTCCAGTAGTACATGAGTTTCCAGATGTCTTCCCTGACGATTTGCCAGGTGTTCCTCCCGAGCGGGAGATCGATTTTTGTATTGACCTTCTTCCCGACATGTAGCCTATATCTATTCCTCCCTATAGAATGGCTCTAGCTGAGCTAAAAGAGTTGAAAGAGAAGTTGAAGGACTTGTTAGATAAGGGTTTCATTAGACCGAGCAAGTCCCCATGGGGTGCACCAGTTCTCTTTTTCCAAAAGAAAGATGGTTCTCTTCGCATGTGTATTGATTATCGGCAATTGAACAAAGTCATCGAAAAGAACAGGTATTCTTTTACCAGAATTGATGATTTATTTGACTAGCTTTAGGATGCCAAGTGTTTCTCAAATATAGATCTCAGGTCCAGGTATCATCAGCTTAGAGTTCGGGAGAGTGACATCCCGAAGATAGCCTTTAGGATGCGGTATGGTCATTCTGAGTTTGTAGTTATGTCTTTTGGACAAACGAATGGTTATACCCTGAGAACCCAAGGATCATGTCCAGAAGTGAATCAGGAAAAAAACTAGAAATTATTGCAGCAGTTACAGAACGGGTCACCTAACGACTCGTGAGGAGGCCAAATGAGTCGTCAAGTGACTCGTGGGGAAGGCTTGGGATGATAAGGGACTCAGGGTCCCCATGGGCGATTTAACGACTCATGGTTAGACACCAGGAGTCATCATGTCAGTCGTGGGGTGGTCCTAGAGTAAGATAGTAAGGCCTATCCAGTGTACTTAACGGATGGTACCTAACGAGTCGTCAGTCCTAACGACCCGTTAGGAGGGCTTTTACCAAGCAAATTGAATCTTATTGAATAATGAGGTAGTGTACGTCAGGAAAGGGCGTAAGGAGTCGTATCATGGGGGGACGAGTCGTCATGTCCTACTTTAAGATCCCAAGGGAAATTTCTAGTGGACTTGACAAAATACCAGACGACCCGTTACTCCTAGCAACGAATCGTCAGGTCGCCCCGTTAGGGTGACCTGACAGTTATTTCCTGCGATCGTAATTTCCTACACTTCTAAGAACTAAACTACATCTTTTTGAGGTCGGGACCAGGTCTTTTAAACGAGAATCATTCCTAAAAACTTCATTTCTATTCATATAATATTAGAGAGGAAGAAGGAAAGGGAATTCAAGTGTCTTCTCCAAAATTCGTCAGGAATCTACCTAGGGTTTTCAAGGAAGTTGTGAGACTCAAAATTTACAGGTATGTGGGGTTTGAATGGGTAGTTTATTCCCTATCCATGCCCATTTCTTCCCATTTCCTATGTTTAACTTGCTCAATTCTAATGCGTCTTAACCCCATTTGCATGATTCCTCAAAAGATTACATGAGCTTGTGATATTGGGTTTCATTTGTGGATCTTAAAGTGTTTGGGCTGATTTTAATTGTATATATTTTATATTCCCTAATTTAAGACCCTAAAAATATGGATGTCCAATTATGTGGGATTTTTTGTAAAATTTATGTTCATAATGATTCCGCAAGCACGATATGAAATTTTGAATTTAAAGCATGTCTTCAAGTTTTCTATTTCTCATGTTGTCATGACCATATTTTTCATGAATAAACCATTTCAAACATGATTAAGATTTTGGGCCATGCCCTAGATGGCATAAATGATTCATGAACTATGTCTTTGGCAGACTCACGGGCCCAATTCCATGGCTAGTAATATGAATTCTCAAGTATGTCATGATTCCCATGTTTTCAGTAGCCATGCATGTCATGTTATAAATTTTATGACCACGTTGTATGTTTTGGGAGTAGTACTTAACACCGAGTAGGTTCGGGGCCTAGGTTATGCCCCGAATCTCAGAACTACGTGCCACCATAGGATCAAGTTTGGGACCTCCTCAGTGACTGGCCCCTATGCCCTATGGGGCCTTCATGAGTCATATCACTCCTTCATGGTTCATACCATTGGCAAGGTATAATCGGCCTCCCGACTAGGCATACAAGTCGGAATTCATGTGTGCTCATATGAAGTATGTAGGTTATAGAAATATCCCATTGTTCCTCATGGTTTTGAAATTGCATGATTATGTTATTTTGGCTCAAGTTAGGATTTATGAAATGTTTTCCCCGCATGGTATGACTTTGATGAGTTTATGAATGTTTTTGGAAATATTGAGCCTTACGATATACTTATGGTTTCGGTTTTATGATCAATGTCCCCATTTCTATAACTTTTATGTTGTTAAGCATTGTTTTTCATACCTTACATACTCGGTACTTTCCAAGTACTGACCCCCTATATTTTTAGGATCTGGTTCATAGGCTCAGTATCGTCCCTAGTTCGTGCTCAGTTATGCTAAATCTCCAGTGGTGAGTCTTCATGATCCGAGGGCTTCATGTTTTCCGAATGTTTGGGTTAGTTGGGGTCTTGTCCCTTCAACACGTCTTTTTATGATTAGAGGCTTTCAGACTTATGTGTAGTATTTTGTCATTGATGGATGTATTTCGGTTTGTCGTCCCTTACAATTCATGATACGATTTTCAGTTAGCGTATGATTGATAAGTTAAGTCTTCCATATTTTATGAATGAATTAGTATTGTGCTCACGCAATGAGTTGACTTGGGGTCTCTCAAGGCTCCTTGTCCTGTGTCTACGATCAGGGTGTACTCTCGGGTCATCACAAACTTGGTATTAGAGCTAGGTTTAGATGTTTCCTAAGGAGTCTGACAACCACGTTAGGTAGAGTCTTTTTCATGGGTGTGAAGCACGCCACACTTATGACGAAGAGGCTACTGAACATTTTAGGAAATGTTCCCTTCTTTCATGATCTATATCGTGAGGTCAAAATTCTCTCCCTCTTTCTAATTCGTGCATTTCTCGATTGTAGAAACTTATGGCTCCTAGAAGGATAAGTAGAAGGAGGAACAGAAATGATGAAGGCCACGGGGTTGGCAATGATGATGGGCGTCAGCAAGCCCCACCTATTTAGGAGCCCTAAACGCCCGAGCCAGCTACTCATACCGAGTTTCGGGCATCTATTCAAATGCTAGCGCATGCCTTGACCGCTCAGGTCAACCAGTAGGCTATTGTGCCTGTTCCTTAGAACAACAATGCAGCGGTGGCTCGGGTCAGAGACTTTCAGAGGATGAACCCTCCCGAGTTCACCAGGGCAAAGCTGGACGAGGATCTACACGAGTTCATCGAAGGGATTTTGAAGGTCGCTCAGGTCATGGGAGTGACAAGTGAGGAATGTGTTGATTTGGCCTCTTATCAGCTTAAGGAGGTCGCTTACATTTGGTTTAAGAAATGGAGGGATAGTAGGGCAGCGGGAGCGGTCCCTACAGTTGGGATGAGTTCCGCATAGCCTTTCTCGACAAGTTCTTCCCTCGTGAGATGAGGAAATTGAAAACAACTGAGTTTGACAACCTTAGGCAAGGAAAGATGACGGTGCTAGAATATTCACTTGAATTCACTCGCCTATCAAAATATGGCCCGGAGTTAGTGATGAACCAAAGGGCGCGGGTGAGCAGGTTCGTGCAAGGAGTAGCGAAGTATCTAGACAGAGACTGCAGAACAGCCATGCTACATCAAGATACGGACTACCCACGGATAGTACTCTACGCTCAGCAGATTGAAGCAACTCATATGAGGTAGAGAGAGGCCAAGAGGGCCAGAACTGATAGCCACAGGTTCTCCCAACCTAAGCCAAGGGGTGAATTTCACCAGCAGTCCCAGCACAGGTCCACTGCACCAGCACCATCTTCAGCTAGTACTCCATCTAGGCCACTGGACGGCCAGAGGAGCAGGGCCTCAGATTCGAGGAGTCAAAACAGCATGTGCACAGAGCGCACATTCCCATCTTGTGCTACCTGTGGCAAGAACCACCTAGGGAAATGTTTGGTGGGCTTAGACGCTTGTTTCGGGTGTGGTAAACCCGGACACAAACTTATGGATTTTCCCATAGCTAGGTCAGGGGGTAGTGGAGCCCGCACTTCAGCAGCCAATTCAGCTGTCCCAGTAGCATGTCATACTCAACAGGGTGCTCCGACTGGCGGCCAGCGCCAGATCCAGTTTTATGCACTGGGTCTCGACAGGAGTAGGAGACTTCTCTTGATGTGGTTACGGGTATGTTGCGAGTTTATCATATTGATGCTTATGCTTTATTAGATCCAGGTGCCACATTATCTTTTGTGACACCTTACATTGCTAGTTACTTTGGAGTTAGTCTTGAAATCTTGTCCGAACCATTTTATGTCTCTACCCTTGTTGGTGATTCAGTCGTAGCGAGGCGGGTATATAGAGGTTGCCCTATTACAGTATTACATAAGGTTTCCTCCACAGGCTTAGTAGAATTGGCTATGACTCATTTTGACATCATCTTAGGCATGGATTGGTTGTTTGCATGTTATGCTTCTGTTAACTGTAGAACTCAGGCAGTGGAGTTTTGGTTTCCTAGTGAATTGGTTTTAGAATGAAGGGGTAGTTCAGCGGTACCTGTAGGTTGCTTTATCTCCTATATCAAGGCAAGAATAATTATTTCCAAGGGTTGAATTTATCACTTGGTTAGGGTTAAGGATGTCACGTCGAGACCCTGACCATTTAGTCAGTCTCTGTGGTGTGTGAATATCCCGAGGTATTTCCACATGACCTACCAGGTGATCCTCCTGAGAGGGAGATTGATTTTGAAATTGATCTATTACCTGACACGCAACCCATATAAATCCCTCCTTACCGTATGGCCCTAGCAGAACTAAAAGAGTTAAAGGAGCAGTTGAAGGATTTGCTAGATAAGGGTTTCATTAGACCGAGTAAGTCCCCATGGGGTTCCCCAGTGTTGTTCGTTTGGAAGAAAGATGGTTCCCTACGTCTGTGTATTGACTATAGACAATTGAACAAGGTCACCATCAAGAATAGATACCCTTTACACCGGATCGATGACTTCTCCGACCAGCTTCATGGTTCCAAATACTTCTCTAAGATAGACATTAGGTCCGGGTATCACCAGCTCAGCGTTCAGGAGAATGACATCCCAAAGACCACTTTTAGAACCTGGTATGGCCATTATGAATTCGTTGTTATATATTTTTTACTAACCAATGCCCCCTACAGCTGTTATGGATTTGATGAATAGGATATTTAAGGCATATTTGGATATGTTTTTGATCGTGATCATTGACGATATATTGATATACTCCTGAAGTGAGGAGGAGCATGCTGCACACTGATGGTAGCACTCCAGACCCTCAAAGACAACCAGTTATACGCCAAGTTCGACAAATGTGAGTTCTGGCTGAAATCAGTTGCATTCTTGGGGCATGTAGTGTCAAGAGAAGGTATAAGGGTGGACTCCCAGAAAATAGAGACAGTAAAGAACTGGCTCAAACCGGTAAACCCTTCGGAGATCAGAAGCTTTTTGGGCTTAGTAGGTAACTATCGGAGGTTCAGGGAAGGTTTCTCATCCATTGTAGCCCTATTGACAAGATTGACTCAGAAAAAGGTGAATTTCCAATAGTCAGAGGCTTGTGAGAAGAGCTTCCAGGAATTGAATGCCAGACTCACTTCAGCACCGGTGTTGACTTTATCAGAGGGTACCGATGGCTTCGTTATATATTGTGATGCTTTGAGGGTCGGATTGGGATATGTATTGATGCAGCACGGGAAAGTCGTAGCATATGCTTCCAGGTAGTTAAAAACTCATGAGAAGAACTACCCTACCCATGATCTTAAGTTGGCCGCGGTGGTATTCGCATTGAAGATATGTCGACACTACTTGTATGGGGTTCATGTAGATGTATACACAGATCACAAGAGTTTACAATATGTGTTCCCACAAAAGGAACTAAATCTTCGGCAATGGAGGTGGTTAGAGCTACTTAAAAGATTATGACATGAGTGTCCTTTACCACCCGGGTAAGGCCAACATGGTAGCAGACGCCATTAGTAGACTTTCTATGGGAACTGTGTCACATGTGAGTGAAGACAGGAAGGAGTTGGTAAAGGAGGTACGTCGACTTGCACAGTTGGGAGTTAGACTAGTCGGCTCGACTGCTGGTGGGGTAGTAGTTCAGAATGGGTCAGAGTCATCCTAGGTAACAAAGGTAAAGGCTAAGAAAGATGAGGACGTAATATTGGTAAAGTTGAAAGAAGCTGTTTAAAGTCAGAAAATAGAAGTCTTCTCCAAAGGGGGAGATGGTGTGCTTCGATACCAAGGTCGCTTATGTGTTTCGAACATGGGGGATTTGAGGAGTCGGATGTTGCATGAGGCTCACGGATCCAGATATTCTATCCACCTAGTTTCCACCAAAATGTATCATGCCTTGTGGGAAATCTACTAGTGGAATGGCATGTAGAGGGATATTGCGGAATTTGTAGCCAAGTGCCTGAATTGCCAATAGGTGAAAGTCGAGCATCAGAGACTGGGGGGTGTACTTCAAGACATCAACATTCCTACTTGGAAGTGGGAAGAAATCAACATGGAACTTGTGACAGGTTTGCCTCGTGCTCGTAGACAGCATGACTCTATCTGGGTTGTGGTGGACAGGTTGACCAAGGCTGCTCATTTCCTACCAGTCAAAACCACCGATTCGGTAGAAGATTATGCAAATTTATACATCCGAGAGTTGGTTAGGTTGCATGGAGTGCCCTTGTACATTATATCAGATAGAGGTATGCAGTTCACCTCTTAGTTCTGGAGGTCTTTTCAAAGGGACTTAGTACTCAAGTCAAGCTTAGCACGACATTTCATCCGTAAACCGATGGTCAGGCGGAGCGGACTATCCATATTCCTGAGGACATGTTGAGAGCTTGTGTCATTGACTTTAAGGGTAGTTGGGATGAGCATTTGCCTCTCATTGAGTTCGCCTACAATAAAAACTATCACTCCAGCATACAAATGGCACTGTTCGAGGCTCTTTACGGGTGAAGGTGTAGATCACCCATTGGGTGGTTTGAAGTTGGTGAGGCTTCATGAGTGGGGCCAGAATCAGTTCATGAGGCCAAGGAGAAAGTTCAGTTGATAAGGGAAAGGCTGAAAATGGCTCAAGGTCGCCAAAAGTCTTATGCAGATATGAGGAGAAGGGAGCTTGAGTTTGAGGTCGATGATTGGGTGTTTCTGAAGGTATCTCCCATGAAGGGAGTAATGAGATTCGGAAAGAAAGGGAAGCTCAGTCCCTGCTATATTGGCCCATAAAGGATTATGATGCGAGTGGGTAAAGTAGCCTATGAGTTAGATTTACCCTCAGAGTTGACTTCAGTTCATCTTGTAATTCAAGTATCACTCTTGAAAAAGTGCTTAGGAGACCCAGCCTTAGTGGTTCCAGTGGAAAGTGTTGGTGTGAAGGATAGTCTCAGTTATGAGGAAATTCCTATTGAAATCTTTGATCCTCAGGTTCGAAGACTGAGGAACAAGGACCTAGCCTCAGTAAAGGTGTTATGGAGGAATCAACATGTCGAGGGAGCCACATGGGAGGCTGAAGTGGATATGATGGCTAAATACCCCCATTTGTTCCATACCGGCTCAGCTTCAGTTTGAGGTATCAAATTTTTCCCTAAAACTCTAATCAATTTTCATGTTCTATTCATGTGAATAAGTTTGTTTTATGATATGATATATGTATATGATGTCTGAACTCTGACCAGCTATGTGGTTCTCTTCGGAGGTAATCGTTCCGTCAGTTTTCGGCTTGAATGTCAATGATTAGCATCTGTATATATATAGTGATTGTTTTTATATGGGTTTTCTGCCTATTTCTAATATTCCAAGACGAATGTTCCCAAGGGGGAGATATTGTTATACCCCGAGAACCCAAGGATCAGGTCCGGAAGTGAATCAGGAGAAAAACTGGAAAATGTTGCAGCAATTTTAGAACGGGTCACTTAATGACTCATGAGGAAGGCCTGGGATGATGAGGGACTCAGGGTCCCCACAGGCGATGTAATTACTCATGGTCAGACACCACGAGTCGTCATGATAGTTGTGGGGTGGTCCTAGAGTAAGACAGTAAGGCCTATCCAGTGTACTTAACGGATGGTACCTAACGAGTCGTCATCAGTCCTAACGACCCTTTAGGAGGGCCGTTACCAAGCAAATTGAATCTTCTTGAACAATGAGGTAGTGTACTTGACAATAGGGCGTAACGGGTCGTATCACCGGGGGACGAGTCGTCATGTCCTCCGTTACGAGCCACAGGGAAATTTCCAGTGAACTTGACGAAAAGACCAGACAACCCGTTACTCCTGGCAACGAATTGTCAGGTCGCCCGTTAAGGTATCCTAACAGTTATTTCCTGTGATTTAGTAAATGCCTTCTCATAATTTCCTACCCTCCTAAGACCTAAACTACGTCGTTTTGAGGCCGGGACTAGGTATTTCAAAGGGGAGTCATTCCTAAAAACTTCATTTTTATTCATATAAGATTAGAGAGGAAGGAGGAAAGGTAATTCAAGTGTCTTCTCCAAAATTCTTCAAGAATCTACCTAGGGTTTTCAAGGAAGTTGGGAGACTCAAAATTTCCAGGTATGTGGGGTTTGAATCGGTAGTTTAGTCCCTACCCATGCCCATTTCTTCCCATCCTATGTTTAACTTGCTAAATTCTTATGGATCTTAACCCCATTTGCATGATTCCTCAAAAGTTCACATGAGCTTGAGATATTGGGTTTCATTTGATGATCTTGAAGTGTTTGGGCTGATTTTACTTGTATATATTTTATATTCCCTGATTTAAGACCCTAAAAATATGGATTTCCAATTATGAGGGATTTTTAGTAAAATTTATGTTCATAATGATTCCGCAAGCACGATATGAAATTTTGAATTTAAGAATGTCTTCAAATTTTCTATTTCTCATGTTGTCATGACCATGTTTCGCATGAATTAAGCATTTCAAGCATGATTAAGATTTTTGGCCATGCCCCAGATGGAGTGAATGATTCATGAACTATGTCTTTGGCCCAATTCCATGGCTAGTAATATGAATTCTCAAGTATGTCATGATTCCCATCTTTTCACTAGCTATGTATGTCATGTTATGAATGTTATGAGCACGTTGCATATTTTGGGAGTAGTACTTAACACCGAGTAGGTTCCGGCCTAGGTTACACCCCGAACCTCAAAACTACGTGCCACCATAGGATCATTCTTGGGACCTCCTCAGTGACTGGCCCCCATGCCCTATGGGGCCTTCATGAGTGATATCACACCTTCATGGTTCATACCCTTGGCAAGGTATGAATGGCCTTCCGACTAGGCATACAAGTCGGACTTCATGTGTGCTCATGTGGAGTATGTCGGTTATAGAAATCTCCCATTGTTCCTCATGGTTTTGAAATATGCATGATTATGTTCTTTTGGCTCAAGTTAGGATTTACGAAATGTTTTCCCTATAGGTTATGACTTTGACAAGTTTATGAATGTTTTTGGAAATATTGAGCCTTACGAAATACTTATGGTTTCGGTTTTATGATCACGATGTCCCCACTCCTATAACTTTTATGTTGTTAAGCATTATTTTGCATACCTTACATACTCAGTACTTTCCAAGTACTGACCCCCTATATTTTCAGGATCTGATTCGCAGGCTCAGTATCGTCCCTAGTTCATGCTCAGTTTCGCTAAATCTCCAGTGGTGAGTCCTCATGATCCGAGTGCTTCATGTTTGGACTTGTTAAATTATGTTATGTTTTGCGAATGTTTGGGTTAGTTGGGGTCTTGTCCCTTTAACCCGTCTTTTTATGATTAGAGGCTTTCAGACTTATGTGTAGTATTTTGTCATTGATGGATGTATTTTGGTTTGTCATCCCTTATAATTCATGATATGATTTTCAGTTAGCTTATGATTGATAAGTTAAGTCTTCCTCCTTTTATGAATGAATTAGTATTATGCTCACGCCATGGGTTTACTTGGGGTCTTTCAGGGCTTCTTGTCCCGTGTCTATGATCAAGGTGTACTCACGGGTCGTGACACGAATGCTCCTGCAACTTTTATGGACTTGATGAACAGGGTGTTAAAGCCATACTTGGATATGTTCGTGATTATGTTCATTGATGATATCCTTATATCATCTCGGAGCGAGGAGGAACATGCTGCTTATTTTAGAGTAGTGCTTTAGACTCTCAAGGATCGGCAATTATATGACAAATTTAGTAAGCATGAATTTTGGTTAAACTCCATAGCATTTTTGGGCCGTGTGGTATCGAGTGAGGGCATAAAGGTAGATTCTCAAAATATCGAGGCGGTGAAGAATTCGCCTAGACCGGTGAATCCTTCAGATATTTAGTGTTTCTTGGGTTTGGCCGGCTACTATCGAAGATTTGTTGAGGGTTTCTCATCTATTGTAGCACCCTTGACCAAATTGATTCAGAAGAAGGTGAAGTTCCAATGGTCGGAGGCTTGTGAGAAGAGCTTCCAAGAGTTGAAAACTTGACTTACCTCAGCTTTGGTGTTGACCCTAACTAAGGGTACCGATGGATTCATGGTGTATTGCGATGCTTCAAGGATTGTACTTGGGTGTGTATTGATGCAGCATGGGAAAGTGATAGCATATGCCTTTAGACAGTTGAAAGTCCATGAGAAGAATTACCCGATCCATGATCTTGAATTGGCCGTGGTGGTATTCGCCTTGAAGGTATGGCGACATTACTTGTATGGGGTCCACATGAATGTGTTTATGGACCATAAGAGCTTACAGTATGTGTTCACGCAGAAGGATCTCAATCTTCGACAAAGGAGGTGGTTGGAGCTACTCAAAGACTATGATATGAGTGTCCTTTACCATCTGGGTAAGGCTAATGTGGTGGCGGATGCACTTAGTAGAATCTCCATGGTGAGTGTGTCCCATGTGGATGAGGGGAAGAAGGAGATGGTGAAAGATGTACATCGAATCGTAAGGTTGGGAGTTAGGCTGGTTGACTTGACCAATGGCGGTGTGGTGGTTCAGAATGGGTTGGAATCATCCTCGGTGACCGATGTGAAATCTAGAAAAGATGAGGACCCGATCTTGGTAAAGTTGAAGGAAGTCGTTCAAAGTCAGAAAGTGGAGGTCTTCTCCTATAGGGGAGATGGTGTGCTTCGTTACCAGGGTCGCTTATACATTCTAGAAGTGGGCGATTTAAGGAGCCAGATGTTGTATGAGGCTCATGGATCCTGGTATTCTCTTCATCCGGGTGCCACCAAAATGTGTCGTGACTTACGGGATATCTATTGGTGGAATGGCATGAAAAAGGTTATTACAGAATTCAAAGCCAAGTGTCCGAACTGCCAACAAGTAAAGGTTGAGCATTAGAGATCAGGAGGTGTGCTTCAGGATATCAACATTCCTAATTGGAAATGCGAAGAAATTAATATGGATTTTATTATAGGTCTGCCTCATACACATCGATAATATGATTCCATTTGGGTTTCTATAGACAGGTTAACCAAGCGGCAAATTTTTCTACCGGTTAAAACCATGGACTCAGCGGAGGATTATGCAAAGCTATATATTCGGGAGTTGGTCAGATTGCATGAAGTGCCCTTATCCATCATTTCCAATAGAGGTACTCAATTCACCTCTCAGTTTTGGAAGTCATTTCAAAACAGGCTAGGTACACAGGTTAAGCTCAACACAACATTTCACCAGTAAACGGATGGTTAAGCGGATTGGACAATCCAGACTCTTGAAGACATGTTGAGAGCGTGCATGATGTACTTCAAAGGTAGTTGGAATGATCACTTTCCCCTGACCGAGTTTTCCTACAATAACAACTATTACTCTAGTATTCAAATGAAACCGTTCGAGGCTATCTACGGGAGGAGATGTAGGTTGCCCATCGGATGGTTTGAAGTTGGGGAGGCGGCAATGATAGGGCCAGATTCCATCATGAAGCAATATAGAAGGTTTAGTTGATAAGAGAAATGTTGAAAACTGCCTAGAGTCGCCAAAAGTCTTATGCGGACGTAAAAAGAAGAGAGTTAGAATTTGAAGTCGATGACTGGGTATTTCTGAGGGTGTCTCCCATGAAGGGAGTGATGCGATTTGGAAAGAAAGGGAAACTTAGTCCTAGTTATATTGGCCCGTATCTGATAGTGAGACGTGTTGGCAAGGTGGCTTATGAGTTGGAGTTTCCTTCAGAATTTGCTTCTGTGCACCCTGTGTTTCATGTATCGCTTTTAAATAAGTGTTTGGGTGATCTAGCCTTAGTTGTCCCAGTGGACAGTGTTGGTATGAGAGACAGCCTTAGCTATGAGGAAGTTCCGGTGGAAATACTGGATCGGCAGGTTCGAATGCTAATGAACAAGGAAGTAGCTTCAATTAAAGTGTTATGGAGGAATCATCATGTTGAAGGAGCTACATGGGAGGCTGAAGCGGATATGATGGCTAGATACCCATATTTGTTCTCTACCGGCTCAGTTTCCACTTGAGGTATCAGTTTTGCACTCAGACTTTATTTAGTTTCATGTTCAGTTCATGTGCACAAGATTCTTTTACATATATGGATGTGTATATGATTCATGAAATCAGTTCAGTTATGTGATTAGAATCAGATGTAGTCATTCCGTCAGTTTTTGATTCAAATGATCAGTATTTGGATATGATGATTGCATTTTCTCTGCTTTTCTGTGTGTTTTCTAACATTTGAGGATGAATGTTCCCAAGGGGGAGATATTGTTACACACCGAAAGCCCAAAGATCAGACCCGGGAATGGAAAGAGATAAAAACTAAAAATTTTGCAGCAGACTCAGAACGTGCCATGAGGAGACTTGTGAGACCAACCCACGGGTCGTGATGTGACTCGTGGGGAAGGCCAGGGAAAAGAAATCGGAGGCTTGAGAAGAGGAGACCCCACGGGCATGAACACGACTCGTGGCTAGGCCCCACGAGTCATTGGGTCAGTCATGGGGCGGGGAATTAAGAAAAGAAAAAGGAAAGGGGCAGCGGACTTGACATAAGGACCCCTCGAGTCATGGTCAGTTCCCACGATTCGTGGGGTGAGTCATGGTCCAAGCAGGAAAAGTTTTTGTCGGGGCTCAGGCAGTGTACCTTACGACTGGCTCCACAAGTCGTGACCTGGGACCACGAGTTGTGAGGTCCCTTATTGGGACCCCCTGACAGTTAATTTCTGCGAATTTAGTAAGGACTTTTCCGTAATTCCTAAGTTTCTAAGGCCTAAACTATGATATTTTGAGTTATGAATAGTGAATTTTAAAGGGGTTAAGTTCATTTTAGGCCTCATTCATTCATGCATGCAAGGTAGAAGACTTGAGAGGGTGATCAAGCTTAAAATTCATCAATTTCTTTTCAATTTCCTATTGGGCATCTAAAGAAGTGTTAGAATCAGCTACCAACAAGTATGTAGGGTTATGAATGGGTGATTTCTTTCACACCCATGCCTAATCCCTCCCTAAAGCATGAAATTCTATGTATAATCTATGGGTTTTTAACCCAAATGCATGAATCTTCTATTTCTGAACATGGGTATGATTTGATTATGATTCACGATTGAAATATGAAGCATGGGAAAATTTTTTATAATGTTTTTAATTTAAAATCATGATTTGTAGTTTTATGAATTAAAAGCCCAGGGAGGAGATGTTCATGCAAGATGAGATTTGTGATGAGTACATAATGATGATGAGATATTATGATGAAAGGCATGGTTTGAAGCTACCCATGTTTACAATTATGTTTTCAATAAGAATTAAGTATTTCTAAGTATAATAAAGCTTTGGGAATTGGCCACATGTTATGTATGAATGATGATTTTCCGAATTAAGATTACCAAATTGTTTTGGAGCAAAGACTCCCAATTATAATTTCAGCTTGTGGTATGTTTTGAGTTCAAGTTTTCTATGTATAGCTTACTACATGGTTTTGAAGCAAAGACTCCCAATTATATTTTTAGCTTGTGGTATGTTTTGAGCTAAAGCTTCTTATACGCATGATTCCATATTTGAGATGTATTTGATCATTGAGCTTTGTCGATAGATGATGTTGAGCTTCGTTATAAAATGATGTTGAGCATATACATGTTTTTGGAAGTAATGTCTAGCACCGAGCAGGCTAAGATTCGATCACCTTGTTCCTCAGAACTATGCGCCAATGTAGGTTTATAAATTATGACTTTGGTACCTCCCTCGTGAGCTTCCCCTGCCCGAATGGGCCTTCAGCTTGATATCGATATCACGGTATCATCCCTAACCCTAGAAAATCTTTGGACGGCTCTACTCACTTGAGTATGATAGTTGGGACCACATAAGCTCTATCGTGGTATGTCAGTTAAAAGACGAGTCTCCCATTGTTCCTCATGATTTTAGATATGCTTATTCATTACTCATGAGATATATATACATATGCATGTACTAGAGCAGGTTTGACTCAATGTTCATCTTACTTATGAGTATCAGAATTCAGCTTTGAGTCAATCGATTCAGTTATGATGTTATGAAGTTATGTTATGTTATGTTGTGAAGAGATCATGATTTCAAAAGAATGCATGCAAGTCCTACTCTCTGATTCTTATGTTTATGGTTACCTTATGCATTGTCTTGAAATGATTTTATTTGCTTTAGTGATTTTACTTACCTGGCATACTCGGTACATTCCACGTACTGGCCGCATACTCTATGTTGTATCGTTTCATTCTACAGGACCTAGATCTCAGATTTAGCCCCGCTCGTCAGCTTATCAGAATTAGCACTCTTATTGTGGGTGAGTCCTTATTTCCCAAGGACTAGACTATTCAGCTTTCCTTTATGTATTTCAGTTTCAGTTTTGTTGAGTTAGTTGGGGTCTTGTCTCATCAACTCGTCATGTTTAGAGGCTTTTCAGACATCTGTATGTATTTAGCTTCGGATTTCGTATGCTGATGTTATGTTCAAGTTAGACTTTAGCTATGAATATTTTATCGATTATTTAGTTTCTTGATTGAGATTAGATGTATGCTTATGCCATGGGTCAACCTAGGTTCTCTTGGGGCTCCTTGTCCCGTGTTACAATCTGAGCCTCCGTTCAGGTTGTGACAACTTGGTGGTGGCAACCTTGCTATTATTTCAATTTTTTCCTTGTCCACCTCTATCCCTTTTCCAGAGATTTTGTGACCCAGCACTATTACTTCTATGACCACGAAGTGTGTAACACCCCAAAATTTCCCTAGTCCAGACTCATACCTTGCAAGAAAAATTCAAAAGAAAGCCAAGAATTTTGTCTCAGAACGATTGAGACAATGAGTTATGGTCAGCTCCAACAACTCGTTGTGTTAGTCATGGTCAGTAGTGTTTGGTCTCTCCAAAACCCACGAGACAAGGCACGACCCGTTGCGAGAAATAATAATTTGTCCTATCAGTCATTGTTTCCCAAACGCAGAAATCCTTCCCAGGACCCCACGATTCAACCAACGAGTCATTGTCAGAAACAACAACCCGTTATGAGAGTCGTTGGGCGAAAAACCTAGAAACTAACTTCCAGTGACAACAAGTGGAAACAACGACCCGATATTTCCCATAACGAGTCGTTGTCATCACCCGTCGTGTACACTTTAAGAATTTTTAGAAATCCTTCCAATGAACATAATGACTGGACACAACGACCCGTTATGCCACCAACGAGTTGTTATGTCACCCATCGACAAACCCTCCAGGTTTCCTCGCATAGTGACCACTGGAGGAACCCATGACCCGTTGGTTCACTCAACCAATCTTGGTGACCCCCGTTGCCAGATCCAATGTTTCCAACCCCCAGGCAGTAGGACCAATGAGAGGTCCCAACGAGTTGTGGTCACAACCAACGATTCCTTGAGTGACCCGTTGGGTCCCTGTCTGTAAGTTTCCAAATTTTTATTCAAGGGATATTTTTGTAATTTTCCACCTAATTAGTCCCTAAGGTATGTTATTAAGTATTATTTCAGAGATATTAGAGGGATTGAATGGTCTTCCCCCTCATTCCCCATGTTAACTCTTAGAAAAATGATCGTACTTCTTCTCTCAAGCAAGAAATAGGGTTCCTCATCAGTGCAGAAATTCAAGCCTTCTTCTTTAGGGAATTCTTATCCAGGTATGTGGGAATTCAACAAGGGAATATTTATTCCCTTGTGTCCCAAAAAATCTTTGCTATTTTTTCTCTATCAATTCAGCCCTATGGATTCGAAATGTAGAGACTTGTCAGTCTAATTTCATTTAGATTTCAAGTAGAGTATTTCTCATGGTTTTTAACTGCTTTATTATTCCCTAATTATAGAAATATATCAGAATTGTATCTTGTGAAATGATCTAGCCCTAGTTCCCAGTTCAGTAGAAGTTAGAATCTTGCGTGTTGGATTAGTTTCCCCGTAGCTTGATTCTATCATATTTGAAATCCCCATATTATTAGTGTATGTAAAAATTTTAGTCAGATATTTACATGTCCATCCTCATTCAGATTTTTAGCATATTCAGTATTGTCCAGAAATATCAGCTAATCAGTTTGGCTACAGTTAATTCTGAGGTGTCAATGATGCCTCCCAGTTATCAGTATTAGACTCAGTATCATATTTTAGTGGTTCTTTAGGCGGTCATTACACTTCCATATAAGCAACTCTAACCAGCCTTAGGACCCCAGATTCAGATTATAGTTTGTTCTTTAGACGGTTACGACACTTCCAGATTAGCAGCTCTGACAAGTCTTAGAACACAAGTTTCAGAATTCGATCCGTTAAGACTCTCAGGGTACTTCCAAATAGGTATTCTTGACTTAGTCTCTACCCCAGTTTTGAGCTATTAGCTTAGTAGTCAATCTAGGACTATCCAGTGGGAGTAGGACTTGGCACTGAGTAGACCGGGGTTCCAGCGCACCTAGGTTCCCAGAACTACGTTGCCACCATAGGTTATTTTTATTGGCCTCAAGGCCCCAGATCTGTGATCACTCAGTTCATGCCTTTATACCCTAGCAAGGTATATTGGGTCCTATCGATGGGGTGTATACATCGGACTCCACGTCTAGCTCACGTGGTTATATGTCGGTTATGGACTCTGCCACTAGTCAGTTCAGTCAGTCATAGATTAGCTCAGTTAGAACAATTTCAGACTACTCAGTTCTGATCAGTCCAGTACAGTTTTTCAGAATAGTATCTTAGATTTAGGGCATGTCTTTGACCATCTCAGTATATCACAGTTTATTCAATTTCAGCATTTCGGCCGGTCATTGCATGTCTTTACAGTTCATTTATTTTATGCTTCATATTATGGTTTCTCCTACTTACTTAGTACATTCAAAGTATTGATGCATACCTTTTATGCTATATCATTTTATGATACAACTGTAGGTTCTTAGTCTCAGCACCGTTAGCAGATCGCATTCAAGAGATTTTAGCTGTACCAGGGGTGAGTCCTCATCTTTCGAGGATGATGATCATTTTCTTCAGTTGTTTTTCTTCCAGTTAGATTTAGAGTTAGCTGGGGGCTCTCCCCAGCAACTCGTCAGATAGATGGCTTTCAGACACAGACACAGACCCGGATTTTCATTTTTGCTTTAGTTGTTTAAACTTTGTGATTTAGTTATTCTTCATGAATGGTTTTATTATTTTAAAGATTCCTATATTTATTTTACTCAAAATGCCAGTGTTATGATCGACCATGGATTGACTTGGGGTTACTTGTTACTCCAAGTACTGTGTCTCTTCCATGGTATAGACTTGGGGCGTGACAAACTTAGTCTCAGAGCACTAGGTTTAGAGTATCCTAGGATGTCTGAAAGCCGCGTCGAGTAGAGTCCTTTTCATGGGTGTGAAGCACACCACACTTATGACGGGGAGGGAATGAGCCGTTATAAGGAAAAAATCCCTTTTGTTCATACTCTTTATCGTGGGTTGAAGTTCAATTCCAAAAACGTTCTCCTAACTCGTGTTCTATTTCGTTTTAGTGAAATCATGCCTCCACGGCATGGTAATGGAAGAAGGGATGACAACACTCACTAACCTACCCCACCAACTCCAGAAGCCCCTCAGAATGACCCAGTGTCCTCCGTAGAGTTCAAAACGGCTATCCCGCTGCTCGCACAGACAGTCACGAATCAGGTGAACCAGTAGGTGGTTTCGGTCAATACTAATGGGTCTACAACAGCTGCTCGGGTTTGGGACTTCACCCGAATGAACCCTCTAGCTTTCCATGGATCGAAGGTGGGAGAGGACCCACAGGAGTTCGTGGATGAGATTAGAAAGATCACCCGAATTATGGGTGTTAGCTCCTCTGAGAGTGTCGACCTGGCTATCTACCAGTTGAAAGGGGTAGCCCAGATATGGTACGAATAGTGAAAGCAGAGGACACTAGCGGGAGAAGAACTGGTGGAACGGGAGGAGTTCACTACAGCCTTTTCAGATAGATTCTTCCCTCAGTAGCTCAAGGAGGCTAAGGTGGTTTAATTCATGAATCTGAATTAGGGAAATTGGACGGTGGAAGAGTATAAATTGGATTTACAAGGTTGTCTAAATATGTTCCAGAGATGGTAGCCGAGCCAAGGGCTCACATGCTGAAGTTTGTTAATGGAGTACCGAACTTGGTCCTTAGGGAGTGTAGGACTGCAATGCTTATTAAGAATATCAATCTTTCCAGCCTCATAGCTCATGCCCAACAGATTGAGGTATAAAAACAAAAATACTTGGAGCGAGAGAACAAATGGGGAAGGATTGACTAGTCAGATTATGGTCACTAGAGATCTGATGGTAGTAGCCGCCCACAATAGTTGCAGAGGGCTCTAGCACCCACTTCAACTAGTGCCCCTACTTTCTGGTCCTGCAAGGATTGGAGGGATGGAGCATCTGGCTCATAGTCCCGGAGTCATAGTGCCAGCAACCGCTACAGCTATCCAGCTTGCCCTAAGTGTGGCAAGAACCATCCAGGAGAATGCCTTTAGGGCCGAGAGGGTTGTTTTAGATGTGGACAGCTTGGTCATCAGCTCAAAGATTGCCCATCAGTAGGAAGGGGGAGATCACAATCCACCGTTTCAGCAGGCCAACACTTTAGCTATGGATGGCGTCCAGCGCCACAACCGTTTCTATGCTTTGTCCTCTCGTCATGATCAAGAGAGCTCATCTGACGTGGTCACGGGTATGTTACTCCTCTTTCATCTAGATGTATATGCCCTACTAGATCTAGGAGCCACATTATCGTTTGTGACTCCCTATGTAGCTGTCAGTTTGATATAAGTCCAGAAGTCCTCTTAGAACTTTCTCAGTCTGCACCCAGTTGGCAAGTCAGTTAGAGCCAGCTGGGTGTATAGAAACTGCCCAATCTCAATCTTGAATAGGGTCATTCCAGCGGATCTTGTAGAGTTAGACATGGTTGACTTTGGCTTCATTCTTGGCAAAGGATATCCACAAGTTAATTCGGTTAGGAGTACAGTTGGTTGATACAAGTAAGGGCAGAGTAGTGGTATAAAGTGGATCAGATTCCTCATTGGTAGTTGAAGTTGAGTCAAGGAATGATGAAGATCCCATACTGCTTATACTGAAGGAGGTGGTTCTCAGAAAAAAAGTGGAGGCTTTCTCCGAAGGGGGAGATGTTGTACTCTGTTACCATGTGATCTTGGTCATATTTACATGCCCAAATAATATTTTATACCTATGTTTTACCAATGTTGTACCTTGCTTTAAGAATAATCTCATGTATTTTGTGTAATTTGTGGCCATGGACTAACAAATATGATTACTCTCTTTATAGGTTGAAATTGTCAATGTATGGATCTCAATGTGAAGATAATGGTCCTAATCTTGAAGATAAATGTTAAGGGACAGATTATGGATTATAAGACAAGCTAAAAAGGACATTTGGAGTTAACTTAGTGCCATGGAGAAGCATTGGGGCATTCAACAATGTGCCACGAAGCAAAGAATTAATTTATATGAACAGCGGCTGCAAAACAGTGAGCATCCCTGACAGCAATGTGTCACGGAGGAAATCTCCGCGATGGGCAGCATGGCACGAAGCTGTTTCATCACAGGCCAAAATTTGCATTTTTCCAACTTATTATAAATTGAACCCTTATCTCTAAAAATCATTTATCATGAAATATTTTGAGAACACAAAAAGGAGCGAAGGGAGAAGTGAAGAACTCTACCTAGGGTTCGTTATTTTTAATTCTCTTTTAACTACTCTTGTAAGTATCGTACTCTAATTATGTTGTTTTAGTATTTGTACGAACATGGGTGGCTAAAACCCTTCCTCTAGGGTTGAGGCCACATGATATGATTGTAATTGCATGAATTCTTCTTTGGTTTGAGTTTTTAGTTGTTGATTTGTCTTATATTTTTCATTATTATATTTTTATGCTTGATCACCATGAAAACAAACTTGTTAAGCTTAGGTAAAAGCTCAGAAGAGTAACCTTAGGCTAGAACACAAGAATGTAGGAAGCAAGTTCTTATCTTTATGATAGGATTCTTGGTTAGGATAGAAATTATACCTAATTTTCCTTTCTTGGTTAGTAAAATGGGATGATTGCTACATACCGACTTAGACTTGTCACATCACCGCTCGTAGAAGTAGTTGTGAAGCTAAGTTAGGTTAAATGATTAGAGGTAGGAAAAATCCATAATCAAAGGCATAAACCCGGTAAACCACATCCACATAGTTAAATTGCTCACGAATTAGGACGTCACATCCCCGCTCAATGATGTAGGTGTGGGACTAGTTTGTTGTGTTTAGTGGCTCAAACGACCATGAACACTACATTTTAATTATGTGAGACAACAACTGAAGTTTTCACACTCGAACCATGGTGAATTGTAGCATTGCGTGTTAATCAGGCCTTAACTCTAGTTGCTTCTTGTATAGTTTCTCGACTGTTTTGTGATCACCCCTAGATTTAATTAGAATTTTCAGAAATTTCTACAATCAATACTTTTGAAGGTTAAATCAGCACTTGAACTTGAATATTCGCTGAATTAGTCCAGTCCCTGTGGGTTTGACATCCGGCTCTTAAAAGGGGCCACTGTATTACTTGTACGACCGCATATGCTTGTGCGTGCGCTGGGGCGCAGATAAGTTTTTGGCGCCATTGCCGGGGACTAGCAAAATTTGTGAATTTCTTGTTTTGTGTTAGTGTATAATTTTCTAAGTGTTGAAAAATATATTTAGTATTTTTAGATTTATTTTATAATTATATTTAGTTTGATACCCTACTTGACATGACACCATGGAACATAAATGGGTTGAATGGTGGATACTCATATTTCAGTGAGTCCAGTCGGAATTATGGAGGACTCCATCTGTGGAAACATTGTCCTACTTGCAATATACGTGGTGGTCAGCTTGGCCATTGGAGTGGTTTTCCAAATTCTTATGCCCCTTCCCCAAGCCCCTACTATGATCCTTCTGTTGTCTTTCATGAGTACCGGAATGATGAAAATGAGGACTTGGAATACCAAGCTTAGATAGAAAACATGTTAAAATAGGTCTTTGAGCAGACAGAAGTGATGAGCGAGCAGATGGAAGTAATGGGGTTTCAGACTAAGGAAAATGGAGAGGCCCTAGAAATGATAAGAGCCAAGTTCACAGAGTTGATAACTGAGGCTGAAGTTTGTGTTGATTTGCAAGTAACGGTCTTAGCCAATACTCAAGAGGGACTGCAAGGAGAAGAAAAGGGTGAGTTCTCAGAACAAACTCAACAGTTAGAAGCTCCTAAGAGCCTCTATTATGGTCTCACACATATGGTCAATCCAGTCATGAAAGGAGAGATAGAGTTCCAACCATTTGACATTCATATCGAATCAGATGTTGATGTGGAGAAGGTGTGCACAAGTAAGGAGGTCAAACAAAATGCAGTTTCAGAGTTGAGGTGTATTGTACCCCACTCGAAGCAGTTCTTGACATTAAGTTTGGTTGACAACCTAGAAATAGAGTCTTCCAAGCTTGTAGAGAAAGGTCTAGAGGAGGAACTAGTCCCGTATATTTTGAAATATGCTGATTTTGAGAAACAAAATGACTTCACTTACGTAAGGGCCAATAAGTGCCATAGGCGACATCTACTGCTTGCTCCTTTCATTTTTTCACCACCACCCCTGGTGCATAAGAGGAAACTTGAAAAGAAATTAGGCGTGGGATTCATATCGTCAAAGTGGAAGGAAAAGTGGTAGAACCTGATGCGTCGTGTCGCGACGTAAAATCAAGCACTGCTTGGGAGGCAACCCAATAGTACCACAAGTACAATTTTCTTTTTCTATTGTTTCGATTTTGGGTTATTTTCACTTTTTATTTTGTTTTTGTGAAGTAAGCACCGGAAAAAAGGAAAGTCTGAGTACCCTTAGAAGTAGAAGCTAAGGAGCATGTTAAAGCACAAGTGTGGGATTGAGGATCCCCAAGATGAAAAATGGGCAACGCATGCTGCTAACTAGGCATAGAGGCCTCAGGAAGTATCTCTCACCTTTAGTCTTGCTTTTAAATGATGCTTTGGGGACATAGGATAAATTAAGTTTGGGGTGAGGGGTAATTTCAAATTTTGTGCTAAGTGATTTCAGGTGAATTTGCTTCTTGGTATTATATTGTTTGATGAAAAGTTGGAGTTGAGAACATTTCACCCACCATTTGGTTTTTCTTTTCGGTTCTTTTCTAAAGGAGGGAACTTTGAACCGAGAAATAAAATTTTTCTGTATCTGTACATAACAAATTTAGTCATAGTTAGGGACTTTTCCCAATGATGGATGGACGACGACCGTCTTGAGGAAAAATTAGTCAATAGGTTTTTAGTTTTGAACCCTTAGCTAATTGATAGCTTGATGTTCTTGTTGAGTGATATACATGATTGTAGGATGATAGTGTTTTTAATTTGGAAGCATGTGTAGCAGTTGTATAAATTTTCTTGAGACACCTAGGCTCGCAAATATGACTCTATATGCTTAAAAGCTTAATTCTTAATTCATGTGACTAGCTGTATTGAGAGTCTGTATGGTCTGTCTAGAATTGAACATGTGTAGTAAGTGTAAGATTCTTCATGTATTCCATGCTATCATGTAGTGTCTAGAAGATTTTCGGTGTGTTTGCAAAGCGAAATGAGGAATGTTAATTGTAGGAGATGATGTAGACATTTATTTGAATGAGACTATTTTCATCCTATGCGTTACCTACCCTTAATGCATAATCCTAATCATCCCCATTGAATCTTTAGCCTATTCATTGATTAGCCACATCAAAAGCTTAATCCTTTTCTTTTAATAGAACTAAATTTGATCCAAAATTCCTAAGCGCTTAAGTGAAAAATTCAAAAGGGTTAAGGAGTGAGACTCTATAAAAAGAAGAGAAATAGTAGTTGTGGAAGTTGAGGGAAAGATTAGAGGTGCACTTGTTTAAAATCCCTAAGTGTTGGTAGGGAGTAAAAGAACAAAAGAATGAAAAAGTTGCTTAAGTACTCCTTACTAATAATATAAGTGTTCTTAAAAAATGGGGAAGCAAAAAAGGAAATTGAGAGTGAAAAGAACAAAAGGTGAAGTGAAAGAAGAGAATGTGCTTAATGAGCAAGTGTGATGTATTAAAAGCTTTGGGGAAGATAGTCACTATTACTGGCCAGTTTAGTACCTAGCCGTCCCTTAGCTTAAATTACAACCCGATAAGTCCTACTTGATCTTACTTTCAAACATTCCTAAATTAGTCGAGTAAAACACTAAGGGAAAGCTTATGGGTCAGTACGTGATGAATGAGAATTCATTGTAAGAATGAGTGTAATTGTATTCATATACCCATACATGTTATAATTGGAAAACTTGCGAGTGAAAAATGGATATCTTTGTTGTGAGGGCACATGTTTGAGGAAATATAGAATTCATGTTGGACTTCTTGATTGGCTAATGTGCATGAGTTTGCTGTGGTTATAGAGTCGATTCTTGAGGCTAGGAGGTCTTAAATTGGTTTTATTGGATTTGAATTGTGTGATATATTATATATATAACATGATTTATTTGAACTTTCCATCTAAATCAGTCATTGTAGCCTTAATTTGCGTCGTCTTGCGTCAATTGGTAATTTGTGAGTCTTCCTTGTGAATGAGATGTAAAGAATTTGTTCGAGTATGAACAAGGATTTAAGTGTGGGGCAGTGATCTTGAGCATATTTACATGCCCAAATACTATTTTAAACCCATGTTTTACCCATGTTGTACCTTGATTTAAGAATAATCTCATGTATTTTCTATAATTTGTAGCCATGGACTAACAAATATGATTAGCTCTCTTTGTAGGTTGAAATTGTCAAAGTATGGAGCTCAATGTGAAGATAATGGTTCTAATCTTAAAAATAAATGTTAAGGGATGGATATGGATGATGAGACAAGCTAAAAAGGACATTTGGAGTTAACTCCGTGCCATGGAGAAGCATTGGGACGTTCAACAATGTGCCACAGAGCAATGAATTAATTTATATGAACAGGGGCTGCAAAAAAGTGAGCATCTGCGACTGCAGAATGTCACGAAGGCAAATCTCCGCGATGGGCAGTGTGACACGGAGCTGTTTCACCACAGATCAAATTTTGCATTTTTTCAACTTATTATAAATTGAACCCTTAGCTCTAAAAATCATTTATCACAAAATATTTTGAGAACACCAAAATGGAGCGAAGGGAGAAGTGAAGAACTCTACCTAGGGTTCGTTATTTTTCATTCTCATTTAACTACTCTTGTAAGTATCGTACTCTAATTATGTTTCTTAGTATTTGTATGAACATGAGTGGCTAAAACCCTTCCTCTAGGGTTGAGGCGACATGATATGATTGTAATTGCATGAATTATTCTTTGGTTTGAGTTTTTAGTTGTTGTTTTGTCTTACATTCTTCATTATTGTTGTTTTTATGCTTGATCACCATGAAAACAAACTCATTAAGATTAGTTAAAAGCTCGGAAGAGTAACCCTAGGTTAGAACACAAGAATTTAGGAAGAAAGTTCTTATCTTTACAATAGGATTCGCGATTAGGATAGAAATTGTACCTAATTTTCCTTGCTTTGTTAGTAAAACAGGATGATAGCTAGACACCGACTTAGAATTGTCACATCACTGCTCATTAAAGTAGTTGTGAAGCTAAGTTAGGTTAAATGATTAGTGGTACGGAAGTCCCTAATCAAGGGCACAAATCCCGTAAATCACATCCACGTAGTTAAATTTCTCAGGAATTAGGACGTCACATCCCCGCTCAATGATGTAGGTGTGGGACTAGTTTGTTGTGTTTAATGGCTCAAAAAACCATGAACAGTGCATTTTAATTATGTGAGACAACAACTTAAGTTTTCACACTCGAAGCATGGTGAATTGTAGCATCGCATGATTATCAGGCCTTTACTCTAGTTGCTTCTTGTATTTTTTCTCGATTGTTTTGTGATCACCCCTAGATTTAATTAGAATTTTCTGAAATTTCTATAATTAACACTTTTGAAGGTTAAATTAGCACCGAACTTTAATATTCGCTGAATTAGTCCAGTCCCTGTGATTTCGACATCTGGCTCTTAAAAAGGGCCACTATATTACTTGTACGATCGTGTACGCTTGTATGTGCGCTGGGGCTCAGACACCAGGGTAGGCTGTGTGTACCAGATATAGGTGATTTGAGACAGTAGTACTGGCTAAAGCACACAGTTCGAGATATTCCATCCACCCAAGTGTTACTAAATTGTATTGTGATTTACGAGAAATTTACTGGTGGAACGGCATGATGAGAGACATCGCATAATTTGTGGCTAAGTGCCCGAACTGCCGGCAAGTTAAGATGGAACATCAGAGACAGGGAGGTATGACTCAGGATATCAGCATACCTACAAGGAAGTGGGAAGAAGTAAATATAGATTTTATTACAGGTCTACCTCGTACTCGTTAGTAGCATGACTCAATCTGGGTTGTAGTAGACCGGATGACCAAGTCAGCACATTTCCTCCCAATTAAAACTACAGACTAAACTGGGGATTATTCTAGGCTTTATATTCGAGAATTGGTCAGACTTCATGGGGTGCCCTTGTCCATTATTTCATATAGAGGTGCCTAGTTCACCTCGCATTTCTGCAAGTCTTTTTAGAAGGGACTCGATACCCAGGTCAAGCTCCGCACAACTTTTCACCGACAGACAGATGGACAGGCAGAATGAACTATAAAGACCTTGGAGGATATGCTGAGAGCGTGTGTAATTGATTGCAAGGGCAGTTGGGATGATCACCTACCTCTCATTAAGTTTGCGTACAACAACAACTACCACTCTAGTATCCAGATGGCCCCATTTGAGGCATTGTATGGTAGGAGGTATAGATCTCCTATCGGCCGGTTTGAGGTTGGTGAAGCTACTCTAATTGGGCCAGAATCAGTTCATGAGGCTATGCAGAAGGTATAACTTATCAGAGTGAGGTTGAAAACAGCACAAAGCCGTCAAAAATATTATGGTAATGTGAGGAGAAAAGAATTAGAGTTTGTAGTGGATGATTGGGTTTATATGAAAATTTCACCCATGAAAGGGGTGATGAGATTTGGGAGGAAAGAAAAACTCAGTCCGAGATATGTGAGACCCTACAAAATTCTAAAGAGAATTGGCGGTGTGGCATATGAGTTAGAACTACCTCCAGAGTTAGCATCAGTGCTCACAATGTTCCATGTGTCACTATTGAAGAAGTGCATCAGTGATCCAACTTCAGTTGTGCTACTAGACAGCATGGAAATAAAAGATAGTCTCTCTTATGAAGTGGTCCCAATTTAGATCCTTGACCATCAGGTTTGTAAGTTGAGGAACAAAGAAGTCACTTCGGTGAAAGTTTTGTGGAGGAATCAGCTAGTTGAGGGAGCCATGTGAGAAATAGAAATACACATGATGGCCAGATACCTTCACTTATTTCCTTCCAGTTCAGTTCCAGCATCAGGTACTAAATCCCTCCTCAATACTCTGTTCAGTTTCATACTCATCAACTCTATTTAGATTTTCTATGTGCATTATAGTTGCATCAGCTCTGTTAGTATGGTTAAGTCATCGCAGAGTTAGTTACTCCTTCAAAAACCAGCTCATAGTCTCAGTCTAGGAATTTCAGCTCTTTTCCAAGTTTTCCTGTAACTTTAGTCTTCATTCGAGGAAGAATGATCCCAAGGGGGAGATATTGTAACACCCCAAAATTTTTCTAGACTAGACTCAGATCTTGCAAGAAAAATTCAAAAGAAAACCAGGAAATTTGTCTCAGAACGACTGAGACAATGAGTCGTGGTCAGCTCCAATGACTCATTGTGTCAGCTGTGGTTAGTAGTGTTTGGTCTCTTGGGAACCCACAACACAAGGAATGACCCATTATGAGAAACAATGAGTCTTCTGATTGGTCGTTGTTTCCCCGATGTAGAAATCCTTTCTAGGACCCCACGACTCAACCAACAAGTTGTTGTTAGAAACAATGACCCATTGTGAGAGTCATTGGGTGAAAAACCCATAAACCACCTTTCAGTGACAACGAGCGGAAGCAACGACTAGTTGTTTCCCACAATGAGTCATTGTTATCACCCATCGTGTCCACTTTGAGAATTTCCAGAAATCCTTCCAGCGAACATAACAACTGGACACAACGACCTATTAGGTCCACCAATGAGTTGTTATGTCACCCGCCGTCAAACCCTCCAGGTTTCGCTGCACAGTGACCACAAGAGGAACTCACAACCCTTTAGTTTACCCAACAAGTCGTGGTGAACACCTTGCTAGATCCAGTGTTTCCAACCCCCAAGCAGTAGGACCAACGAAAGGTCCAAACGAGTCATGGTCACAACCAACGACTCGTTGAGTGACCCCTTGGGTCCCTATCGGTCAGTTTGGAGCTTTTTTATTCTAGGGATATTTTTGTAATGTCCCACCTAATTAGTCCCTAAGCTACTTCATTTTAGAGGGATTAAACGTTCTTCCCCCTCATTCCCCACGTTAACTCTTAGAAAAACAATCATACTTCTTCTCTCGAGCAAGAATTAGGGTTCCTCATCAGTGCGGAAATTCAAGCCTTCTTCTTCGGGGAATTCTTAGACAGGTATGTGGGAATTCCATAAGGGAATAGTTATTCCCTTGTGTCCCCAAAAATCTTTGCTATTTTTCCTCTATCAGTTCAGCCCTTTTATGCTATATTGTTTTATGATACAACTGCAGGTTCTCAGTCTCAGCACTGTTAGCAGATCGCATTCAAGAGGTTTCAGCTATACTTGGGGTGAGTCCTCATCTTTTGATGATGATAATTATTTTCTTCAGTTGTTTTTCTTTCAGTTAGATTTAGAGTAGCTGGGTGCTTGTCCCATCAACTGGTCAGATAGATGGATTTCAGACATAGACACAGACCCATATTTTCATTCTTGCTTCAGTTGTTTAAAATTTGGGATTTAGTTATTCTTCATGAATGATTTTAATATTTTAAAGCTTCTGCTTTGTTTTTACCTAGAATGCCAGTGTTATGATAGACCATGGGTTGACTTGGGGTTACTTGTGACTCTAGGTACTGTCTCATCCAGGGTATAGACTTGGGGTGTGACAAAGTGACATTTCTCCCAATTTAGGACCACATTAGTTTCTTCGCATCTATTCAATACTTTTCCCAAATGCTTGAGTCAAGATTCGAATGGTTCACCCACAATTGAGAAGTCTTCCATAAATACCTCGATGGTATCCTCCACCATATCTGTTAATATCAACATCATACAATTTTGGAATGTGGCTAGTGCATTGAACAACTCAAAGGGCATTCTCCCAAAAGCAAATGTTCCATACGGGCAAGTGAAGGTGGTCTTCTCATAGTCTTTCGAGGCTATAGTAATCTGATTGTACCCCGAATAACCATCAAGAAAATAGTACCAACCTCTACCCGCCAACCTATCAAGCATTTGATCAATGAATGTCATCGGAAAATGGTCCTTCAGGGTCCAATGGTTGAGCTTTCGTTAATCCATGCATACACGCCAACCTGTGATCGGTCTTGTCGGTATCCACTCATTTTTCTCATTGGGCACCACTGTGATCCCACCTTTTTTTGGCACACATTGTAACAGGCTTACCCACTTGCTATCCGCAATGGGGTAATTTAAAATAGCATCTAGCCACCTGATAAGAGACTCCCTTCCCCTATTGTTTTATGCATTTGATTCTCTATTTGGCCCACTTCAAACAAAATGAGAAAAAAGGGTTTTTCCTCTTTTACTACTTCTTGCATCGGTGGATTCAGTCGTCACTGATGCTCTATGCTTGGCACAAAATTTTGCTCGAGCTAGATTTTGTGAGTGCATATGCCTGGGGGGATCCTGATGATGTCAGCTATGGTCCATCCAATTGCCTTTTTGTGCCTTTTCAATACTGTAACCAAAGCTTCTACTTGCCAGACTGTCAAGTTGGCTGCAATAATTACTGGCAAAGTATTATGTTCCCCCAAGAATGCATATTTGAGGTGGGGAGGTAATGCCTTAAGTTCCAGAACTTGTGGTACCTCCACTGATGGCTTTTCTGGAGGAGTTAAATGGTTCTTCACGTCAAGGTCTAACTTCTTCGGCCTAAAGTAATACGACCCCATTCCTTTTAGAGAATTTATCAGTTCCCTGTACTCCGGTACTTCATCTCCCTCATAATTCGTCAAGACATCTTATAGTGTTTCAATATTCATGATCTCTCTCATGAGCACTAGTAGCCTCTTGTCTTCCATCTGGGTGTTCATAGAGGTACCTTCCTTGGTGTAACCTGAATGGATCACAGAAGAAAAAAAATGTAAATGGGGAAATAACAACAAAAAGTAAAACACAAGCAATTAATCTAATCTTAGTCGTATTCTCCAACAACGGCGCCACTTTTGATAACGCTCAAACTCATACTCCTTATAAAGTATGAAGAAAATGTTGTTAATAAAGAACCCAACAAAGAGGTTGGGGTCGAACCCACAAGGAATATGGTAAGAACTAGACTAATGTCGATATTTAAGCTTTTTGGTGTGTTATCTCCAAATTGGGGGGTTCATAGATAAACAATTGTAAAAAAAGCGTGAAATCAGTTGTTGTTTATTAAGATTTGCAATTAAGTAGGGTAAGTGTTCCCCATGGGCTCATAGCTAATTTGGGTTTACACTCGTGATCAATCCCAATGCTTACTTGTAGAACTGATAACTAGGGTTCGTCCAAATGACTGCTTCGTCCCTATTGGATGACTATACTCAATCCCGGGTTAAGTCTCATGAGTGATTTCAATTGAACCATTATCAATTTGTTCCAAATTAACTATCCTGCGACCGCAATTCAAGTTATACAATGATCATAAAAATCAAGGCTTTGCTATAATTCTCTTTTCCTAATCTCTACTTCTCTAGGTTCAAGAAAGTAAAAAAATTCGGGAAAGTCTTAACGTTGCGCTTCGTTAAGAAACATTAATGATGAAGAGAATACAATACAAGCATTTATCATAGATTTCAAATCACTTTGTGTAACCCTTGCTCGTTAATCCATCATGGTTCCCACAACCCTAGTTGTGGAGTTTTTAGCCCCTAATGGTTGTAAGATTATGATTAGTATTCATAGACAAACACATAATTAAATACTTACAACGATGAGGGAAAGAAAACCTTCTTTGAATATTTAAAGAAAATATGATGATCAATTTCAAGAACAATTGAGAAATCCAAGTAATGATTCTCAAGAATTGCTCTCCAATGTTGTCAAAAACTAATGAAAAACTTGATAACAATCACCCTAACTAATTATGACCGTCCTTGACCTATTCTTAACAAAAAAGGTATTTATATAGACAATAAAATCCTTTTCCTAAGTTAACAGGAAAATAACTAAATCTAGCACCGACACATCCTATGACTCATCATACGACATGTAACAGAATTGTACATGTTGTGCTTTGTCTCGTACATCCCTTGTCTTTTGCAAAATTCGATAAGTGTTGGCATCTAGTACGACTCATAACATGACCTCATGAGTCATACAATCCATTCGTGGTTTTTCTCTTAGAACTTTGGCATCTTCTGAAGTTTTCTACGATTGTCTTCGTACGCCACGTACCTTGCTCCTACAACTTTTGAAAGCCTTTCATATCATGAAAACTGCCACTGAAGCATTCCACGGCTCCTGGTGCGGTTCATAGGTAGATGCTATGATTCGTAGGTGCTAGCCGTATCAGGAGAATTCCACTGTGCAAATTTCTCTGATGTGGTAATGCCTCAGAAGCACCAAGAGCGTTTATTAGGTATCTGCTTAGCGACCATCTACAATCTTCTCAATATAATGGTAAGTGACTTTGTTTCAAAAGAGAGCCCAACTTAATCACTGATCTTTTCCTCATCCCAGTACGACCATGATTTAGGACCTTAAAATCATCACTAAAGGAATATATGCTAGGAATAACTTCATTGGTAGATGGATCAAGGTGATTTTTCCCCCCTTTCCTTTTCTTTGTCTCCTTGCCAATAATCAGAGTGGTAGAAGAAGAGCTCAATGAAGAACCAAACATGCCAGGTAGGGATAAAGACCAACAGGAAAGGGGTGGAGCAACAAAGATCCATAGAATCAATAAGAGGGTAAGGTAGGGAGATATTTGGAAGTAGGATAATGAAGCCACAAAATTTGTAGATCTGAGGGGAGGCCAGCCTAAGTTACCTCGGGCACTGAGTTATGGATGAAGCAAACACGTGTCAAAGGGTGACCACACATAAGAGACAATTTGTTCTCTTTAAAGAATAAAAAGGAGCGTTGTGGGCAGGTGGCTAGTTTCTTTCTCTTTTCATCTTTCTTGAATAGCTGAACATCGCACTTAAGGATGGACGGACTATCCATATAGGGTAAACATTGAATGCAGACAGATGGCGTTACTGGTAGGATTGAAGCAGTGCACCGAGAGGACAAGGTCGAAGGATCTCAATGTGGGACTTAAGGGAAGCCAGCTCATACCTAGATAAGAATGTGGGGGAGGGGTCATCGCCCCTAGTGAAGTGATGTAGAAGAAAATAAATACGAGGCAAAAGTGTCAGATGCTCAAGTGTGCGAACGAACTCGTACGAATTTGAGCCAGATAGGGATATTGGTTGGCACCTTCCAAATGAATTAGACATGTGGTGTAAGGATACAGGGTGTAGTACTTTAGATTTCTCATGGCATTCCCTTATTGCCTGAGGCCTTCATTTTTTCGCCTATAAATAGTTGACCTTCTTCTTTTGTAAAAGAAATCAGACTCTATTCTCAAAAATAAAAAGATATTGGTAATAAACTATTTTCTTGGGCTCTAGCATTTTTCCTTATTCGGTCTTAAATTTTCTTAAATTATTAGAAGTAGCTAATCTCAAGCGGGAGGTTAAGGTCTTGGGTGCACTCACAGTTGCATTGTTTACACCTGGATTTTTTTATCTCGATCTTATCTCACTAGTTTACTCTGCATTTTACTTGTTTTCATCATATACTACTAACCAAACTACTAGTAAATTTAATCTAAAATAGGATTAAATCATAATGGGTGTTCTTGACCCCTATAAGTTTAATTGTACCTATTCAAAACAATGTTGTCACTGCTTCTTGATATTTTTGACTAAGGATAAAAATTTCTTATTTAAATGATCCATGTAATTTCTTTTGGGGAAGTTTGCTTGTATAAGTCAGACTTTATTACTATGAATTAGTGTTCATTTCATCATAATTTTACTTCATCCATTTTACCTTTAATTTTGGATCTCTAATATATTTTATCTCTCTTGTTCCTCTCTTTTTTTATAAACAGTAAAGGTGAGACAAGTTTCGTGTTAAACCTCGATGTTGCTTGTCTTTGTCATTCTTGCATTATGTGTTGCGCCTGAGACTCAACATACTATTTATATCAAGTAAGCCTGTCTTTCACAAGCAACAGATTAGAGGACTAAGTAAATAGGCTCAAAGCCTAAACTGTTAAGCAGGAGCAGGTCCATGAAAATCTCAGGCTGAGACTTGAGTATGATAGCAACAACAGTGATTGCTTAAAGCCCCAATTAAAATTTTCTGCATTTTTATTTCTTTATGTGTTAATTTTTTTTGAATTAGATGAACCAGCTCTAACAGATATATAAGCACATGAATTGTTATTTTCATTTCTCCTCCCAAAATAAATTTATTTATATTATTTAAATGCGTACTTTAGATTCAGATTAGCAACAAGATCAAATAGATTTTAACTTACATTTCTCTTTTGAAACTATTAATTATTTTCTAAATGAAAAGATATCAGAAAAACAGAGAAGTATAGCAGTGGAAGTACATTTTTACTAACCTATTCTAGTTACATTTATAAAATTTGGAAGAAGCAGTAAAAAAATACAATCCCAGTAGATTCAAAGAATTACTGATATTAGAACTAACTTCTAAATAATAGGAATAAATGGCTAACAATTAATTAACTAGGACTTATTGAAAACTAAGGCAGTAAAAATAAATTTACTGCAGTTGAAAAGAAAATTCCTAACACTCCTCCTTGCTTTAGAAGCTGCAAACTCCAAATTTTTTGTCTAAGAAGCTCGAATTTGCTGGTTAAAAGCTTAGTGAATATATCAGTCAATTGTTCTTCCATCATGCAATAAACAAGAGTTATATCCCCATCATTTTTCACTTCTCTCAAGAATAAAAATTTAATATTGAAGTGCTTAGTTTTCCCATGAAACATAGGATTGTAAGAAATAGCTATTGTAGCTTGGTTATCCACGACCAGTTCAATGCTTCCTATCGGTTCTATGCAAATCAACTAGAATGTTCTTCAGTCACAATGCTTGATTTGTTGTTGCTGTAGCTGCCATAAACTCAATTTCGACAGTTGATTAAGCCACAACATCATGTTTCTTACAACTCCATGAGAAAATTCCAAAACCAAGACTAAAATAGTTCTCTAAAGTACTCTTCAAATCATCCACGAAACTGCCCCAATCACTGTCAATGTATGCAAAAAGCTTCACATGTTGACTCTTCTAAAACTTCAGTCCATAGAGGATGGTTCCTTTGATGTACTGCACAATTCTTTGGGCTACCTTCAAATGTACTTCACTCGGACAATGCATGAACCTTGATAGAACACTTGCAAAATACAATATATCAGGTGTTGTTGTTGTAAGATACATCAAACACCCAATGAAACTTCTGAAGTATGTTTCCTCCACTTTTCCAGCTCCAACATCTTTTCCTAGTTTCTCCTTTTGGTTCATAGGAGTATTCATCCCTCTGTGATTTTCCAATTAATTTCTTGAGAATTTGCTTTGCATATTATTTTTCCTTGTTTTCCTTGTACAATCTCCATTTCAAGGAAGTAAGTCATCAAATCAAGATCACTCATAAAGATGCATCATATCTTGCTTGAACTCATCAATAAGCTTTTCACAACTCCCTATGATTAAAAGGCTATCCACATAAAGAGAAACAACAAGAATCTCAATGTTATTGTGTTTAGCATATAATGTGAATTCTGAAAGACTTTTTTCAAAATCGAGGCCAAGAAAATGATCATCTTTTTGACTATACCAAGCTCTTAGTGCCTGTTTTAAACCATAAATAGCTTTATGTATTCAGTAGACTTCTTTTCATTTTCTTCTACAAACAAAACCTTCAGGTTGCTCAACATAAATTTCTTCTTCAAGAATTCCATTAAGGAGATTTGGCATCCATCTAATGCACCTTCCACCATGTTATGTAGAAATAGTAAGAAGCAATCTTATCATGTTGAGCCTAGCAACTGTATCAAAAGTGTAAAAATAATCAACATCAAAAAATTGTGCATAACCCTGAACTACAAGCCTTGCTCTATGTTTGTTGATTGAACCATCAACATTTAGTTTGGTTCAAAATACCCATTTTACCCAATTATATTTCTATCTTGAGGAATATCAACAAGCTGCCACGTATTACTTTTTCCAATCATAAACAGCGCCTCCTCCGTAGCATTTTTCCATTTAGGGTCTTTGAGAGCATCTTCAGGGTTAGCAGGTACACATATTGAAGCGTTGCTTTGTGATATATGTCACAGAGCAATCATTTTCCCTTACCTGGTGGATCATCCTCCCTTTCGTTTAAACACGAGCTTATTTTCTGGACGAAATCCTTTGAGTATTTCCAATTCCATTCTTCATTTTTCATGAAGTTGACATCTCTGCTAATAAGTATCTTCTCAACTTCTAGTTGAAAGATTTTGTATGCCTTCGAAACAGTACTGTACCCAATAAAAATGCCTGTGGAAGCCTCTTTGTCTACTTTATCTCCCATAACCTAAGGAACATAAGTAAAACAAATACAACAAACACTTTAAGAAAATGTAGCAAAGGTCTGTACCCATACCATGCTTCAAAAGGAGTTTGATCTTTCACAACCTTCGAGGGAAGTCTATTATGAAGGAATACAGTTGTACTTGTTGCCTCTGCCCAAAACATCTTTGGGAAATTTTTTTCTTGCAACATACATCTTGCCATCTCCATAATAAATCTATTTCTTCTTTCACTAACTCTATTTTTTTCTGGAGTATGAGGAGCAGTAAGTTGACTTTCAATCTCTGATTCCTCATAAAATAGATCAAATTGATGAGAAGTATACTCCTTGCCTTTATCAAATCGTAAAATCTGAACTTTGCAACAACTTTCATTTTCCATGTTCTCTTTGAACTTTTAGAAAATGCTCTTGACCTCAGATTTGAACTTAAGAAAATAAATCCAACATATCAGGTCTAATCATCAATTAAAATAGCATAGTAAAGACTACTTTTAAGTGAAGGAGCCGTTTGGGGCACTCCAATATCAGTGTGAACCAGCTACAACTTTCTTGTTATTTACCAAGTTGCCTTTGAAAATGGAAGTCTACTTTGTTTTCCAAATTGACAAGCACAACAATTTGTAGACTCACAGCCAGGTTAGGAAGGTTCTCCACTATCTTCAATTTTTCTATTTTGAGAAGCTCTTGATAATGATAATATTTGAGTCTCTTATGCCATGATTCAACAATATTTTCTTTTGCTGAATGCACCATCTGCTCTTCCTCTAATCGAATTAATGAGAAACTTCTACCTCTCATTTTGACTTTAAACAAGTCTTGTCCGGGGCTTTCTTGATCATGTAATATTTATCTTTGAATTGCAATTTGAAACATTTTTTTTAATAATTGACCAATACTTAACAAGTTTTTGTCTAAGTCAGGTACATAAAGAACATCAGAAATTATTTTAGTACCTGATTATGTTTCAATTGTAATGGTTCTCATTCCTTTTGGTAGAATACGAATGCCGAGGCCTATTCTAACTTTTGCAACTCTAGTAGGCTTTAAATCTTTAAAAATCTCTTTATCATAAGTCTTATGATTTGTGCATCCGCTATCGATCAGTGATGTTGGGCATATACTTATGCCCATTTTCCATATTTTTACCCATCTTTTACCTTGTTTTGAGATGTTTATCCTTATGAAATGCATGATTTCGTGAATGTATGTGTTAAATGAGCTAACAAGTATTTTTAGACGATTTTAGCAGGTAACATATGGAAAAAGACTTTAAAATGTTCCAAGGTGTGAAGAAGAAAGAATTTGAGAAAATTGTCCTGGTGAGATAGTTGGCGTGGCGTGCCAACCACCAAACATCAAAGAAAATTGTGCTTAGATTGGTGCTATGGCTGGCATCGCGCGACAGAGCTCGAACTCCAAAAGAATTTTTATCAACACCTTAGCGAATTGAGTGGAGCGGCTCACCAGAGAGGTTTCGGATATGGAAAATTTTTCTAAAACTCTGGTGTAGTGGCAGAAGTGGCGCGCCAGGTCCCAGAGTTGTAGAATTTTGACAACACCTTGGTGAGATGGCTGGTGCGGCACGTTAGACACTGAACTTCAAAGGAAATTCAAGCCATGTTTGGCAAGATAAGTGGTGCAGTGCTCCAGTCTGGCCGGGATGGAATTTTTAAGTCTAAAAGCTGAACTACTTGAGGGAAAAAGAGTCATTTGTTATCTATCTCATAAATACCTAGTCTAGGACATTTGTTAGGCATCTTTCGATAGATTGGTCAATTATATGCAACCTTTTTTAGGGTAGAGACAAGAAGTTCATTTTCTTCTAGGTTTTTCTTCTTTACTTTAACTTTGTTAATTCGAATGATAAATTCTTGGATTTTACACATGAACATGAGTGGCTAAACTCCTGTTTTGGGGGTTTCACCATGGCTGATGGTTGTAGTCTGGATATTAATTTATGCTAGATTTCAATTCTTCTTTTCAAGGTTTTTTATGCTTACTTGATTCATGCTTATTCGTTAGATTGATAACCTTTTGAATATTATTTGTTAGCTCGTTGGTTGAACTTGGAAGAGGGAACTACTAAGGGTTAAAAGGATGCATAGAATAGGTTTCAATTATCTTGTTCAATAGCTCAAGAGTTGATTTCATTATTGAAGATAGGGGTATACCCTGCAACCCTTTTAGTTGAGCCAAGTAGCTTCAAACATTGTCTCATTTTACTCCTACAACCATAGGGATATAGGTGTTAGGGTTCATGAGATATTTTTTAGCTATTCGAGAGAATAATTGAGAAGTGAGTATGTGACTTGAAATTACCTATCGTAGAAGAATGTTTTCTAGCATATTCGAATCCTAGAACTCAACCTTAAAGCAAAAGTGCCAAGATCCTGGATTTATATCATCACTTGAATTACAAACTCTTGCAAACGAATTTAGTTCTTGATTTAATTTACTTTCCAAAGTCCGTTGAATAATCCCAAAACCATTTTCCCATTTTACTTATGTTTTCTAAATAGTGAAATAAATGTTCAAAACATAAGCAATTAATCTATCAAGTCTCTATGGGTACGATATCAAGACTTCAGCATCCTATATTACTTGATGACCACATGCGCTTGTGTGCGCTTGGCGACATCATGTTTTTGGTGATGTTGCCGAGGACTTAAATTGATTGATTATTTGTGGTTAGGATTTTTATTACATTATTCTTCACTTTACGTTTATAACACTATGTCAACAACTAGAAGTCAGGGAAAACCCTTGGCTCACTTTGATCCAGTAATTGAAAGAACTTTATGTCGGTTAACAATGGCAGAGGACAATGAGCAAGCATAGGGCAACAATCAAGGCAGGATTCCAGTGCATACTTTTGCTCAGCCAAACTTGGAAAATGCTTTCAAATCTATCATCAAGTCGGCCATCATAAGAAACTAAGAGTTGAAGGAGGAACCATGCGGTTGGTTCAAAACACTTGTTAAGATCAGGGCAAATCGCATGAGGATCCCTATAGGCATTTGATGACATTTGTGGAACTTATTGAGAATTTTCACAATCAAAATGTTTCGAATAAGTATGTTAAGCTTACTATTTTCCTATTTTTACTGATTGGAGAAGCTAAGGAGTAGCTTCTGAATGAGCCAACTAGGTCCATTACTACCTGGGAAACTCTTTCCAACAAGTTCATAAATAGGTTTTTCTCTTCGAGGAGAACGAAGGAGCAAGATGATTCTTCCTATAATTTTTCTTTTTGTATCTTCTACCATCTTCATGTTTGGCTGGCAACTCTTCTTCTCTAATTCCATCTTCTCTCATAACCCTTCTTTTTTCTTATGCCTACAAGAAATTCCACAATTCCGCCAACGTAATTTTGGACAGATCCTTGGTAATTTCCAAAGTGGTTATGGTGGCTTCAAATCTTTCAGGTACAGTAACCAGAATCTTTTCAACAATACGAGAGTCTTGAACTCGGAATCAAGTAATCTTACTTTATTTTCTATGTTCATTAGCCTATCAGAGTGCTCCTTTATGGTTTCTGACTCCTTCAACATTTGCAACTCAAAGTCCTTAATAAGATTCAACACCTACGCCTTTGATACAATCATCTCCTTCATATTTTTCCTTGAGATAATCTCAGATGGCTATTACTGGTTTTAGAGACTTAATACTAGTGATAATTATTTATGAGATTGCCGAAGAGAGATACACCTTTGCCTTAGACTTTTTAGTCCTTTTTGTCCTTGTGATTCTTGATTTGAGCTACTGTTGGATTTCCGGGTAGTGGAATAACTTCATACGTGTCATGATCCGAGCAAAGGCTCAGATCTAGACACGAAACCTAGGACCATAAATGGCTCCAAGTGGACTTGTGGCATGAACATGATAACTAAAGCCCAACATAAATAATGTGGAAAACTAAATTCTGAAATGGCGAAAGTCTGAACAATTGATAAGTCTAAACAACAAAATATCAAACACTGAATCCAAAGCTTAATACAAAACTATGTTCGATAAGCCTCTAGATACTGACGAGTTGATGGGAAAACACCCCAACTAGCTCACTAAAAGACTAAAACTGAAAGACGATAATAACAAGGCTAACTGAAGGTCCTCGATGGATGAGGACTTACTTGCAAGACTGGATACGCTAACACTGAGAATTGGCTTGCGGCGGGACTGAGCCTGAATTTCTGAGCCTAGATCATGAAATAATATAGCATAGAGTATGCAATCAGTACTTGAAATGTATCAAGTATGCAAGGTAAGTAAAACAACTGAGCAAGTAAAATTGAAAACATGTAAATCATAAATCATTACATCATATGATTCTGATAGTAATGCTTGCTTGCTATTAACTAAAAACATGATTAGACTTAACTGAGTCTCATAACTGAATCAAATGACCCAAAGCTGAAACTGATAATCATAAGTAAAACTAAACATTTGGGTCAAACCTGTTGAAAACATAATATCATAACTGATGAACATGCATAACTGAAATCATGAGGAACAATGGGAGACTCATCATATAACCAACATTACCACGATAAACCTTACGTGGTCCCAACTATTACACTCAAGTGGGCAGAGCCATCCAAAGCCTTTCCAGGGCTAAGGGCGCTACCATGATATCAATATCAAGCTAAAGGACTCTTGGGGGAAGGGGAAGATCACAAGGGAGGTCCCAATGAATCTTATTGAACCTACATTTACACGAAGTTCTGAGGTCGGGGTTAGCTGAACCTCTAGCCTACTCGGTGTTAGACATTACTCTAAAAAACATGCACATTCTCTCCATTGTTTTTAATAAAGATGAACCATCATCTTTCGATGAAGCTGATCATAATAATATATACATAGTATGAAAACTGAACATGAGGAGCCTTGGCTCAAAATATACCACAAGCTAAAAAGTGGGAGTCTAGACTCCAAAAACCATATGGTAAGCTAATTTCATAAGATTTAGTCAAATCATGAAGTCGTACATAGATCATGTGGGCTTCCCCAAACTTTATCATGCTTGAAATAGACTTGATAGTCAAAATTATGGATATATACATGGGTAATTCATAAACATTCTTGAATACTAGAAATGTCATCATTCTTGGAAGCATAGATCATAAATTCAACCTTTCATGAAACTAGCATAATTGGGAATCATACACTTAAAACTTTGAAATATAATTTGTAATGAAAATCATTATAAAATATTTCCATGAATCTTAAAATATCATTAGAAACATGAATAGAATTGACCCATGATAGAAACATAGAGAATTTCATTAATTGGGTTAGAACCTGATGGAACCATGCACTTGAATTCATGAATTGAGAAGAGATTTGGGCATGAGAGTGAAGAGAAACTCCCATTCATAACCCTACATACTTTGTAATTTGGTTTTACACTCTTCCTTGAAATCCCAAAGGGATTGGATAAGAAATTGAAGAGTTATAGGCTTGATCTCCTTAGGAATTCTCTAGTCTTGCATGCATGGGGAGGGAATAGGTTATAATAGATTAAACCCTCTTAAAACCCTCCAAACTGAGCTTAAAATGACGTAGTTTAGGGCTTAGGAGCTTAGAAATTAAGAAATTTCCCTAAATAAAATGCAGGAAAATTATATACTTCTAGGTACCAAGATTCATCCTATGGATTGTACCTAGATCCTTTGAGTCGTGGTTTCCTCGTTTTGTAGCCTCTGATAAAACCTGAGTTCTGAAGTTTTCCATGGGTCACACCACGACTCGTAACTTCATCTAGCAAGTTGTAGGATCCATTCGTTACCACAATTGGGAGAAATTCCCTACTCCTTTCTATGAGTGGGAGCAACGACTCGTTGTCCCTTATAGTGGGTCGTATCTTGACCCACCAGCCAGCTCTACTACCCTAGACCCCAACCAACGGGTCCTTACTACGATTTATGGTTCCTTTCCATGGGTCGTACCTTCCCTCCTGACAAACTAGAACCAAACAATGACTTTGACCCACGACGTGTATCATCATTCCACGAGTCGTTACTGGACTCATTGCTACCAACTTATCCACAACAACTATTGACCATGAGTGATCCTATGGTCCATTGGTCCTTTCTACGAGTCATACCATGAGTCGTCCCGAGTCAAAATTTTAGATTTTTTTATTCTGATCATATTCCAAATCCCGAGTCTAGTCTAAGGCACTTCTTGGGTATTATAATATATTTCTCTTGGGAACATTCATCCTTGAATGTGGGGTAAACATACTGAATAACTGGGGAAAATATTTGTCATCCCAAATACTAAATATCTAAAGCTGAGAACTAACGGCATAACTGAATCTGAACTGAAATACATGATTGAACTGAATTCATAAACCATACATACATGCACTGACATGAAAAAAACGGGAAGAGATGAACTAGATAGGAAACTTAATAGAGTATTAAGGAGGAAACTAATACCTCAAGCTGGGACTAGGATAAAAGAGAAAAGATGCAGGTATTTAGCCATCATATCTGCCTCGGCTTCCCATGTAGCTCCCTCAACATGCTGATTCCTTCAAAAGACCTTTACTGAAGCTACCTCTTTGTTCCTCAATTTCCAAACCTGATGATCAAGTATCTCAACTAGAATCTCCTCACAACTAAGGCTATCCTTCACACCAATGCTCTCCACCGGAACAACCAAAGCCGGGTTGCCCATGCACTTCATCAAGAGCGATACATGGAAAACTGGAAGTAGTAAAGCCAATTCTAAATGCAACTCCAACCATAGGCCACCTTGCAAACACGTCTCACAATCCTGTATGCTCAAACATATCGGGGACTAAGCTTCTCCTTCTTTCCGAATCTCATCACTCCATTCATAGAAGACACTTTCAAAAACACCCAATCATCAATTTCAAATTCAAGTTCCCTCCTCCTCACATCCGCATAGGACTTTTGATGAATTTGATATGTTCCAACCTTTCCCTTATAAGATGGACTTTCTTCATAGTCTCATGGACTAAATCTGGCCCTATCAATAAAGCTTCATGTAACACCTCGGAAGGGCCTACGTATAGACTTGGGAGTTGAAGTTGAAAACTATAGAAAACCTAGAATTTTGCACCAGTATGACTCGAGGTATGAATCGTAGTGAGGACCTACGACTTATGGCTCGAGTCGTGATGAGATCGGGAGCCTGAGGTTGTGTCACGGGCAGCCCTACAAATTGTGGTGAGATGGTATGACTCATGGTTAGGAGTTGTAGTGGAGTTCCCAGGGGTGACAGGGTGAGTTGACATGGTTCGTGGTACGACTCGTAATATGTAGCTACGAGTCGTGGTGAGGAGTTGTGGTTAGGTCGTGTTTGTTTGGGTGGATGGTACCACAGTTGACTGTACGACCCATAGGATGATGGTACGAGTCATGGTTTATCAATGTGGCCAAATTCAGAAAGTTGGGAAAAATGGTTAGGTCACAATGAGAGGTAACCACGAGTCGTGGCGTGATGGTACGACTTGTGGTCGGGGCTAGAATTATTTTTCAAGGAAGTTTCAATAAGGGAAAATTCGACTTTTCTACACTTTTGGGCCCTAAACCACGTCATTTTAAGGTTGGAACAGGGTCTTTAAGGGATGAAAACTCCTTCTAAGTTCATTTTAGCAATTGCAAGTGCTAGAGAAGGGAGTAGGAAAGGTTTCGAGAAATTTTCTTCAAGTTCTTCAAGTTTTCACTTAGGGTTCTTCAAGGAAGTAGGAATAACAAAATTTTCAGGTAAGTGGGGTTTTGAATGGGTAGTTTCGTTCCTATCCATGCCCAAATTTCTCTCAATTTATAGGTTAAAGCTGCCAAACCTTTATGGGTCTTTATGAATTTGCAAGATCCTTTAAAATTTGAAATGAGCTTACTGTAGCATGTCAAATCTGTAAATTTTGAATTTATTTGGGATGATTTTACTTGTTTATTCTATAATTCATGATCTAAATCTCTAAAAGTATGGATGCTCAATTATGGGGAAGTTTTTGGTGAATTTCATGGTCAAGATGATTCCGAAAGCATGAACAAGTTCTCTTACATTTTAAGCATGTCTTCAAGTTTCGGTTTCTCATGCTATCATATTCATTTACTTATGAATTTAAACATATGAAGTATGTTTGAAACTATAGGCAATGCCCACATGTCTCTTATGAATTACACTATGATTTTGGCCAACTCACGGGCCCAATTCAATGGCTAGTAATACAAATTCTCAAGTATGTCATGATATCCATATTTTCACTAGCCACGCATGTCATGTTATGAGCATGTTGCATGTTTTGATAGTAGTACTTAACACCGAGTGGTTCAGGTCCTAGGTTTAGCCCCGAATCTAAAAACTACGTGCCACCATAGGTTATGTTTGGGACCTCCTCAGTGATTGTCCCCTACACTCTACGGTGTCTTCATGAGTGATATCATGCCTTTCATGGTTCATATCCTTTGCAAGATATGGACGACCTCCCGACTAGGTTTATAGGTCGGATTCCATGTGTGCTCATGTGGGGTATGTCGGTTATAGAAATCTCCCATTGTTCCTCATGGTTTTTAAGTGAATTCATGATTATGTTCTCTTGGCTCAAGTTATGATTTATGAAATGTTTTCCTCACATGCTATAACTATGACAGGTTTACGAATATTTTTGAAGTACTGAGCCTTATGATATACTTATGATTTCCTTCTTATGATCATATTGTCCCCACTCCTTTAAGTTTTATGTTTTCAAGCATTGTTTTGCATACCTTACATACTTAGTACCTTCCATGTACTGACTCGCACATATACAGAATCCAATTCGCAGGTTCAGCATCGTCCCTAGCTATTGCTAAGACTTGCTCAGTATACAATGGTGAATCCTCATGATTTGAGGGCTTCATGTTCAAAACTTGTTTATCTTTTGATTTAAGAATGTTTAGGTTAGTTAGGGTCTTGTCCCTTCAACCCGTCTTTTATTATTAGAGGATTTTAGACTTATGTGTAGTATTCTATCATTTATGAATGTATTTCGGTTTGTCATTCCTTACATTTCATTTTACGATTTTCAGTTAGTTCATGCTTGAAAAGTTAAGTTTTTTGCCTTATATGAATGAATTAGTAGTATGCTCATGGAATGGGTTGACTTGGGGTCTCTAGGGGCTCCTTGTCCCGTATCTACGATCCGGGTGTACTCTCAGGTCGTGAAAAACTTGGTATCAGAGAAATAGGTTCAGATGTGTTTAAGGGAGTCTAAAAGAAACATTAGGTAGAGTATTTTTTATGGGTGTGAAGCGCGCCAAACTTATGATGAAGAGGCTACTAAACATTTTAGGAAATTTCCCTTCTTTCGTGATCTATGTCGTTCGGTCAAAATCTCTTCATCCTTCTAACTTGTGCTATTCGCGATTGCAGAAAATTATGGCTTCCAGAAGGATAAACAGAAGGAGGAACAGAAATAAGGAAGGCCACGGGAGTGGCCATGATAATGGGCGTCAGCAAGCCCCACCGATTCGGGAGCCTAGGCAGCAGAGCAAGCTGCCCATGCCGAGTTTCGGGTGGATATTCAAATGTTGGCGCAGGCCCTGACTGCTCAGGTTAACCAACAGGCTGTTGCATATGTTCCATGGAACGACAATGCAGTTGCAGCCCGAATCAGGGACTTTCTAAGGATGAACCCTCCTGAGTTCACTGGGGCAAAGGTGGACGAGGATCCGCACGAGTTCATTGAGGGGATCTTGAAGGTCACTCTAGTGATGGGGGTGACAAATGAGGAGTGCGTGGACTTGGCCTCATATCAGTTGAAGGAGGTCGCCTTCATTTAATTCAAGAAATGGAGGGACAGTAGGGCAGCGGGAGCCTGCCCTATCAGTTGGAATGAGTTTCACATGGCCTTTCTCGATAGGTTCTTCCCTCGGGAGATGAGGGAATTTAAAGAAACCGAGTTTGTTAACCTCAAGCAAGGAAATATGTCACTGTTGGAGTATTCTCTTGAGTTGACTCGCCTGTAGAAGTATGCCCCAAAGCTAGTGATGGACCATAGGGCACGGGTGAGCAGATTCGTGCAGGGAGTAGCTGAGTATCTAGATAAGGATTGCAGAACAGCCATGCTTTATCATGATATGGACTACCCACGGATAGTCCTCTATGCCCTGCAGATGGAAGTAGCTCACATGAGATAGAGAGAGGCACAGAGGGCTAGAGCTGATAGCCACAGGTTCTCCCAGCCTAAGCTAAGGGGTGAATCTCACCAGCCGTCCCAACACAGGTCTAGTACACAAGCACCATCTTAAGAAAGTACCCCAACCAGACCACAGGAAGGTTAGAGGAGCAGGGCCTCAGGTTCGAGGAATCAAAATAGCATGTGAAAATTCCCATCTTATGCTAATTGTGGCAAGAACCACCCAGGGAAATGTTTGGTGGGCTCAGACGCTTGTTTCGTGTGTGGCAAACACGCACGCAGACATAGGGATTGCCCTGCAACAAGTTCAGAGGGTGGTTGAGCGCACACTTCAACAGCTAGCTCAGCAGTTCCAATGGTACGTCAAACTCAACAGGGTGCTCCGACTGGCTCAGCTGGCTGCCAGCGCCAGAACCGGTTTTATGCATTTGGCTCTCGGCAGGCGCAGGAGACTTCTCCCAATGTAGTTACGGGTATGTGGAAAGTCTTTCACATTGATGCTTATGCTTTATTAGATCAGGGAGCCACACTATCTTTTGTGACACCTAACATTGCTAGTCACTTTGGAGTCAGTCCTGAAATCTTGTCCGAACCATTTTCTCTATCTATCTCGGTTGGTGATTCAATCATAGCGAGACGAGTATATAGAGGTTTCCCTATTACAGTATTGCATAAGGTTACCTCCGCCGACTTAGTAGAATTGGCTATTATTGATTTTGATATCATCTTAGACATGCATTGGTTGTTTTCATGTTATGCTTCTATTAACTGTAGAACTCGAGTAGTGGAGTTTCGGTTTCCAGACAACCATTTTTAGAATAGAGGGGTGGTTCAGTGGTACTTATAGGTCGCCTATTTCTCCTATCTCAAGGACAGAAACGTGATTTCCAAGGGTTATAGTTAACACTTGGTTAGGGTTAAGGATGTCACATCCGAGACCCCGACCATTCAGTCAGTCCCTCTGGTGGGTGAATATCCCGAGGTATTCCCAGATGACCTAACATGTGTTCCTCCCGAGAGGGTGATTGATTTTGAGATTGACCGTTTGCCCAACACGTAGCCCATATCAATTCCTCCCTACTGAATGGCCCCAGCCGAGCTAAAAGAGTTAAAGGAGCAGTTGAAGGATTTGCTGGATTAGGGTTTCATTAGACCGAGTAAGTCCCCATGGGGTTCTCTAGTGTTGTTCGTCCGGAAGAAAGATGGGTCCCTACGAATGTGTATTAACTAAACACAATTGAACTAGGTCACCATCAAGAATAGATACCCTTTACCTAGGATAGATGACCTATTCAATAAGCTTCAGGGTGCCAAATATTTCTCCAAGATAGATCTCAGGTCCGGGTACCACCAACTCCGGGTTCGGGAGAGCGACATCCCAAAGACTTCTTTTAGAACTCAGTATGGCCATTATGAAATGTTGTTATGTCTTTTGGGCTAACCAATGTCCCTATAGCTTTTATTGATTGCATGAACAGAATATTCAAGGCATATTTGGATATGTTCGTGATCGTATTCATTGACGACATATTAACATATACTCCCAGAGCGAGGAGGAACATGCCGCACACCTGAGGGTAGCACTCTAGACCCTCAAGGACAACCAGCTATACGCCAAGTTCAGTAAATGTGAATTCTGGCTGAAATCAGTTGCATTTTTGGTACATGTAGTGTCAAGCGCAGGTAAAAGGGTGGACTCCCAGAAAATTGAGGCAATGAAGAACTGGCCCAGACCGGTAAACCCTTCGGAGATCAGTAGCTTTTTAGGCTTAGCAGGTTACTACCAGAGATTCGTGCAAGGTTTCTCATCCATTCCTTCCCCGTTGACTAGATTGACTAAGAAAAAGGTGAAGTTCCAATGGTCGGAGTCTTGTGAGAAGAGTTTCAAGGAATTGAAGGCAAGGCTTACTTCAGCACCGGTGTTGACCTTACCGTAGGGTACCGATGGCTTCGTCATATATTGTGATGCATCGAGGGTCGGGCTGGGATATGTATTGATGAAGCACGGGAAGGTCTTAGCATATGCTTCTAGACAGTTGAAAACTCATGAGAAGAATTACCCGACCCACGATCTCGAGTCGATCGTAGTGGTATTTTCTTTAAAGATATGGTGACACTACTTGTATGGGGTTCATGTAGATGTATTCACAGACCACAAGAGCTTACAATATGTGTTCACATAGAAAGAACTGAATCTTCGGCAACGGAGGTGGTTGGAGCTACTTAAGGACTATGATATGAGTGTTCTTTACCACCAAGGTAAGGCCAACGTGGTAGCATACGCCCTTAGTAGACTTTCTATGGGAAGTGTGTCACATGTGAGTGAGACAGGAAGGAGCTGGTAAAGGAGGTACATCGACTTGCACGGTTGGGAGTTAAACTAGTTGGCTCGACCGATGGTGGGGTAGTAGTTCAGAACAGTTCAGAATCTTCCTTGGTAACGGAGGTGAAGGCTAAACAAGATGAAGATCCACTATTGTTAAAGTTGAAAAAAAGTTGTTAAAAATCAAAAGGTAGAAGTCTTTTCCCAAGGGGGACATGATGTGCTTCGGTACCAGGGCTGCTTATGTGTCCCGAATGTGGGGGATTTAAGGAGCCGAGTGCTACATGAGGCTCATGGGTCCAGATATTCTATCAATCCAGGTTCTACCAAAATGTATCATGCCTTGTGAGAAATTTATTGGTGGAATGGTATGAAGCGGGGTATTATAGAATTTGTAGCCAAGTGCCCGAATGTCCAACAGGTGAAAGTTGAGCATCAAAGACCGAGGGGTGTACTTCAAGACATTAGGATTCCTACTTTGAAGTGGGAAGAGATCAACATGGACTTTGTAACGGTTTTTCCCCGCACACGTAGACAGTTTGACTCCATCTGGGGTTGTGGTGGACAGGTTGACCAAGGCTGCTCACTTCCTACTGATCAAAACCACCGATTCAGCAGAGGATTAAGAAAAGTTATACATCCGAGAGTTGGTTATACTGCACGGGGTGCCCTTTTCCATTATATCAGACAGAGGTACCCACTTCACCTCTCAGTTCTGGAGATCTTTTCAAAAGGGACTTGGCACCCACGTCAATCTTAGCACGACATTCCATCCGTAAACAAATGGTTAGGTAGAGTGGACTATCCAGACTTTGGAGGACATATTGAGAGCTTGTGTTATTGACTTCAACTGTAGCTGAGATAAGCATTTGCCTCTCATTTAGTTTTCCTACAACAACAGCTATCACTCCAGCATTCAGATGGCGCTGTTCGAGGCTCTCTACGGGCGACGGTGTAGATCACCCATTGGGTGGTTTGAAGTTGGTGAGGCTTTGTTAGTGGGTCCATATCAGTTCATGGGGCCATGGAGAAAGTTTAGTTAATAAGAGAAAGGTTAAAAACAGCTCAAAGTCGTCAGAAATCGTATGTGGATGCGAGGAGGAGACAGTTGGAGTTTGATGTGTACGATTGGGTATTTCTCAAGGTATCTCCCATGAAAGGACTAATGAGATTTTGAAAGAAAGAGAAACTCAGCCCCCGCTATATTGGCCCATATCGGATCGTGAGACGAGTGGGTAAGGTAGATTATGAGCTAAAGTTACCTTTAGAGCTGGCTTCAGTTCATCCCATATTTCATGTATCGCTCTTGGAAAAGTGCTTGGGAGATCCAGCCTTAGTGGTTCTGGTGGAAAGTGTTCTTGTGAAGGATAGCCTGAGTTACGAAGAAGTTCCTGTTGAAATCTTGGATCGCCAGGTTCGAAGGATGAAATAAGGAAGTAGCTTCAGTAATGGTGTTATGGAGAAACTAGCATGCATAGGAAGCTATGTGGGAAGCTGAAGTGGATATGATGGCTAAATACCCCACCTGTTCCCTACTGGCCCAGTCTTAGTTTGAGGTATCAATTTTGCCCTAAAGCTCTAATCAGTTTTTCATTATTCATTCATCCATGCAAGTTTGCTTCATGATATGATATAAGTATGTGATGTCTGAAATCAGTCCAACTATTTAGTTCTTTTCAGGGGTAGTCATTCTGTCAGTTTTCGACTTGAATGATTAAAATTTTCATATGATAATTGTATGTTTCTGTTGGCTGCTTGTTTCCTACATTCGAGGATGAATGTTTCCAAGGGGGAGATCTTGTAACACCCCGAAAGCCTACGAATAGACCTGGGAGTTGAAGTTCAAAATTGCAGAAAACCTGAAATTTTGCATGAGTATGACTCGAGGTACGAATCATGGTGAGGACCTATGATTCGTGGCTTGAGTCGTGATAAGATCGGCAGCCTGAGGTTGTGTCACGGGCAGGCCTATGAATCATGGTGAGATGGTACAACTCATGGTTAGGAGTCGTGGTGGAGATCCCAGGGGTGCCAGGGTGAGTTGTCACAGGTCGTGGTACAACTCTTAATATGTAGCTACGAGTCGTGGTAAGGAGTTGTGGTTAAGTCGTATTGGTTTGGGTGGATGGAACCACTATTGACAGTACGACCTGTAGGATGATGGTACAAGTCGTGGTTTACTAGTTGTGGCCAAATTCAGAAAGTTGAGAAAAATGGCGAGGTGACCATGAGAGGTAACCATGATCGTGACTTGAAGGTACGACTCGTGGTCGGGGCCAGAATTGTTTTTCAGAGAAGTTTCAGTAACGGCAAATTCGAATTTTCTATACTTTTGGGCCCTAAACCACATCGTTTTGAGGTCGGAACAGGGTCTTAAGGGATGAAAACTCCTGCTAAGTTCATTTTAGCAATTGCAAGTGCTAGAGAAGGGAGTAGGAAGGGTTTCGAGCAATTATCTTCAAGTTCTTCAAGTTTTCATTTAGGGTTCTTCAAGGGAGTAGGAATCATGAAATTTTCAGGTATGTGGGGTTTTGAATGGGTAATTTCGTTCCATTCCATGCCCAAATTTCTCTCAATTTCTAGGTTAAAGCTGCCAAACCATCATGGGTCTTTATGAATTTTCATGATCCCTTAAAATTTGAAATGAGCATACTGTAGCATGTCAAATCTATAAATTTTGAATTTATTTGGGTTGATTTTACTTGTTTATTCTATAATTCATGATTTAAATCTCTAAAAGTATGGATTGCCAATTATGGGGAAGTTTTTGGTGAATTTCATAGTCAAGATGATTCCGAAATTAAGAACAAGTTCTTTTACATTTTTAAGCATGTCTTCGATTTTCGATTTCTCATGCTATCATGATCATTTTCTTATGAATTTAAACATGTCAAGTATGGTCGAAACTATGGGCAATGCTCACATGTTGCTTATGAATTACACTACGATTTTGGCCGACTCACGGGCCCAATTCCATGGCTAGTTTTACAAATTCTCAAGTATGTCATGATTCACATGTTTTCACTAGCCACGCAAGTCATGTTATGAGCACGTTGCATGTTTTGGGAGTAGTACTTAACAACGAGTAGGTTCGGGGTCTAGGTTACGACCCAAACCTCAGAACTACGTGCCACCATAAGTTATGCTTGGGACCTCCTCAGTGATTGTCCCCTATGCCCTACGGGGTCTTCATGAGTGATATCACGCCTTTCATGGTTCATATCCTTGGTAAGATATGGACGACCTCCCTACTAGGTTTACAGGTAGCACCCCATGTGTGCTCATGTGGGGTATGTAGTTTATAGAAATCTCCAATTGTTCCTCATGGTTTTAGGTGAATGCATGATTATGTTCTCTTGGCTCAAGTTATGTTTTATGAAATGTTTTCCTCACATGCTATAAATATGACATGTTTACGAATATTTTGGAAGTACTGAGCCTTATGATATACTTACGATTTCCATCTTATGATCATGATGTCCCCACTCCTTTAACTTTTATGTTTTCAAGCATTGTTTTGAATACCTTACATACTCAGTACCTTCCAAGTACTGACCCACACATCTATAGGATCCGATTCGCAGGTTCAGCATCGTCCCTAGCTTGTGCTCAGACTCGCTTAGTGTTCAATGGTGAGTCCTCATGATTCGAGGGCTTCATGTTCAAACCTTGTTTATCTTTTTCTTTCAGAATGTTTGGGTTAGTTGGGGTCTTGTCCCTTCAACCCGTCTTTTATGGTTAGAGGCTTTTAGACTTATGTGTAGTATTCTATCATTTATGAATGTATTTTGGTTTGTCATTCCTTACATTTCATGTTATGATTTTTAGTTAGTTCATTCTTTACAAGTTAACTTTTCCACCTTATACGAATGAATTAGTAGTATGCTCACACCATGGGTTAACTTGGCGTCTCCCGAGGCTCCTTGTCCCGTGCCTACGATCCGGGTGTACTCTCGGGTCGTGACATACTTGGTATCATAGCAATAGGTTCAGATGTGTCTTAGGAAGTCTGAAAGCCGCGTTAGGTAGAGTTTTTTTCATGGGTATGAAGCGCGCCACACTTATGATGAAGAGGCTACTAAATGTTTTAGGAAATTTCCCCTTTTTTCATGATCTATGTCGTGCGGTCAAAATCTCTTCATCCTTCTAATTCGTGCTATTTGAGATTGCAGAAAATTATTGTTCCCAGAAGGATAATGGAAGGAGGAACAAAAATGATGAATTCCACGAGGGTGGCCATGATAATGGGCATCAGCAGGCCCCACCCGTTCAGGAGCCTCAGGCACTAGAGCCAGCTGCCCATGCCGAGTTTTGGGCGGCTATTCAAATGTTGGCGCAGGCCCTGATCGCTCAGGTCAACCAATAGGTTGTTGCATATGTTCTATAGAATGGCAATGCTACGACAGCCCGAATCAGGGACTTTCTAAGGATGAACCCTACCGAGTTCACTGGGGCAAAGGTGGACGAGGATCCACACGAGTTCATTGAGGGGATCTTGAAGGTCACTCAAGTGATGGGGGTGACAAAAGAGGAGTATGTGGACTTGGCCTCATATTAGTTGAAGGAGGTCGCCTTCATTTGGTTCAAGCAATGGAGGGACAATAGGGCAGCGGGAGCCGGCCCTATCAGTTGGGATGAGTTCCACATGGCCTTTCTTGATAGGTTCTACCCTCGAGAAATGAGGGAATTGAAAGAAACTGAGTTTGTTAACCTCAAGCAAGGAAAGATGTCAGTGCTGGAGCATTCACTGGAGTTTACTCACCTATTGAAGTATGCCCTGGAGCTACTGATGGACTAGGGGGCACGGGTGAGCAGATTTGTGCAGGGAGTAGTTGAGTATCTGGATAAGGATTGCAAAATAGCCATGCTTCATCAGGATAGTCCTCTATGCCCAGTAGATGGAAGCAGCTCACATGAGAGAGATAGGCTAAGAGGGCCAGAGCTGATAACCACAGGTTCTCCCAGCCTAAGCCAAGGGGTGAATCCCACAAGCCGTCCCAGCACAGGTCCAGTACACTAGCACCCTCTTCAGCCAGTACCCCATCCGGGCCACAGGATGGTCAGAGGAGCAGGGCCTCAGGTTCGAGGAGTCAAAATAGCATGCGCACATTCCCATCTTGTGCTAATTGTGGCAAGAACCACCCAGGGAAATGTTTGGTAGGCTCAAACGCTTGTTTCGGGTGTGGCAAACCCGGAGACAGTGTTAGGGATTGCCCCGCAGCTAGGTCAGGGGGTGGTAGAGCCCGCACTTCGGTAGCCAGTTCAGCAGTTACGTCAGACTCAGTAGGGTGCTCCGACTGGCTCAGCTGGCGGCCAGCGCCAGAACCGGTTTTATGCACTGGGCTCTCGGCAGGAGCAGGAGACTTCTCCCGATGTGATTACAAGTATGTTGCATGTATTTCACATTGATTCTTATGCTTTATTAGATGCAAGAGCCACACTATCTTTTGTGACACCTTACATTGCAAGTCGCTTTGGAGTCTGTCCTAAAATCTTGTCCGAACCATTTTCTGTATCTACCCCGGTTGGTGATTTAGTCATAGCGAGGCGGGTATATAAAGGTTGCCCTATTACAGTATTGCATAAGGTTACCTCCGTAGACTTAGTAGAATTGTCTATGATTGATTTTGACATTATCTTAGGCATGGATTGGTTGTTTGCATGTTATGCTTCTGTTAACTGTAGAACTCGGGCAGTGGAGTTTCGATTTCCAAATGAACCGATTTTAGAATGGAGGGGTGGTTTAGCGGTACCTGTAGGTTTCTTTATCTCCTATCTCAAGGCCAGAAAAATGATTTCCAAGGGTTGTAGTTACCACTTGGTTAGGGTTAAGGATGTCACATCCGAGACCCTAACCATTCAGTCAGTCCCTGTGGTGGGTGAATATCTTGAGGTATTCCTAGATGACCTACCAGGTGTTCCTCCCGAGAGGGAGATTGATTTTAAGATTGACATTGTGCCCGATATGCAGCCCATATCAATTCCTCCCTACCGAGCTAAAAGAGTTAAAGGAGCAATTGAAGGATTTGCTGGATAAGGGTTTCATTAGACTGAGTAAGTCCCCATGGGGTTCTGCAGTGTTGTTCGTCCGGAAAAAAGATGGGTCCCTACGGATGTGTATTGACTATAGACAATTGAACAAGGTCACCATAAAGAATTGATACCCTTTACCCAAGATAGATGACCTATTCAATCAACTTCAGGGTGCCAAATATTTCTCCAAGATAGATCTCAGGTCCGAGTATCACCAGCTCAGGGTTCGGGAGAGCGACATCTCAAAGACTACCTTTAGAACTTGGTATGGCCATTATGAATTCGTTGTTATGTCTTTTGGACTGACTAATGCCCCTGTAGCTTTTATGGATTTGATGAACAGAATATTCAAGGCATATTTGGATATGTTCGTGATCATATTCATTGACGATATATTAATATACTTCCAGAGCAAGGAGGAACATGCCGCTCACCTGAGGGTAGCACTCCAGACCCTCAAGGACAACCAGCTATACGCCAAGTTCAACAAATGTGAATTCTGGCTGAAATTAGTTGCATTTTTGGGACATGCAGTGTCAAGCGCAGGTATAAGGTTGGACTCCCAGAAAATAGAGGCGGTGAAGAACTGGACCAGACTGGTAAACCCTTTGGAGATCAAGAGCTTTTTGGGCTTATCGGGTTACATCGGAGATTCGTTGAAGGTTTCTCATCCATTGTTGCCCCATTGACTAGATTGACACAGAAAAAGGTGAAATTCCAATAGTTGGAGGCTTGTGAGAAGAGTTTCCAGGAATTGAAGGCAAACCTCACTTCAGCACCGGTGTTGACCTTATCGGAGTGTACTGATGGCTTCGTTGTATATTATGATGCTTTGAGGGTCGGGATGGGATATGTATTGATGCAGCATGGGAAGGTCGTAGTATATGCTTCTAGACAACTGAATACTCACGAGAAGAATTACCCGACCCACGATCTCGAGTTGACTGCGCTGGTATTTGCTTTAAAGATATGGCGAAACTACTTGTATGGGGTTCATGTAGATGTATTCACGGATACAATATGTGTTAACACAAAAGGATCTGAATCTTCGGCAAGGGAGGTGGTTGGAGCTACCTAAGGACTATGATATAAGTGTCCTTTACCACCCGAGTAAGGCCAACGTGGTAGCAGACGCCCTTAGTAGACTTTCTATGGGATGTGTGTCACATGCGAGTGAAGACAGGAAGGACCTGGTAAAGGAGGTACATCGACTTGCACGGTTGGGAGTTAGACTAGTCGGCTCGACCGATGGTGGGGTAGTAGTTCAGAATGGGTCAGAATCGTCCTTGGTAACGGAGGTGAAGGCTAATCAAGATGAAGATCCAATATCGGTAAAGTTGAAAGAAGCTATTAAAAATCAAAAGGTAGAAGTCTTCTCCCAAGGGGGAGATAGTGTGCTTCGGTACCGTGTCTATGATCCGGATGTACTCTTGGGTCGTGACAGTACCTACTTCAAACCAACCAATAGGTGATATGTATCTCCGCCCATAAAGTGCCTCAAACGGAGCCATCTAAATGTTGGAATGGTAGCTGTTATTGTATGCAAAATCAATGAGAGGTAAATGATCATCCCAACTACCCTTGAAGTCAATCACACATGCTCTCAACATATCCTCAAGAGGTTGAATGGTCCGCTCACCCTGATCATCTGTCTTCGAGTGAAAAGTTGTGCTAAGCTTGACCTGAGTACCTAGTTCCTTCTGAAACGACCTCTAAAACTACAAGGTAAACTGAGTAGTTCTATCTGATATGATGGAAAAGGTCACTCCATGCAACCACACTAACTCCCAAATATAAAATTTGGCATAATCATCTACTGAATCGATAGTTTTGATCGGTATAAAATGGGTTGTTTTGGTCAATCTATCCACAACCACCCAAATAGAGTCATACTGCCGACGAGTGCAAGGAAACCCTGTGATGAAGTCCATATTGATTTCCTCCCACTTCCAAGCAGGGATACTGATGTCTTGTAACACACCTCCAGGTCTTTGATGCTCAACTTCCACTTTTTGACAATTTGGACACTTAGCCACAAACTTTGCTATGTCCTTCTTCATGCCACTCCACTAATAGACTTCCCGCAGGTCACGGTACATCTTGGTGGCACCTAGATGTATAGAGTATCGGAACCATGAGCCTCAACAACATTCCATCTCTCAAGTCATCAATACCTAAAACACACAAATGACCCTGATATCAAAGTACACCATCCCCCTAGGAGAAGACGTCAACCTTCTGATTCTAAATTGCTTCCTTCAACTTTATCAAGATCGGATCCTCATCTTGTTTAGACTTGACATCCATCACCAAAGAGAATTCTAAACCATTCTACACAATGACATCACCATTTGTCAAATCAACAAGGCAAACTCCTAATCGTGCAAGCCCATAAACATCCTTCACCAATTCATTCCTTTCCCCTTCCACATGAGACACACTATCTATAGAAAGTCTGGTAAGAGCGTCTGCCACCACATTGTCCTTACCCGGATATAAAGGACACTCATGTCATAATATTTAAGCAGCTCTAACGACCTTCTTTGCTGTAGATTCAGAACCTTCTAAGTAAACACGTACTATAGGCTCTTGTGTTCTGTAAAAACATCCACATGGACCCCATACAGATAGTGCCTCCAAATCCTCAAAGGAAAATACTACTGCAGCAAATTTGAGGTCGTGAGTTGGATAATTCTTCTCATGCATCTTAAGTTTACTAGAAGGATAGGCTATGACCTTACCGTGCTTCATCAATACACAACCAAGGATGATCCTCGAGGCGTCACAATATACCACAAGTCTATCGCTACCCTCAGGTAGAGTCAATACAGGGGCTGAAGTGAGCTGAGTCTTTAACTCATGAAAGCACTTCTCATAGGCATCCGACCACTGAAACTTCACTTTCTTCTGGGTCAACTTAGTCAACAGTGCCGCAATGGATGAAAATCCTTCAACAAACCTCCTATAGTAGCCAACAAACTCAAGAAACTCCTGATATGTAAAGGACTAACTTGACTAGGCCAATTCTTCACAACTTCTATATTTTGACAGTCCACCTGAACACCCTCACTTGATACAACATGACCAGAAAATGCTACTGAGTTCAACCAATACTCATACTAGCTGAATTTAGAAAATACCTGGAGATCCTTAAGAATATGTAGAACCACCCTCAATGAGCAGCATGCTCCTCCTTGCTTTGAGAGTATATGAGAATGTTCTCTATGAACACAATCATAAACATGTCCAAATACGATTGGAACACCCTGTTCACCAAATCCATAAAAGTTATAGGAGCATTTGTTAATTCAAAATACATAACTACAAACTCATAGTGACCATACCGAGTCTTGAAAGTTGTCTTTGGGATGTCATTCTCTCTAACTCTGAGCTGGTGATAACCGGATCTGAGGTCTATCTTCGAGAAGAACTTAGCACCCTGAAGTTGGTCAAGAAAATCATCAATTCTGCGAAGAAGATACTTGTTCTTAATGGTAACTTTGTTGAACTATCGATAATCAATGCACATACGCAGAGAACCATCCTTTTTTCGGACAAATAGAACTAGTGCACCCCACGGGGATTTGCTAGGTCTGATGAAACCCTTGTCTAAAAGGTCCTTCAAATGCTCCTTTAACTCCTTTAGCTGAGGTGTAGCCACTCTATACGGAGGGATATGCATAGGCTACATATCAGGAAGAAGGTCAATACCAAAGTCAATCTCTTACTAGGGAGATCATCTAGAATCACTATGGGATACTCACACACTATAAGAACTGACTGGATAGTCGGGATCTCGGATGTAGCATCCCTTACCCAAACTAGATGGTACACACAACCCTTAGAGATCATCTTTTTGGCCATAAGGTAGGAAATAAAGTGACCTACAGGCACAACTGAACTACCCTTCCACTCTAGGAATATCTCACCCGAAAATCAAAACTCTACCACACGGGTCCTACAATTAACTGAGGCATAACATGCATGTAGCCAAACCATGCCAAAGATAACATCAAAATCTTTCATGGCTAACTCTACAAAATTTACCAAGGTGACTTTCTGAAGGACTATGATAGGGCGATTTCTGTATACCCGTCGAACTATAACTGAATCATCGACTGGAGTGGAGACTAAGAAGGATTCTGATAGGATTTTGGGACTGACTCTAAAACTACTAGTAAGATAGGGCGTCACAAAAGATAAAGTAGCCCCTGGATCTAGCAATGCATATACATCAAGGTGGAATACTTGTAACATACTAGTAACCACATATGGGGAGACCTCCTACTCCTGGCAATATGAGAGGCATAGAATTTGTTCAGACGTTGTCCACCAACTGCACTAGTGGATACACCCTGCTGAACTGCGTGCTGGTGGAGCGCTAAGTTATGGCTAGGTCTCGGCCTCTACCATGGCCCTGTTTGGCTGCTGGACAATCTTTGAGCATATGTACAACCTTTCCACACCCGAAACAAGCACCTGTACCCGCTAAGTACTGACTAGTGTGCCTCCTACCACACTTGTCACAACCGGTAATGTTGGGCTCTACTGACCTACTCCCTTGACTTCGAGAGCCTGATGCTTGTCCATGCTGATCGCTCCTAGATTTTGATGGCACACTCGCTATTGACGGCACTAGGGCTAATGATCTCTTGTGGGTCTACTAACGATGCCTACCGCTAGTCCTTTATTGGGAGAACCCAAAACTATCAGTCTTGGCCCTTTTGGCCCCTCTATCTCTCACTCACCTACATCGCCTCTATCTGCGGGGCGTATAGGACTAACCGTGAGAAGTTAATATCCTGATGATGCATAGAGGTCCTACAATTCTTGACCAAATATTCTACTATCCCATGCACAAACCTGCTCACCCGAGCCTCTGATCAGCCACCATCTCTAGTGCATATTTGGACAAGCGGGTAAACTCCAAGGCATACTCTTGGACTGTAATATTGTTTTGCCTCAGGTTCACAATCTCTACTGCCTTGATCTCCCTCATCTCTCAAGGCAAGAGTAAGTCCAAGAATGCAATGAGAAACTCATCCCAACCAACGGGACCAGCTTTGACACCCCTGTTGTCCTTCCACTACCTGAACTAGATATGAACAACCCCTTTCAACTGATACGAGACCAGCTCTGCATATTCCTCCCCCGTCACCCCCATAATATGGTTGAACTTATGGATCTCATTAATAAACTCATGTAGATCCTCATCCACCCTCAACCTAAGAAACTCAGGGGGATTCATCCTGAGGAAGTCCCTGACCCTAGCCGCTGTTGCGTTCCTATTCCGGTGAACATGAGCCACCGCCTGCTGATTGACCTGAGCAGTCAATGTATGTGCCAACATCTGGATGGCTGTCGTAAATTCAGTGTGGGCAACTTGCTCAGGCATATAATCCTTAGGGGCTAGTGGGGCTTGCCGGTGCTAATCTCCATTGCCATTCTCATGGCCATTTCTTTTTTCATTTTCATTCTTTTTTCAGTTAAATCGGAGTTGAGACATGGTTTTGCAAATATTTATAGCACGAGTTAGAAGGATAAAGAGACATTTCATCGCATGACTTAGATCATGAAATAAGGGAGATTTCCTAAAATGTTTTGTAGCCTCTTCGTCATAAGTGTGGCGCGCTTCACACCATGAAAAAGCCTCTACTTAACGCGACTTTCAGACACTTTAGGACACTTCAAAACCTATTACTCTGATACAAAGCTTGTCGACCCGAGCATACGCCCAGATCTAGACACGGAACCTAGAACCATAAATGGATCCAAGTAGACTTATGGCATGAATATGATAACTAAAGCCCAACATAAATAATGCAAAAAACTAAATTCTAAAATGGAGAAAGTTTGAAAATTTCATACATCTAAAAAATGAAATATCAAACACTAAATTTAAAGCTAAATACATAACTATGTTCGATAAGCCTCTACATACTGATGAGCTGATGAGTCAAGACCCCAACTAGTTCACTAAAAGATTGAAATTAAAAGATGATAATAATAAGGCTAATTGAAGGGAGACTCATCATATAACTGACATTACCACGATAGAGTTTACATAGTCTCGACTACAACACTCAAGTGGGAAGAGTCATGCTAAGCCTTGCCAGGGCTAAGGGAGCTACCATGATACCGATATCAAGCTGAAGGACCCTTGGGAGCAGGGGAAGCTCACAAGGGAGATCCTAGAGAATCTAATCAAACCTACATTGGCACATAGTTCTAAGGCACGGGGTTAGCTGAATCCCTAGCCTACTCGGTCCTAGACAGTGCTCCTAAAAACATGCATATGCTCTCCATCATTTTTCAACGAAGCTAAACTATCATCCTTCGATGAAGCTGATCATAACAATATATACATAGTCTAAAAATTGAGCATGAGGATCCTTGGTTTAAAACATACCACAAGCTGGAAAGTGGGAGTTTATACTCCAAAAATTATGTGGTAAGCTAATGTCATAAGATTTAGTCAAATCATGAAGTCATACTTAGATCATGTGGGCTTGCCCTAACTTTATCATGCTTTAAATACCCTTGATAGTCAAAATCATGGATATATACATGGGTAATTCATAAACATTCTTGAATACTAGAAATCTCATCATACTTGGAAGCATAAATAATATATTCAACCTTTCATGAAACTAACATAATTGGGCATCATACTCTCACAACATTAAAATCAAAATTTTGTAATAAAAATCATTATAAAACATGACCATGAATCTTAAAACATCATTAGAAACATAAATAGAATTGACCCATGATAGAAGCATAGATAATTTCATAAATTGGGTTAGAACCCCATGGAACTGTGCACTTGAATTCATGAATTGAGAAGAGATTTGGGCATGAGAGTGAAGAGATACTCCCATTCATAATCCTACATACCTGGTAATCTAGTTTTACACTCTTCCTTAAAAGCCCAAAGGGATTGGAGAAGAAATTAAAGAGTTCTAGGCTTGATATCTTAGGAGTTCTCTAATATTCATGCACGGGGAGGGAATAGGTTAGAATAGATTAAACCCTCTTAAAACCCTCCTAACTGAGCTTAAAATGACTTAGTTTAGGGCTTAGGGTCCTAGAAATTATGAAATTACCCTAAATAAAATGCAGGAAAATTAAACACTGCCAGGTACCATGACTCATCCTACGGATCGTACCTAGATTCTATGGTCATGCTTTCCTCCCGTTGTAGCCTCTGATAAAACCTAATTTCTAAACTTTTCTATGAGTCACACCATGACTCATAAATTTATCCTACGAGTAGTGGAATCCATCCGTTACCACAACTGGGAGAAATTCCCTACTCCTTCTACGGGTGGGAGAAACGACTCGTTGTCCTTACAATGGGTCATACCCTGACCTGTACCATCCAGCTATGCTACCCTATACCCTAACCAACGGTCCTTACCACGATCCATGGTTCCTCACCATGGGTTACCATGAGTCGTACCTTGCTTCTTGATAAACCAGAATCAAATAACGACTCTGACACATGACTTGTACCATCATTCCGCGAGTCATTACTGGAGTCCTTGCTACCAACTTATCCACATGAATTGCTGACCACGAGTGATTCTACGATCCATTGGTCCATCCTATGACTCGTACCACGAGTTGTCCTGAGTCAAAATTTCATATTTTTTTTGTTGATCATATTTCAAATCCCAAGTCTATTCTTAGGCACTTCTAGGGTATTGCAGATTGCCTCCCAAATATCTAAGACTTCAAGATAGACTTCCATCCGTATCGCCCACATGTGAAAATTTTCACTATTGAAGATTGGAGGTGCCATTGCTGAGAAATTTGAGATTTCTTCCATGTTTGAACTTTTGGTGCTTCTGGTTGTGGTGCTCAACTCACTTGAAACACTCACTCACTAAGAATGACCACAAATTCTGCAAGAAAAAAGGGCTCTGGATACCAATTGTTAGTTATTTTCTAAATGAGAAGGTATAAGAAAAACAAAGAAGTATTGTAGTCAAAGTACATTTTTATTGACTTGTTTAGGTTCCATTTATAAAACCTGGAAAAAGCAATAAAAAACACAATCCTAGAAAATTAAAAGAATTACTGATATTAGCACTAACTCCTAAATAATAGAAATAAATGGTTGACAACTAATTGAATAGTTCTTATTGAAAACTAAGGCAGTAAAGATAAATTTACTACAGTTCAAAGCAAATTTCGAATAGAAACTGAATATCCATTTAGTAGTTACAATGAGCAGTTTGTGTCTTTTAACTTTTTGCATCGACTGTCCCTATTTTAGGGTGATCTTTAAATTTTACCCCTTACATTGATGGTTTTTAATTTTCGCTCTTTAGTATTTTAAATAAACAAAAGGGGACAAAAGTACCTTTTATATATATTTTTAAAAAAGTCCCAAAATAAACAAAATTCGCTAGGCGAATTTAAAAAATTCTGAAGGCATAGGTTAGCCCTAAATGTTAGAAGTTCATACTACTAAGTTTTTCACCAAAATATTGTCTAGAAATGATATCTGGATTGACACTTGTATTTTTGAATCATATGTACTAATAGTTTATTTTACCTACATAGTAATTTCATGAATCGGGTTACCTCTCAGTCTCTTTAGGAGATTTCCTCACAATCCACATTTTAATTTTTTTGTTAAGTCTTCACATATTTATAGAAAAATGGATAGAAATTTTTGTTAACAATGTGTCATAAAATCAACCTAATATATATATATATATATATATATATATATATATATATATATATATATATATATATATCAAAAGTTGAAAGCAAGAATAATAAATAGATAAAGAGAGACAAGAGGTGAGAGCTTTTCATATTTCTTCCAAGTATTTTTCAAGTTTTCCAAGTGTGTTTACTATAATCCTCAATACCTCTACATATAGTGTGAAAAACAGACATACAAAAGATAGCCATAAACATGACTTTAAGGGGAAAGATAATGGAGGAGATGGGAGACATAGCATTAAGAATTTGAGATCATGGTGGAGGTGGACATAATAGTGAAAAGTAGTGGGGAGATGAGGAGATTACATTTAGTTGACATCCACATAAATTATATATTTCATCCATCACATATATGTATTAGTTATATACTCTATTTAGTATTGTAGAGTGTATGACTAATACATAAAAATTATAGAATTAACAATATCGGGGTTATCCATACATGTATAAGCATGATTAAAGACAAAACTACATGACGTCGCCCAAGTACACACAAGCGCACGTGGTCGTCTAGTAATATATGAATAGAAGCTCTGATTATCGTACCCACAAAGACTTGTCAGTTCAATCATTGTAAGGCTATTACTTTATTTTTCTATTCTAATAAAATAGTTGAAATGGGGAATTGTTTGGGAAATTAAACTATTAAAAGCTTTAAATGTAAAATTAACTAAAATGGTTGCAAGCTTGGTTTTACCTTAATAATGATGAAAATCTAGGGAAATGACACTTGTTTGGATTCAAATTGAGTTTTCAAGACGTGATTGCACTAGAACAAGTCTTCCTATGGTTGCTAGTTGTAAGTTATTATCCCATTCATTGTCACTATCCCTAGCATCCAAGAATTATTTCATGAACCCTAACGCCTATATCCCTATGGTTGCGGGAGAAACATGAAACAACAATTATGCTTACTTGTATTTCAACTAAACAAGGTTGAAGGATATATCCCTATACTTAACAACAACTTCGATACTCTCACCAATGGGTTTGAGGGACTTTGAAATCCTGTTCTGTTTTTACCTTTAACCCTTATGATTCCCTTTTCCAAGTTCAATCGAAAGCCAACAAATTTACTTATAAGGTGATTAGTCTAATAAATAAGAAATTGAAATAAGTAAATACAAACAACCATTAAAGAAGAATCAAATCTAGATTAAATCAGTCTTTCAAACAATCAACAATCCACCATATCCAAAGCTCTAGAGTATGAGTTTAACCATTCATGGACAAGTGGAAAAACGAATACTTAATCATCATCATTTGAAAGTAAAAAAACAAAAAAAGAGAAGAAACCTAGTGTAGAACTTTGTCTTCTTTTCAAATGGCTTACAAGCCTCCACAAATGAAATACAAAATTGTAAAAATGATCCAAACATCGTTAACAAACGCCCTAGAGGATGTATTTATAGTTGTGCCTTCAAATGACGCTTCTGCCATCCAACACTTAGCTTTAAAATCAACAATTTCAGCCCGAAACAGGTCTGGCGCACTGCCTTCACCATCTCACCCTAGAATTAGTCAAATTTCCTGCAATTTCAGCTTTGGGATAGGCCTGGGGTTCCGCCCTCACCGTCTCACCAAGGACTTGCACTTCTAACACCTCTGGCGCGCCACTATCACCGTAGCACCAAAGTGTTAGTAAAATTCTTGAACATTAGGTCCTCTCTGGCACGCAGCTTCCTCTATCTCACCAGAATTTTGGAAATTTTCTCAAAGTCTGGGAAGCTCTGGGGCTCCACACTGACCATCTTGCCAAGGTGTTGAATGAACATCCTCTGAAGTTAAGGACTTGGTGCGAAGTGCTAGCCATAGCCCCAGAAATGATAAAATGATCTTATGATGTTGAGGACTGGGCACTGGGCACCAGCCATAGCCCTCGAACCTTCTTCTCAGCTTCTCAAACCTTCACCCTTGGTTCATTTTGGGTTTTTCCTTAGTTTCCTACTCAAAATACCTCAAATATTTTGTTAGCATAAAAAACACACAAAAAGTATGCATTTCATAAGAATTATGAACTCAAAACAAGGTAAAAGATGGGAAAAAGCAAGGAAAATGGGCATAGAAATATGCCCAAAATTACCACCCCACGCTTAAACTATTTTTCATCTTTGAACAATCCTTAATACACACATAACTCATCTTTTACCATCACACTTGGTACCTCTATCAGTTCATACTCAACCAACTATCATAGAGCATAGATCAAGTGGTTCATCAACATACTCCAATTCTCATCAAGCACGTGTAATGATTTCACACACATGACCACACAACCTCTAAAATTGACTCATCTTTCCAAAACATAGTGCTGACATGATTAAGTAAAAAATATGCAATAGATAGTACACCAACTGAGATATCATGTGCCCCTAACTTTTAGTGATGTTCCTCTCTCATATTTTCTATTCAAACACATAGAACATAGAAAGCAAGGTACTATCATGCTCACAAATAATGGAATGCACATATGTCATATACCATAAGCTTTCCCTTCATGTAAATTTAGATTATTTGTTTTTTTCAAGAGACTCAGATCACAAGGTCTTTCTTAGTTGTAATGTCGACTAAGGTATTGGTAGGAATGATATTTCTCTTATGGTGGCTACCGCCCTAAGCACTTTTAAGACACCTTTCACTTTTCAAGTCCACCACCTTTTCCTTTACCCTCACCCTTCACTAACTCACCCTTTTTATTTTTTTTCTTCTTATGCCCCTTTTTCACTACTTGACTACTAGTCTTTGCTTAAAACATCAATAAAAATTTTGCAATTAAAGCTCTACCATTCATTATTCTAGCAGCAAGTAAACAACACAATTTTGTGGGCACCCCTTCTTCCTATTTTTCTTCTCTTACCATAACTTTTTTCTTTTTCCCTTAACATTATACTTCGTTGGACCTTTACTTTAAAGTTTCAAAGTTCCTAAGACTACTTTGGATCAACAAGTCTGAGGTCTCACGAAGAAAGACATTAAGCTACTTTCATGGCTAAGAAAGAATAAGGCTTATGGCTCAAATGGGGTTAACTAGAGAGAATGTACATGTAGGTAAAAGAACATGGGAAAAATTGACTTTTTAAAAGAAATTCCTTGATCATATCCTAACTCCCTATTAACTAGCTATCCAATGTACACTAAGGAATGTTCTAGATGTTACAATATGTACACACAAGACAATTTATCTCACCTCTCGTGGCGACATGATTGTAGTCGGCTTTCTACAGCTACACAATCATACAATCATATTGAATGACATTTTCCATTATTAAGCGCTAAAAATCATTTTGAGTCAAATTAAAGAGATATATGTGTCTCTCATGGATTCCTTACTTATGCATTCAAGATGACCACTTTACTGACTCTAGCATAGCAGCTAAGTAGAATATCAAAGAGCACACAAGTGAATGATCTCTTAGGACGGTCGTCATCCATCTATCATGGGGAAGGGTCAGTACACCTTAACAAAATTAACTACTTTTAAAAATGAAAATTTTACCCAATTTAAAGGTCCCCCCTTTAAAAATGAACTGAGGCCATAAGAAAAATCGAAGGGTGGGAAAGTATGCCATTTTCAAAAAATAAACTAAACTTGCTGGCATGCTTACCCTTAACCTCAAAATTTGGGAGATATCCCCTCACCCTACACATAAAATCATGCTCTATCCTCAGAGAATCTATAAAGTAAAAATCATACAAGGGTGAGAAATATTCCCTGAGGCCCTCTAAGGCCTAGCTAGCAGCATGTCTGTTTGATTTGCGGGTCCTACAACCCCCACACTTAAGCTCAAGAAATGCTCCTTAACTTTGATTTCGGGAACGCAGACTTCTCCTTTTCTACAAAAGAAAATCAACAGTGGCACTATATAAAAACAATACAGTTACATTTTTACAAATTGAGTTGCCTCCCAAGAAGCGCCTGATTTAATGACGTGACATGACGCCATCAAGTTTCACCATTTTTTCTTCCCCTTTGAGTTTACAAATTTCACCCTTAGTTTCTTTTCCAATTTCATACTATGCTCATGGGGAGGTGGTGTAAACATGAAGGGACCAAGTAATAGATGTTGCATCTTGTATTTCTTGTCCCTTAAGTGAGGGATGTCATTACATCTCTTTGGCATAATAAATTTTAAAATATAGGTGCATTGTTCCTCATCTGCACATCTCTCCATAGGCTTGGAAGACTCTATTTCTAGGTTGCCATCCAAACACAATGTCGAAAAGTATTTAGAATGAGGGCCAATCCTCCCTAACTCTAAAATATAATTATTCTTGACATCCTTACTTTTATTCACCCCCTCAACATCAGCATAAACAAAAAAATAGTCTAATTGTTGGGCTTCTTCTTCTTGTTCCATGCATTGGCTAGTATCCACAACACTTTGTAGTTAGGACTCAAACGTCTTAACATTTTCATTAAAAAGACCCTACAGGTCATGGATACTTGAGCCAAATTGGTCGATCTCTTGTCTGAGCTCTGTTCTCCTTTTCACTTGAGGTTACTCTTGAGTATTGGCTAAGACTGTGACTTGCGAATCATTACAAGTTGTATTCTCATTCATCATCTCTATGAGCTTGGAACTCATCCTTTTTAAGGCTCCTCCCTGTTTAGTAAGCTGCTCCCTCATTACTTTCATATGCTCCAGGATCAGTTTTTCCATATTGCTTATTTGAGCAAGATGTTCCTCCTCTTCATTATTCCTGTGAGCATTAAAAACAACAAGAGGATCATAATAGGGGCTTAGGAAAGGGGAATAAAAATTTGGGCAACTACTCCAACAACTATCCAGACCACCATATACACCACAAGTATTAGAGTGTTGTCATAAGTGGGGTCCTCCACAATTTAGACAAGGATCACAAAGATATGAACACCCATATCTCAACCAATTTATATACCAAGATTTCATGTTAAGAAGAGTGTTAAATACTATAAACAATAGAAAAATAAAAATCTATACAGTATATACAGAATAGCCCAAGCGCACGTGATCGTTAAGTAATATAGGACTAAAGCCTTGATTATCGTACCCGTAGAGACTTTTCAGTTCAATTGTTATAAGGTTATTACTTTATTTTGCTATTCTAACAAAATATTTGAAATGGAGAATGGTTTGGGAAATTGATGAGTTGGTAATTTACCAACTAATTGGACTCTAAACTTTGAGTTCTGTTTAGTTCTCAAGTTGATTATTTGGATTTTATGCCCTTTTTGCTTTTGTTGTGTACAGATGCCTAAGTTTGAAGAAAAGAGCTAAAATGATGTACAATGGAGGAAATGAGAAGAAGTGGCGAAATGCAGGTGTTAACCGGTGAAATTCCGATTAAAAAAATGAAGGTCACTGCCTTGTCGGAGGAATGCCATCGTCGGTTCACGAGTCACTTGTGCCGGGACGCCGGTTCAGTCGCCAAATGACACTCAAAAACGTCTAAAATTAGCATTTAAGATCTGGCGGTTCACGGATTTCATTGGCAAATTGCCGGTGCCTTCGCCGATTTCAGAACGATGCTATTAAGGGTAAAATTGTCCATTGCTAAAAAAGGAAGGGAAAGCACCATACTTTTCAAGATATAAATAGAAAGAGAAGTACATTTCAGAAAAAGAAGGAGAAGAGGGAGGAAGAAGATAGAGAGATTGAGAGATAAGCCAAGTATATATCACTTCATCTTTCCTTTTTAGCTAAAGACCATTTTTAGCTGAGAAAAGGGGATTTTGATCGAGAGTTGTAAAAGATACTCTGCTCTCTTTCTTCTTTGGTATTATTTAGTTTCAGCTGTAGTTGAAGGATAATTGTGCTTTTGATTTATCCACTCTTCTTATTAAATTCAATGTTGCATTTGATGATTGTGTGTGATCTCGGGAAAAATAGCATGCCCAAATGATGCTTTATAACATAGTTTTGTCTTGTTTATCGGCTTAATTATATACATTCTCATGTAATTTTATGTAAATGTGAATATATATACTAACCAACATGATTAGTTCTTGTTTTTGTACATTTAAAATGAATTTGTGGAACTAATAGATGAGTTGGTGAAGTGGAGGCATGGAATCGGAAGTAAAACGCGAACGTCAGCAAGGAGGATGCGCTTAACAACCCACCTATGCGTTGGCAATGTGCCATGGCAGGCAGGCTGTGCGACCAAGGCTGTGACACCCCACCTAACACGTTGAACAAGCAGTGTGACACGCTTCCAAATGCGGCAGGGGCTACTTTGGCGACTATTTTATATTTCCAAAGGGCTTCCGCGATACCTCCGTGTCACGGAGATAGTGCTCCGCGATACATTCCGTGTCACAGAGGAAGTGCTCCGCGATATACTCCATGACACGGAGCTATTCCATGCCGGGCATAATTTAATACACCTCACATTTACTATAAATAGGTCCCTTAGCTCCTAAAAACAAAAAGTCACGATTTATTTCTGAAAAACTGCCAAGGAGTGAGGGAGAAGTGTGAGAACTCACCTAGACTTCATCAATTTCATCTTATCTTCTACCAATTCTTGTAAGTTTGTTACTTTAATTATGTTTTCTTGTAATTATACGAACATGAGTGGCTAGAACCCTCCCTCTAGGGTTGAAGCCACAAGATATGGTTGTTTTTTTATGAATTTGTTTTGGAATTAAGTTATTGGTTGTTGTTTTGTCTTGCATTCTTAATTATGGTTTTTTTTATGATTGATCACCATGAAAACACACGCGTTACACCTAGGTAAATGCTTGAGAAAGATAACGTAGGCAAGAACAAATTAATGTAGGGAGAAAGATTGTATCTCATGATATAATTCGCGGTTAGGATAAGAAATTATACATAATGTGCCTTGCTTGGTTGATAAAACAGGATGATAACATGAATTAACTCAGAAACGTCACTCCACCACTCGAAGAAGTAGTTGTAAAGCTAATCTGAGTCGAATGATTAGAAGTACGAGAGTCCCTAATCACATCCGCGTAAACCATATCCACGTAATTGAATTGCCCACGAATTAGCATGTCACATCACCACAAAACGGTGTAGTTGTGAGGCTAGTTTGTCTTGTTTAGAGGCTCGAAAGGCCATGAACATGAAATTTTAATTATGTGAGATGACAATTGATAGTTCCATACTTAAACCATTGCAAATCGTAGTATCGCATGATTATCCAGCTCTAACTCTAGCTGCTCCTTGAAGGAATTCAGAGCATTTCGTTGACCACATCTAGACTTAATTAACTTTCTCAAAAAAGTCTATAATCAACACTTGCGGCATTTAATCTCACACTTGAACTTGATAGTTAGCTGAATTGGTCCAGTCCCCGTGGGTTCGACATCCGGCTCTTAAAAAGGGCCACTATATTACTTGTACGACCCGTACACTTGCAGACACATCAGTGTGTTTGAATTTCTCTACTATGAGTAGCTAAATCATTAACTAGAGGTGTGTGATGATGAATACTTAATTGGATTGGGTATTTCTAGAGTTAAATTCATAATGTTCAATCAAGTGTAAATCTATTGGATTTCTTTCAATATAGTAATGAAGATTCATTGATGATGATATAGGTCTATCTATACTTGCTTGATTGTTGCTCGCGAGAGAATAGTTAAGTATTGGAAGGGAATCTAGTAGAGGGTATGGATGAGAGGTTGTAAAATTAAGCTAGTAATATATAAAATTACTTCCTCCTTCCTAATTAACAACTAATATCTAGGAATAGTGAAGTTGCTGATCCAAATCAATTTGGGTGTGCTAAATTGCAGCTAGAGTTTGAGAAAACTCTAATTAGGGGTAGTTAATAGGCTGGGAAGCTGAGGCTATCTATTTTTCGAGATTATTTAAATTTATTGAACATTTGAAGATAACCTGGTCCATCCCAATATAATTAGTATTTCATCTACACCGCACCTCTAGTATTTCAAAATATTGTCTACAACTTAGCTGATCCTTTTATTCTTAGTTCACTAAAGAAATTGTGTAATTCTCTGCAAAATTTATTCCCCCCATTTCCTTGTTTTTTTGTTAAACCTATATTGTGCAAGCTAATATCAACTTCTCAATCAACACTTGAATTCATCACTCCCTAGTCCTTGTGGGATTCGACCCCGACACTCATCGAGTTACTTGTTTTGATACAACGACTGTGTATATTCTTTGATTTAAGAATATATTTTTGACATTATCAAAAATGGCGCCATTTCCGGGGACTGACGTTTGATGATCTTTTGATTGATTGTTAAGTTGAATTAGTGTGCATCGTATCTACTTGATTTGATTTTCTTCTCTTTTATTAGGATCTCACCACCTCATGATCCATCAGTCCCAAGAAGGAGATAGCTCAGTGGAGGGGAACATGGAACTTGACGAAGATAATCTGGTGATGCCGGAAGTTGCAGGCGCCATTCGCCTACCACCGATAGTAAAGAATGCGGTTTTCCATATTACTAGCACCATGTTGCACTTATTGCAGATGAAAAGGATTTTCGGCAGCAAACCAAGCGAAGATGCAAATCGCCACTTGAGGAATTTCTTAGAAATTTTCTAGCCTTCAACATCACAAACATTAGTCAAGAGTCAATCAGGTTGAGACTCTTCCCTTTCTCATTGACGGGGGAAGCAACAATGTGGCTTGAGGAACTTCCTCAGGGGTGTATTACTTCATGGAAAGAGTTAACCGAGGCTTTCCTAGATTGGTTTTTCCCTCCCTCAATGATGTCACAACTGAGGAACGATATCACAAACTTCCACCAAGAAAAAGGAGAGCCTTTGCGTGAGGAATGGTTAAGGTTTTAAAAACAAGGTTGCTCTTTGCCCAAATTATGGATTACCAGATGGAGTGCTTCTCAAAAGTTTCTATAGGGCCCTTGATTCAATCAACAAATCCTTTGCCAACAGCTTAGCTGGGGGATCAATTATGGACCAAACATATGGGTTATCCAAAGCTCTCCTTGACCGAATGACAAAAACCAACAGGGCTTGGAACACAAGGGAGACGACTGTGTCCACTCATGAGATCAGCTCAAGTGCATTGGAGGAGGAGTTGTGGAAAAGGGTGATGAGAGGGATGAGACCCTTGCTAAGATGATGACAAAATTAAAATTGATGACCAAGCATGTGATGGGAGCAGGTCCGAAGGTGGTAAATGTTGTGGTAATGCAAGGTGCCCTGCAATATGAAAGAGATCCTTCACCACCAAGATATGGAGAAGAATGCCAATATATGGGTAACCAAATGGGAGGGCCTCGACCTGGCTTTAAAGAGCAAACCAAGGCCCTTGGTGCCCAAGAGATGATAACAAAGGGTGGAGAAATCGTGAACAGCAAGGATGGCCCGAACGGAATGAGAGGTGGAACAATAGAGAGCCAAACAAGAAGGTGATTGTTACCATTGAAGTGCAAATCCATGCACTCCATCTCCTAAGGTTGGAAATCCTCAAAACCATCATGGAGTAAGTGATGCGGGAAGCTCAAAAATCGAAGACATGCTCTCAAGAGTTTTAAAGAAGGTGGAGTCGACTGAAAGCGGGGTGAAAGAATTAAGAGGGAAGGTGTCAAACCTTGCTCAAATAGTGAGTTCACACTCAACATCCATCAAGCATTTGGAATCTCAAGTGAATCATCTATCGGCCCAAATGAACTTGAGAATTAAAGGAACATTACCTAGTAACACAACGCCTAATTCGAAGAAAGATGGTCAATGTATGGCTATTGTCACTAGAAGTGGTAAAAGGATTTGAGATTCACTAGGAAAGCCTAGTGAGGTGGAGAACCCGAAAGTAGTTGATGAAGATGAGGTTGATAAAATGCCAATGATTCCGGAGAATGAAGAAAAGGATGAGGAAGAAACAGTGGAAAAGGATGATGAGATCCACATTCAAGTGGATGATGAAGAAGCGGGCATGAAGGCCCCGGTTGATGATAGAGTTTAAGAAAGAGTCCCACCACCATATACACAACGGCTTACCAAGAAAAAGAAGGAAGATAAATTTAATAAGTTTGTTGACATGTTTAGAACGTTGTCCATAAACATACCATTAATGGATGCTTTGATCCAAATGCCCAGTTATGCCAAGTTTATGAAGGACTTGTTGAAAAAGAAAAGTTGGTCGATTCTAGAAATGAAGAGAAAACGCACCATTGTAGTGTGGTAATGATGAGCAACCTTGCCCCAAAAAGGGAAGACCCCGAAGCTTTTACAATTCCATGCACGATTGGGATTTGTATGTTTAAGAAGGCTCTATGTGATCTTGGTGCAAGTATAAATCTGATGCCCCTGCTCATTTTTAAGAAATTATGCCTCGGAAGTACTAAACCAACATTGATGCGGCTACTAATGGTAGATAGGTCAATCAAACGACCTGTGGGGGTGCTAGAAGATGTACTGGTGCGAATTAACAAGTTCATTCTCCTGATAATTTTGTTATTCTTGATTGTGACATGGATGTGGAAGTTCGCATTATTTTGGGAAGACCTTTGCTGGCTATCGGGAGAGCAGTGGTAGATGTGGAGCTTGGAGAGTTAAAATTTTGAGTTGGTGGTGAGGAAGTCACCTTCAAGGTATGTCCATGAGCTAGAACTCTACCCGGATGCAAGGTAATTGGAGTATTGCAAAATGATGATGAGGATAAGGGATTGAAGCTGAGCGAGACAGAAAAGGATGATGACCCGTCAGAAATTAAGAATTGAAAAAGGACTACGTCATGCCACGATGATAAATAAGGCGCTTCTTGGGAGGCAACCCAAGTTTTATTGAATTATTAGATGTTTTTTGTTTTTGTTTGTGTAGGAATTGAGAAATGAGAAGTAAAGTGAGAAGCAAATCATGATGGGAGAATTAGCGAGAGACTGGCGAGCCACCGGTCCTAAAATGTGGATTGCCGAAGACAAGGGAGCCCAAACCAAAAAGCTGAGTGTTGAACTGAAGCATCGGCGGGCCACTGGTGAACCGCCAAATCCGATTTGTGGGTCTCCGATGTATTGCCGGTTTGAAGCAGAGTACCTGAAGCGAGGCCCAGATTCGACAGATAATCGGCGGGCTGCAGTTTCAATTCGTGGACCGCCGGTGAATCACCAGATGGAACTAGATCAATGGGTACAAAATAAGTTGGAATAAAAAGTAGCGGCGAACCGCCAAATTGGACTGGCGAATCACCGGTTTAGCACCGGTCAGGCTCTTCCCGAATAAAAAAGAGGAATTTAAAAAGACTGGCCCACAAAATCCCAAATACTTTCCCAACCGTCCTAATTATACAATATTCCCATAACTTCCCTTTTTCCAACATTTTTCTTTCCAGTTTTTTCTCTCCATTACCCAACATTCCCTATTCCCTACAATTTTTCATCTTCACCCTCTCCATTTTCCCCCCTTTTCACCTTCCAACTCCCTACCAACTCACCCACATTAAATTCTCCACCTTCCCCTCAACGTATCACATTCCCACTTTTCACCTATAAATACCCATCCATATTTCACCATCAAAATCACTTTACTCTTACTATCTACTCTATACTCACTTGAAGGTGCTCCTGTAATCTTTAGCTATTTTCCTTTTTGAGTCTAGAAGAGTGTGCAAATAGTCTTCTAATTCGGTAACATTTCTTTTTCCCCTTTTTTAATTTGAGTATGGGTACATGATTCTGTAGGAGTACTATTTCCCTTCCCTTCCTTGTTGAAATTTTGAATGTGTTATTCTTGTGATTGGGGTGGGTATGTGCTTTTATGATGAGATTATGAAAAGGGTGAAATCTGAGTAACCCATTTACATAAAGCACAATGTTTTGGCCGATGATAGATCGGGTGACGCTAATCTTAAGGGATAAAACATCATAAATATGTGTGAGAATGGTGTCTAATTGCTGGTCTTATGTTTGTGGTGAAAATGTGTTAATGGGTGTTTGTATGCAATGGGTCATAATTTTTGACAGGAGGAGTCGGCCATTCACTGGTCATATTCGGCGAAACGCCGCTTGGGGTGCCGGTTCACTCTGAAATTGGCCTTGGCTACTGAGTGAATTCGGCGCTACTTCGGCGATTCATGGAATGTGACCAGCGAAACACCACTTGAACCGCTGAAAATTACCAGATTTCCCCAGTGCTTTGTTACATACCGGCGTCCAGTCGGCGACTCGCAAATTGTGTTTGGCAAACTGCCAGTTGTTCGCCGGTGCCACCTACTCTTTCAAGGATTGTTTGATCATCACTTGCTTCTCAGTTTTTCATTAGATTAGTTTATTTTCCTTTAATTTATATTTCAATGTTTTGTCTCTAACATACTTTTTGCAGAAACACAAATCATGTCATCCTCTAGGTCCACCGGCAAAGGAAAGCCCCCTGCTTCATCTGCTAGCAAGGGAAAAGGTAAACAATAGGCTGCTCCCCCACGCTCCCACACTGAGGAAGCTATCATTCTTTGTGTTCCTAACATGAAGGAGCACTACGTCATCTACCAGGGACGCTCTATCATGTTAGAGAAGTGATTCGACTTGGCTAGGTTGAAGGGTGAATTCCCTAATATCACTGAGCAGTTCACCCACCGGCAATGGCATGCATTTGCCAATCCTTTGCCACCGTACTACCCCAGCCTTGTCATAGAGTTTTATGCCTCCTACCAGGACCGCCAAGATAGCATGCAACATCGGGACAAAGTGGATGAGTTTCCCTACCTGCCTTTGGTGATGATTCATGGGGTAGAAGTTGATATTACCCCAGCTGCCATCAATTATCTATTTTGGGAAGATGAGATAGACTCTTCTATGGAATACATAGCACTGGTGGCTAATATGAAAGACCAATATAGGTGGGTAGCTGGCATTATTGCTGTTGATACCCCCTATGGGCCTCCACGAGTGGCGAAATCTCTCTCCACGATTTGAAGTTTGAGGCCAAGCTATGGTTGGAATTTATTTGCTTGGAAGCAACCATCTTGATTGCTTGCATTATGTCAGGGGTTGCCATCAACTTTGGTAAAATTGTTGTTCAACAAATGAAGAAGAAGGTGCCACAGTCCATCACTTCCATGCCATATGCTATGTTGATCTCACAACTTTGTGCAACAACCGAAGTGCCTCTTTTTTCGAACGAGACTCCTTCCTCTGCTTTAGAAGTGATCACTATTGACAGGAAGAGAGATGCCTAGGCACTGATGGTGAAACGAAAGTGCATGCAAGCCTTTGGCGTACAAGAAGAAGCCCTCTCCCACGGGTCAGCCCAATCTCCCACCACCTTAGAATTCAATGTGCCCCAGCCTGACTTGTCGGGCTGAGCATCGGGTGACATGCCCTAGCCAAGAGTTTCTCCACCTCAATTTTCTCAGTCAAGTGGTCTTCACTGCCTTGTGGAGATGACAAACTTGCACAAGAGCCAGCTTTAGCGCTTGGCCAAGAGACTCTCAGTACTTATTGCCAAAACTATCAAGAAAGAGATCAAATCGCTATATGAGAATATCACCACTTTGTGCAAGCGGGTGGATGCTGTGGAAGGGGAAGTCACGTCCCTCTGAATTGAGGTGCAAGAATGGAAAAGTTAGACTTCAGTCGAAGTGCCCGATATGAGTGCTTTGGATGCTGTAATAGCTGCTCCATCTTCAACTCGGGGGCCAATTGATGAGTTGTTTGAAGTGATGGGCGATGATTTTGCTGGGCTTGGTGATGCCAGCAGAGGTGAGGTGATGAGGCTTGATGATGAAGACCAGTGACCCATTTAGGGAGTTTCTTGTATCTTCTCCCATTGTTCTTTTTGCATTGTACATTGGGGACAATGTACGATCTTAAGTGGGGGGAGGGATGAGCGTTGTTGGTGGTGGGGGGGTGGTATTTGTGTCTTAAGTTTTTTGTTTCTTATGTTTGAGTAAGTCCAGCCTTTGTCGGGATGTTGTGATTGATGATTCCCCTTGTCAGGCTTGTTTTGTTCTTTGAGTGAATGAATGAATTGGTTTGTGTATTTTTGTGAATGGTAATTAATGACTCAATGGGGTCTTCAGTTTTAAGCATCGTACTTTGAGAATTTCGAATGGAATGACCCTAAAGAGAAAATTTCGCCATTGTAAATAGAGTAGTGTACAAATTAAAACTCTGACGGTTTTCTTTATACCATGGTTCTTTCCCAAGGACCATTCTTTTATTTTAGTTAATTTTATTGTTGAACCGGGTTGTCTTTTCCCGATGATGGATTGAGTGGCGACATTCTTAAGGGAAATGTCATGTCACTTTGAGTTGTTGTGAAGTTGTTTTAAGAGGCATCAACTAATATTTTTTTCTTGTGATTGAAAATGAGAATGTGAAAACAAGAACATGAAGATGAGGATAATGAGCAAGTGTTGACACCATGGCATATTAATCTTGGTTGTACATTGTAAATTCCCTGCTTGACTTATGATGTTTTCTTGCTTGATATCCTAAGGGTCGGTTTATTTCCAACCTTAAGGCAAGGAAGCTCATTTTGAAAGATTGCATATATCACCTAGTTCGAGTCAAATATTCCAGCTCTGAGACCCCAACAATTTAGTCAGTTCAAGTTGTCAGTGAATTCCCTGACGGGTTTCCCGAAGATCTTCCCAGAGCCCCTCCCGTGCGGGAAATAGACTTCGGTATAGACCTTCTTCCAGAAACTCATTCCATCTCTATTCCTCCTTACAAAATGGCTCCAATCAAGATTAAGGAGTTGAAGGAATAGCTGAAGGACCTTCTTGATAAGAGTTTCATCAGGCCCAACATCTCTCCATGGGGTGCTCCAGTGTTGTTCATGTGAAAGAAGGATAGTACTCTCAAAATATGTATCGACTACTATTAGCTAAATCAAGTTACAGTTAAGAATTGGTATCTCCTACCCAGGATTGATGACTTGTTAGATCAGCTTCGGGGAGCCAGTTGTTTTTCCAAGGTAGATCTCGAGTAGGGATATCATTAGCTTAGGGTTAGGAATGTGACATACCAAAAATAGCCTTCAGAACTCCGTATGGTCACTATGAATTTGTGGTTATGTCCTTCAGACTAACTAATGCCCAAACAACTTTTATGGACCTGATGAATAGGGTATTCAAATAGTATCTAGACATTTTCATCATAGTGTTCATAGATGAAATGTTGTTATACTCCAAAAATGAGGATGAGCTTGCTAACCATCTGAGGATAGTGTTGCAGACACTCAGAGACCGCTAGTTGTTTTCTAAATTCAGCAAGTGTGAATTTTGGCTGATGTTTGTGGCCTTCCTTGGTCATGTGGTTTCAGGATAGGGTATTCAGGTAGATCATCAGAAGATAGAAGTAGTAAAAGACTGGCCAAGACCCACTTCCCCATCAAATATCAGGAGTTTCCTAGGTCTAGCCGGTTATTATCGACGGTTTGTAGAAGGGTTTTCTTCTATCGCATCTCCTCTGACTAAGCTAATTCAGAAAAAGGTGAAGTGTAAATGGTTAGATGCATGTGAGAAGAGTTTTCAAGAGATAAAGACTCGACTTACTACAACTCCAGTTTTGACCTTACTAGAAGGAATAGATGGGTTCATAGTCTATTGCGATGCTTCCAGAGTTGGCCTCGGTTTCATGCTGATGCAGTAGGGTAAGGTGATAGCTTATGTCTCCAGACAGCTCGAAGTTCATGAAAATAACTATCCGGCTTATGATCTTGAATTGGAAGCAATGATGTTTTCTTTAAAAATATGGAGGCAATACCTTTATGGGGTTCACATGGTGTTTTCACCGACCATAAGAGTCTTCAGTATGTGTTTAGTCAGAAAGATTTGAACCTTCGTCAGAGAAGGTGGTTGGAGTTATTGAAGTATTATGTCATGAGTTTTCTATACCACCTAGGCAAGGCAAATGTAGTAGAAGATGCCTTAAGTAGTATGTCCATGCGGAGCATTGCTCATATTTAAGAGGGCAGAAAAGAGCTAACGAAGGATATTCACAGGTAAGCTCGGTTGGGAGAACAGTTGGTGGATTCAGCTAAGGGCAGAGTAGTACTACAGAGTGGGTCAAAATCCTCGTTAGTTGTTGAGGTTAAGCCAAAACAGGATGAAGATTCCATACTAGTTAAGCAAAAAGAAGCAGTTCTAAGAAAAGAAGTGGAGGCTTTCTCCGAAAAGGAAGATGGTGTGCTTCACTACCAGGGCAGACTATGTGTTTTGGACGTTGATGACTTGAGACAGTGGGTACTGGCAGAAGCACACAGCTCTAGATATTCTATCCACCCAGGTGCCACTAAGATATACCGTGACCTACGGAAAATCTATTGGTAGAACGACATGAAAAGGGACATTACAAAATTTGTGGCTAAGTGCCCGAACTGCCAGCAGGCTAAAATTGAACATCAGGTACCTGGGGGTATGACTTAGGATTTAAGCATACCCACGTGGAAGTGGGAATAAGTTAATATGGACTTCATTACAGGTCTACCTCGTACTCATCGGCAGCATGATTCAATTTGGGTGATAGTAGATCAGATGGCCAAGTCAACATATTTCCTCCTAATTAAAACTATAGACTTAACTAAGGATTATGCTAGGCTTGACATCCGGGAGTTAGTCAGACTGCTTGGGGTTCCTTTTCTATCATTTCAGATAGAGGTACCCAGTTCACCTTGCATTTCTAGAAGTCATTTCAGAAAGGACTCAGTACTCTGGTCAAGCTCAGCACAACTTTTCACCCTCAGACAGATGGACAAGCATAGAGAACTATTCAGACCTTAGAAATATACTGAGAGCTTGCGTGATCGACTTCAAGGGCAGTTGGGATGATCACCCACCTCTCGGCGAGTTTGCTACAATAATACCAACCACTCTAGTATTCAGATGGCCCCGTTTGAGGCCTTATATGGTAGAAGGTGTAGGTATCCTATAGGGTGGTTTGAAGTTTGACGAGCTACCTTTATAGGGCCATACTCAGTTTATGAAGCTATGCAAAAAGTGCAACTTATTAGAGAAAGGCTGAAAACAGCTCATAGATGACAGAAATCGTATGCTGATGTGAGGAGGAGAGAGTTAGAATTTGTTGTAGATGATTGGTTTTATTTGAAAATTTCACCCAAGAAAGGGGTGATGAGGATTGGAAAGAAAGGAAAACTCAGTATGAGGTATGTAGGATCCTACAGGATTCTGAGGCGAATTGGCAACTTAGCCTATGAGTTAGAAATACCTTCGGAATTAGCATTTGTGCACCCAGTCTTCCATGTATCACTGTTGAAGAAGTGCATCGATGATCCGACCTCAGTTGTACCACTAGAAAGTGTGGGAATGAAGGATAGTCTCTCTTACGAAGAAGTCCAAAATTAGATCCTAGACCGTCAGGTTCGTAAACTGAGAAACAATGAAGTCACTTCGGTAAAAATCTTGTGGAGGAGCCAACTAGTTGATGGGGCCACATGGAAAGCAGAAGCGAATATAAGGGCTAAATATCCCCATTTATTCCCTTCTAGTTCAGTTTCAGCATCAGGTATTTAATTCCTCCTTAGTACTTTATTCAGTTCCGTACTCATTAGTTATATTCATGTTTTTAGTATGCACACCAGTTGCATCAACTCAGTTAGTATGACTAAATAAGTTTGGAGTCAGTCACTCCTTCAGAAATCTATTTATCATTTCAGTTTGGGAATTGCACTCTTTTTCCAGTTTTCCATCAGTTTTAGCCATCATTCGAGGAAGAATGATCCCAAGGGGGAGATATTGTAACACCCCAAAACTTTCCTATATCAAACTCAGACTTTGCATGGAAAATAATAGTGATCCAGAAAATTTTCTTAGAATGATCGAGACAACGAGTCATTGTCAGAAGTAATGACCCGTTGTCTGAGTCGTTGCCAGCCTGCCAGTTGCCTTTTGAAAACCAATTACACCTAGAATGACCCATTGTGAGGAGTAACGGGTTGTCCTGTCATCCATGGTATTCTAGATTAGAACCTTGTCCTGACATTTCCCAGAAACAATGAGCCATCCAATGAACCGTCGATGGCTACGATGACTCGTTGTTGACACTTGTTGGTTGAATTCCAGTAAGGGTTGAAATTTCCCTCAAAAGCCACAAGTGGAACCCATGACACATTATCACCTCTAACAAGACATTGTTTTCACCCATTGCCAGATTCAAAAATCCTTCAGGTTAAGGAAGTGGTGATGACGGGCAGTTACCATGACTCTTGAGTTCTACCAATGAGTCGTGGTATCGTCCGTTAGAGAGGGGTCCAGTGTTTTGGTCGAAGACCCTGCCAGTGGCCACGAGAGGTACACACGACCTGTTGGTTCGTCCAATGAGTCATGGTCTGCTTTCATTGTCAACGTGAGCCTAGATTTAAGGCCTAGGACCAAAAAAGGTCCCAACGAGTCGTGGTGTGAATGAACGAGTCCCATTCGTCCCTGTCGGGTAGTTTTTAGAATTTTATCTCAGGGGCATTTTTGTAAATTCCCATCTTTTTAACTTCTAAACTACATTGTTTAGGGTGCTTTCAGGAGGGATTTTAGAGGTATAGTCGACTCTCTCCCTCATTCCTTCCAAAGAACCAGATAGCAAATGTATGATCTACGCAGGCTATTCTCTCAGAGCACGCTAGGGCTTTTGAGTTTTCTTCTCAGAATCTCTAAGTTCTTCCTAGGCAATTCGACTGCAGGTATGTGGGAATTTAAAAAACGGAGTTTTCCTTCCCTTGTTCCCCAAAACCCTTCTGAAAACTTTATCAATTTCATGCTCTGAGTTTAAAGCTAGGTTTATGCTATGTCAAATTATGGGTTTTCTTCTAGATCATGTTCTATTGCATTCTTGAAAGCTTTTATCTATTATTACATATGTGGATAGCATTCTTTATGAAATGTGTGCTTAGCCCTAGCCCTTAATTACAATTGAAGGAGTCTTGCATTATTTTGTAGATGAAATTGTTGTTGATTCCTATAGCGCTTATAACCTTAGTGATATTATAACTATGTGAGCAAGTTATCTTGTTGGTAGACTTAGTCTTAATCAGTACCTAGCATCCTCAGAGTCTCACAGTTATGTCAACTGATCAATTTGAATATAGTCAGTTTTCTTGATGTGTCAGTAATACCTCCCAGTCCTAATTTTCAATTATCAATTATCAGTTAGTTCTCTAGACGGTTACGACGCTTCTAGATAAGCAGCTCTTTCCAGTATTAGAACCATCAGTATCAGTTATCAATGAGTTCTTTAAGCAGTTACGATGCTTTCAGATAAGCAGCTTTGACCAGTCTTGGAATACCAGTTTTCAGTTATCCGATCCTACAAACTCACAGGTTATTTCCAGATAAGTATTCCTGACTCAGTTCAGGACCCCAGCTTCGAGATATTAGCTTAGTAGTCAAGTTAGGACTATCCAATGGGAGTAGTACTTAGCACCAAGCAGACTAGAGTATCAATGCACTCGGGTTACCATAAGTACGTTGCCACCATAGGTTATTGGCCCAGCAGGCCCAAGACTTGTGATCACCCAGCTCATCCACTATACTTTGACAAGGTATAGTGGCCTTTCTCTAATGGGGTGTATACATCGGAGTCCACGTCTAGCTCACGTGGTTATATATTGGTTACAGACTCTCCCACTTATCAGTATAGCTTCAATTCATTTTAGTTCAGTTTAGCTTAATTCAGTCACTCAGTTCCAGGACATGTTTATGACTGTTAGTCAGAATCATTATTTACCATATCAGTTGTAGCTCAGTTTTTATCAGTATTCAGTATCAATTGGTCATTTCTTGTAATTTCAATTCAGTGCTTATTTTTTCATATTTATTGTATATCTCACTTACTAAGTACATTCAAAGTACTGATGCATACTTTCTATATTGTATCATATTATGATACAAGCACAGGTTCTTAGTCTCAGCATCGTCAATAGTTTCCTCCGACAATTTCAGCAGCAACAGTCCTTTTGGTGAGTCCTCATCTTCCGAGGATAATATTTTATTTTCAGTTAGTTCTTTTCTAGAAAGATTTTAGAGTTAGCTGGGGGGCTTATCCCAACATCTCATCAGTTAGTAGTTGGCTCTTAGAAACAGTTGTTCAGTATTCTTTTCAGATATGTATACTCTATACAACTCAGTATTTCTTGGATAATTATTTTTATACAGCTTCTGCTTATGTTTACTTAGTTTACTAGTGCAATGTTAGACCATGGGTTAGCTTAGGTTCATTTGTGGCACCAAGTATCGTGTCTCGTCCGAAGTGTAGACTTGGGTTGTGACATAGTAACACACTTATACTTTACTTGGGACATAATATCCCCCTGACTATTTTTTAAAATATTGATTGAAATTTATCCGATGTAACACAAGTCAAAATTCGATCATGAAAATATAGCGACTCACAAGATTAAATTTCAAGAGGTTCAACTAATTTCTTCATGAAAAAATTGAAGTATGAAGGAGAGGGTATCAATTTTTTTTATTCGAAGAGTGTAAATGAGTGATAATGACCAAATTTCTTTAAACTTTTCTTCTTTTGATCAATTCATGTGTACAAACGAAATAAGAAAGCTTTGGTTTGTATTCATATTACCCAATAAATGTCAAAGAAATGCTTTAAAAGAGTATCCTGTAACACCCCGTATAAATTAAACAATAAATTCATACGTTTGAGATTGACCAAGAGTGTTTAATACAATAATAATAATGTGTTATTAGGTATTCAAATCACTCAATCATTGTATGTTTTGATTTGAAGTCGAGCAAATTGTAAAACAAAAATTGGCAAAAGTTATCGTAATTTATTTTTAGAAATTCTATGAAATTTAGGTCAGATTTCTCAGGAATTTTCTCTCAATCTATAAGAAGTTAAGAGGCATACATTCTATCAAATCAAAAATATTTTATTCTAGTTTTTAAAATATCAAACTGCTCATTAATCCGTTATCAAAGTAAAAAGTTATGATTATTTTAATGTGAAATGTCCCAAAAGAGCAATATAATACAAATAGCCTTTTGAAAATTTATGACTTAATTTTCTGAGATATGTATAGTCACATATATTTTACTCTACTTTTCAAAGTCAGTAGTTTACAGAAAGTGCAAAATATGACTATTGAAACATAAAAGTAGCATTTACATACATTTGTAATAATAAGTACTCATGAGTATTATTATATATTAGAATAAATTGAAGTTATTAAGTAGGTATATGTCTTATTATATATGTATATATACATATACATATATATATATATATATATATGTATCCTACTTATTTAAGACTCGTCACCGTCTTGTTTATGTTTAAAAATATTGTAAATCACAAAAATTCTTATAGCTTGAGGTGTGACTATGGTACTATCCTTAAGGATATTTCACCTAGTGTAGGTGTATCCCGCAGGATTCAACAAACTTTTCTAGTGAAAAATTAAGAGGTAAAATCTAATAAAGATTTTAAATTAATAGAAACCCTAGAAATAAAGAAAGTAGGAAGAATATTTCTTTCTCTTATCTTCTTTCTCTCAAGGAAGAAGATTATCATATATATATACATAGGGAGAATAATATGAACTTTTTGGTCAAATAATATCAATGACAATTTAATTCACATAATATGGCATAGCTTACAAAGATTAATGATAAAAATAAAGAAAATCAATGGCTATAAAGAGGGCATAAAGAATTGAAATTTCTCAACACTAAAATATAATAATGTACTCTGGAAAGGAAATACGAAACTACCCACCACTTTCTCTATCTAAAGAAAAAGAAAGAGCCACTAAATGGTATTCAAATAGATTATTTTCTTTTTTAGACACTACAAAAATAGTCCAAAAGATGAGGGCTAAAATAGACGGATAGAGTCGATTTTTTAGGCAAAACCAATGGCTAACCAGCTGATATGTGTTTCTCAAAATTTGGCTCGTCGAAAATAACAAACCGATGGATAGTATTGGCTAATATCGAGGAACCTCTTTCAGTTTATTAAAATTTATGTTGGTGGGTTATTTTAAACACCAGCCCATGTAAAAAGTAAATTACTGACAGATACTCTCGATTTTTTAATTAATTAATTAATTTTTTTATTTAAAAGATCTAAAATTCTAACTCTTTCCGCTGGTATGTTCTTCATAGCTAAGAACAAATTGATGTACTGTATCAGTTTTTTGTGTTTCTATAGATGGTATTTTTGCAGAAAATTGATAGCCTTACCTACGTGTCCATCGATTTTCTGCAAAAAAATCAAATGCAAAAACCTGCAATTTCTTCATCCCACCTGCCAAATAAATTACAATTCAATATTTCAGCTATACATCAACACTAAAAGCTGCCAAATTAATTCAAAATCAGCTACAACATCAACAACATACTAATTATCAACTAAAAATATAAAAAAGATGCATAAATATCCACCAAAATGATCTACAAAGTTTAAAAACTTCAATATATATATACAAAGTTTGAATTTCTTTTCAATGTTTAACAATAACAATCGCAACAACAAGGTGTCCCTTCGACACATTCATCATCATATGTTGAACCTTCATCTTCAACTGAGATGGGAGGAGAATGACCACATCTATGGACTCTACTAGCGAGGAAGCTATTCAGTTGTACCTTGAGAGTATCGATGGTATGAACATAGTCTTATTCTCAGAAATGCATCTTGCCTCAGTATCTACAAAGACACGTGTAAGGTGTTCAATCTTCTACGATATAGCAGCGATCTGAACAACATCAACAGCCTCCACATGGCTCGAAAAGCTAATACCATCCAATTCAGACTAGATTCGTCTAAGATGGTTCCTAGATCCTAGACCATAGACTCTTCTCTTTTGTCTTTCTCCGATCACTTTTTCAGTGTAAATCTAGCTAGCAACATTTGATGGAGGCTGCGTCGGCCAACCTTAGGGTTGCTGAGTTTGGATGTACTCAGACAAGAGCTGTTGATAATCCATCTGCATAATTGAAAAAAATGAGTATAGAATGGTTATATAAACTTAACATACTACTATGATTTTAGGGATATACATAGGCTTGTTCAGCCCTTTGCTTGGCCAATGTGTCTGAATCAGACTCGGTTCATCTTCTTCTTTATGTGGATAGCTCGAAAGAGCCCCTCTAGAGTTGGGTCATGACCCAATTTTTTTGCCTGCAAACAAAATATAATCAAAGTTAGTCAATATATAATATGTAATCAAATTTATATAAATGTGTATACATACATACACACACACACACACACACACACACACACATATATATATATTACTTACTAATTCTCTAGATATCGCCCCTTGGCTCTTTGCACCTCCAATGTGTAATGTGCCACCTTTTTCTTCCCTCTGGCCTTCTTTGCCTATTTAGACTTTTCCTGAAAATCTAGTGATCTCCAATATTCCCGAAGAGCTGCGTAAAGATGAGGTGACATTCAATCACGCTTCTTGTTATTTTTTCTGGCATCTCTAAATCAATCGGACATCCTAAAACTAGCCTTTCTCACATTGTTCGTGGCAATTATCTTATCGTGCTGAGGAAGCCAATTACACAATATCTACAATCAAATGAGCAATAGTGTAAGACGATATATAATAATCAATAGTCAAAGAAGAATTTTATAAGATAATAATTAATTTGTTTACCTTAAACTGATTAAACATTCCATTTCATTTTCGATGTGGTATCTCACCCCAGGTCGGAGAAGCCCGATCATAAAACTTCGAATACTATCCCTGAGAGCATTTTCGCTCACTTTTTCTGAAAAGAACCTACAAAATCACAATAAACATGTAAAGTAATAAATAAAATATTAAGATTAAAAAATATAAATCTAAATAAAAAATAAAATAAACTTACCCATCTTAATCAGGCACCATCACTACTCTACCAAGATTGTCTTTCTCTCTTGGTTGTGGCTCTCCGTCTCCTGGTGCCGGTGCTGGTGCAAGTGCTCTATATGACTAGGTCAACAATGTAGTAGAAACCCTGTGAGTTTGACTCAGAGCTACTATCTCGGAATCACAAGCTGGATAAGTGTGTAGATGAACCACTAAGGAAAGCAGTACCGAACGATGAATACGTCGAGTTTCCTCATGGAGAAAGAATGCCAAGTGTAGGCATGAAAAGTGGAGGAGTAGTAGGAAATGGACGCACAAAAGAATATGTTGGATGCCCAGTGCCATAGGGGATATAGGACATAGGTGGAAAAGAATGCGTATGTGGAGCAGATGAAAGACCACTTAAAGTAGCGTTAGAGTCTAGTGGTCTCCTAGGTGCTTTCCTACTACTCCTACTACTATGACCTCGATCAGCATAACCAGATGAGATCTGCATACAAGTTTACATTAGAATATATAAAAAAATACAAGTAGTGAATATATTAATTGTTTAAAAAAATATAAACCAACTTGCTAATCGTCATTCTCCAATTCTTCCTCCTCACTTGTTTCATAATCATCATTTAATTTAGTACCCTCTCTTAGTTCATTTTCATTATCTCATTCTTCCCCGATATTTTTAATTTCAATTACCTCAACATTAGAAACTTCTTCTACTATGTGCTTGGGACGTTCTAAACTGTGTTCTAACTTAGCATCCACTGTTTGATGAACAACTACCACATCATATGGGTACGCCACATCAAACACATTATTAATATCAATCATGATTTTTAAAACTTACAATATTTTTCCCAATAGGAGAACCTAGTATATATGACATCATTACCCCAATTGGCCTATAAAGTAATTATTCAATAAATTGAGATTTTTCGTTGTTTAACCTTTAGTATTTAAATGATATTATTCAATAACATCGTTAGAAACTTACTTAAGATATGATTGTATCTAGGGGAAATTAAGCATAACACGCGTCACAATAGATTGCATTTTCATACTACTCAAACCTCGTCTGATTCATTTTTTAGAATCTCGACCTGGTTGATTAAAAATTAAAATCAACGGGTAGTTCGGATCCATATCACTGTTATCATTGTGGGTTGGTCTATTTCTCAGACTTTTCACTTGCTACTCAAAATAGTAAGAATAAAAATGAGCAGTTTCCCTTGCGAGATGAGTTTTATAGATAGATCCTTCAATACTAGACCTCTGTTTAGTAGTTCTTTTGCACTTGTCAATAGTTCTGTATAAAATTTGATGTTAGTTAGTAATAAGTTAAAAAAACTTAAGAATTCATGATATACTAAGTCAGAATAATTAGCTCTCGTATGCATACATCCATCTATATTTAACTGGGCCTCCAAGGCGCGCCTCGTTTACGAGGTGAATCGGTAAATGTTCCATCACATCAAAGAAGTCACATGGGCGGATCTTTTTCAACTTACTATTGGTCACAAGATTATTCTGATTCATCCTTTATAAGTTATCCTCCCACAAAGTATTACTGCACAAGTCATTAAAAAAAAATCTTACCTTTATGATTGGATTCTATATCCTGTCAGGTGGCCAGTTAAATCAATACAAATAAAACTTTCTATGGAAACATGACAATCGTGGATTTTCTTACCACACAACTTCCTTTCATTTATATCTACACACTTACGCAAATTTGAAGCATAGCCCACAGGCATCCTTAGATTCTTAATACACTCATAAATTTCTCATTTTTCATCCAATGTGAATGAAAAGCTTGCATTGGGCTTTAATGGTTTATTGTTGTGTGTTTCCTGCGCCCACAGTTTCTTTCTTCTACAGTATTCCTTTAAGTCCATTTTGGCCTTCAAATTATCTTTAGTCTTACCCTTAACATTCATCACTGTGTTGAATAAATTATTAAAATAATTTTTTCAATGTGCATCACATCAAGATTGTGTCGGAGGAAGTTATCCTTCCAATAAGGCAACTACCAAAATATGCTCTGTTTTTCCCAATTATGTCCAACTCTATATCCAAGAAGTCTAGAAGGTGTAGCTTTTGTACCTTAGGCAAGTAAAAAACTCTCTCCCAAATTTCATTTCCTAACAATGGTGGAGATGGAAGATCATTGCCATCTTATTCTTTCTCAATGAATGTTTCATTCTTCTAAACTCGTAATCCATTGGCAAGAATTGACGGTGACAATCAAAATATGAATTTTACTATCATGTTTTAATATGAATGCTTTACAATTTTTCATGCAGTACAGGAAAGCTAATTTTCCTGAATTCATCCAGCCATATAACATCCCATACGTAGGAAAATCATTTATAGTCCACGTTAAAGAAGCATGCAAAAGGAAATTCTGCTTAGTTTATATGTCAAAAGTCATTAAAACTTCAGACCATAATTGTTTTAAATTTTCTATCAAAGGTTGTAGATAAACATCAATTAAACATTTTGGATTACGGGGACCCAGGACAATACAACATAGAAATATGTAGGGACTTGTCATACATATTTCAGGTAGAAAATTATACGGAGTAAGGAATACAAGCTAGCAAGAATAAGGTGCAACAGAAATAGAGAATGGTGTGAAACGATCTATGCATAAGTCTGATCTAACATTTCTTGGTTCATTTGCAAAATATGGATAAGTTCTATCAACATGTTTTCAAAATTCTCCATTTGATTGACGAGACATAACACCAGGAGCCATTCTATTCTCATGGTGTCATCTCATATGAAGAGAAGAACTCATCGATATGTGCAACCTTTGTAACTGAAGTACAAGAGGTAAATAATGCATCACCTTAACTGGAACTATCTTTCCACTAGGAGTCTGCTTAAAACGAAAATTTCCACAAAACTTACAATTTTCTAAATCACCATCATTCTTATAGAACAACATGCAACCATTTTCACAATAATTAATTCTATCTACGACAATCCTAACTTGGAAATCAATTTCTTTACCAGATAGAAATTCTTAGGTATGTTCAACTTAAGGTTAACTAGTTCCCCCAAAAGACCTATCATAGAGTACATAGCAGCTTAAAGAGTACTCCAATCTGATTTGATATTGATTAGTCTAACTATAATAGACAACTTAGAATACAGATTCCCTACACATAATGGACTATTAGTATCATCTAGTTATTTGTAGAAACGCGGTGCTTCTGTAACACCTCATACTTTCGGCTATGGTTAGGACCATTAAACAAGTGATTAGTCCCTAATCAAGTGAAAATGGTTGTACTTAGTTGTAAGATCAATTCTTAAGTGTAGAAAGTGCATGAATCAAGGAACCACTAGCATAAAGTTGAGTTGAGAGCCTTCCTACCGATTGAATTTTGTATGCGATTCTTATAATGGTCAATTTTAAATAACCATAACTCCTAATTTCCAAAGTATTTTATAGTGATTCAGCACTTCAAATTGAATATCTTTGATTCTTCTTTCCAATGCATTCAATCATTCATGAACCGGAGTTCAGAGTGAAAAGTTATGGGAATTTTACTAAGGCACTGTCAAGGTAGGTGCATTGAGAGATGCTTCGCGCTTGACACTAAACTTCATAGAAAGTTTTTAGCAAATTTGGCCCATTAGGAGGCACCCCGAGCTTGGGACCAAACTTGAAACAAAATACTATCATCAAGTGTCGCTATGACAAGCGCGATGCGCCATAGGCCGTATTTTGGAAGAATTAGTATGGTGCTATAGCTGGTGCGGCAGGCCAGGCCCTATCCCGACCCTATTTCTATATATATCTTGTGTTTTAAGTTGGAAATCAGTCCTAACATTACCCATATGACAGCCAAATATCCAAACCTTATATTCCCCTTAAGTTTCACAATTTTGGAAGATGAGTTAAGCTCTCTTGACATCTACAATCACAAGTTCCTCCAAGGTAAGTATTCACCTTCATTCCTAAGGTTAAAGTAACAATTTCCTAACCCTAATCTATGGGTTGTAATGAAATTCTTGATGCAAACCCTAGGAATCATTGAGAACATTTCAGCTCTCAAGCTCAAGAACAATATTTGAGTTCCAAGACTTGAGATCCTGAGCACCCCTCCTTCCTCAAAGGTAAGTAAATTTCCTTAAAAAGCCCTTACGTGAGTATTCTAAGGTCAGGACTAATGGGACGGTGCTAGGAAGCCATGAGTTCATATGATGACCTAGGGTTAGGGTTTATGGGACTATTTTGGTGTTTAGGATGGATATGGTTGCTTTGGTTGGACTTGTAATGGGTATGTATGTTATTAAGGGGGCTGTAGAAAGAGGCGGGTGTTAGTGCACCCCACCCATATGAGGATCGAATTTTCAATGCACTCCGGGTGTTCGATGAAATGCCTCTATGACTTGAATTATGTTGTTACGCTATTGATTGTAGTTACTATCTATATAACTATTGTAGATTAATGTTATAAAAGGATTTTTGCTTCGTGGTAATATTTGTTAGACCAAGAATAAGGTATGTAAGGCTAACCCTTGTGCGGGAACACTTTGTTTCATTCCCCACACCATGATTCATGAAACTTCCACATAAAATCCTTCTTCTTGAATTGTTAGGGTTAAGGTCACGAATGTTATGTCCATAAAAATGATTTTCAGAACTCTTTGAGTTCCTACATACATGTTATGATTATCCCTGACTTTCCATGAGTTCTATTGAAATTGTTTGAAAGAGTCAAACTCTACGATTTATGATTTTGCCTTTCCTCAAAAAGGAAAGTTGCTATGATATTTCGTGCAAAATGACTACGACTTGATGAATTATGAATTTAAAGGTCTTATGATGATGAAGAACTATGATTTAGATACGATAATGGCTGATGATGATAGGCTTGGTTTCTTAATGATGATTTTAAGTAAATCACATTACGTAATGAAAAGGGAGAAGTACTAATAACCGAGAAGGCTTCATGCCTGAAACTATGTATGCCAACATAGGATGATGGATCATTTTTATTGTCTTGGGATACTTCTATTGTAATACACCAAAATTCTCTAAGATCATAGTTGAGGGTTGAATTAGAAGAATCAGGAAAATATGCACTAGGCCACAGAACAACTCGTCGGGTCACTTGATGAATCATTGAATGACCCATTAAGGGGTGCTAGAATGGTCAAAAATCATTATCAGGGGGTTAATACGGATGGTGTGATGACTCGTTGTGTGGCACAATGAGTCATTAGTATGGCCGTTGTGTGTTGAGCAAGTTGCAGCCCAGGAGACTTAATAGGTGAAGGAATGAGTCATGGTATCACTTCACGATGCTACAAGTGGGACATTGTCAGGGTGGTTGAGAAAAGAGGATAGAAATTCCAGTGGTGACGATGAGAGGGATTGATGATTCGTACAGTGAGGTAACGAGTCATCCTGTCCTCATTGGGATTGGAAGGATCAGTTTTCCTACCGAACCATTAAGTGCATTTCCATAATTCCTAATATCCTAAGTCCTAAACTTCTTTGTTTTACGCCCTGAAAGTAGTGTTTTAAGATCGTTTAGCTAATATCAAGTCATTAGACTTTTTCATGCATGCAAATATTTGAATTCTCTTAGAAGATCAATCTAAGATTCTCTCAATGTATCACTAATTCTCTTGGGATTTTAAAGACAAGTTAAGAATCAGTTTAACCAGGTATATAGGGCTATGAATGAGAGTTTTCTTTCACTCTCATGCCCAAATTTCTCCTCAAGTTCATGAATTCAAGTTCTAACTCAAGTATATGATCTTATGGGCTTTTAACCCAATTTTATAAAATTCCCTATGATTTGTCTATGGATCCATTCCCCTCATGTTATACAACATCATTAAGATCAATAGGAAGATTTTATACACAAATTTATTATAAATTCATGATTTTAAGTTTTTAGAAATTATGCCCTAATATGCAAGTTTTTTGAAAAGTCAGGTTTATGATTCATGATTTCAAGTATAATGAGATACCTAACATGAATGAATGTTTATAAACTACCCATGTATGGATCCATGATTTTTACTTATGAAGTCTAGTTCAAGTATGCATGATTTTAAGATTTGGGCAAGCTCACAAAAGTTATGTTTTCATGATTTAGCTCAGTTTTATAAGATTAGCTTACTATATAGTTTGGATTCAATACTCCTTATTCAACTTATGGTATGTTTGGAGCTAGGACTCCCCATGTTCAGATTTCAGACTATGCATGTAATTATGATTTCAGCTTCGTTGAAAAATGATGGAAGCACTATGCATGTTTTTGGGAGTAGTGTCTAGAACAAAGTAGGCTTGGGGTTCCTAGGTTTCTCGATATTTACACTGGGTTCTCCCTTGAGAGTTTCCTGCCCGCAAGGGGCCTCAGCTTGAGATCGATATCATGGTATCATTGTTATCCCTACCAATGTTTTGGACGGCTCTGCCCACTTGAGTGTATTAGTTGGGGCATCATGTAAGCTTTATCATGGTGGTTTTTGTTATAACTTGTTTCCTATTATTCCTCATGATTTTAGTTATTCATGTTCATGACTTATGATATTATGTTTTATAGCAGGTTTGACCCAATGATTAGTTTATGAACTTTTTCTTATGATTTCAGCTATGACAAGTCATATGATTTGTATTTTATCTTTGGGTCACTCAGTTCAGATATGATATTCAACTTATGACTATATATGTCTTAAATTCATATTTCAGCATGCAATACTTACTCTCATGATCTACTGATTTAAATTTATATGCACGATTTTAGTCAACGGTTACTCAGCATATTTTACTTAACTTGCATATTCTGTACATCTTAAGTACTGACCGCATACTCTATGTTGTATCATTTCATGATACAGTTCCGAGCGATCAGACCTAGTTTCGTCGTTAGTCCAGCTCTCCACAGTTTAGCTTAGTTTCCATCATTGGTGAGTCCTCATCATCCGAGGACATTCAGTTTAGCAATTGATTATGCTATTTCAGTTTCAGACTTTAACAAGCTAGTTAGTGGTGTTGTCCCATCAGCTCCTCAGATAGTTTAAAGGCTTATCAGACATTACGTAGATTTTTAGCTTTTTTGAGTGTTTACTCTATTTATGATCGTTGTTATACCTTATGTTATTCAGACTTTCACTTATTAATGTTTTAGTTATCAGTTTCACTTTGATGTATGCTCTTTAGTTGTTATTTTTATGTCATGGGTCGAATAAGAGCCATTCATGATTTTATGTCCCATCTCTCAGTCCGGGGTCCCAGCTCGGGTCATGAAAAACTTGGTATTAGAGCAAGGATTAGAGTGTCCTAGAATGTCTGAAAGTCGCGTTGAGTAGATTTTTTTCCATGGGTGTGAAGCACGCCACACTTATATGGAAGAGGCTATAAGACATTTTAGGAAATTTCCCTTTTTTCATGATCTATGGCGTCTAATGAAGTATCTCTCTATTCCTTCTAACTCATGTTATATGCATTTGAATTGATATTGCCTCCATGTTGAGTGAATAGAAGAAGGAATGGCAATGGAAATGGCCATGATAATGTCAATGGCGATGGCCATCGTCAAGCCCCGCCAGCATCAGTAGATCCTATGTTCGAGCAGGTCACTCATGCCGAGTTTAGAGTGCCATTTCAAATGTTGGCACAGGTGATGAACGCTCTGCTCAATCAATAGGTAGTGACTCATATTCCTCAGAATAGGAACACAGCAACACTAGAGGTCAGGACTTTCTCAAGATGAATCCACCTGAGTTCATATGGTCAAAAGTGGATGAGAACCCACATGAGTTTATAGAGGAGGTGTAGAAGATCACCCAAATTGTGAGGGTGAACTGAAGGAGAGCGTGTACTTAGCCTCCTATCAACAGAAGGGGTGGATTATACATGGTACCACTAGTGATTGGATGATAGAGCAGTGGGAGAAGTTTCCGTGAGTTAGGATGAGTTCGTAACTGCCTTCTTAGATAGATTCTTCCTTAGAGTGTTGAGGGAGGCAAAGGCGGTAGAGTTCGTTAACTTGAAGCAGCAATACAGGACTTTCCAAAAGTATGCCTTAGAGTTTAATCGACTGTCCAAATATGCGCCAGAGATGGTTGCAGATCAGAGGGCTCGTATTAGCAGGTTTGTGAATGGAGTATCAGACTCGCTGGTGAAGGAGTGCAAGACCACTATGCTGAATAGTGATCTAGACTTCTCACAATTGGTCATATACGCCCAACAGATAGAGGTGGATCAGATGAAGGAGAAGAAGAGAGAGGCCAAGAGGGCCAGGACAGGGGGTTATGGCTAATCTAGCAGAGGTCCAGTGGAGGACATCACCAATAGCCCCACCAGAGGTCATCAACCCCTGTGCCATCATTAATCAGTGTCTTGTCTAGACCTAAGAATGATCAGAGGGGTAGCGCATCAAGCTCTAGAGGTTAGGGGAGCATATTAGGAGAGCCCAACATTCTAGTTTAGGGGAGGTGGGGCAGGAGGCACACAGAAGAGTGTCTTACGAGTTTAGGCACGTGTTATGGGTGTGGGAAGCCCAGAAATCTGCTTAGAGATTGCCCTTCATTCAAACAGGGACATAGTAGAGGTCATGACTTAACCACTAGTTCAGCAGCTTCACCAGTACACTCAGATCAGCAGGGTGCATCCAGTAGTGAAGGTGGTGGTCACCATCAGGACAGGTTTTATGCCCTCTCATCTCGTCAGGAGCAGGAGGTCTCTCCAGATGTGGTCAATGGTATGTTATGGGTATTCCATCTAGATGTGTTTGCATTGTTAGACCCGTGGTCTACCTTATCTTGTTTTACTCCTTATGGTTCTATTTGTTTCGGAGTCAGTCCGGAAATCCTAGCAGAACCCTTATCAATCTCTACTCTAGTCGGTGATTTAGTTATAGCTCGATGGGTATATAGAAATTACTCTATCACGGTCCTTTAGAAAGTTACCTCAGCCGACATAGTAGAGTTAGACATGATCGATTTTGATGTTATCTTTAGTGTGGATTGGTTGCATGCATGTTATGCCCCATTAATTGTTGAACCCATATGGTAGAGTTTCGATTTTAGGGTGAGCTAGTCCTTGAATGGAAAGGTAGTTCAGTTATGCTTGTAGGTCGCTTTGTTTCTCACCTTAAGACCAAGCAAATAATTTCTAAAGGCCATGTGTACCATGTAGTTTGGGTTAAGGATGTGATGTCCGAGACCCCGAGTCTTCAGTCAGTTCCTATAGTGTATCAGTATCTCAAGGTGTTTCCCGATTATCTACAAAGATTTCCTCCCAGGGGAGAGATTGAATTTGGCGTCAACCTTCTTCCTGATATGTAGCCTGTATCCATTCTTCCTTACATAATGGCTCCAACCAAGAAAAATGAGTTGAAAGAGCAATTGAAAGATCTCCAAAATAAGGGTTTCATCAGGCTTAGTAAATCCCCGTGCGGTGCACCAATTCTCTTTGTCTGGAAGAAGGATGATTCCCTTAGAATGTGCATTAATTATTGACAGTTGAATAAGGTTCTAGTCAAGAAAAGTATACCCTCCTCGAAATTGATGACTTATTTGACCAACTTCAGGGTGCTAAGTTGTTTCTCAAAGATAGACCTCAGATTCGGCTATCATCAGCTTAAAGTTAGAGAGAGTTACTTTCTGAAGATAGCCTTCAAGACTCGATACGGTCACTATGAGTTTGTATTTATGTCTTTTGGACTAACAAATGCTCCTACAGCTTTTACGGACTTGATGACCAGGGTATTCAAGCTGTACTTAGATATGTTCATGATTGTCTTCATAGATGATATTATCATATACTGTCAGAGTGAGGAGGAGCATGCCGCTCATTTGAGGATTATGCTATAGACTCTCAAGGATCGCTAACTATTTTCTAAATTCAGCAACTGTGATTGTTGGTTGAACTCAGTAGCATTTTTGGGTGATGTGGTGTCAAGCGAGGGAGTGCATCTGGGCTCCCAAAAGATAGAGGCAATGAAGGATTGGCCTAGACCACTTAGTACTTCAAATATAAGGATCTTCTTTGGTTTAGCTGGATACCATAAGAGGTTCACTGAAGGATTTTCATCCATTATAGCACCATTAAATATGTTGACCAAGAAAAAGGTCAAATTTAATTGGTCAGATGCTTGTGACAAGACTTTTTAGGAATTAAAGACTCGACTCGCTTCAGCCCTAGTGTTGACTATACCAAAGGGCATGGATGGTTTCATTGTATATTGTGATGCCACTAGGGTTGGTCTTGGTTGTGTGTTGATGCAACATGGTAATATTATTGCGTATGCCTCTCGACAGCTTAAGACTCATTAGAAGAATTACCCGAAGCATGACCTAGAGTTGGCAGTGGTGGTGTATGCATTGAATATTTGGAGACACTACTTGTATGGGGCGCATGTGGATATGTTCACGAACCAGAAGAGCCTTCAGTATGTATTCACTTAAAATGACCTGAATTTGCGACAAAGGAGGTGGCTAGAGGTCCTCAAGGACTATGACATGAGTGTCCTTTATCATCCGGGCAAGGACAATGTAGTGGCGGATGCCCTTAGTAGGCTATCTATTGAGAGTGTTTCATGTAGAGTATGGGAAGAAGGTGTTAGCAAAGGATATCCAAAGGCTTGCTCGTTTAGGGGTTCACCTTGTTGACTCAGCAAACGGCGGTCTCATTATTCAGCATGGTTCAGAATCTTCATTGGTGACTGAGGTCAAGGCTGGGAATGATGAGGATCCTATCTTGGTAAAGCTAAAGGAAGATGTCCAGAATCAGAAGGTGAAGGTCTTCTCCTAAAGGGGAGATAGTGTACTTCATTATTAGGGTCATTTATGTGTTTTGGGTGTTGATGACTTGAGAGAGAGAATGTTGTGTCAGGCTCATGGCTCTCAGTATTCTATCCACCTAGGTGTCACCAAGATGTATCATGACCTACAGGAGGTCTATTGGTGGAATGGCATGAAAAAGGACATAACAGAGTTTGTGGCTAAGTGTTTGAATTGTCAACAAGTTAAAGTGGTGCATCAAAAACCTGAAGGTATCCTACAAGACATTAGTATCCCTACATGGAAGTTAGAAGACATCAATATTGACTTCATCACAGGGTTGCCTCATACACGGTGACATATGACTCTATTTGGGTGGTTGTGGATAAGTTGACCAAACCTGATAATTTATTACCGGTCTAAACTACTGATTCAGCAAAGGATTATGCTAGATTTGTACATTCAGGAGTTAGTTTAGTTGTATGAAGTTCCCTTGTTTATTATCTCATATAGGGGTACTCAGTTTACCTCACAGTTTTAGAGATCATTTTAGAAGGGACTTGGTACTCAAGTCAAGCTTAGCACAGATTTTCATCTGTAGATAGATGGTAAGGCTGAGAGGACAATTCAAACTCTTGAGGATATGTTAATAATGTGGATGATTAATTTCAGGGGTAGTTGGGATGATCACTTGTCTCTCATCGAGTTTACTTATAATAACAATTACCACTCCAGCATTCAGATGGCTCTGTTTGAGGCTCATTTTGGGGAAGGTGTAGATAACCTATTAGATAGTTTCAATAAGGTGACGCAATATTGATAGGGCCAGATTCAGTTCATGAGGCCATGGAGAAAGTCCAGTTTATTTGGGAATGGCTGAAAATAACTGAGTAGTCAGAATTCTTATACGTATGTTAGATCGAGAGAACTTGAGTTTGAAGTTGATGATTGGGTATTTCTGAAGGTGTCTTCCATGAAGGGAGTTAGCCTCGGTATATCCAGTTTTCCATGTATCTCTACTGAAGAAGTGCATTGGTGACCCGACCTTGGTTGTCCCAGTGGAGAGCATAGGAGTGAAAGATAGCCTTACAAATAAGAAGGTTCCGGTTGAAATCCTTGACCGTCAACTTTGGAAGTTGAGAAACAAAGAAGTAGCTTCAATGAAGGTTTTATGGAGGAATCAGCTTGTTGATGGAGCTACGTTGGAAATCAAAGTAGATATGATGGCTAGATACCCGCATCTTTTCCCTCCCCGCTCAGTTCACAAATGAGGTATCAATTTCCTCCTTAGTACTCTATTCAGTTTCATGTCAAGTTCATGTATCTCAGTTCCTTTCATGTTTCAGCATGTATTCATGGTTTATGAATTCATTTCAGTCATCTGTATCTGTCCAAAGTTAGTCACTCAGTCAGTTTTCAGCTTCCGATGTTCAGTATTTGGGATTTCGATTCCTTCCCTAGCCCTTTAGTATGCTTAATCCACATTCGAGGAAAAATGTTCCCATGGGGGAGATAATGTAATACCCTAAAAGTTCCTAAGATTAGTCCCAAGGGTTGAATCAGAAGAATCAAGAAAATCTGCACCAGGTCACAGAATGACTCGTCACGTCACTTGATGGATTATTGAGTGACCCGTTAAGGGGTGCCAGACTGGAGAAGAGTTGTTTTCAGAAGTTCACTACGGATGGTGTGTTGACTTGTTGTGTGACCCAATGAGTTATTAATAGGCCCACTGTGTGCTGAGTAAGTTGCAGTCCAAGAGACTTAACAGGTGAAAAATTGAGTTGTGGTGTCACTTCACGCCTCGACAAGTGGGTCATTGTGAGGGTGGCTGAGAAAGGAGGATGGAACTTCTAGTGGTGATGATGAGAGGGAACAACGAGTCATACAATTGGGTAATCAATCATCCAATCCGTCATTGAGACTAGCAGGATCACTTTTTCAGGCGAATCATTAAGGGCATTTTCGTAATTCCTAAGCTCCTATGTCCAAAACTACACCATTTGAAGCCCTGAAAGGAATGTTTTAATAGGGTTTATACAATATCAAGTCATTATACTTTTCCCATGCATGCAAAGCTTTGAATTCTCTTGGAAGATCAATCTAGGATTCTCTCAATTCTTCCCTAATTCTCTTGGGCTTTTAAAGATAAGTTGAGAATCAGTTTACCCAGGTATGTAGAGCTATGAATGAGAGTTTCCTCTCACTCTCATGCCTAAATTTCTCCTAAAGTTCATGAATTCAAGTTCTAACTCAAGTATATGGTCTTATGTGGTTTTAATCTAATTTTATGAAATTCTCTATGATATGTCTATGGGTCAGATCCCCTCATGTTCTACAACATGTTTATTGCTTATGGGATGATTATATACACAAATTAATTATAAATTCATGATTTCAAGTTATTAGAAATTATGGCCTATTATGCAAGTTTTCTAAAAAGTCAAGTTTATGATTCATGATTTCAAGTATGATGAGATATCTAGCATGAATGAACTATTATAAGCTACCCATTTATGAATCCATGATTTTGACTTATAAAGTCTACTTCAAGTGTGCATGATTTTAAGATTTGGGTAAGCCTATACAAGTTAAGTTCTTTTGCATGTTTTAACTCAGTTTTATAAGATCAGCTTGCCATATGGGTTTGGAGGCAATACTCTTAATTCAACTTATAATATGTTTGGAGCCAGGACGTGCCATGTTTGGATTTCATACTATGCATGTAATTATGCTTTCAGATTTGTTGAAAAATGATGGGAACACCATGCATGATTTTGGGAGTAGTGTCTAGCACAGAGTAGGCTTGGGGTTCCTAGATTTCTCGGTCATAGAACTACACGCAAACGTAAGTTTATATATTTACATTGGAATCTCCATTGAGAGTTTCTCGCCCGCAAGTGGCCTCAACTTGATATTGATAGCCCTACAAATGTTTTGGATGGATCTGCCCACTTGAGTGTGATAGTTGGGGCATCATGTAAGCTCTATCATAGTGGTTTCGGTTATGACGAGTCTTCCATTGTTCCTCATGATTTCAGTTATTCATGTTCACGACTTATGATTTATGTTTTATAGTAGGTTTGATCCAATGAGTAGTTTATGAGCTTTTACTTATGATTTCCGCTATGACAAGTCATATTTATTCTATTTTAGCTTTGGATCATTCTATTCAGATATGATATTTAACTTATTACTATATATGTCTATGATTCAGATTTCAGCATGCGGTCCTTACTCTTATGATCTACTAATTTAAATTTATATGCATGATTTAAGTTAACAGTTACTCAGCATGTTTAACTTACTTTGCATACTCAGTACATTCTAAGTACTGACCGCATACTCTATGTTGTATCGTTTCATGATACAGTTCCAAGCGATCAGACCTAGTTCAGCCGCAAGTCCAGCTCTCTGCAGTTTAGCTCAGTTACCATCATTGGTAAGTCCTCATCTTCCAAGGATATTCAGTTTAGCATTTGATTGTGTTGTTTCAGTTTCAGACTTTAGCGAGCTAGCTGGGAGTGTGTTCCTCTTAGCTTATCAGATAGTTTAAAGGCTTATCAGACATCACATAGATTTTCAGCTTTATCGAGTGTTGACTCAATTTATGATCATCGTTATAAGTTATGTTATTTAAACTTCCATTTATTCATGTTTTAGTAATCAATTTCCGCTTTGATGTATGTTCTTTAGTTGTTGTGTTCATGCCATGGGTTGACTTGGAGCCATTGGTGGTTCTAGGTCCCATGTCTCGGTGCTGGGTATCAGCTCGGGTCATGACAAACTTGGTATCAAAGAAAAGGTTTAGAGTTTTCTAGTGTGTCTTAAAGCTATGTTGAGTAAAGTCTTTTCCATGGGTGTGAAGTGCGCCACACTTATAGGGAAGAGGTTACAAGGCATTTTAGGAAATTTCTCTTCTTTCATGATCTATGTCCTGCGATGAAGTATCTCTCTATTCCTTCTAACTCGTGTTATACGTGTTTGCAAAAATATGCCTCCACGCTGAGTGAATAGAAGAACGAATGGCAATGGAAATGGCCATGATAATGGCAATGGAGATGAGCATCAACAAGCCCCGCTAGCACCAGCAGATCCTATGCCTGAGTAGGTCACTCATGCCAAGTTTAGAACGACATTTTAGATGTTGGCACAGGCGATGACCGCTCAGATCAATTAATAGGCAGTAACTTATGTTCCTTAGAATTTGAACGTAGCAGCGGCTAGAGTTTGAGACTTTCTTAGGATGAATCCACATGAGTTCCTAAGGTCGAAAGTGAATGAGGACCTGCATGAGTTTATGTAGGAGGAATAGAAGATCACCTAGATTCTGCGGTGATATAAGAATATTACTATTCTTTCCTACTCTAGAAGCTATTGGACATATAAGAATGTTACTCTTCTTTCCTACTCTAGATCGTTCTGTAGAGTTGAACTCTAAGTGAATATTCTAATATTCGCGTTATTGAGTTTCTTATAGGAAATGCATGTTACGAGAAAGACAACCTCAATCCAAAAGGCAAGTGCCGCCAACGAGGTGAACTCTGGTGAACCTCAGGTAGTTCAGAGGAGGTCTTGGGGTCGTCCTGCAGGCCAGACTACTTATTCTTCTCCACCACAAATAGAGGGTCCAATGGGGAACCCTACAACATATATGCCACCCCTTAGTACAACAGATGTTGATATGAGGGGAGCTATTTAGATGCTTACCAAATTGGTTGCAACATTGACTCAATGTCAAGGTACATCATCGTAGAGTATGGGATCCCATCAAAGCTTGGCTACATTGAGGATTAGAGAATTCCTCAAGATAAATCCAAAAATTTTTATAGGATCTAAGCTAGAAAAGGATCCCCAAAATTTTATTGATGAGGTGTAGAGAATTTTACAATTCATGCATGCTAGTGAGACAGAGGCAGTGGAATTTACCTCCTACCAGCCGAAGGATGTAATTATCACTTGGTAAAAACTGTGGGAATTATCCTAAGGAGAAGATGCAGTCCCCGCTAGGTGTGATGACTTTATGGATGCCTTCATTGATCACTTTCTACCTATAGAGATGAGGGAAGCCAGAGCAGAGGAGTTTACATCTCTCAGACAAGGATCTATGAGTGTGCAAGAGAATAGCCTTAAGTTCACACAATCGTCACGGTATGCTCCAGATATGGTTTTTATTGTACAGGCAAGGATGCGTCGTTTTGCATATCGTTTGGGAACTCACTTGGCCTGTGATTGAACCTCAACCTTGCTAAACAAAGAGATTAATATTTCCAGGTTAATGGCTTATTCTCAAGAAATGGAAGACTTGAAGAAGAGGATTAGAGCAGACAGAGAAAGCAATCAACACAAAAGGGCTAAGTCAGTTGGCTATAATGACCATAACACCGACAGGAACTTCTTTAGTGGAAAATCATCAAACAGGGCACTATCTACCACAAGTGCACCACCTACCAGATGCAAGAATGATAAGAAAGGTCAAAATGGTCAAAGCCAGAACTATAGAGCACCGGGCTCTCAATCACAGGGTAGTGTTGTACAGAGTAATTTGCAGGAACTTCCATGTATTGAGGTAAGAGGCACCTAGGGAAGTGTCGCATAGGTACGGATGTATGTTATAGGTATGGTCTTAGAGGTCATATTCAGAGATATTGTCAATCAGCCAGATGAGGTAATGGTGGCAATGTTGCTTCATCCCAAAAATTAGCAACCACTCAGACAGCTCCTCCACATGCTTCTCAGGCCCTAGCAGGGCGGGATAATAACAGAGGCAGAGGACAAAATTGCTTATACACTCTATCTGGTCGAAGGGATCTAGAGGCATCTCCAGACATTGCAATAGGTATATTTGAGATTTTTACTTATGATGTTAATATACAAATAGATCTTGGATCCACATTGTATTATGTAACCCTTTATGTTGCTACAAAGTTTGGGCTAGCACCTGAACAACAACGTCAACCATTCTCTGTATCCACTACAGTCGGTGAGTCAGTTGTTGCCAAATGACTCTACAGGGATTGTATTGATAACATCCAAAATATACTCTTCGTTACAAAAGAGCATACACGGTCTTTGTATCGAAACAAATATCCTGACGGATGTTGGGGTTGAATTCCACAAGGAGTAGTGAATGATATGCACGAGCGTTGTTGGGGAAATTAAATTTAGCTAGCACCACTTGAAAATAACAAGGAAACAAACATTTTGGGGGAGATTGAGATTTAATAAAGAGTATAAATTTTAATTTTGCTTATTATGATAGCAAAATCACCAAGGTTGTTGACAATAATGTGAAAGACCATAGGTGTGGTGTAGATGATATGCTAACTAAATAGGGTCATGCTAGGTTATCTCATGAGTTAAAGTTGTGTAAATAACCTCGGGAAAGTGGGAATTTGATATTTTTCAACCTCATAAATACCTCTTACTAGAGTTCTTTCAAATCACTAGACACAATTAAATCAACCCGATCAGATTTGGATTAATAGTTGCACTAATTTCTAGCTATTAGCTATTAATTAAGAGTGAGAATATGATTTTGGCTATTTCCAGCCCAATTTCACAACCTCACATGTTACACCCCGTAAGTTTCTAGTACTTAATTGACCTATTCGCATGTTGGTTGAGAGTGTTAGAATGCCATACGTGCGAGAAAAGGGCCGAGCAAAGGCCAAACCGTGCTGCCCAAAGTGGCAACGTGGCACGGAGCTGGATTGGCGCGTTGGCCAGCGTGCCACGTTGCCATGGTTCAGGCTTCAAGTATATAAAGGCCCCCACTTCGTTTTTAAGTTATTTTTCATATTAATTTCAGTGAGAACGACCAGAAAACAAGGGAGACGAAGGGTTTTCATAAATTTCCTTCCTATTACGCCATCAAATGCAGTCCAAACTCAAATTAACTTCGGGTACCGAATTATAAAGCTGCAGGGAGCATTCCTGTGGAGTTAGTTTCGTGAAATTTGCCCGGTGAAGCGTCGACCCGCCGAGTCAAGTGATTGGAATTGCTCAAAACTAGTGTTAACACACTCCCAAGCCTAAAGTAAGTATTTCTCCCTTCTAGACTTCTGAGAAATTACGAATTTTCGACCGTTCTTCGACAAGTCGAAGAATAGTCAGTAAGTTATATATATAGTATTGTTTTTCTCCAGTAAAATAATGAAGTTAATTCTTTTTCTTCATGAATATGATTACAGTTGGGGAGAATAGCTGAATACTAGCCGAACCTCGCCAGTTAATCAGTAAGCTAGCAGTCGAGGTATGTAAAGACAGTCTCTTTTGCAAGTTAGATTCTCCAGTATAGTAGAACAACATAAATCTCAGTAAAGTATTTCAGAAATATTAAATCACGCTCAGTATGAAATTCAGTAAGGCATGTCGGAAATTATTATCATATTAAGTATGTATCACATGTAGTTATTGACATACATATAGAAATATTATATATATATCGAGTGACCACTAATAGGGATTATAGTTGCACAGATTCTAGTTAGCTGTAGGGAAATATATACAGATCGTACCGCAGGACCCCCTCGCTAAAAGGGGGCAGGTTAAATGTGATTCACGTATGACGCTATAGAAACTCTTTTAGTTCTCAATTTATTGAGTTGGGAGACTTATATGTTTGTTTCCAGACCAAGACTTCAGAAGCTCATAAGAGTTAGTAGTCTAATCAGATGGTTAGACGGTATGGGCACAGTTAGACGGTCTAACGACCAGTTGGTGCATGTATTGGCAGGAAAGCATCCCCAGAGGCCAGCAACGTTATCGCATGTTACAAAACCAGAAATAGAGACAGAGTAAGTATATTCCAGTGTTAGCAACACCAGAGTTCTCCAGTGTGTTGAGTGATCGTACATCGTCCTTTTAGCCTTAGCAGTGATTGTCAGTCTTAGACGACCTAACAGTTATCACGTAGGACGTCCAGTAAGCCAGCCAGTCGTCCCAACCAGATAAACCAGTGGGTACCCCAAGGAGGGGTCCACGACAGTAGCCAGTGACGAGTTAGCACCATAGCCGGTTCACATAAAGTATTCAGGTACAGAGTCCTAGGAGAGGGCCAGTCTTTACAGAATTGCCCATAAGAATGAGAATTTCCTAAAACAGCAATATAGATCTGAGTGGATTCGAACAAGGCCTAAGGAGTCAGTACTGCTCTGCTAGTATAGTGTTCACCTAGTAAGGAGATCGGTAAGCTCCATAAGGAGAACCAGGGACCGATCGCCTAGAAGCAAGTTCGACCAAGCCCAGCTTTATAGTTGTTTAATTAGAAGAATAAAGTAGTCAGCTGTTTGTAACTCCACAGTTATGCATGAGCTACATATGTCCGAGTAGAACATTCAGAGCATTGCTAGACTACTTCAGACCTCACTCTATTCAGCCCAAATTATTAGAGGTCATGATCACTATCAAAATCCTCTGATTAGATATGCGCACATGGTGTGCCAGTAGACTGTTAGACATATTACCCTAGAAGTGAGTAGCATCAGCTAGAGGCCCAGAAGGCCAGATACGCTCTTGCTATACAGATAGATTTATTTGTCAGTTTTTCCAGCATAGTAATCCATGATGACTTCCAATACAACATGTTAGAGATTATATTATTATCTTATTCACTGTGTATTATATGTAGTTATTGTTATCAGTTGAGACTTGATTGCATTGTTTTGGGATGGATTACTTAGCTTCCGTGACCGCCCCAGGGTTAATAGTTGTATCGACTCGTCCGCCAGAGGGAGAGGATACGTCGCTCTACGGAGTGGCATGCCGTCCGCTAGAGACGAAGATGGGATGCCAGTTTCCCAATATTTTGCCTTGGTCGGCTTTTATACACCCCCGTCGAGTGCTTTTGCCCGGGGTGTTGATTTCAGGAGTCCTCTAGACTCAGGTATAGTTATAGTCAGGGGCCCAGCGGGCCCAAGTTGCATACCCAGGGGATTGACAGGTTGCTTATAGTTACTAGGTGATGTGGTATGACCTGGGTAGGGGTAAATAGATTGTGATGATTGTACCTTCCGGCTTATGGGGGCCAAGTAAGGTTTATATTGTGTTATGTTACGTTATGCTATTTTAGCTATTGACAGACAGGCAGTATAATGCCATGCCATCAGATGAGATTCCTATTCTTCTCAGTATAGTTAAGGTTAGTCCAGATTTCCACTACTTCAGTCAGTTTCAGTATGTTTTCCTATTACTTCAGTTACTATCAGTTTTGATACTTACTTTTAGTTATTTTCAGTTATTGCTTTGCATATTTAGTACCAGCGGTACTGACGCCCATTTGGGGCGCTGCATTACTTGCCTGCAGGTACATATAGTGACGAGGAGCAGATCCCTCACAGTTCCAGTCAGCAATACAGAGTCTTCAGCTCCCTTCATCCAAAGCTTGAGTGATAAGAGCTTACTTTCATTTTGTTGTACAACATTGGTAGGCTGGGGCCCTGTCCCAACCATCTTAGTACTCCCATAGGCTTGCAGATTATATTATATTCCCTGTGGGTAGATGTATCGGCCGTGTGGGGCCATTTATGCGTTTCAAATTGTATGTGATGGCCGTGTGGGGACTTGTTCAGTTGTTAGTTGGTGACCTTGTCGGTCACAGATCAATTTAGCATTAGATTTCATTCCTTAGTTATAACTAGACATCATGATGGACTTGTCATCCCGCATAGGACTCCTTATAGTTGGTTGTTCTGGTTAGCTGTTTATCATTTACAGGTGGATATAGGCCTCGTCGGCTGGGGGCTGTATTTACAGCCACTATATAGCCCATTGTTTCCTTTATTCCAGAGTTAGAGCCAGCCTTATACCAGATGTGCTCAGGCTCAGTTAGTACAGCAGTCCAGGTCTTTGTAGGGCACCAGGTGCCATTCATGCCTCCCAAGGCGGGGCGTGACATCACATCTATGTCCACCATTAAATTCTCTCCTATTACTCAATTCTTCTTTTCAAGCAGAAATCAAGTAAGAACAATTAGACCCACATCAGCAACCACAGATCTTCAATTATAGATTGGAGAGAATTTAACAGATTTATACTAATTAAACAATATTGAGATGACTGTAGAAATACCCAATATAATTAAGCATTCATCACCACACTCCTCTAGTTCATGATTTAGCTACTCATAGTTAAGAAATTCAAAAGCACATTTAACAATAAACTTATTAAATTCAATAATAGGAGTAGAAAAATCAAATTCAACAATAAGTCTTCAACACTTATAGTACCTTGCTATGGAGGAAAAAGAAGACAAAGAAAACAATCCTTTTTAATTTCCATCAATAGAATTCTTACTTTCTTCTTCTACAAAGAGAAAGTTCTCGAAAAGCTAAAAGTTAAGATCTGATGGGTACAAAGTGCTTATCTCTAGAATATATCCAAAAGTAGGGTATCCAATTCTCTTTTTTTTCGTACTGGACATTTTTACCCCTGATCAGCGTTCTGGCACTTGCGAGAGTACCAACGGTTCGCCGGTTACATTCTGCGAACCACCGACTATAATTAACTGCGCCTTCAATGAGTTCTAGTGGCCTTAGGCGATTCCTTTGGCATTTCTCCCGTCTCCACCATGCGTCGCTGCTTCTTTTCTCTTTGATCCAGCAAGTTCAGGTGTCATTTGGAGAATGGGCTGGCGAGTCGCCGGTTGAAGTTTGTGTTTGCCGGTTGATATAATTTCTAGAGGCAGTGTTCTCTTCTCCGGTGAAGCATCTATTTTCACCTGATTCCCTTCTTTTTGCTCCCTTTCTTGCTCTTTTCTACAAATCAGATATCTGCACGTAAAAAGGAAAAAAGGGGCATAAAATCCATCTAAATGACTTGAAAACTAGACTAAAGATCATCCATAAGAGCCTAATGAGTTCGTAAATTACCAACTCATCAACAATCACGGTGGGTGAAAGAGCCACTACGGCAGATCTTGTTGAATTAGAGATGGTCGATTTTGACGTCATTATAGGGATGGATTAGTTGTCATCTTGTTATGCTACCCTCAATTGTAGGACCAAGGTGGTTATGTTCAAATATCCTAATGATCCAGACTTAGCATGGAAGGGTAACAATGTTATGCCAAAGGGTTGGTTCATTTCCTATTGTAGAGATAGAAGGTTAATTTCTAAGGGATGCTTGTATCATCTGGTTCATATGGAGGACACCGATGCTGAAGCACAGACTCTTCAGTCTGTACCTATAATTAATGAATATCCATAGGTGTTTCCAGATGAACCTCGATGGATTCCTCCAGATAGTGAAATTGCTTACGGGATTGATATTGTTCCCGGTATCAAACCGATATCTATTCCTCCGTATAGAATGGCACAATCAGAATTGAAAGAATTAAAGGAACAATTGAAGAACCTACTTGACAAGGGGTTCATTCGACCTAGTGTCTCACCATGGGGAGCACCAATCTTGTTTTTCTTAAAGAAGGATGGGTCGTTACATATGTTCATTGACTATCACCAGTTGAACAAGGTAACTATAAAGAAGAAATACCCACTTCCAAGGATAGATGGTTTGTTTGAACAAGAATAGGGTGCCAAGTATTTCTCTAAGATAAACCTCTGATCAAGTTATGACCAATTGAAGGTTAGATAAGAAGATGTTTTGAAATTAGCTTTCAGGACGCGATATGGACATTTTGAGTTCCTTGTTATGTCTTTTGGGTTGACGTGCACCCCAGCTCATATCATAATCCTTCAATAATTCTAGCCATCTTCTGTGAAGAAGATTCAAATCCTTCTGACTTAACGCATACTGTAGACTCTTGTAATCAGTAAAAATATCCACATGAACCCCATAGAGATAATGTCTCTAAATCATCAAAGCGAACACTACCGCTACCAATTAAAGATCATTAGTTCGATAGTTCTTCTCATGAAATTTGAGCCATTTGGAAGTGTAAGCTATGACTTTGCCATGATGCATCATAATACAACCAAGGACTACTATAGAGGCATCACTATAGAACACAAACTCGTCAGAACTTTCTAGCAAGGTTAGGACTAGGGTTGTAGTGAGTCGAGTCTTCAACTCCTGAAAGCTCTTGTCACATGCATCATACCTTTGAAACTTCACCTTTTTCTAAGTTAGTCTAGTCAAGGGGGAGGCAATGGAGGAGAACCCATCAACGAACCATCTGTAATAGCTTGCTAGACCCAAGAAACTTCTAATGTCTAATGGAGAAGTGGTTCTTGGCCAGTCCTTGACTACCGCTATCTTCTGAGGATCCACCTGAATACCCTTACTGGAGACCACATGGTCGAGGAAGGCAACTAATTTAACCTAAAATTCATACTTGTTAAATTTGGTGAACACCTAGTACTCCTTGAAAGTCTACAACACTATCCTCAAATAGCCTAAATGCTCCTCCTCTGTCCTGTAGTAAACCAGGATATCATCTATAAAGAAAATAACGAATATGTCCAGGTACATCTTGAATACCCTATTCATCAGATCCATAAAATCTACAGGCGCATTGGTTAGTCCAAAAGACATAACTATAAATTCGTAGTGACCATACCGAGTTTTGAAGACTGTTTTTGAAATGTCGCATTCTTTGACCCAGAGCTAGTGGTATCCTGATCTGAGATCTATCTTGAAAAAACAACTAGCTCCCTCTAGTTGATCGAATAATTTATCAATTCTAGGTAGAGGATACCTGTTCTTGACTGTGACTTTTTTCAGCTGACAGTAGTCAACGCACATTCTGAGAGTACCATCTTTCTTTTACACAAATAGGATTGGGACACCCCTTGGAGAGATACTGGGTCTAAGGAATCCCTTATCTAAAAGGTCTTTCAGCTATCACTTCAACTCCTTAAGCTTATTTGGATCCATTCTATAAGGAGGGATAGAGACAGGATGTGTACCTAGAAGAAGGTCTATGCCAAAGCCTATTTCTCACTCGGGAGGGACGTTAGGAAGATCTTCGAGAAATACATCAGAAAATTTACTTACAACTAGAACTGACTAAAATGTCGGGGTCTCGAAACTAGAATGTTTAACCCTAACAAGGTGGTAGATATACCCCTTAGTGATCATCTTCCTAGACTTAAGTTATGAAAAGAAACGACCCTTAGGCGCTGAATTACTACCCTTCCACTCTAGGATTGGTTTGTTAGGATACTGAAACCTGACAACCCCAGTTCTGCAGTCAACTGAAGCATAACAAGAATGTAGCTAGTCCATGCCAGAATGAGATCAAATTCGGCCATGTCTAGCTATAATAGATCAACCAAGGTGACTCTATGCAACACAATGACCAGACAATCCCTATATACCTAGCTAGCTCTAACAGACTCACCAACCGGCGTAGAGACTAAAAATACCTCTGAGAGGATTTCTGGACTCATATCAAACTAAGTAGCAATATAAGGAGTCATGAAGGAAAGTGTGTGTCCTGGATCTAGTAAAGCATACACATCTATCTAAAAGAGATGTAACATACCAGTCACTATGTTAGGAGAGTTCACCAGGTCCTGACGACAGGATAAAGCACAGAAGCAGTTTTGGCACTGATCACCACTTGTACCTAAGGTAGTACCCTGTTGAGCTGGACAACCTGGCAGAGCTGCTGACGTGGGGGACTAGGCCTTCCCCCATCCTACTGACGAGAAATCTCTCGATCTGTGACCTAACTGGCCATATCTAAAACAACCATCCTTGCCTAGACGACACTCCCTCGGATGGTTCTTGCCGCACTTAGGATAGGCTGGAAAAGTGCGGCTACTGGTGACATGGATCTAGGACTGGGAGCCTGATTTCCCACCTCTTCTATCCTGACGGGGTCAAGAAGATGGAGCACTAGCTGAGGAAGGTGCTGGAGGCCTCTGCTTCTGCTACTGGGGGCGACTACCACCGCCTAAACTATATTGGGAATACTCAAACATACCTATTCTGTCACATTTACTCTCTCTCTCTCTATCTATCTCTTTCAACTTCTCTACCTCTATCTGTTGTACATGAATGATGAGACTGGAGCAATCTATGTCTTGATAAGCATGGCAGTCTTGCATTCCTTGAACACCAAGTCTGAGACTCCATTAACGAACTTGGGCATGTGAGCCCTTGGCTCAGCAACCATTTCTGGATCATATCTCGACAGCTGAGTGAACTTCAGTGAATACTCCTATATTTTTCATGTTATTCTGCCTTAAATTCATAAATTCAACAGCCTTAGCTTGCCTTAACTCCCAGGGAAAGAACCTATCCCAGAATGCCTTAACAAACTCATCCCACTCCATCTGATCTACACCATTCTGCCTTCCCTCCTTTCATTGCCTGTACTAAATCCGAGCCACCCCTTTTAACTGATAGGCAGCCATATCAGCACTTTCTGCAAAGGTAACACCCATGATGTGGGTGATCTTTTGAATCTCATTGATGAATTCCTGCGGGTCCTCATCTACTGTAGATCCATGAAATGCTGGGGGATTCATCCGACTGAAATCTCAGACTCTAGCAGCAGCTACAGACCTATTTGTATTAACTGGTACAATGACCTATTGATTAACTTTGTTGGTCATTGCCTGGGCTAGCATCTGAATAGCAGCCCAAAATTTTGTGTAGGACACCTGGTCATCCTGAAGGGTTGTGGGAGCTGGTGGGGCTGGTCGCTAGCATCTCTGGTCCTCCTTCCATTTCCCCCTTTTGGAGGCATTGTTAACTGAAAAGGGTAAAGCACGAGTTAGGAGAATAATTTTATAGATAAAAATCTACACACAAAAAGAATCATGAAGAAAGGAAATTTTTCTAAAATGCCTCATAGCCTTCCCCTCGTAAGTGTGGCGCGCTTCACACCCATGAAAAGGACTCTACTTGATGCGGCTTTCAGACATCCTAGAATACTCTAAACCTGAGGCTATGATACCAAGTTTATCACGACCCGAGTTCACACCCTGGATGCAACACGGTACTTAGCATCACAAGTGACCCCAAGCAAACCCTGGTAAAGCATATTTCTACTAAGACTGATCAATTAAAAATAATCATAGCAAAGTGGAAGATGACAAGATAAATAAACTAGTATTAAATAATGACAAAATCTTAAACCCAAGCTAAAACTATAGTTATTGTCTGAAATCCTTCTATAAATAAACTGATGTGTTGCTGGACAAGCTCCCAGCTAACTCTAATGTCTGAAACTAAATAAGGAAATACAGCTGAAAATGGAACTCCGGCCCTCGGTAGATGAGGACTTACCACTGATGTTGCTGGAAATCACCTAGTGACTACTTGTGGTGCTTAGGCTGGGTACCTGATCATGTATCATAAAATCATATAGCATATAAAAGTATATGTCCGTACTTCAAATGTATTGAGTATGTGAGAAGGAACAAAAATATACATATAGTGAGTAATATTAAACTGTACAGAAATACTGTAAAAATAGACTGAAATTTGAAGAAAACAAATTGAACTGAATATTATAATTGAGCTGGACTGAGCTATACTGTGCTACGGGCGAAACTATAACTGACATATAACCACGTGATGTAAACATTGAGTCTGATGTATACCCCCCATCGGAGAAGGCCCATTGTACCTTGCCAGGGTATAGTAGCTGAACTGAGTGATCACTTTCTAGAGCCCATTTGGGATAATAACCTGCGACGACAATATAGTTCTTGAAACCAGGGTGCACTGAACCTTGACCCGCTCGGTGTTAAGTTTTACTCCCACTAGAAATCCAAAATGTGTCTAACTCTGCTGGTAACTCGAGTTTGATGTTCTAAGACTAAGTCAGAACCACTTATCTAGAAGTGTTCTGAGAGTCTAAGGAACTGAAAGAAACTATGTTCCAAGACTCGTCAAAGCTTCTTTATCTCAAAGCGTCGTAACGATCTAAAGAGCAACTGATAAGTTGATAAACTGATTCTATTGAGTTTACTGAATGTCCCAAAAGACTTATAAAAGTCAAACTGATCGGCTGACATTTCTGGAGAATACTGAGTATACTGAGTACAACTTAAATTCTGAGACTGAACATACTAAAACATTAACTTTCTACACATGCATCTATTCTAACATTCATAATTCAAGAAAACATATCATACAATATAGCATCTACATTTGATTTTGGAATCATACAAGTTTTACTTGAATTCATGCTAAAGTCATGACTAAGAAAGCAAACCATATAAATAAAAATAGGGCATTAATTTCAACTAGGAGTAATCATGTAAAGTTAGCGAATTAATGAGGTTTAAGGAGTTTCTTAACAAACTGAAAACCCTAGCTTCAAATCTTCTGCAAGGATAGAATTTAGAAAGTTTTTTTCTGAAATTAAATTGTGAAATAAAGGGGAAAAGGAAACCCTTGTTGAATTTTCATATACCTAAAGGAGAAACCCTGAGAAGTTTGTTTGGAGAAACAGAAAGAAGATGGATGCCATAGCTTTTACTTGGAATTAGCTGTCTGTTCTTTCTTCGTACTATTTCAATGAGTTCTGGGAGAGAATAAGAGGAAGAAGACGATCAACCCCCTAAATTCCATTCAAACTGCACCCCAAACAATGTAGTTTAGGCATTAATATAACGGAAAGTTACAAAAATACCCCTGGAAGAAAGTCCGAAAAACTGCATCTCAGGATCAATGGGTCGTTGGTTATGACCATGACTTGTTAGGACTAGTCATTGGTCCTAGGTATAGAAATTTCCCCCTTCTGGATTCTCACAATGGATAACACAGTGACTCATTGGTTGGAACAACGGGTCGTTGTCACTACTCGTCGACATTACTGGATATTCTGAACAAGTTTAAAACTTTGACCCACGGACCGGAACAACGATTCATTAGATAGGACAATGAGTCATTCTATCCAACAATGGCTCTTCATCTGACTCGTTGTTTGGAGGACTAATTTGAAGAGTTTATGTACTGCTACCAATGGATCAAAATAATGGCCCCTTACTTGAAGAAATGGGTTTTTGTATTACTTATCGAATCTGGGAAGGAAACTGCAGAGGCTGATAACGACTCACACAACGGGTTGTCGTTACTAACAGGGACTCATTGGTAGAGTCATTCTGAGGCAAAAATTTTATAGTTCCATTCTGGTTTTTCATTCTATGTTTGGGTTTTGGGTGTTACATCTTGTTGGTTAAGGGCTTTTTTAAACCAAGATATACTTATATGTTTTCTTCATTATGTGTTGTTGGTATGAACTTGAGGTGTATATATCCAGGTAAGTAAACTCAAAGGTCCAGTATGGCATCAGCTGCAAGTTATGCCTCCCAAGGAGGGGCTTGACATATCCAAGAGAGTCATAAGACCTCCATGAAATATGAGTGTGTTACTACAAGGCCATTCATAATCTAATTCATTTATATAGAATTAAATTCATTCAGATTACTTATTGAAGAATTGTCTCTATGACATCAGGTGTAATTAGAAATAAATTGATCACTGAAATGAATTAAAAAGAAGAAGGAGAAGAGAGATGTTTTAGCAAATTAAATAAAAAGGAGAAAAAAGAGGAAGAGAGGTAAGGCCTATTGCCCAATGGAAATAAAGGAGACACTAAATAATAATGCTCTAATAGATAAAAGGAAATGAAAGGAGAAAGAAAATGCGAGGACAAACCATAATATTCCTGTAGAGACTCGAACTCAAATTCATTACGCCCAAGAAAGCCAACGAAAGAATCGATAAACCATAGCATCCATAATTTAGGAAAATTACACTCCAAAAGCTAATTATTAAGGTGGGGGAACTCAATATTATATAAACTCCATATCAACATATTTTTATATCGATGTGGGATTTAGCCTCCAACCTTGCAATGAACCATATCAAACCATTACACTCCACATCTTTCATCCTTGATGGCACCATCCTAGGCAACTTTCGCTCTACCACAACTAGGTAATTCTTTTTCTTAGAGCCATTATGGATTTATATGTTTAGGCACTCATGGTTTAGACATTGTTAGTCCTGGTCGAACGTTATAATACTGGTGTCACCATTCATGGCATGATGAACATAGAAAATGGTGGATGGCTCTGATACGATAAATACAATCCAGGGAGAACCACACCCTATAATCTAGTTACTAAGCTGAGAGAGATTAAGACTATATAAATCTCATATCAACATATTTCTATACTAATGTAGGACTCACGTCTCATATCTTATAAGTTACAATGGACCATAATACCCACATATATATATACATACATACATATACATATATATATACATATATGTATATACATATATATATATATATACATATATGTATACACACACACACACACACACACACACACATATATATATATATATATATGTATATTAAAGTGGCCTAACACCCCACCTTATATGAAGAATCTAACCAGTAATAGTGGCAGGTCTGTGACAATAGAAAAAATAAAATTAATCACGACCATATTTTTAACACAATGATAGGTCTGAATTTGGCTCTTTGAGAATAGTGAGAAGATGACACAAACGAAAAGAACTTGTTAAGATGAAATGTAATAGTACCACGAAAGTTTGAATTTATTTTGGTGTTGACTCAAAACAAAAAATGGCATTTGGTTAACCTTTTTAAAAATGTTATTCCTTCCGTTTACTCTTCGAAATATATTTTTACATTTTTTGAAAAAAATATTAATTAAATATTTATTTTACTATGTTATCTATAATTTAACATTTAAATTTTACTTGTGGTTTTCCAATAAGTTTGGAAAATATTCACGTATAGTATGTTTGGTCAAGCTTCTCAAAAGTAAAAAAATACTTATTTTTCTCTAAGAAGTACTTATTTAGAAGTTTGAGGTGTTTTGCCAAATTTGTAGGAAAAAAATGTTGGCCAAATACAATTGTGGCTCAATATTGGTAAAATATTTTTCAAAGTGATTAGTCAAACACAAACTTCTTTAAATTAAAAGAACACTACCATTTTATTCTAAAATAAAAATTAAGACAAAGTCCAGTCCAAGCCATATTAATGACTCATCCCAACACACGAAAATACACAACAAATAAAACAAAATGAAAGGCGACATCTAGTTTATGATTACACCTCTACATCTACAACAAAGACTCTTACACAAAAAGGAAACCCTAGAGAGAGCTTCCTCTCCATCCTTGGAGCAGGAGTATAACTCTACTCAAGTGACTCTCGACGCAAGAGAGAGATCCATCTATGCCAGGAAATCTTGTTTTTACCCGTCTTTAACATGATGACCTTAGAACCTTATCTTGTCATCTCTAATCACGATGCCTCTATTATCCAAGAATTGGATCGAGTCCATTTAGACAGCCCCAAAGCTCTCACCAAGCGCCATGGATTCAAAACCATCAATATTTTTCTCTCTCAAACTTCTGTTGCATCCCAATGCTAGATCTAATAAGGTTCCTCCTAAATACAGATAATAGGTAGAAAAATCAGAAGTTGTTGCTTATTGATTTTCTATTAACCCTTTTTCAATAGATTGAATTTCCAAGGAAATTAATATCATATATTGAAAGCAGGTCAATAGTTAATCTGTCAAGCACTTTCTCTTGTACCTCTATTACTTGTAATAATTACTTTTCTACTTGACTCACTGCATGCATGTATACTTTGAGCTATTCATACGAATTGCTTTTGAGTTGTCCCAGTCCTTTGTATGTCTAATGTGATTAAGCCTCATGTTAGGCAATTATGCTTTGTCAGCAATTATGATTCTTCTTACTTCTATTGGTACTTCTTGAAATGAATTAAATTGTATTTTTTGTGTTGTACCAGCAAAATTCAACACAATGTTAGAAAAATAGTTAGCTAGTTGATTTCCATCTCCTAGAACATGATTTATCTGCATTTCTTCTTTATCCATTCAATCTCTAATTTTGTCAACTTCCATGCTTATACTCCAAGGAACTTCCTAAACTCTTGTTTGCACCTTAAGTACAGTTAATGAATTTGTTTCTATAACTAGAGGATACATATTGTTATTTACAGAATACTCTAGCCCCTATTTAATAGCAATTTCCTCAGCAACTAAGCTAGTGGTGTCAAGGATAATTCTAGCTTTAGCATAAATCAGATCGTCTCTGTTATCTCTTATACAAAAAGTGATCGAGTTTTCTCCTAGATTACCCCTAGATGCTCCATCACAGTTACACTTATACCATCCCCCCCCCACCCCCCATAAGGATGTTCCCATCATACTATTCTATAATTGAGCCTAGGAATTTACTCCTTAAAATATTGCACCAGTTGTGCCTATGTATTTGGAAAGATCTTCAACCATGGATAATTCATTCTAGACACCATATAAAGGTTTCAATTTATTACTGCTAAGTATAAACCCCGGACATAACATGGTGCCTAGAACAACGAATAGCTCTAAACTAACTCATGACACATGCAAAACATAAAGATAAGCATACATTAAGAGAAAATCAAACATAATATAAGGCATAAATGGAAGTCTAAGATATCATAAAATGTCAAAACTAAGACAACAAGTCAAATGGATAAATATCAGTACATCAAGTCTGAAAGTCTCTACTCATATGATGATCTGAAGGGACAAAACCCCCCTCAACTAGCTCTACTAAGTCTAAAAATTTAATGACATGAAAATACAAGAATATAAAATGATATCCTCGGATGATGAAGACTCACTATGAATTTGTTGAATCTGAAGCAAGATTAAATCTAGTGACAGGGCTGCGATCGATCACCTAAACTTATATCAAGAGATGATATAACACAAAAGTATGATATTAGTACCTTGAATGTATTGAGTATGGAGGATAAGTAAAATGTGAGAGTAAAGGATAACATGCTAAAAGTCATTATCATATTAGTCATAAAGCATAAGTTGTTCATCATAATCTGAAGTATAATGACCCAAGATTTTGAAAGTAAAGTCATAAAGCTTGTCATATTTTAAATCATGAGTAAAACTCATAAACTGATCAACGGGTCAAAAATACTATAAAGCATGATATCTTAAATCCTTAACATGAATATAATGAAACATGATGAACAATGGAAGATTCTCTTAACCGATATACTCCAAGTGAACATCATGGAGCCCAGCCTGCACCCCTGGTTGGAAAGTGTCCATACCTTGCCAAGGGTAAGAATCATGAAGGCGTGATATCACTCATGAGCTATTAGTGTAAGAAAGACACTCTCATCTAGTGAGGACTCCTTAGGCTAGGGGTAAGGAAGACACCCTCTATTGGCGAGGACCCCTTATCCTATGGTGGCATATAGTTCTAAGACTTGGGTGTGCTGAACCTCAGCCTACTCAATGTTAAATACTACTACCAAAATCATACATAATGCTCATGTCATAATCATGAAACATAGGTTTTACATGGAATATTTTAAGAACATGATAAATACATAGATTCCTTAACATATGTGAACTAGCCATAAAAACAAGTGCTGAAAATTACAACCATGATACATAACTTAAAATTCATGAAATTCATTCATACTTGAGTAAATCATAATAACTTGAAAATAGATATTCATGAGAGTTTTTCATAGAAATTATGTAATCATAATCATAAATCATAGGTAGAAGCATGGTAGAATCATGAGAGAATCAAATTCATAAAAGATTCATAGAGTTTTCATCAAAAAGGGCCTAACTCTAGAAATTCATGAAAATTATAATTTGAGACATGTGAAAATTGAAAACATGTAATTGATCTTGGGATTGGGCATGAGAGTGGAAGAATTTCTCCATTCATAACCCCACATACCGATTGGGCATGAGAGTGGAAAATTTTGATTTGATTTTGGTGGTACCGATTAAGGTAAGTAGAACAATGACTCAAAGACATGACGTTTTTCCTTAAGAAAGTCGCCTCTCAATATATAATAGGAAAATGTCACCCTGTTCGACACCCAAAAAAAAAAGAAAAAATAAAATTTCCACCTTAAAAAAGAATCGCGGTATAAAGAAAACTCTTAGAGTTTATTGCTATCTAATATCTACAAAGGCGATTGCAAAGCACGATTCAAAAATTAATTGAAATACAAAACCAACCCATTAATGGCACTTCGCATCATCAACTCAAGAAAATCATCCCAACATTTTCATAAATTCAAACCAAGCCCGATGAAGGCATTCATTCATCAAAGAAACCATGTGAGATACTTTTAAAAAAATCAACAACCAAGCCCGAAAAGGGCAACAAGGTCAACAATAAAATGGAAAACAAAATGACCAACAGCAAAAGAGTGCACTCCCCAACCCCAAATAAAAATCATACATTGTCTCCAATGTAAAAATAAAGAACAAAGAGGGGTAAGAACTCCCTGAACTAGCTACTCCTCTCCACCATCATCAGCTGTCTCATCCTCACCACCATCATCGTCATGCTCGGCCTTATCATCCTCCCCTAATCCTGCAAGCAAGTCATAAATATGGACTTTATATATGTGTGGGGATGCCATGGCATCATCTAAGAAGCTTACATCAGGTTGGCCATGGGTTCCCTACTCCTTAATTCTCTCATATCAGCCCCAAGATAGGAGACCGCTCCCTAAACCACTTTATCTCAGGAGCACAGCTTATTGAATCTATCAAAAACATCCTTCATCACATTCTTCACCAACTACTAGCTGAGGGCAAGCAGATTCATGGACAATTTCTTGATTTTGGTTTTCATGAGAGAGGGTCATATTGGCCAACTTTTAAAGCTCACTCGGCCTAAAAGATGAAGGTGGTGGTGAAGATCCCTAAGGTGGAACTTCTGCCGAAGAATGTCCTGATATTATGGGAGTGGGATAATTTAGGTCGGGGGCTACTGGAGCCTCATCAAAAGCATTAGCTGCGGGGTATTTCAGGGTATCCCAAGTTTGGAGTCACTTCCGCTTGCTTTTGGGAGCATTTGCATCCCTATTTTTTTCAATATCAATTACCCCCGTAGTAGAGCTAGGCTATTCATTTGGAAAGTAGGGGACCCCTGCTTTAGCACATAGCTGGCTGATGAGAACGGGGAAGGGCATGGAGAGACCTTGCTACCTAGACTTTCTTTTGAATTGTGTGGTGACTATCTCGCCAAAGTTGACATGCTTTCCAGACATGATGCATGTGATTAGGATAGCGGCTTAAATATTAATCTGCTGGTTATTCTTGGAGGGCATGAGGCGACAACACACCAAGTTAAGCCATAACTTGGCTTCGAATTGGAGGTCTTGCATCAGAATATCTCCTCCCAAAGAGGCCAATAGAGGCTACCCATCTGCAATAGTCTGCGCCACCTATAGGTGTAGATCACCCTTGGTCGCCACCTATTCAGAAAAGTCAGTTCTGAGTTCAATTTCATCAACCCAATAGATGGAATTTGTTGAATCAGGTGTAATACCCACCTCTACTCCATGGACCCTGACTGATGGAAGGTTTATCAACTCATCTACCTTCCCGTGTGCTTCATCGAGTCTTGTCTCACTTGATATGAGGCATAGTACTCTATCACCAGGTTGGGTTAATAACTAGGTAGAGCCTCCAAGAATGGGTGCCACTGTCGCTCAGCAAACTTCTTGGTGATATTGGGTAAGTCTTGTCGTAGTGGTAACACCCCAAAAGTCCCTAAGAGCAAATTCAAGGGTTTAAGTGGAGAAAATAGGAAAATATTTCCCAGGTCATAGGATGAGTCATCCAACAACTCGTGGGGAGACTTCAAGAGTTGTTAAGTGACTTGTGAAGTGAGGGAGAGTTGGCGAAGACTTGTGGTCTTGCGATGACCACGAAAAGAATCCATGAGTCGTGATGTGACTCCACGACTAGTGAAGTTGGTTGTGGCCAGGAGCTGTGTTGGAGACCCCAAATTGGGTAGTAGACTTAATGGCTTAGACTAACGACTTGTCCAGTACACCATGAGTCGTGAGGTCACTTGTGGTGACTAGCAGTGTCCAAAATTCATACATTTAGTAAGGTCGTTTTTCATAATTTCAAAGCTCCTAGGTCCTAAACTATGCCTTTTTAATCTCTGTTAGGAGTTTTTTTAGGGGTGCTTAATCTATCCTAAGCCATTCTATTCAATGCATGCAAGATTAGAGTGCACTATTGGAGATCAAGCTTGAGAATTCCCTTAGTTCTTCCCCAAATCTCTTAGGCATTCAAAGAAGGGTTTGAAATCAGATTTACCAAAGTATGTAGGGTTATGAATGGGAGTTTTTTATTCACTCTCATGCCCAAATTCCTTATGAATTCATGAATTCAAAGTGTATGGTTCTATGGGGTTCTGACCCAATCTATGAAATTTTCTAGGTTTCTATCATGGGTTAATTCTAGTCATGTTTTTAATGATGTTTTAAGATTCATGGGTATGTTTTATAATGATTTTTATTACAAATTATGATTTCAAAATTTTAAGAATATGATTCCCAATATGCTAGTTTCATGACAAGTTGAATTTATGATTTGTCCTTCCAAGTATGACCGAATTTCTAGTATTTGAGAATGTTTATGATTTACCCATGTATATATCAATGATTTTTGCTATCAAGTCTATCTCAGGCATGATAAAGTTAGGTCAAGCCCACATGATCTAAGTATGACTTCATGATTTGACTAAATCTCATGATATTAGCTTATCGAATGGTTTTTGGAGTCTAGAGTCCCACGTTTCAGCTTATGGTATGTTTTGCGTGAGGCACCTCATGTTCAGTTTTCAGACTATGTATATATTGTTATGATCAGCTTCATCAAAAGATGATGGTTCAGCTTCATTGAAAAATGATGGAAAGTACACACATCTATTTGGGAGTTGTGTCTTGCACCGAGTAGGCTTGGGGTTCAGACAACCTTGGGCCTCAGAGCTACGTTCCAATGTAGGAATTTTCATATTCTTTAGGACCTCCCTTGTGAGATTTCCCTACCCCCGAGGGGCCTTCAGCTTGTTATCGATATCATGGTAGCGCTTTTAGCCCTGGCAAGGCTTTGGACAACTCTGCCCACTTGAGTGTAATAGTCGGGACACCACATAAGCTCTATCGTGGTAATGTAGACTATATGAAAAGTCTCCCATTGTTCCTCATGATTTCAGTTATGCATGTTCATCAGTTACTATATTATGTTTTTAGCAGGTTTTACCCAATGTTTAGTTTTACTTATGATTATAAATTTTCAGCTTTGGGTCATTTGATTCAGTTAGTTTAATAATGTGTTTAGTTAATAACATGTAAGTATTGCTCTCAGAATCTTACGATGTAGTGATTTATGATTCGCATGTTTTCAGTTTTACTTACCTAGTTGTATTACTTACCTTGCATACTCGGTATATTCCAAGTACTGATTACATACTCTATGTTGTATCATTTCATGATATAGGCTCAGACGTTCAGGATCAGTCCCGCTGCTAGCTAGTTCTCAGAGTTTAGCATATCAGTCTTGGTTGTGAGTCCTCATCCATCGAGGACCTTCAGTTAGCCTTCTTATTACCGTCTTTCAGTTTTAGTCTTTTAGTGAGCTAGTTGGGGTCTTGTCCCATCAGCTCGTCAGTATGTAGAGGCTTATCAGACATAGTCATGTACTTATTTCGAATTTAGAGTTTGATATTTCGTTGTTCAGATGTTTTTAAATGTTCAAACTTCCGCTATTTCAGAATTTAATTTTCCACATTAATTTTGTTGAGCTTTAGTTATTATGTTCATGCCATGGGTTGACTTGGATCCATTTATGGTTCTAGGTTATGTGCCTAGATCTGGGCCTATGCTCGGGTCGTGACAAACATGTATCAGAGCCATAGGTTTTAAAGTGTCCTAGGGTGTTTGAAAGCCGCGTTAAGTAGAGTCTTTTTCATGGGTGTTAAGCGCACCACACTTATGATGAAGAGGCTACGAAACATTTTAGGAAATCTTCCTTCTTTCATGAACTATGTCATGTGATGAAATGTATTCTATCCTTCTAACTTATGCTATATGTGTTTGCAGAATCATGCCTCCTCTCCGAGTTAACAGAGAATGGAACGGTAACGTAAATGGCCATGAGAATGGCAATGAAGATGGGAACCAGCAAGCTCCACCAGCCCCCCCGAGGATCATGTGTTTGAGTAGGTTGCCCATGCTGACAAATGTTGGCATAGGCATTGACCGCCCAGGTCAACCAGCAGGCGGCGGCTCATGTTCCCCAGAATGGGAACATAACAGCAGTTAGGGTCAGCGACTTTCTCAGGATAAATCCCCTTGAGTTCCTTGGATCGAGAATGTATGAGAATCTACACGAGTTTATTGATGAGATTCAAAAGATCACCAAGATTATGGGAGTGGCGGGTGAGGAGTGTGTAGATCTAGCCTCTTATCAGTTGAAAGGAGTTGCCCATACCTGGTTTAGACAGTGGAAGGATAGCATGGGAGTCAGAGTGGGTCCCATTGGTTGGGATGAGTTTCTTATCACGTTCTTGGATTGATTCTTTCCTTGAGAGATGAGGGAGATCAAGGCAGCAAAGTTTGTAAACCTAAGGTAGAACAACATCACAGTCCAGGAGTATGTTTAGAGTTCAGCCGCTTGTCCAAATATGCACTAGAGATGGTAGCTGATTAGAGGGCTCGGTTGAGCAGGTTCGTCCATGGGATAACAGACTGTTTGCTCAAAAATTGCAGGATTGCTATGTTTCATTAGGATATTGACTTCTCACGGTTAGTACTATACACCCAGTAGATAGAGGCCATGTAGGTGAGTGAGAGAGAGAGAGAAACCAAGAGGGTTAGGACCAACAGTTTTGGACTCTCCCAGTAGAGGCCTGGTGGTGGACCTCATTAGCAGTCCCACTAGAGATCATCAGACCCAACGCTATGAGCAGTGAGTGTGTCATCCAAACCTCAGCACAATTAGAGGGGACGAGCATTAGGCTCTCGAGGTTAGCGGAGCAAGCTCGTAGAGCGCAACATTCCATGGTGTGACAGGTGTGGTAGGAGGCACACTAGTCCGTGCTTAGTAGGTCCAAGTGCTTGTTTCGGGTGTTGTAATCCTGAACATATGCTCAAAGATTGTCCAACAGCTAGACAAGGCCATAGTAGAGGTCAAGACCCAGCCACTAGTTCAGTAGTTGCACCAGCATGCTCAGCTCAGCGGAGATCATCCACTAGTGCAGGTGGTGGTTAGTGACAGTATAGGTTTTATGCCCTCGTATCTCGTCAGGAGCAGGAGGTCTCTCCAGATGTAGTAACTGGTATGTTGCGAGTATTTCACCTTGATGTATATGCATTGTTAGATCCAGGGGATACTTTATCTTTTGTGACGGCCCATGTGGCCAGTAGTTTCAGAGTTAGTCCTGAAATCCTATCAGCACCCTTCACAGTGTATACTCCAGTCCTTGATTCAATTATAGCTTAACGGGTATACAGAAATTGCCCTATCATGGTTCTTCAGAAAGTCACCTCAACAGATTTAGTAGAGTTAGTCATGACATATTTTGATGTTATCTCTGGCATGGATTGGCTACATGCATGTTACACCTCAGTAAATTTTAGAACCCATGCAGTAGAGTTTTGGTTTTCGGGTGAGCCAGTCCTAGAGGGGAAGGGTAGTTCAGTTGTTCCTTTTGGTCACTTTATTTCCTATATTAAGGCCATAAGGAAGATCTCTAAGGGTTGCGTTTATCATCTAGTTTAGGTTAATGATGTTACGTCCGAGATCCTAACTCTCCAGTCAGTTTCTGTAGTGTGTGAGTATCTGGAGGTGTTCCTAAATGATCTACTAGGAGTCCCTACCAAGAGGGAGATCGACTTTGGTATTGACCTTCTTGCTGATACGTAGCCTATATCTATCCCTCCTTATAGAATTCCTCCAACTGAGCTAAAGAAGTTGAAGGAGCAGTTGAAGGACCTCTTAGATAAGGGTTTCATCAGACCTAGCAAATCCCTGTGGGGTTCACCTATTCTCTTTGTTTGAAAGAAGGATGGTTCTCTTCAGATGTGCATTGACTATAGGCAATTGAACAAGGTCACAATCAATAACAGGTATCCCCTCCCCAGAATTGATGACTTGTTTGACCAACTTCAATGTGCCAAATGTTACTTAAAGATAGACCTCAGATTAGGATAACATCAGCTTGGAGTTAGAGAGAGTGACATCCTGAAGACAGCTTTCAGGACTCGGTATGGCCACTATGAGTTAGTAGTTATGTCTTTTGGACTAACGAATGCTCCTACAGCTTTTATGGATTTGATGAATAGGGTGTTCAAGCCATATTTGTACATGTTCATGATTGTGTTCATAGATGACATTCTCATATACTCTCAGAGCTAGTTGGAGCATGCCGCTTATTTGAGGGTGGTGCTATCGACTCTTAAGGATCACCAGATGTTTGCTAAATTTAGTAAGTGTGAGTTTTGGTTGGATTCAGTAGCATTTTTGGGCCATGTGGTGTCAAGCGAGGGTGTGCAGGTAGACTCTCAAAAGATAGAAGCTGTGAAGAATTGGCCTAGACTAGTTAGCCCTTCAGATATCAGGAGTTTCTTAGGTTTAGCTGGCTACTACAAGAGGTTTTTTGAAGGGTTTTTCATTCATTGCAGCACCATTGACTAAGTTGACTCAGAAGAAAGTGAAATGTTAGTGGTTGGATGCCTATGAAAGGAGTTTTCAGGAATTGAAGACTCGATTCACCTAAGTGCCAGTGTTGATACTACCTTAGGGTACCAATGGATTTGTGGTATATTGTGACGCCTAGAGGATCGGCCTTGGTTGTGTATTGATGCAGCATGGTAAGGTCATAGCCTATGCTTCTAGGTAGCTTAAGATCCATGAGAAGAACTATCTGACTAACGACCTCGAGTTAGCAGCATTAGTATTTGCCTTGAAGATTTGGAGATAGTATCTGTGCAGGTCCATGTGGATGTGTTTATGGATCACAAGAGCCTACAATACGTTTTTACCTAGAAGGATATGAATCTATGACAAAGAAGGTGGTTGGAGCTTCTTAAAGATTACGATATGAGTCTCCTTTATCATCAAGGCAAGGCTAATGTGGTGGCAGATACTCTTAGCAGACTTTCTATGGAGAGTGTGTCTCATGCAGATGAGGGGAGGAAAGAGTTGGTGAAGGATGCGCATCGGCTTGCATGACTAGGAGTTCGCCTTGTTGATTCGACATATGGCAGTGTCATTGTTTAGAATAGTTCAGAATCCTCTTTGGTGAGTGAGGTCAAGGCCAGGAAAGACGAAGATCCTAATTTGGTAAAGTTGAAGGAACTGATTCAGAATCAGAAGATTGAGGTCTTCTCTCAAGGGGGAGAAGGTGTACTTTGATATTAGGGTCATTTGTGTGTTCCGAATGTTAATGATTGGAGGGATTGGATGTTGCATGAGGCTCATGGTTCCTGATATTCTATACATCCAGGTACCACCAAGATGTACCGTGATCTAAAGGAAGTCTATTGGTGGAATGGCATGAAGAAGGACATAGCAGAGTTTGTGGCTAAGTGTTCGAATTGTCAGCAAGTGAAGGCCGAGAATCAAAGACCAGGAGGTGTGTTACAAGACATCATTATCCCTACTTGGAAGTGGGATGAAATCAATATGTACTTCATTACATGGTTGCCTCGTAATCGTCGATAGTATGACTCTATTTAGGAGGTTGTAGACAGTTTGACTAAAGTGGCTCATTTACTATTGGTCAAGACTACCGATTCAGTGGAGGATTACGCCAAAATGTATATTCGGGATTTAGTTTGGTAACTCGATCAAGAATTAGGAAAATTGTTCATTTTAAGAAAATGGGTTACTCATACTTTACTCCCAACTAAAATTTTAAAGAAAAATAGCACACCCAATAGATATAGCATTAAGAAACAGGAATTCCTACCCATTTTTTTTGCAATTCAAAGCTCACCCATAACACCCACAAAAATCAAATTTCATATAGACATGAAGAATATTCATTGGGGAAATGGGTAAATCATTGGGCAAGAAAAAGGGAAGCTATCATGCCTTTTATGCCGCATATATCATTTGAGCTCAAGAAAACAAAGATGAAAAATCAAAAGACATACCAAAGAGTGAGTAGAGAGATGAAATTTAAAACTTGACAGCTTTTCTATTCACAATAATGGCATTGACCCAAGCTCTTTTTCTTTTGTGTGGTGTTCTCAAATGTTTTTGATGGTGAAAGAAGGTGAAGAAGGATGGAATTTATACGGAGGGAGAAGCGAAAAGTTGTGGTGGAATTGATGGGGAGTTAATGGAAGAATATGGGAAATTGAAATGGTGGTTGAAGAGTTAAGGAAATGAGAATGTGGGGTAGAAAATGGGGGTTTTGGAAAGTGAGGGAGAAGATGAAGAGACATGGGGCGGACCTAGGTCGGGTGGAGCAACTGGGTCAATTAATTTTTTTTGGAATTTTACCTCATGCCTTCACTTGTGTTGAACCTGCGGTCGCGGATGTGAATCTGCAAACCGCTGTTCAAACACAAGTGCCCTTCACTTTGCCCAGAGCACTATTTGAAATCTGTGTTCCACCTGCATCTCACAGACCTACACCTTTCACATATGAAATGTAGGTCACTTCTATTTTTTTCACGATTTCTGCCCATGTGTACTGCCTCCATCCCGCGCTATACCTACATTTTGTAGGTCTATATCTACATTATACAAGTCCCTCGTAGGTACCCATGCTTTATTTTAATCCACCATGTTCACAATCCAATCCTCCCGCACAACAAAAACAACAAGGATGTAAAGTAAAAAGTGAATTTAAAAACACTCAATACATCTCTCCCAATCAACGGAGGTGGAAGTAGTCGTCAAAAATAAAATACTTGACGGATGTCAGGGTAAAATTCCACAAGGAATGGAGATGAATAAATCAAAATTTGTAAACCAATTCAAACTAGAATGCATCATTGTAAGCATGTGTAAAGTAAAGGGGGGAAAAAGGAGACCAACATTGAATTCGAATTTATGAAACTAGACTGAACAAATGATTTGTTGCAAGCAATAGAAAAGGGCTAGGGATGTGCAATGGATGAAGTGTTAACTAGACTATTATTGATTCAATTGCTTAACTTCAATTTCTAGAATGGATATCATGGATCAAAGTACATCCTCTTATTTTTCAACCACAATGATGTTTTTGCCTTGAGTTTTCTCAAACCAAGGGTCCCAACAAAAAATTAACCATACCAAGCTTGAGGAAGGGTCAAGCTATATCCAACCTTAACCCTTTAATGGAGTGGGGATGTGGATTTTGACTATCTTTAGCTCAACACCACACATCCACACTCCAAATACCCACTATTGTTTCCTCACCTATATCTCATTCTTCTTTCTCAAGCTCAAGCAAGATAAATAAACTAAACTAGTTTTTGCAACCACTAATTTTAAATTAAGATTCGGACAAAAGAATAGATCTATGATTTTATATTAAAGTTAAACAATTGATCAATACCAAATAAAATTAAACACTCATCAAGCACACACCCCTAGCTAGAAAATTAGCTACTCATAAATGAATATAGATGAATGATACTCATGGATAAATCATCAACAATAAGAATAATGAATAGTAGATTTAAGCTTTCAAACACCTGCAACAATGGTGTATTTTACAACATAATTGAAGAAGAAAAAGGAAAAGGAAAGTGTACTCTTTATCTCTCTCTACTTCTCTCTACAATTCAATTCTTCTCTCAGATGTGTTATGTCTTGGGTGTGTACAATTTGGTGTAAAATCTGCACATTCTCTTTGCATAGATTTCCAAGTATGCCTTCAGAAGTTTCACATGTACGTTTTTGTTAGATCTGGACATTTTTTTCCTTGCCAGCGTATTGGTCATGTACGAGGCACCTGTGTTTCCTAGGTGCCCATCCGCGAACTGCAGGTCCTTTGCAAGTCTTAGCAATGTTGCTTGAATTTTTTCTACAATTGCACCTATGTTTTACAGATGCTAACCAACACTTCGTAGGTTCTTTTCTGCTCCATATCCAGTGCTGACTGCGTGGCACCTGCATTTCGCAGGTGCCAATGTGCAGCACGTATGTTCCATACTTCCAGCAGGGTGCTTTTTGTTCAATTATTCTCTTTTCCTTTTTTAAGTTCAATATCTGTACAATCAAAGGAAAAAGACATAAAACCTTCCTAATTTATTATGGAAACAAGGCAATAGATCATGCTTAAAAGCCTAATGAGTTGAAAAATTACCAACTCATCAGCATTGCTAACGGCGTAACTAATGATCCTTTGCTGCCTTCTAACACCCCTGAAGAAAAAATTCAACTCTCTGATCCTCACTTGACGCCTCCTCTTAACAGATCGTTAACTAACATAATGGATCATTACTCCTGTTGTTAGACTAGCAAAAATTAAACAAATTTCAAACTTTCTCCTGGAAACGGATAACTTAACAATCCGTTAAGTGTCCTAACAGATCACTTAACAGTTCATTCTATGTTCTAATGTAAATTTCTGCTGGTTTCTTTCTTCATGTCTAGAATCTGATCTTAGGGTCTCTTGGGATGTTATATTGTCTCTCAATTAGGAACATTCATCCTCGAATAGAGACTAACACATCTGGAAAGATAGGGAAAGAGTTATGATACCAAATTTGACTGCTAAAGACTTATCATTGATGGAGTGACTGATTCCGAACTAAGATAGATGAATGGAATGAATTCATGAAATATACATATATGCTAAAATGTAAGAGTAACTGAGAGACATGAAACTGAATAATATATAGAGGAGGAAAATAGTACCTCAAATTGGAATTGAACAGAAAGGGAAAGATTAAGGTACTTGGTTATTATATCTTCATCGGCTTCCTAAGTAGCTTCCTCTACATGTTGATTCCTCCAAAGGACTTTCACTGAAGCAACCTCCTTGTTCCTGAACGTTCAAACTTGATGATCAAGAATCTCACCCAGGAACTCTTCGTAAGTGATTCTATCCTTCACACCAATACTCTCTACAGGTACAACTAGAGCTGGGTCGCCAACGCACCTATTTAATAAAGACACATGGAAAATTGGATGCATTGATCCCAACTCTGCGGGCAACCACAACTCATAAGCCACACTATCAATGCACCTTAGAATCCTATAAGGGCTAACATATCGGGGACTAAGCTTCCCATTCTTGCCAAATCTCTTCACCCCCTTTATGGGTGACACTTTCAAAAATACCCAATCATCAATATTGTATTAAATTTCTCTTCTTCTAACATTTGCATAGGATTTTTGATGACTCTGAGTTTCCTTTAGCCCTTCTTTAATGAGCTCAACTTTCTCCATAGCCTCATGAAATAAATTTATCCCTATCAACGTAACCTCGCCTACCTCAAACCATCCAATAGGGAATCTATATCTCTATCGATAAAGAGCCTCAAACAGAGCCATCTGAATGCTGGAGTGGTAATTGTTATCTTTGCAAAACTCAATGAGGGGCAAGTGATCATTCCAACTACCCTCAAAATTGATCATGCAAGCTCTCAACACGTCCTTTAGGGTATGAATGGTCCACTCAGCCTAACCATCTTTCTGTGTGTGAAAAGTTGTGATGAGATTAATTTGAGTACCAAGGCCCTTTAGAAATAATTTTTAAAAGTGTTAGGTGAACTGAGTACCCCTATATGAGATGATGAAAAAATAAATTCCATGCAACCTAACTAACTCTCGAATGTAATGTCGAGCATAGTCCTCGGCTGAATTTGTAGCCTTAACTGGTAAGAAATGTTTTGACTTAGTCACCCGGTCTACAATCACCCATATAGAGTCATGTTGTTGGTGTGTACGAGGAAAACCTACAATGACGTCTACATTGATCTTTTCCCACTTTCATGTAGGAATATTAATGTCCTGTAGCATACCCTTTGATCAGTGATGCTCAACCTTCATACCTGTTGGCAATTTGGATGCTTATCCATATATGCTGCAATATCCTTGTTCATGACATTCCACTAATAGAATTTCGTAGATCATGATACATCTTAGTGGCACCTATATGGATAGAATATCAAGAGTTGTGAGTCAATCTCGACATCTGCTCTCTCAAATCACCTACATAAAAAACGCATAATCGGCCTTGATAGTGGAGTAAACCATCTCCCCCTTGGGAGAAAACCTCCACTTTTTGATTCGAAACAACTTTTTTCAACTTTACTAAGATAGGATCCTCACCTTGCTTTTCCTTAACTTTTGTTAGAAATTAAGATTCTTGTAACACCCTAAAACTTTCCTAGACCAAACTCAGACCTTGCATGAAAAACCTGGGGAAATCAAAAAAAAGTTGTCTTAGAACAACCGAGACAACGAGTTATTGTCAACAGTAACGACCCATTGTCTGGGTCATGGTCAGCCCTATTAGTTGTCCTTCAGGGACCCGAGACATGGAACGACCCGTTGTGAGGAACAATGAGTCATCCTGTCACTAGTTGATTTCCCCACTCAGAGATCAGTTAAACCCCTTTCAAAGAACCTACGAGTCAGAAGACGAGTCATCGTTTGATGTAACGACTCATGGGGTGAATCGTCAGTTGGAGTTCCAAGGTGTTTTCGACAAACTCTTTCAGTGATAAAGAATGGAAACAACGACCCGTTGTATCATACAATGAGTCGTTGTGTCCACCCATGGTGAAAAGCCCCAAAATCCTTCAGGATTCCGATAGTCAAGATGAGAGGTGAGAACGACTCATTGTCTCAACCAACGAGTCATGGTGTCACTCGTTAGAGAGGGGGTCCAGTGTTATGTTCGAATCCCTGCTAGTGGCCAGGAGAGGTACCAACTACCCATTGCTATCCAACGAGTCATGGTCCCCACTTGTTGCCAATTTTCCAGTGAGCCAAATTTCAGGCCCAGGACCAACGACTGGTCTCAACGAGTTGTGGTGTCAACCAACGACTCGTTGTGTGACCCGTTGGTCCCTTTCAGGCAGTTTTCCATATTTTCTTTCAGGTGCATTTTCATAACTTCTAGCTATTTTAGTTCCTAAACTCTATCATTTTGGGCACGTTTTAGAGATAATTAAAGGAATAATTGACTAAGTCCCTTTCATTTTTCACTCTACTCTCAATCTTCAGAGAATAGAAGTTACAGACAAACTTCTCAGGCAAAGCTAGGGCATTCAATCATCTTCTAAATTTCTCGAGGATTTTCTCAAGAATCTTCCACCAAGTATATGGGAATTCAACAAGGGATTTATTCTTCCTTGTGTCCCAAAACCCCTCCATAATCTCCAATCAATTCTAGCCCTGAGATTTCAAATTAGAGTAATTTTTCAGTCGAATTCCGATTGATTCATGTGGAATGTTGTTCATATTATTTGTTAATATATTTCCACTACTTAGTTATCGTGTTGATACTTGTTTCCTGTAAAGTGGTTTTAGCCCCAATCCTATAAATGCAGTAACTAGGGTCTTGCATAATTCATTAGACAGTATTATTGCTTGACTCTATCAGTGTTGGAATTCCTAAGTTGTTACTGTCATATGGATTCTCATTTAGTTGCATGCTGGTTCGATCTCAATAAAAATAGTAGTATCTTCAGTAACTTTTAGTAATATCAGCTGAGAACTACCAGTATCAGTTTTTGTTTATTCTATAGACGGTTACAATGCATCCAAATAAGTAGCTCTGGCTAATATTAGAAAACTAGTTACAATTATCAGGTCCTTTAAGACTCTAAGGGTACTTCTAGATAAGTAACCCTGACTTAGTCTTGGGCTCCAGCTTCGAGCTATCAGCTTAGTAGTCAGACTAGGACTATCCAGTGGGAGTAGGACTTAGCACCGAGAAGACCGGGGTTCCAGCGCACCCAGGTTCCTAGAATTACATTGCCACCGTAGGTTATTTATCCCAAATGGGTCCAGACAGTTATCTCACAGTTCATGCCTTTATACCGTAGCAAGGTATATTGGGTCCTATCAAAAGGGTGTATACATCAAACTCCATGTTTAACTTATATGGTTATATGTCGGTTATACACTCTCACACTTGTCAGTACAGTCTCAGTTCAATTTAGATCAGTTTAGCTCAGCTCAGTATCTCAATCCAGGACATGTTTATGACCATCATCCAGGGTCATTATTGACCATAACAGTTATAGTTCAGTTTTACCAATTTACAATATTTCAGTTAGTCATTTCATGTCATTGCAGTTCATATTCTTTCATGCTTATTGTATCTCTCACTTACTTAGTACATTCAAAGTACTGACGCATACTTTCTATGTTGTATCATATTATGATACAGGCGTAGGTCCTCATTCCCAGCATCGTCAGTAGTCCCCTCAGACAATATCAGCAGCAGTGTTGGGTGAGTCCTCATCTTTCGAGGACGATATTTTTTTCAGTTAGTTCTTATTTAGGCAGACTTTACAGTTAGCTGGGGGTTGTCCCAGTAATTATCAGTTAATAGTTGGCTTTCAGAAATAATTATGCAGTATTGTTTTCTTTTGATATATTGACTCTTGTCAAGTCTGTATTTCTTGAATCATTGTATTTTTAAAGCTTCTACTTATGTTTACTCTGTTTACCAGTGTAATGATAGACCATGGGTTAGCTTGGGGTCACTTATGGCACCAAGTACCAAGTTTTGTACAGGGTATAGACTCGGCTCGTGACAATTCTGATCCATTCTGAACGATGACACCACCATCCACTAAGTCTGTAAAAAAAACCCCAAGTCGAGCAAGCCTATGGATATCTCTAGCTAATTCCTTCTTCCCGTCCTCCACATGAGTCACACTCTCCATGGACAACCTGCTAAGAGCGTGAGCCACCACATTGGCCTTTCCTTGATGATAAAAGCCACTCATGTCATAATCTTTGAGAAGCTCAAGCCATCTCCTTTGTTGCAAATTTACGTCTTTCTAACTAAATACATACTGATGGCTCTTATGGTCCGTAAACACATCGACATGCACCCATACAAATAGTGCCTCCATAACTTCAAGGCAAACACCACCACTGCTAACTCAAGGTCATGTGTCGGGTAATTCTTCTCATGAGTCTTAAGCTATCGCAAAGCATAAGAGATGACTTTACCATGATACATAAATGTACACCGTAAGCCAACTCTAAAGGCATCATAATACACCACAAAACCATATGTGCCATCTGGTAGGGTCAAATTGGAGCTGAAGTGAGTTAAGTCTTTAACTCCTAAAAACTCTTCCCATACTCATCGGACCTCTAGAACTTGACCTTTTTCTAAGTCAACCTAGTTAATGGTGAGTCAATGGATGAATCCCTCTACAAACCTCCAATAGTAAATTGCTAAACCCAAGAAGCTTCTAATGTCAATGGGAATGACAGGTCTAGGCTAGTTCTTCACCACCTCAATCATCTGGGAGTCTACCTGAACACCCTCACTAAACACGACATGACCAAGGAACACAACTGATTTTAGACAATACTCACACAAGTTAAACTTAGCAAACGACTGACGGCCCATAAAAGTGTCATCACCTGAGCATGGATCTCGGATCGAGACACTGGACCTAGAACCACCAATTTCTCCAACCCATGGTGTGGAATATTACTAGAACAATATAACTTATAAGGAAAACCGAGTGGAAGCTAACTGAAATATAAGATATTACCTTACGGATAACAAAATAATCTGATAATGTAAACACTGAGTAACTAAGTCGACCATGCTAACTATATATTCGAAAGCCTCTATTAACTGATGAGCTATTGGGACAAGCCTCCAGCTAACTCCAAAGTTTGAAACTAAAGCAAGGTAAAAGAACTAAAATGAAGTAGATAACTCTAGTCCTCAAAAGATGAGGACTCACCCCTTCTAGTTGATTAAGTCTAGAACATTTCTAACTGTGAGCTGAGTCTGAGTACCTGGATCTATATGATGAAACAATATAGCATAGAGTATGCGGTCAGTACTTTGAATGTACTAAGTATTTAAGGTGAGTAAAACATGCTAGTAAAACATGCTAAAAGATGAACATAAATCAAGATAGGACATAAGAGTAAGGACAACGTGTTAAACATCATATTCTTGAAGTAATCATAATTGTGAGATATTTATCATAAGCTGAAACATAATGACCCAAGTTTTAGAAATAGAAAATCATGTAGTATATCATACTTGAAATCATACGTGAAAACTCATAAGCTGATCAATGGGTCAAATATGCTATAAAATATAATATCATAATATATGAACATAAGTAACTAAAAACATGAGGCACAATGGGAGACTCATCATAACCGATAGCAGAGCTTACATGATGCCCCAACTTTCTCACTCAAGTGGGTAGAGTCGTCCCAAGCTTGCCAATGCAAAGAACAATTAAGGCGTGATATCACTCGTGACTCAGGGTGATAATCTCCAATATCGATGACCCCCGCCCGCACCTATTGAGGTAAGGGAGGCACTCCAATATAGAGGATCCCATATTCCTTGGGCTAAGGGAACAATTCTCTAATATCGAGGATCCCTTATCCTATGGTGGCACGTAGTTTTGGGATCAGGGACCTCAGAACTCCTGTCCAACTCGATGTTAGACACTACTCTCAAAACATGCATATTGCTCATATAATCATATTCTAAAAACATAATTTGAATCTTAACATTGGGAGTCTTGACTCCAAGTCATATCATAAGCTGCATTTGGAGTCTTGACTCAAAATCCTATCATAAATTGATCTTGTTAGCCTTGGCTAAAATCATAATAAGCATACTTGACTTGCATGGGATTTCCCAAATCATAGAATCATACATACTTGAAATTGACTTTCATATTTCAAAATCATGAAATTATAAGTTGAGAGTTCATAAACATCCATGCATGCTAGATAACTTATCATGCTTGAAATCATATATCATAAAATTGAATTTTCATAAATCATGCATAATAGGGCATACCCAAATTTAAAATAAAATTAAGTGTAAAATCTACCTATTAGACTTAATTCACAAATTAGAACATGGGGGAATCGGACCCATAGACATAACATAGATAATTCCATAGAATTGGATTAAAACAATAGAAGTTCTTAAAATCATACTTGAAACTTGAAATTCATAGATTCATAAGAGATTTGATAAGGAACATCCAGTCATAACCATAGGAACATAAATTGAATCATGAGAAAACTAATTTCATGGAAGAACATGAAAGTATTCATACACAAGAAGCTTAATCCTAGAATTTCGAAAAGTAGGGCATGGGAGGTGAGAATCATGAATACAACCTGAAAAGAGCATGAGGGTGGAAGAAACCCCTCACTTGTAGCCCTACATACTTAGGTTGATAATTCCTTAACTTGTCTTGAAGACTAGAGGAAGATTTGGAAGAGCTTGAAGAAGAACCCTAGATCCTTTCTTGAGAGAAAATCGAACTATTGATCTTTTGGAGAGGGTGAGGATTTATGCTAGGTTAATCCTTATAATCTGACCTTTAGGAATCTCAAAACGACGTCATTTAGGAGTTTGAAGCATAGGAGTTTACTAAAATACCCCCAAAAAACTGAATTAAAGCCTGAAATTGGTAGTTACAACGACCAAAAGGATGGGGTCGTTGTTTGATAGGATGACCTGTACTGGGGTTCGTCCAATGCCTGTTGTTGTTTCACTAAAATGCTCATAACTTTTACTTCGAACTGCGATTCATGCAAGGTTAGATGAATTGGAAATAAATTCCAAGGGCTTCAATTTGATATGTTGAATCACCTAAAAACGATTTATAAAATGGGAGCTATAGTCATTTGAATTGACCCTTGTAAGAACTTTTACAGAAACTCAACCGGTAAGAAGGCTCTCAAGTCAACTTTGTGCTAGGGTTCCTTATGACCTTAATTTGCATCCAATGCATTCGTTAAACTTAAGAATTGATCTTAACTCCTTTTTTCCATAAATTCATTGGGTTCGATCTATCCATATACCTAAAATGATTCCAAACTTAGCCCAAAAGTTTAAATCAACTAGCAAAACTAATGACCCATACAACGTGTCGTGGTCCCAAACAACGGATTGTTGGTCTGTCTGTTATTTTCCCTATTCTCCCTTCGAAATTCTCTGAATATTCTTCAACAACCACAAACGATGACTCATTCAATCAAACCACAGTCCATACATTCCCTTTATGGGTTCTTGGAAAATTTGTGACAGCTCACTGGAACATCAAACAGAGAGCACATCCAACGACCATTGGACTCTACAACGAATCATACTAAGGTTTGTTGTTTGGTTCTGGTATTGTTTTCCTGTTATTTTATACTATACACCTCGGGTCTGACCTAAGAAACTTTTGGGGTGTTACATTATCTCTCCCTTGGGAATATTCGTCCTCGAATGTAGATCTAACATACTGAAAGGCTAGGGATAGAATTGAAATCCCAAAATTGGAAGCTATAAACTGAAAAACTGATGGAGTGACTAACTCCTAACTAAGATACATGACTGAACTGAATTCATAAAACATACATGCATGCTAAGACATGAAAGGAACTGAGATATATGAACTTGACATGAAACTAAAAATGAGTGCTAATGACAAAACCAATACCTCATGATAGAACTGAGCTGGAAGTGAAAAATATCTGGCTATTTAGCCATCATATCTACTTCAACTTCCCACATAGCTTCCTCAAAAAGATGATTTATCCACAAAAATTTCACTAAAGCTACTTCCTTTTTTCTTAACTTCTGAACCTGGCGATCAAGGTTCTCAATCGGAACCTCCTTATAAGTAAGGATATCCTTCATGATTGTGCTCTTTACTGGAACAACTAAGGCTAGTCGCCAATGCACTTTTTCAATAGAGATACATGGAAAACTGGATGCACCAAAGCTAGCTCTTTTGGTAGCTCCAACTCATATGCCACCTTGCCAATTTTGCTCAGAATCCTATAAGGACCAACATATCGGGGATTAAGGTTCCCTTTCTTACCAAACCTCATAACTCCCTTCATGAGAGACACATTCAGAAATACCTAAACATCAACCTCAAACTCAAGCTCTCTCCTCCTAACATCCACATATGATTTCTAAGGACTCTGAGCTTTTTTCAGCCTCTCCTTGATGAGCTGAACTTTCTCATAGCCTCATGAACTTAATTTTGCCCTATCAACGTAGCCTAACTTTCCTAAAACCATCTAATAGGTGATCTACACTTTCGCCCATAAAGAGCCTCAAATAAGCCATCGAATGTTGGAATAATAGTTGTCGTTGTACGCAAACTCAATGAGGGGTAAGTGATCCTCCCAACTACCCTTAAAATCATCACACACGCTCTCAACATGTCCTCAAGAATCTAAATAGTCTACTCGGCCTAACCATATGTCTGCAGGTGAAAACTTGTGCTAAGCTTTACCTGAGCACGAAGGCCCCTCTGAAACGACCTCCAAAGCTGAGAGGTGAACTAAGAACCCCTATCTGAGATGATGGACAAAGGAACTCCATGAAACCGAACTAACTCCCAAATATAAAATCTAGCATAGTGTTTGTGCTGACTTGGTTATCCAGTCCAATATAACCTATATAGAATCATATTGTCAACGTGTATAAGGCGAACCTATATTGAAATGCACCTTGAATTCTGTAATACCCCGAAGGTTCCTAAGACTAGACTCGAGATTTGAAATATGAACAACAAAAAAAATTAAAAATGATTCAGAATGACTCGTGGTATGAGTCGGGGGAAGGAGTAATTAGTCGTGGTATCACTCATGGTCAGAATTTGCAGCAAGAGGACTTTTAGCAATGAGTCATGGTACAACACATGGAAATATGTCAGGAGTCATATGATGAGTCATGGTCAATAGTTGTAAGGGATCTGTTGTGCACCAAATAAGAGGAAGCAAGTCAAGTCCACGACTCGTGGTTAGAGGAGGAACTCAGGATTTTTAGAAGCATTAACCATGGGTCGACCTAACGACTCATAGGTTGGTGGTATGAGTCATGGTCTGACCCATGGAAAACTTCAGGGATGTTATGGAAATCAGTGGTGACTATGGATGGTAACCACGAATTGTGGGATGGAGGTACGACTCGTACTGTAAGTTGTGACGCCTGACAATATAAAATTTTCTGTGATTTAATAAGGGCATTTTCATAATTCCTAAGCTTCTAAGTCCTAAACTATGTCATTTTAAGTTCAGTTAGGAGGATTTTAAGAGGGTTAAACCCATTCAAACCTATTTCCTCCACATGCATACATGCTTAGAGGATTCCATTAAAGATCAAGCCTAGAAATCCTCCAATTCTCCTCCAAAACTCTTGGGCTTTCAAAAGAAAACTAAGAATTAGTTTACCCAGGTATGCAAGGTTATGAATGGGAGTTTCTCTTCATTCTCATGCCTGATTTCTATCTAAATTTCATGAATTCAAGTGAATAATTCTATGGTGTCTTAGCCAAATTTATGAAATTCTCTATGTTTTAATCATGGGTCAATTCCCTTCATGTTTTAAATGATAGTTTAAGATTTATGGAATGTTCTATATTTACTTTGAATTACAATTCATGATTTCTAGTTTTGAAAGTATTATGCCCAATTATGCAAGTTTCATGAAAAGTTAAGATTATGATCTATGTTTTCAAGCATGATGAGATGTTTATCATGAAAGAATATTTATGAATTACCCATGTATGAATCCATTATTTTTGGCTATCAATTCTATTTCAATCATGTTAAAGATTGGGCAAGCTCACATGATCTAAGTATGTTTTCATGATTGAGTTCAAGTTAGGGAAAGCCCACATGATCTAAGTATGTTTTCATGATTTAGTTCAAGTTTATGATGTTAGCTTACCATATGGTTTTGGAGTCTAGACTCGCACTTTCAGCTTGCGGTATGGTTTAAGCTAAAGCTCCTCATATTTAGATTTCAGACTATGTAATTTCATGATCAGCTTGATTGAAAAATGATGGTTCAACTTCATTGAAAAATGATGGAGAGAATATGCATATTTTTTGGAGTAGTGTTTAAAACCGAGTAAGCTAGGGGTTCAGGTAAGCCCCGCGCCTCAGAACTACACGCCAACGTAGGTTTATTCAGATTCATTGGGACCTCTCTTGTGATATTTCCCTTCCCCCAAGGGTCCTTTAGCTTGATAGCGATATCATGGTAGCGCCCTTAGCCCTGGCAAGGCTTTGGACTGCTCTACCCACTTAAGTGTAATAGTTGGGATCATGTAAGCTTTATCTTGATTATTTCGGTTATATGAAGAGTGTCCTATTATTCCTCATGATTTCAGTTATGCATGTTTATCAGTTATGACAATATATTTTCAGCAGGTTTGGCCCAATTCTAAGTTTATCAGTTTTACTTATGGTCATCAATTTCAGGTTTTGGTCATTCATTTTAGTTATGAAGTTTAGTTTTGTATATTCATGTTTTCAAGATATCAGCATGCAAGTCCTTAATCTCAAAATCTTCTAATGATATGATTTATGTTACACATGTTTTCAGTTTTACTTACTTAGCCTGTTTTACTTACCTCTCATACTCAGTACATTCCAAGTACTGACCGTATACTTTATGTTATACCATTTTATCATACAGGCTCAGATGTTCAGATTCAGTCTCACTGTTAGCCAGTTCCCAAAGTTTCACCAACCAACTTGATGGTGAGTCCTCATCCTTCGAGGACTTTAAGATGGTTGAGTTATTGTCATTTCAGTTTCAGATTTCTAGTGAGCGAGTTGGGGGTATTGTCCCATCAACTCATCAGTGTGTTAGAGGATTATCAGACATAGTTTGTATGTTCAGCGTCGGATTCAGTGTTGGAGATTTTCCGTTATTTAAATTTTTTATTATTCAGACTTTCAGTATTTTAGAATTTAGTCTTCCACTTATTTATGTTGAGCTTTAGTTTTATGTTCATGCCATGGGTCGACTTGGAGTCATTTATTGTTCTAAGTTTCATGTCTAGATCTGAGCCTATGTTTGGGACGTGATAAACTTGGTATCAAAATGTCTGAAAGCCGATAAGTAGTCTTTTTTTTGGGTGTGAAGCGCGCCACACTTATGACAAAGAGGCTATGAAATGTTTTAGGAAATTCCCCTTCTTTCATTATCAATGTCATGTGATGAAGTATCTCTATATCCTTCTAACTCGTGTTATACACATTTGTAGAATCATGCCTCCCCACCGAGTTAATGGAAGGAGGAACAAAAACGAAAATGGAAATAGCCATGAGAATAACAATGGAGATGGGCACCATCAAGCAACACCAACCCCGGAGGATCATGTGCCTAGTCAGGTTGCCCATGCTGATTTTAGGGTAGCTATCTAGATGTTGGCACAGGTGTTGACCGCTCAGGTCAATCAACAAGTAGTGTCTCACATTCCCTAGAATGGGAATGCAACGGGGCTAGGGTCAGGGATTTCCTCAAGATGAATCCCCCTGAGTTTCTTGCGTCCAAAGTGGAAAAGGACCTACATGAGTTTATCGAGGAGATTCTAAAGATCACCCAGATCATGGTGGTGATAGGGGAGGAGTATGCAGACCTAGCCTCTTATCAGTTGAAGGGGGTTGCTCATATTTGGTGAAGACAGTGGAAGGGTGGCCGGGGAGTCATAGCGGGTCCCATTAGTTGGGATGAGTTTCTCATCCAATTCTTAGACGATTCTTTCCTCGGGAGATGAGGGAGATCAAGGAAACAGAGTTTGTGAATTTGAGAAAGAACAATATGACCATCCAGGAGTATGCTCTAGAGTTCATCCAATTTTCCAAGTATGCGCCAAAGATGGTAGTCGATCAGAGGGCTCGGGGGAGAAGGTTTTTGAATGGGGTAGTAGACTACTTGGTCAAGGATTACAGGACTGTTATTCTACATTAGGACATCAATTTCTCTCGATTAGTTTTATATTCCCAGCAGATGGAGGCAGTTTAGATGAGGGAGAGGGAGGGAAAGGCCAAGAGGGCTAGGACAAATAGTTTTGGGTTCTCCTAGTAGAGGTTGGGTGGTGGACATTGTCAGCAGTCCCAACAGAGATTATCAGCCCCAGTACCATCAGCAGCAAGTGTGTCATTTAGATCTAAGCGTGACCAGAAGGACAGGCGTCAGGATCTCAAAGTCAATGGAGCCTAGCATTCTAGGTTGTGATAAGTATAGTAGGAGGCACACCGGTCAGTGCTTAGTGGGAACAAGTACATGTTTCGGGTGTGGGAAGCCCGGTCATATTCTTAGAGATTGCCCAACAGCCAGACAGGGCCATGATAGAGGTCGAGACCCACCCACCAGTTCAGCAGCTCCACCAGCACGCTCAGCTCAGTAGGTGCATCCACTAATGCAGTTGGTGATTAGCGTTAGAACAGTTTTTATGCCCTTCCTTCTCGTCGGGAGTAGGAGGTCTCTTCAAATATGATCACTAGTATGTTGTGAGTACTTCATCCTTATGTATATACATTGTTAGATCTAGGGGATACTTCATCTTTTGTGACTCCCTATGTTCTTAGTAGTTTCAGAGTCAGTCCCGAAATCCTATCAGAACCCTTCTTAGTCTCTACTCTAGTCGGTGACTCAGTCATAGCTCGATAGGTATACAAAAATTCCCCTATGACAGATTTAGTAGAGTTAGACATGACAGATTTTGACATTATCTTTGGCATGGATTGGTTACATGCATGCTATGCCTCTGTGAATTATAGAACCTATGCGGTAGAGTTCTGATTTTTGGGTGAGTTAGTCCTAGAGTGGAAGGGTAGTTTAGTTGTGCCTGTAGGTCACTTTATTTCCTACCTTAAGGCAAGAAAGATGATTTCTAAGGGGTGTGTTTACCACCTCATTCGGGTTAAGGATGCTACGTCTGAGACCCCGACTCTCCAGTTAGTTCCTATAGTGTGTGAGCATTCAGAGGTGTTCCTAGATGATCTACCCGGAACCCCTCCCAAGCGAGAGATCAACTTTGGTATTGACTTTCTTCCCGATACATAGCCTATATTCATTCCTCCTTACAGAATGGCTCCAGCTAAGCTAAAGGAGTTGAAAAAGAAGTCGAAGGATCTCTTAGACAAAGGTTTCATTAGACCTAGAAAATCCCCGTGGGGTGCACCAGTTCTATTTTTTTGGAAGAAGGATGATTCTCTTCGTATGTGCATTGATTATTTGCAGTTGAAGAAGGTCACAATCAAGAACACGTATCCTCTCCCTAAAATTGATGATTTGTTTGACCAACGCAAGGGTGCTAAGTGCTTCTCAAAGTTAGATCTCGGGTCCGGTTATAACCAGCTTAGAGTTAGAGAGAGTGACATCTCGAAGAAAGCCTTCAGTACTTGATATGGTAACAATGAGTTTGTAGTTATGTCTTTTGGACAAACAAATGCTCCTGTAGCTTTTATGGATTTAATAAATAGGGTGTTCAAACCATATTTGGACATGTTTTTGATTGTGATAGATGACATTCTCATATTCTCTCGAAGTGAAGAGGAGCATGTCGCTCATTTGAGGATTGTGCTACATACTCTTAAGGAACGCCAGCTATTTGCTAAATTTAGCAAGTGGGAGTTTTGGATGAACATAGTAGCATTGTGGGCCATGTGGCGTCGAACAAGGGTGTATAGGTGGACTCACAAAAGATAGAAGTTGTAAAGAATTGGCCTAGTTCAGTTAGTTCATCAGATATCAGGAGTTTTTTGGGTTTAGCTGGCTGCTACCGAAGGTTTTTTGAGGGATTTTCATTCATTGCAGCACCGTTAACTAAATTGACCCAGAAGAAAGTCAAATTTTAGTGGTTGGATGCATGTGAGAAGAGTTTTCAAGAGCTAAACACTCAGCTCACCTCATCCCCAATATTGACCTTACCCAAGGGTACAAATGGATTTGTGGTGTATTATGATGCCTCTAGGATTGGTCTTTGTTTTGTGTTGATGCAGCATGATAAGGTCATTGCGTATGCCGCTAGACAACTTAAGATTCATGAGAAGAATTACCTGATACACGACCTAGAATTGGCAGCAGTGGTGTTTGCACTGAAGATTTGGAGGCACTATTTGTATGGAGTGAATGTAGATGTGTTCATGAACCACAAGAGTCTTTTTTATGTGTTTACTCAGAAGGACCTGAATTTGCGACAAAGGAGGTGGTTAGAGCTTCTTAAGGATTATGACATGAGTGTCCTATATCATCCGAGCAAGGACATTATGGTAGAAGATGCTCTTAGATGTCTATCCATGAAGAGTGTTTCTCATATGGTAGATGGAAGGAAAGAGTTGGTGAAGGATGTGCACCGGCTTTCATGACTAGGAGTTCATCTTGTGGATTTGACAAATGGTGGTGACATTGTTCAGAATGGTTCAAAATCTTCTTTGGTGACTAAGGTTAAGGCTGGGTAAGATGAGGATCCTATTTTGGTAATGTTGAAGGAAGCAGTTCAGAATCAGAAGGTAGAGGTCTTTTCCTAATGGGACCATGGTGTACTTCAATATCAGGGTCATTTGTGTATTCCAGGTGTTGATGACTTGAGAGATCAGATATTGCACGAGGCTCATAATTCTTCATATTCTATACATCCAGGTGCCACCAAGATGTAACGTGACCTACGGGCTATTGGTAGAATGGTATGAAAAAGGAAATAGAGGAGTTTGTGGCTAAGTGTAAGAATTGCCTATGTTCGGTGTTTTGCTCAGGTTGGTATTATATATTATAAACTGACACGCAAGTGCACGTGGTCAAACAAGTAATAAAGTGGCTAAGTAGCCAAGTATCGATCCAAGGAGGCTCAAGATACGTAAAATTGCCTAGTTTACTATATTCCTATTTCACTTCTAATTATGCTAACAACAATGTAACCAATAGTTACTTGAGTTTTTGTTTCTAAACTATATATACTACAATTAATAACAACTATTTACTTGTGAATTTAGACAATGGATATGAACATGCCAAGGTTAAGAACAAGTAATGAACTTGATAATCATGATAATTTGGTTAATCTCTTCTTCATGTTGCTAGCCAAGAACATTAGCCTAGAAATTAGAACTCTCGTATTTAATTTCACTTTAGAATCATAAACCATCCGTCTACATTTCTGTGATCAAATGCATTTTATGACCTAGCACTACAATTTCGGTTCCTAAATTGACTAATACGGCTTTCAAGTATATTTCTATCAGGAAAGCACATCAAAACCCAATTTTCCCAAATCAAGTTAAGAACAATACCCTATTAATTCACAACTTTCCAATTTCTTGCTCTTTCGAGTGAAATTGGACTTTTTAGATGTACATTAATGTTGGCCAATCACTAATGCAGTAAGAACAAGAATTAATAGAACAACATTAAAGAAGAAGAAGAAAACCATATCAATTATAATCAAAATTCATTACACATGTTCAAAACCTCAGCAAGGAAGAAAATTAGCCACTCATTTGTGGATTGATCATCCTAAAATGAGTGTAAATCATACGTACAATTGATAGAAAGAAGAAAGGAAGAGAAGAAATCCCTTAGCTTTTTCGTTCTTCAACTGCTACTAACCCACGTCCTTGCTCTCCACTTCTGAACTCAGTCTAAAAACTAAAAACTAATTAAAATAAACCTAAGTGTGTTATTTATACTAGTGGGAAATGTTTCCCGGAAAAACAAGCAACGTGTCACGGAGGCCAACGCGGAGCACTTCCTCCGTGACACGGTGTGGACGCGGACCTTCACTGGAATTTCCAGGGTCCGGTAAATTAACCTCAACGTGGCACGGAGGCCATCGCGGAGTCTCTCCGTGCCACGGAGCTGACGCGCAGGCACACTGGAATTTGCCATTTTAATTCATGTTCAGGCAGTGTGCTACCGCGATGGTAGCGTGGCACGGCTCCATCGCGGAGCCCCTATAAAATGTGCATTCCAAGGTCTTTTCCATGCTCGCATCCTAGTCCAACTCCGACATAGTCCCAACATGCATTTTAGCTCCTAAAAACCACAATTACCTGCAAAACAAATGCTAATCATGTTGGTTAGTATAAATTCGCATTTTATTACTAATTACATGATATTATATACACATTGCACAACAAACAAGGTAAAAATGATACGTTTGAGTATCACTTGGGCATATAAATCTGCCCAAGATCACTTACCCCACACTTAAATCCTTGTTCGTCCTCGAACAACATATACACAAATCATGCAAATTACATCCCAACCTTCGTCACTATGGTGCAACAATTTACGCTATGGTCATACCGATTATTCAATTTTTGCAAATCATCAAGAAAACATGCTTGGTCGTACAATACAATGACCTTTAATACATCAAGGCTTCCTAGACTTTAAGAATTGATTCTTGATATCGGCAAACTCATGCAAATCAGCTAATCAAGAAATCCGAGACAAAAATCAATCTTTCATCAAGCATGTGCCCTCACAACTCGAGAGAAACTTCCCCTTTATGTTCATGCAGCACACAAACATGCAAGTAGGGGCATATAAAAATTAATTTCACTCTCTCTCCCAAAAGAATTCACATGCCTCATGTCATGACCCATAAGCTTGCCCATAGTGTATTACTCCACTAATATAAAGAAATGCAATATAGGATCACGTAGGACTTTAATGGGTTGTAACGGGGCTATGGACCTAGTGTATATATATTGGATTAGCCAATAATAGTCGCTAGCATCCTTAAGCGCCTTTTCAACTCATTCCCATCGACTCATGGACATTGTTCCTCTCTTTTCTCTTTTTCTCCCATTCATGCTGGTTTACTTTCATACAGCCCATTTCATCAGACACACTTGACACAAAACAAAGGGTTTTCAAGTACCCTCACTATCAATTAATTACAACAAGTGCCTCTTCAACATCATCTTTTCTTTCTTCACTTTGCTTTTCTTTTTCTTTTCACTCTTTAACACTTTGTGAAACATTTTCTTTTCTTTGTAAGCGCTTAAGAGCTTCTTATAGACTTGAAGGCTAATGAAAAGAAGGAATAAAGCTTAGTTCATACACTTTTGGACAAAAGAAAGAAATCGGCCAAAGGCTCAACGGGCTGACTAGGGTATACAACATATAAAAAGGTAGAATTTGACAAGAAAAAATTGGAAACTATCGGTTAAAACAAAGAAATGCCTACATCCTTTCCAACACTACACCTCCTTCATTTCGTTTTGTATACACACCAGGCAAGTTCTAGACAATTCACAATGACATGGAATAGCAAAACCTCACTTCACACTTCATGCACATGCTCGAATCAAGATGCATTCACAGACTCTTTAATTAGTCAATTACATGAATTCAAGATTAAGCCTCAATCATACTGAACCAAATTCTATAGCCTAGGTAACTCTACGTATTTACAGAATTGCATGCTTTCAAACGAATCATTTTCACATTTTGAACATCAGTTACAACACGCAACGAAATTTTAGCAACTATAAGCAACTACAGTTCATTGATGCAATCCACCAAAGAAAAACTAAAAACAAATAAAAATCCTACTCCTACCGAATACATTTCCCTTAAGACGGTCATCATCCATCCAGCATAGGGAACGGTCACTAACTATGACATCGGTTCAATGGGACTATTCTTGGTAAAAGAACCGAAAACAAACTCCGAGAAACCCAAAGAAAAAATAAAAATTGAAAAAAATTTTGCAACACATCGATCATTTCGATAGAAACATATTTACACAAGATTTTGATAATTTCAAAATATCTTCGCAAAAATTTTGAAAAATATCGATCATGTCGATAGAAAAAAATATTTACAAAATTTACAAAATATTTACAAAATTTACAACCATAACTTTCAAAAACACACACCATTAACCACACACAAGTATATACACATACATCGCAAATCAGTTCGCCACAGGGAAAGCACAAACATACATAAACATCAAGGAAAAACATACGGCAAATTAGAGCCTTGACCCAGCACCTAGCTACTCCCCACCCCACACTTAAATCGAACACTGTCCCCAGTGTTCACAATAATACAAAGCACAACATTTTGGGTGGTGGAACTCCCTGCTCAATCGAAATATTCGACTTCTTCATCCGGTGCTGCGGCCTTGTCGCCCATATCTGAATCAGCGCCATCGTCGTCATCGGACTCCACATCTGAGTCCTAACGACGTGTCTCCTCATCAGTAGGGACATCGTCATCTGTCGGCTCCACAAAGGCTGGCCCTACCTGAAATAAGGCTCTGGCGTTCTCACCAAAGGGGTAGTCCAGCTCCAACTGCCATAATTCTTCCACGGTGGCTGGTCTCCCACCAATCCGTAGCTGCAGCATCTGCATGCCAAACATACGGGCCATGTACTGATCCTCACGAGCATGTCGCTCGCCCAAAGTCAGCACCGGTCCGTGTGTAGTGTCAGGGGCCTTAGTCTTTGTCACGTCGAGGGCCCTCCGATCCAACTGCGGAATATAATCCAAGGCTTCTTCCTCAATGTCGAGGCCTCGGAGGAAGGTGGTGATGAGTCCGCCAAACCCGTATCTGTGGCCCTGGTGCAGTCTGGCTCTCTTCATGGCGAATATTATGACCGCCCCCACATTAATCTCAGGCCCTTTCATAAGGGCATACACCAAGCAGACACGGTCCCGGGTCACATCTGTCATATGGACTCCCGGGATCAAACACGAACATAGAATCTTCAGCCAGATTCTGTCCTCCCTATTCATCTGCGAATAAGGCAGAGTCTGGTGGTAACCCCTCTCCTTGTGTCTACTCCATCGGGCTGTGGATCGAGCCCCACACAACGTACGTCTGATTTCGGCGTACGGTGGGGTGATGTTTAGCTGGCGGAGAACGTGGGCGTCTGTGTCCCGCGCTCCAACGATGGCATTCAGCTGCTGGGGTTCCAGAGTGACAATCTGCCCTCTGATTTTTATAGTGTGGCTCCTGATGGCAGGGTTCCAGTTTGCATAAAATTCCCGGACCAAGTGAAGGTTGCACTCCTTGGGCTCCTGAAATTTAAAGCTGAGCCCAGCTGCCTCGATTCTCTGTACAATGCGAGGGAACTCCTGTGCGAGTGGTTCCCTTGCAATATGTTCCTCGGGGAAGTACTTGTTTTCTTTATGTTTCGCATACCATTTCTTCCCTTCATCGGTTGGCGGCGTTGGCCGCGCGGAACAGCAGGTGCAGCTGGGACTGCGGTGCCCAATCTCATCCGTTTCCTACCTGTGCCTGAGGTAGAAGCACCCTTGCCTTTATCTTGTCTGCTAGCCATTGTACCTGTGAATTTACACAAACAAGCACAACGTTAAGCTAAAAACTTGTTAACTTCGGCTAAGGTCGGGTTACACAATATTTACCCCACACTTAGGCCTTAGCTACGTCTACAAAATTACGGCAAAGATAACTCTAATTACACTACAGACAACACTCTACACTTCATGCTTAGTGCGTTCACAACAAAATTTCGACAGCATAACGGTTAGCGTACTACTCAGACTTCATACAGCTAATCCCAAACCTACTATCGCTAACAATTCATACATCGCACAAGCAACAAAAACAACAACAAAATAAAAACCAATAAAAACATTCTATATACAATCTAATCTGAACAATCTAACCAATTTACACACGTTTTGCATTTTCCCACAAAAATTCGAGAATTCGTCGTCTCTTAACATTTACACAATATTTACCACGACTTCTCTCAAATAATAAACACACCCCGGCATCGATTTCATCAAATTATCAAGTGCCCAAGTCAAATTCAACAACCCATGCCCTAGAATACAATTCTATGATCAATTTCGAATTATTTACGCAATCGATAAGTTCAAACGACAAATACAACAACCCAAACATGTATCAATCACAAATAATCCAACATTCATGTTTAATTTCTACCTAGGGTGATATATCTCACCTCACATGCCCAAATTTGACAAAAATCGCCAAAAAATTGAGTTAGATGATGAAAACATACCTTTGAATTGAAGAATCGAAGAAAATTGATGTTTTTCCTTGCCTTGGAACGTGGCACGGTGCTTGGGGAGGGGGAAATGGGTGTTTGGTCGCGGAGGGAAGAGGGAAATGGGGAAAAAATGGGCAAAATCGGGGGTTTATTTAAAGAAAACACGCGGGTCACCCGGCAACCCGGTGTGACCCGGCACTGAATAAGGGGCAACGTGTCACGGAGGGTAACGCGGAGCCCCTCCTTCGTGACACGGAGCCAACGCGTTGGCTTACTGGATTTTTGAAAAATCCGGATTTTGCCTTCAACGTGTCACGGAGGGTAACGTGGTGCCTTACCTCCGTGACACGGCGCCAACGCGCCAGTGCATTGTTTCTTCAATTAATTTGATTTTTCATACCTTGCCTCATTTTCTCGATTCCATGTATATTTCCTCCGTTATACCTGAAAATCACCTCACTAAACAAAAATTGGTTAAATTAATAGATTTCCCTAACTAAAAATAAAAAATATTAACTAAAATGAAAATCTAAACCTAATCAAGAAAAGGAAAAGAAAAATAAAACTTGGAAATAGAAAATAAAAACAAAAATAAAGATAAAAGTTAACTACACTGTGCAAAAAGAAAAAAAAATATTTTTCTCACGGGTTGCCTCCCGTGCAGCGCCTAGTTTACCGTCGCGGCTCGACGTCCTTTACGCTCACTTGTCTACTAGGGAGATGGACGATTTGTCCCGATCATGGTCATCCCCCCAGTAGTTCTCAACCTTATCCGGTGGCCTTCCTAGTAACTCTCGGGAATCACTCATTCCATTAACATTCCCATGATCAATCACGTTGATCACCGAGAGTTGCTTATACACAGTCGGGAGCTTAGGTACCTTGTACACATCGAACACTTCGACCTTGTCATGTGCTCGCATCGTGAGTTGACCCGCAGCTACATCAATTAATGCTTTTCCGGTTGCCAAAAAGGGTCGTCCCAAAATAAATGGAACTTCAGCATCTGGTTCAAAATCCAGAACAATGAAATCGACCGGAAAAATGAGGGAGCCTACTTGCACTAACACATCCTCAACAATGCCATCTGGCTTAGCTAAAGACCTGTCTGCTAGCTGCAAGATTACCGTTGTAGGTCTAGGACTCCCTAGACCTAACTTTCTGAATACCGAAGATGGCATCAGATTTATGCTTGCCCCCAAGTCGCATAATCCACGAGCTCGGATACTTTGCCCAATCGTAAGCTGGATAGTAAAACTTCCAGGGTCTTTCAATTTTGTGGGCAACCTATTCTGAATACGGGAAGTGCATTCCTCCGTTAAAGCTACCGTGGCATACTCAGTCAAACGACTTTTGTTAGCCACGATGTCTTTAATATATTTCACATATTTTGGCACTCCCTGCAAGACATCAACAAGAGGTAAGTTAACATGTACCTGTTTAAGTACCTCCATGAATTTCTGAAAACACGCCTCCTACTTGTGTTTCTTAAGTCTTGAGGGAACGGGGGTGGAGGCCTCTCTGGTTCAGCTTCTTTAGTCTTCTCCTTATCCGAGATTTGCTCTCCCTCAACATCTGCTGCTCCTGACTTTTGAGGCGGTCTTTCCGGTTCCACCTCCTTCAACTGTAAACCACTCCTCGTGGTCACTGCATTTACCTGCTTTGGATTAGGATCCGTGTCGCTAGGTAGTCCTCCTCTGGGTCTAGTATTTTGGGAACTAGCAAATTGCCCAAACTGATATTCAAGAGCCTTGGTCACCAACTGATTATTCTTCTCTTCGGCTGCCAATTTGACATAGTCAGCCTGCAATTGTGCCTGATTAGCGATCATGGTTTTGAACATCTCCTCAATAGTCGGTGATGGTGGTGGAGGAGGGGCATTGTGATTTCTGAATTGAGCTTGATAATTTTATTGCCCTCCTTGGTTTCTGTGCATACCCTGCCCTGAACTTTGGCCTTGTTGATTGTTGCTACCCCATGAAAAATTCGGATGGTTCCTCCAATTTGAGTTGTAGCCACCACCAAACTGCTGTTGATTTCTCTGTGCATTGCCCACAAAGTTAACAGAATCAGGATTTGCACCACAGCATTAAGCTGAATGCTCACTACTACCACACACTTCACACCACATCTGTTGAACTGCATTGACTGAAGCTGAAGGCTGGTTCAAATTAATATTGCTGAAGTGAGTGTTTAACTGATTTTGCAAAGCAGCTATCTGTGCAGCGATAGCTGTGAATCCATCCACTTCAAGCACTCCCGCTGCTTTCCTTGCTCCACCTCTTGAAGAATCTGCATTCTATTCTGGATTGCCTTGTGAAATTCAGTTGAGCAAAGTGTACAGCTCCTCATAGGTCTTTTCCAGCGCTTGCCCTCTAGCTGCTGAATCTAACAGAATTTTAGTGTGGGGTTCCAAACCCTCAATAAATGTGTGTACCAACACCTCATTGGACTGATGATGATGAGGACAGTCCCGCAACATGGATTTAAATCTTTCCCAGGCTTGATAGAGATTTTCTCCTTCCCTCTATTTAAAACTTATAATTTGACTTCTAAGTATGGTTGTTTTACCAGAAGGGAAAAATCTGATCAAAAACTTCCGTGCAAGATCATCCCACGTTGATATAGAATTGGGTGGTTCAGCTTTTAACCACCTCTTGGCTTCACCAAGTAAGGAAAATGGAAATAAGGTGAGCCGAACATAATCAGGTGACACTCCAGCGGGTATATAAGTGTCACTTATCTCCAAAAAGTTTTGGAGATGTTGTTGTGGATCTTCATGAGGGAGACCGGTAAATTGCCCGCTTGTGTGCAAAAGTTGCACCATATTCTGCTTTAATTCAAACCTCCCTCCAAGTTCTGGTTTGCGGATGTTAGAATGTACATTATTAGCGTGTGGGATTGACACCTCGCGAACCGGCCTTGCTGCTGCTTCATCGGGCACTAACACTGCCCGCACAACTGGTGGATTTTGTTGCTCCATCATAGACTGTTTAAGCAACTGCAACTTCTTTCGTAGAGCTTCTCTACGTTGACTATGAAATTCACGTTCAGGCTCTAAGTAAGATTCCACCAGCTCTTTGTCCCTTGCCAGTGTTCACAGAAACAAAATCTGCAAAATACAGGCTAAGACCAAGTTGTTAACACTTAAGAAAATAAAAATAAAAATATAGTAAATTTACACTAAACACAATTTCACAAATCGCCTAGCCTCTCTGGCAACGGCGCCAAAAACTTGTTCGGTATTTTGCTCAGGTTGGTATTATATATTATAAACCGACACGCAAGTGCACGTGGTCAAACAAGTAATAAAGTGGCTAAGTAGCCAAGTATCGATCCAAGGAGGCTCAAGATACGTAAAATTGCCTAGTTTACTATATTCCTATTTCACTTCTAATTATGCTAACAACAATGTAACCAATAGTTACTTGAGTTTTTGTTTCTAAACTATATATACTACAATTAATAACAACTATTTACTTGTGAATTTAGACAATTGATATGAACATGCCAAGGTTAAGAACAAGTAATGAACTTGATAATCATGATAATTTGGTTAATCTCTTCTTCATGTTGCTAGCCAAGAACATTAGCCTAGAAATTAAAACTCTCGTATTTAATTTCACTTTAGAATCATAAACCATCCGTCTACATTTTTGTGATCAAATGCAATTTATGACCTAGCACTACAATTCCGGTTCCTAAATTGACTAATACGGCTTTCAAGTATATTTCTATCAGGAAAGCACATCAAAACCCAATTTTCCCAAATCAAGTTAAGAACAATACCCTATTAATTCACAACTTTCCAATTTCTTGCTCTTTCGAGTGAAATTGGACTTTTTAGATGTACATTAATGTTGGCCAATCACTAATGCAGTAAGAACAAGAATTAATAGAACAACATTAAAGAAGAAGAAGAAAACCATATCAATTATAATCAAAATTCATTACACATGTTCAAAACCTCAGCAAGGAAGAGAATTAGCCACTCATTTGTGGATTGATCATCCTAAAATGAGTGTAAATCATACGTACAATTGATAGAAAGAAGAAAGGAAGAGAATAAATCCCTTAGCTTTTTCGTTCTTCAACTGCTACAAACCCACGTCCTTGCTCTCCACTTCTGAACTCAGTCTAAAAACTAAAAACTAATTAAAATAAACCTAAGTGTGCTATTTATACTAGTGGGAAATTTTTCCCGGAATAACAAGAAACGTGTCACGGAGGCCAACGCGGAGCACTACCTCTGTGACACGGCGTGGACGCGGACCTTCACTAGAATTTCCAGGGTCCGGTAAATTAACCTCAACGTGGCATGGAGGCCATCGCGGAGGCCTCTCTCCGTGCCACGGAGCTGACGCACAGGCACACTGGAATTTGCCATTTTAATTCATGTTCAGGCAGTGTGCTACCGCGATGGTAGCGTGGCACGGCTCCATCGCGGAGCCCCTATAAAATGTGCATTCCAAGGTCTTTTCCACGCTCGCATCCAAGTCCAACTCCGACATAGTCCCAACATGCATTTTAGCTCCTAAAAATCACAATTACCTGTAAAACAAATGCTAATCATGTTGGTTAGTATAAATTCGCATTTTATTACTAATTACATGATATTATATACACATTGCACAACAAACAAGGTAAAAATAATACATTTGAGTATCACTTGGGCATATAAATCTGCCCAAGATCACTTACAAGTGAAAGTGGAGTATCAAAGACCAGGAGGTATACTGCAAGATATCAGTGTCCCTACCTGGAAGTGGGACAATTCAGACTCTTGAGGATATGTTGAGAGCATGTGTAATCGACTTCATAAGTAGTTGGGATGATCATTTGCCTCTTATCGAGTTTGCATACAATAACAGTTATCATTCCAGTATCCACATGGCAAAGTTCGAGGCTCTTTATGGGCGGAGATGTAGATTGCCCATTGGTTGGTTTGAGGTTGGTTAGGAGGCAATGATAGGACCATATTCGGTTCATGAGGCTATGGAGAAGGTCCAGTTGATAAGGGACAGGTTGAAAACCTCTCAGGGTCGCCAAAAGTCCTATGTCGATGTGAGAAGGAGAGAATTAGAATAGAAGTTGATGATTGGGTATTTCTAAAGGTGTCTCCCATGAAGGGAGTGATGAGGTTCGAAAAGAAGGGGAAATTTAGTCCCTTCTTTGTCGACCCATACTGGATTATGAGATGTGTTGGCAAGGTGGCTTATGAATTGGAGTTTCCCTTAGAATTAGCTTTTGTGCATCCTGAATTCCAGGTATCACTCTTAAAGAAGTGTTTGGTTGATCCATCTCTAGTTATGAGGAGGTTCTGGTAGAAATACTGGATCGTCAGGTTCGAATGCTAAGGAACAAGTAAGTAGCTTCAGTTAAAGTATTATGGAGGAATCAGCATGCTGAAGGAGCTACGTGGGAAGCCAAAGAGAATATGATGGCTAGATACCCACATTTATTCTTTACCGGCTCAGTTCCAACTTAAGATATCAGCATTGCTTCAAACTATATTTAGTTTTCATGTTCAGTTCATCTGCCCAAGTTTCTTTTATGTATGTAGATGTATGTATGATTCGTGAATTTAGTTTAGCTATGTAGTTTGAATCGGAGATAGTCATTCCATCAGTTTTTGAATTAAATGATCAGTATTTGAATGTGATGATTGCATTTCTCTTCTTTTCTGTATGTTTTCCAGCATTCGAGGATGAATATTCCCAAGAGGGAGATATTGTTATACCCCAAAAGCCCAAAGATTAGACCCGAGAGTTGAAACGGATAAGAACTTTAAATCTGGCATCAGGCACAGAACAAGTCATAAGGAGACCCGTGAGAGCAGCCTACGAGTCGTGATGTGACTCGTGGGGAGGCCTAGGTGATGAGTTGTAGTTAGGGAAAACAGGATCCCACGGGTGTGACCATGACTCGTGGTCAGGCCCCACAAGTCGTTAGGTCAGTCATGGGGTGGGTGAGTAAGAAAAGAGAAGAAGAGAGGCAGTGCACTTGACGGGAGGACCCCACGAGTCATGGTTAGTCCCCACGATTCGTGGGGTGACTCATGACCAAGTAGGGAATAAAATTTATTGAGGCTGAGGCAGTGTACATGACGGGTCATACCACAAATTGTGGCCCAGGGTAACGAGTCGTTAGGTCCCTCGTTGGGACCCTCTGGTAGTTATTTTATGCGAGTTTAGTGAGGGCTTTTCCGTAACTCCTAAGATCCTAAGTCCTAAATTATGTCATTTTGAGTTATGAATGATGAATTTTAAAGGGTTTAAGTTCATTTTAGGCCGTATTCATTCATGCATTCTAGGTAGACGGTGAGAGAGGGTGATCAAGCTTACTGTTCTTCAATTTCCTTTCAATTCTTCTTGGGCTATCAAAGAAGTTTAAGAATCAGCTACGAACAGGTATGTAGGGTTATGAATGGGTGAATTCTTTCACACGCATGCCCAATCCCTCTGTAAATCATAAATGTTCTATGTCTAACCTATGGGGTTTTAACCCAAAACATGAATTTCCTAATTCTCTACATAGGTATGATTTAAATATGTTTCTACTAATGAATTATGAAGCATGGACAAATTTTATAATGTTTTCAATTAAAAATCATGTTTCTAGTCTTATAAATTCAAAAGCCCATTGATGAAAAGTTCATGAAAGATGAGAATTGTGATGAATGTATGATGATGATGAGATATTATGATGAAAAGCATGTTTCAAGATACCCATGTTTATAATCATGTTTTTCGATATGAATTGAGTATTTTCAAGTATGATAAAGCTTTGGGCAATTCCCACATGTTCAAAGTATGATTTATGATTTCTCGAATTAAGATTACCACATGGTTTTGGAGTGAGGACTCCCAATTATCTTTCAACTTGTGGTATGGTTTGAGTTAAAGTTTCTCATATGCATGATTTCAGTTTTGAGATGTATTTGATGACTGAGCTTCGTCAATAGACGATGTTGAGCTTCTTTGAATAACGATGTAGAGCATATGCATGTTGTTGAGAGCAGTGTCTAGCACCAAGCAGGCTAAGGGTCAATCACCCTATGCCTCAGAACTACGCACCAATGTAGGCTTATGCTGATATATATTACTTCGGGACCTCCCTTGTGAGCTATCCCCGGCCCTATTGGTCCACGAGCTTGATAATGATATCATGGTATCGTCCCTAGCCCTGGAAAGTCTTTGGATGGCTCTACCCACTTGAGTGTGATAGTTGGGACCACATAAGCTCTATCGTGGTATATAGGTTAAAAGACGATTCTCCCATTATTACTCATGATTTCAGTTATGCATGTTCATTATTCTTGGGATTTATACATTGATACATGTTTTAAAGTAGGTTTGACTCAATGTTCAGTTTTACTCATGACTATCAGATGTCAGCTTTGAGTCAATCGATTCAGTTATGATATTATGTTATGATGAGATCATGATTTCAGAAAGAATGCATGCAAGCCCTAGTCTTAAATTTTTAATACTCACAAATTCTTAAATGTTTATGTTTTACATTATGCATTGCCTTTAAATGATTTTATTTACTTAAGTGGTTTTTACTTACCTTATATACGATATTGGGCATAATTACGTCCCCAAGTGCTTTTTTATAACATAGTTTAGTCAAGTTTGTCAATTTAATTAATTGTATTCTAATGGGATTTTCTATAATTCTGCGCATAAACTAACCAATGTGATTAGATCTTTGTTTTGTTGGTGAAAAATGCTAAATATGAGCTTAATAGGATGATGCATGAAGATAAAGGAAGTTCGGGATTATGTGCAAGGAAGATAGCATGAAGAAAACTTAGAAGTGCCTTGATCACACCCTGCAGTATGGCACGACAAGAGACTATCGCAATGGGCACCGTGTCACGCAGGAAAGAGTGCGCGCGAGGAGTGCTAGGAAGTGTGCCTGCGCAACAGTGTTGTGCCACGCCGGCCAAGCTCCATGCCAATAGGTGTCTCATGCCCCATGCCATATGCACGTGAGGGTATGTCAACTGCCGAGATTCTAGTGATGTAGTGCGTCCAGTCCGTGCCACGACATGCGAGAGGTGCGATGGACTCCACGGCACGCCTAAGGCTCTCGCCCATGCCTTGCCAAGGCCACCCGTCCAGTACACCTGCGCGACCAGTACGTGTCATGCCATCACACTGCCACGATGGGCAGCGTGGCACAAAGCTGGTCCATGGCCAGCCAAAATTCTATTTTTCGTATTTAATATAAATAGGACACTTAGCTCCAAAAGTTTTTTTATCACAAAATATTTTGATAACAACAGAAAGGAGCGAAGGGAGAAATGAAGAACTCTATCTAGGGTTCACAAAATTTTCATTCTCTTTTATCTATTCTTGTAAGTACTCTACTTTAATCATATTTTCAAGTATCTGTACGAACACGAGTGGCTAAAACCCTTCCTCAGGGTTGAGGCCACATCATATGATTGTAAATGCATGAATTCTTCGTCGATATGAGTTTTAAGTTGTTGTTTTGTCTTACATTCTTTATTTCTATTGTTTTTATTCTTGAACACCATGAAAACGCACTCGTTAAGCTTAGGTAAAAGCTCAAAAGAGTATCCCTAGGCTAGAACACAAGAATGTAAGGAGAAAGTTATTATCTTTGCAATAGGATTAGCAGTTAGGATAGAAATTATACCTAATTTTCCTTGCTTGGTAATTAAAACGGGATGAGCTAGACACCTACTTAGAATTGTCACATTACCGCTCGTAGAAGTAGTTGTGAATCTAAGTTAGAATAAATGATTAGAGGTACGAAAGTACATAATCAAGGGCACAAACTCCGTAAACCACATCCATGTAATAAAATTTCTCACGAATTAGAACGCTACATCCCCGCTGAACGATGTAGGTGTGAGACTAGTTTTTCGTGTTTAAAGGCTCGAAAGACCGTGATCATCGCATTTTAACTATTTGAGACCACAACTAAAGTTTTCATACTTGAACCATTATGAATTGTTGCATTACATTATTACTAGGACTTAACTCTAGTTGCTTCTTGTATTGATTCTCGATTATTTTGTGATCACCCGTAGACTTAATTAGAATTTCCCGAAATTTCTATAATCAACACTTGTGAAGAATAAATTAACACTCAAACTTGATAATTTGCTGAATTAGTGCAGTCCCTATGGGTTTGACATCCGGCTCTGACAAAGAGTCACTGTATTACTTGTACGACCGCATATGTTTGCGCGTGCACTGTGGTGCAAATAAGGTTTTGGCGCCGTTACAGGGGACTGGCAAAATTTAGTAAATTTTTAGTTTTTGTGTGATGTTAAATTTCCTTAAGTGTTAAAAAACTTGGTCTTTGTCTGCTATATTGCAGGTGACAGGCTATCCTTGGAGGATTAGCAAGGAATAGAGAGCTGGTGGAACCTTTGTTGGAACCTGAATACCAACTACATTTGCTCAAGAGGGAATCTCTAGAGTGAAAGTTGAAAAGGTTACAAGAGTAGTTACAACAACATCCATCAGTAGGGGAAGCAGTGTTGTTACCTAATCAAATGGCAGCCCGACCAGTTCGCGAAGGGGCAATCCCACTAGCGACGAATGTGACCTCCAGTATCCGCAAAATGGAGCCCAGAGGGAACTTTGAGATTATATAGAACATGGTGTAGCTGTTAAATTCTAGTGACCAGTTCATTGGAATGAGTCATAAGGACCCACAACAACACTTAAAAAATTTCCTGGAGATCTATGACACTTTTGTCCCCACCGGAGTGTCAACTGATTATGTGCGACTCACACCCTTCCCATTTTCATTGTTGGGAGAGGCAAAGATGTGGTTGAAGGATGAACCACTGAATTCCATTACTTCTTGGAATGACCTAGCAAGGAAGTTTCTCATCAGATTCTTCCCTTCAGGCAAGACTGCCAAGCTCAGAAGTGAGATATTAAGCTTTAAGCGAGGCCAGAGTAAAACCTATATTTGGCTTGGGAAAGATTCAAGTCATTATTGAGAGACTTCCCCTATCACCAGCAGTCCAATAAGGTGCTAGCCCATACCTTTGTGGAGAGTCTAGACCCACATACGAAGATCCTGTTAGACTCTGCACTGGGTGGGAAAGCATTGGAGAAGACATATGATGAGTTGTACACTTTGTTGAATAGGATTTCTCAAGGAAATATAGAGTGTTAGAGTGGCACACCGAATCATCGAGAGTGGCAGGTAAGAGAGCAGCAGGGATGATAGAAGTGGATAGTGTCAATGCCTTAGCAGCACAGCTAGCATCATTTCAGCATCAGATGATGACTCAGTTCAACAAACTGAGTATGAACCAACCACAAGGACAGGTGAATGCAATTCAGCAGGCTCCCAGTTGGTGTGAAATTTATGGTAACAATGGGCACAATGCAGAACCTTGCGGGGCAAATCCAGAATCTGTCAATTTTGTGGGAAATATTTAGAGAAACAATCAGAATTATGGGAACAACTACAATAAGAATTGGCAGAGTCACCCAAATTTTTTTTGGGGTGGAAATCAGAGTCAGAGCTTCTAGCAACCTCAGCAGCAATAGTATCAGCAGCAGAATAGGCAGAAAAGTGGCCAATCGAGCAACAGCAACATTCAGGAGATGTTGCAAAAGATTATGGCTACTCAAACCCAATTGGCAGAGGATTAGGCACGAATGGCTTCAGATTTGAAAAATCAACAATTGTACACCCGCAATCTAGAGAAGCATATGGACCAATTAGCAGCTACTCAACACACCAAACCGTAGGGAGGGTTACCTAATGACATAGATACAAACCCCTAACAGGTCAATGCCATCATCCTGAGGAGTGGAAAGAAATTGGCTGATGCACCACCGAGAGAAAAGAGAAATGAGGTGCAGCCGGAGCTGGTCAGACAAGGTCCATCTACCAACAAGGGAGATAAGCAGAGTGCTGCACAACACAATGCACAATCATCACTGCAACCAACACAAAGACCACCACCACCATTCCCGCAAAGACTCAAGAAGAGCAAGGAGGAATGTTTTAAAAAGTTATTTGATATTTTCAAAGAACTTCACATAAATTTTCCCTTACTTGATGTTTTGCAGGGAATGTCAAAGTGCGCGAAATACTTGAAAGATGTGGTGGCCAACAAAGTTAGATTGGTGGATGTCCAAACGATGGCACTAACAGAGGAGTGCAGCTACAGGGCAATGATCAAGATGCTGAAAAAGCTCAAAGACCCAAGGAGTTTTACCCTTCCTATAAAAATTGGTAAAGATGAAGTGATAATAGTTCTCTGCAACTTAGGAGCAGCAGTAAATCTAATGCCCCTATATTTGTTTAACACCTTGGGGTTGGGTTAGCCGAGGCCAACACGAGGGATGTTGCAGCTGGCAATAGAGTTCACAGTGGAACCAGAGGGAATAATTGAGGACCTTCTCATCAAAGCAGGTAAGTTCATTATACCCTCTGATTTCATCATACTTGACTTTAAAGTTGATGAAAAGGTACCTCTGATCTTGGGATGTCCATTCTTTGCAATTGGATGAGCTATCATAAATGTCAGAGCGGGTACCCCTAAAATGAGGGTCGATGATGAGGAAGAGCTCTTCCGAGTTTACCAAGAAATCAACCCACCCACACACTACAGAGATCTTTGCAAGATCAATGTGTTGTCTGATGCTAAGTATGGGGTGGTAGATTTCATGGGTCCACTGTCACAGGAGATGATCATATTTCAGCCCGAGTCTGATGGAGGGCTTAAGTTAAAGAAGAAGTTGGAAGAAGAGATGTATAGAGTGGAGGTTGTTCCCTCGAATAATAAAAAGAGAAGAAGATGGTTATCAAAAGGGAACAATGGTTTGAGGATATACTGAGAAAGATAGTCCACGTCTTGTCCTGATATAAAATCAGGCATTTTTTGGGAGGCAACCCAAGGGCAATTTAGGTACATTTTATTTTCCTTTGTTTTGATTTTGGTTATTTTCACTTTTTGTTATTGTTGTGGTGATTTAAGCACAGATTGAGGAGAAGTCTGAGTACCCTCAGAAAAGGAAGCTAAGGAGCATGGAAGAAGATGAGTGTGGGGTCGATAACCCACCTGTGCAAAAATGAAGGAAAACATGATGTTAGCTAGGCCTAGAGGCCTCAGGGAGTATTTTTCACCCTTGTAGTATTTTTATTTGATGCTTTGGGAACATAGCATGATTCAAGTGTGGTGTGAGGGAATTTCAAAATTTTGTGCTTAATGAATTCAGGTGAAATTAGTGCTTTGTATAGTATTTTTTGACGAAAAAGTTTGAGTTGAGCATAATTCAACCACCCGTTGGTTTTCTGATGGGGGACACTTTGCACCGATGAATAAAATTTTTCCTTGTTTGGATATAGCTCTTTTTAGTCATAGTTAGGGCCTTTTCCTGATGATGGATGGATGACGACAGTCTTGAAAGAAAATTAGTCAATAGCTTTTTGTTTGTGAACTCTTAGCTGATTGATGGCTTGATGTTCTTGTTATGTGTTATACATGATTGTGAGATGCAAGTGTTATAAATTTTGAAGCATGTTAGCAAGTGTATAACTTTGTTTGAGACACCTAGGCTCTTGAATATGACTTTGTGTGCTTGAAAGCTTAATCTTGAATTCTTATGATTAGCTAAGTTAAGAAGTCTACTGAATCTGTCTTGAATTGAGCATGTGCTGTGTGTGTAAGGTTTTTGAATAATCCATGTTGGTATGTAGTGTATAGAACTTTCCTGGTGTGTATATAAAACGAAATAAGGGATGTCGATTGTAGGAGATGATTTAGGCATTTCTTTGAATGAGCCTAATTTTTATCCCTCGCTTTACCTACCCTGAATGTCTAATCCTAGTTAGCCCCATTGAGCCCTTAGTCTATTATTTGCTAGCCACAACATGTGCTTAACCCCTTCTTTTTAATAGCCTTGAATTTGATCCAAAACTCCAAAGAACTTATGTGAAATTGCAAAAGAGAGTTCAGGAGTAAGGAGTTGGAAGAAGAAAGAAAAGAGTAATTGTTGGAGTTAAAGAAAAGACTATAGGTGCACTTGTTTAAAAATGAATAAGAGTTAGTAGGGAGTAAAAGAGGAAAAGAGCGAAAAAGAAAATAGCTCAAGTACTTCCTACTAACAGCTTAAGTGTGCCCAATGAAATGGGGAAACAAAAGAGGAAAATGGGAGTTGAACAGAATAAAGGTGAAGAAAGAAGATGGAAATTCCTAATGAAAGTATGATAGATTAAAAGCACTTAGGGAAGATAGTCACTATTACTGGCCATGATATTACCTACCCACCCTTAGCTTACATTACAACCCACTAAGTCCTACTTGATCTTACTTTAGAACATTCCTAAATTAGTGGAGTAAAACACTAAAGTTAAGCTTATGGGTCAATACATGTCGCATGTGAATTCTTTGTGAGAGTGAGCTTATTTCTTATTCATACACCCATATATGTCATAATTTGAAAAATGATGAGTGAAAAAATGGGTAACTCTCTTGTTGTGAGGGCACATGTTTAAGGAAGGATAAAATTCATGTCAGATATCTTGGTTGGTTAATTTGCATGGGTTTGTTGAGTTTGAGAGTCGATTCTTGAGGCTAGGAAGTATTAACGGAGTTATATGGGATTTTAGTGGTTATATCTTGCATGCTCTATTTTTAACTTGTTATCTAAAACAATTGGTGTAGCCTTAGCTTGAATTGTCTTGTTTCAATAAGCTATGTATGAGTTCTTCATTTGTATGAGATGTAATAGAGTTGTTCGAGGATGAACAAGGCTTTAAGTGTCGGATAGTGATATTGAGCATAATTACGTGCGCAAGTGCTATTTTATAACTTAGTTTAGTCAAGTTTGTCAATTTAATTAATTGTATTCTCATGGGATTTTGTACAATTTTGTGCATAAACTAACCAATGTTATTAGCTCTTTGTTTTGTAGGTGAAAAATGCTAAAGATGAGCTCAATAGGATGATGCACAAAGATAAAGGAAGTTCGAGATTAAGTGCAAGGAAGATGGCATGAAGAAAACTTAGAAGTTCCTTGATCACACCCTGCAGCGTGCCATGGCAAGAGACTGCCGCGATAGGCACCATGTCACGTAGGCAAGAGTGCGCGCGAGGAGTGCCAGGCAGTGTGCCTGCGCGATAGTGTTGTGCCATGCTGGCCAAGCTCTGTGCCAACAAGCGTGCCATGGCCCATGCCATGCGCGTGTGAGGGGATGTCAACTGCCAAGATTCCAGTGATGCAGCGTGTCTAGTTTGTGCTACAGTGTGCGAGAGGTGCGACGGCCTCCATGCCACACCCATGCCGTGCCAAGGTCACCAGTCCAATACACCTGCATGACCAGTCTGTGTCACACCATCAAATTTCCGCGGTAGGTAGCGTGGAACAGAACTTGTCCATGGCCGTTCAAAAGTCTATTTTTCCTATTTAATATAAATAGGACACTTAGCTCCAAAAGTTTTTTTATCACGAAATATTTTGAGAACAATGGAAAGGAGCGAAGGGAGAAAGGAGAACTCTACCTAGGGTTCACTAATTTCATTCTCTTTTATCTATTCTTTTAAGTACTCTACTTTAATCATGTTTTTTAAGTATTTGTATGAACATGAGTGGCTAAAACCCTTCCTCTAGGGTTGAGGCCAGATCATATGATTGTAAATGCAAGAATTCTTCATTAATTTGAGTTTTTAGTTGTTGTTTTGTCTTACATTCTTTATTTTTATTGTTTTTATTCTTGATCACCATGAAAACACACTCGTTAAGCTTAGGTAAAAGCTCGAAAGAGTAACCTTAGGCTAGAACACATGAATGTAAGGAGCAAGTTCTTATCTTTGTGATAGGATTAGCAGTTAGGATATAAATTATACCTAATTTCCCTTGATTGGTTATTAAAATGGGATGAGCTAGACACCGACTTAGAATTGTCACATCACCACTCGTAGAAGTAGTTGTGAAGCTAAGTTAGGATAAATGATTAGAGGTACGAAAGTCCATAATCAAGGGCACAAACTCCGTAAACCACATCCATATAGTTAAATTGCTCACAAATTAGGATGTCACATCCCCGCTCCACGATGTAGGTATGAGAGTAGTTTGCCGTGTTTAGAGGCTCAAAAACCCATGAACATCGCATTTTTACTATTTGAGATAACAACTGATGTTTTCATACTCGAACCATTGTGAATAGTAGCATTGCATGATTATTAGGCCTTAACTCTAGTTGCTTCTTGTATTGTTTCTCGATTATTCTGTGACCAACCCTAGACTTAATTAGAATTTTCCAAAATTTCTATAATCAACACCTGTGAAGATTAAATTAACACTCAAACTTGATAATTTGCTGAATCAGTCCAGCCCCTGTGGTTTTGACATCCGGCTATGAAAAATGGCCCCCATATTATTTGTATGAATGTGTACGCTTGCCCGTGTGCTGAAAATATACTCGGTACATTCCATGTACTGACCGCATATTCTATGTTTTATCATTTCATGATGCAGGACTCGGCTCTTAGGTTCAGCCCCGCTCATAGTCAGCTTCTGAGATAGCATCGTACATTGTCGGTAAGTCCTCATCTTCCGAGGGCTAGACTATTCAGATTTTCTATATGTACTTTCAGTTTCATCTTGTGAAGTTAGTTGGGGTCTTGTCCCATCAACTCTTCATGTTTAGAGGCTTTTAAGATATATGGTTGTATTTAGCTTCAGTTTGTGTATTCTGATGTTACGTTTAATCTAGACTTCCGCTATGATTATCTTGTTGATTTATTAAGTTTTATTGATTGAGTTAGATGTATGTTCATGCCATTGGTGGACTCAGAGTCTCTTGGGGCTCCTTGTCTTGTGTTGCGATCCGAGCCTTCGTTTGGGTTGTGATAAACTTGGTATCAAAGCAATAGGTATGAAGTGTCCTAGGGTGTCTAAAAGTTGCGTGAAGTAGAGTCTTTTCATAGGTGTGAAGCGCGCCACACTTATGATGAAGAGGCTATGAGACATTTTAGGAAATGTTCCCTTCGTTCATAATCTGTATCTGTAACACCCCAAAACTTTCCTAGACCAAATTTAGACGTTGCATAAAAAACCACTGGAAACCAGAAAAAAAATTTCTGTCTCAAACGACCTCTACAACGGACCGTTTGTTGAACCAATGGACCATTGTAATGAGTCGTGGGTTGCAGCAACTTTGTTCTAGGGGAAAACAATGAGTCAAAGGACGAACCGTTGATCCTAAAAATGAGTTGTCTTATCGCACGTTGAATCCCAATTCAGAGGTCTTCCGGACCCTTTTCCAGAGACAACAAGAGGGAAGAATGACCCATGGTAGCCTCCAACGAGCCATTGTAACCACCCGTCATTCAGTTCTAGAACCCATCCATGTGAACCTCGAGGAGATACAACGGCCCGTTGGTCCTACCAATGAGTCGTTGTTATCAACCCGTCATCCCCGTGCCTAGTTTTCTTACCAATTCCAACGGGAGGTATTAACAGCCTTATTGTAACACCCCCAAACTTTTCTAGACCAAATTCAGACATTGCATGAAAAAACCATAGGAAACCTGAAAAAAATTTATGTCTCAGACGACCCCTATAACAAACCGTTGGTTGAACCAATGGACCGTTATAACGAGTCATGGGTTGCAGCAGCTTTATTCCAGGAAAAAAAATTAGTCAAAGGACAACCTGTTGATCCAAACAACTGGCCATCCTATCGCACGTTGAATACCAATTCAAAGGTCTTCCGGACCTTTCCCAGACACAACGAGAGGGAACAACTACCCGTGGTAGCCTCCAATGAGCCGTTGTAACCACCCATCGTTCAGTTCTAGAACCCAGCCGTGTGAACCACGAGGGGATACAATGGCCCATTGGTCCTACCAATGGGTCGTTGTTATCACCTTTCGTTCCCGTGCCCAGTTTTCTTACCAGTTCCAATGGGAGGTATCAACGTCCTTATTGTAACACCTTGAAACTTTTCTAGATCAAATTTAGATGTTGCATAAAAAACCATAGGAAACCAGAAAATTTTTTTTGTCTAAGACGACCCCTATAACGGACCGTTGGTTGAACCAACAGACCGTTGTAACGAGTCATGGGTTGCAGCAGGTTTGTTCCAGGGAAAAATAATGAGTCAAAGGATGACTCGTTGATCCTAACAACAGCCCATCCTGTCGCACGTTGAATCCCAATTCATAGGTCTTCCGGACCCTTTCCCAGGGACAACAAAAGCGAACAACTACCCATGGTAGCCTCCAATGAGCCATTGTAACCACTCGTCGTTAAGTTCCAGAACCCAACCGTATGAACCACGAGGGGATAGAACGGCCCATTGGTCCTACCAACGAGTTGTTGTTATCACCCGTCATCCCCGTGCCAGTTGTTTTACAAGTTCCAACGGGAGGTATCAACGGCCCATTGTTGCTTCCAACGGACCATTGTACGTGATCGTGGGTCACCAGTGGGAATCTAGTTTCTGAACCTAGAAACCACTGCCAGATTCAACGCGTCGTCTTTTCTACCAATGGCCCATTCTGAGGCCTGTTGGTTCTTGTCGGCCAGATTTCAGATTTAAATCTCAGGGTTATTTTTGTAAAATTCTACCTACCTAGTCCCTAAACTACATCATTTGGGGTTTATTTAGGGGTTTTAGAAGGGGTAACCAACGGATTCTTGATCTTGGTCGTATTTAAACAACCAAACTCTATATTTTCAACCCGTTCTGAGTCTGGATAGGGAGAATATTTATGTATTCACACATGTTTGAGTTAATTAAGGTTGTTTTTATTTTTCAAATTAATAATTGTGTGGTGACTATTTGCAGGTGGAGAAGACAGAGATGTCAGCTGAAGGAGCAAGCTAAACTCCCAAGGGGAATAGGCTAATATTTGGAGGGCGTAAATAGAGAGTTGAAATTTCCCTACTGTGTCACGCTAAGGATGGTCCGCATTGAACAACGTGCCACAGTACATGGGTGAAGGAAGAAAAATATGAAAAATTGGAAGGTGCAAAACAGTGAGGGAGCACGATGGCTCCGTGGCACGGAGCTTGAGCTCCGCGATGGCCTCCGTGCCACGTTGAAGGAAATTCCAACCTTGCCCAGATTCCAGTGAGCCCTCGTGATGGCTCTGTGATGGCCTCCCAGCCACGTTGAAGGATATTCCAGCCTTGCCCAGATTCCGGTGAGCCCTCGCGATGGCTACGTGGCACGTTGCTAGTTTATTTCTGGAAATTTTCCACTTGTATAAATAGAACACTTAGGCTTTTATTTTGGGAGATCTGACATTTTTCACGAACGTGGGAGGAAGGCAGTTGAGCTAAAGAAAATTCTAGGGTTATTTCTCTTCTCTGTTTTTCAAAATTTTGAAAATTCTAGTGAGTTCTCATCTTTCGAGGATGGGGGTTATGTTTTCTTTATTGTAGTTTATTTCTAGGTCTTAGATTTTGGAGTTATCTAGGGACTTGTTGTCACGACCCAAACATAGGCTCGGATCTAGACATGGAACGTAGAACCATAAATGGCTCCAAGTCGACCCATGGAATGAACATGACAATTAAAGAAAAACATAATAAATGTGAAAATCTAACATTTGAAATAATGGAAGTCTGAATATCTATAATGTATGAACAATGGAATACATAACACTAACACGAATCTGAATATATACTATGTCTGATAAGCCTCTACAATCTGACAAGTTGATGGGACAAGACCCTAACTAACTCAATAATAAATTGAAAGTAAAAATGAACTAATAAGACAGTCCTCAAAGGATGAGGACTCACCAACAAACTGATGAAATGCTAACTCTGAGAACCTAGCTAGCGGCGGGATTGAACCTAAACGTCCAAGCCTGTATCATAAAACGATATAGCATAGAGTATGTGTTCAGTCTTGGAATGTACTGAGTATGAAAGGTAAGTAAAACCACTAAGTAAGTAAAGTTGAAATCATGCATATCATAAAACATTTCATCATAAAATTCTGAGAGTAAGGCTTACATGTTATTATCTAAAAATATGATTTAAACATAACTAAATATCATAATTTATTCGAATGGCCCAAAGTTGTAACTGATAATCATAAGTAAAATGGACATTGGGTCAAACCTGCTGAAAACATAATATCAAAACTGATGAACATGCTGATCTTGGGCAGATTTATATGCCCAAGTGATACTCAAACGTATCATTTTTACCTTGTTTGTTGTGCAATGTGTATATAATATCATGTAATTGGTAATAAAATGTGAATTTATACTAACCAACATGATTAGCATTTGTTTTGCAGGAAAATGTGATTTTTAGGAGCTAAAATGCATGTTGGAACTATGTCGGAGTTGGACTTGGATGCGAGCGTGGAAAAGACCCGGGAATGCAGGATTTATAGGGGCTCCGCGATGGCTCCATGCCACGCTACCATCGCGGTAGCACACTGCCTATGCAGGAATTAAATTTGCAATTTCCAGTGTGCATGCGCGTCAGCTCCGTGGCACGGAGATAGGCCTCCGCGATGGCCTCCGTGCCACGTTGAGGTTAAATTACTAGACCCTGGAAATTCCAGTGAGGGTCCGCGTCCACGCCGTGTCACGGAGGCATTGCTCCGCGTTGGCCTCCGTGACACGTTGCTTGTTATTCCGGGAAACATTTCCCACTAGTATAAATAGCACACTTAGGTTTATTTTAAAGTTTTTCAGTTTTTAGACTGAGTTCAGAAGTGGAGAGCAGGAACGTGGGTTAGTAGCAGTTGAAGATTGGAAAAGCTAAGGGATTTCTTCTCTTCCTTTCTTCTTTCTATCAATTGTACGTATGATTTACACTCATTTTAGGATGATCAATCCAAGAATGAGTGGCTAATTCTCTTTCTTGCTGAGGTTTTGAACATGTGTAATGAATTCTGATTTTCATTGATATGGTTTATTCTTCTTCTTTAATGTTGTTCTATTAATTCTTGTTCTTTACTGCATTAGTGATTGGCCAACATTAATGTATATCTAAAAAGTCCAATTTCACTCGAGAGAGCAAGAAATTGGAAAGTTGTGAATTAATAGGGTATTGTTCTTAACTTGATTTGGGAAAATTGGGTTTTGATGTGCTTTCCTGATAGAAATATACTTGGAAGCCGTATTAGTCAAATTAGGAACCGGAATTGTAGTGCTAGGTCATAAATTGCATTTGATCACAGAAATGTAGACGGATGGTTTATGATTCTAAAGTGAAATTAAATACGAGAGTTTTAATTTCTAGGCAAATGTTCTTGGCTAGCAACATGAAGAAGAGAATTAACCAAAATTATGATGATTATCAAGTTCATTACTTGTTCTTAACCTTGGCATGTTCATATCCATTGTCTGAATTCAAAAGTAAATAGTTTGTATTAATTGTAGTATATAGTTTAGAAACAAAAATTCAATTACTCTTGGGTACTTTGTTGTTAGCATAATTAGAAGTTAAAAAGAAATATAGTAAATTAGGCAATTTTACATATCTTGAGCCTCCTTGGATCGATACTTGGCTACTTAGCCACTTTATTACTTGTTTGACCACGTGCACTTGCGTGTCGGTTTTTACCCGTACCCCAAAGCACCGAGCAAGTTTTTGGCGCCGTTGCCGCGGAGGCTAGGCGATTGGTAAAATTGTGTTTAGTGTAAATTTACTGTATTTGTATTTTTATTTTCTTAAGTGTTAACAACTTGGTCTTAGCCTGTATTTTGCAGATTTTGTTTCTGTGAACACTGGCAAGGGACAAAGATCTGGTGGAATCTTACTTAGAGCCCGAGCGTGAATTTCATAGTCAACGTAGAGAAGCTCTTCGAAAGAAGCTGCAGTTGCTTCAACAGACTATCATGGAGCAACCAAAAACACCAGTTGTTAGGGCAGTTTTAGTGCCCGATGAAGCAGCAGCAAGGCCGGTTCGCGAGGTGGCAATCCCACACGCTAATAATGTACATTCTAGCATCCGCAAACCAGAGCCTGGAGGGAGGTTTGAATTAAAGAAGAATATGGTGCAACGTTTGCACACAAGCGGGCAATTTACCGGTCTCCCTCACGAAGATCCACAACAACATCTCCAGAACTTTTTGGAGATAAGTGACACTTATATACCCGCTGGAGTGTCACCTGATTATGTTCGGCTCACCTTATTTCCATTTTCCTTACTTGGTGAAGCCAAGAGGTGGTTAAAAGCTGAACCACCCAATTCTATATCAACGTGGGATGATCTTGCACGGAAGTTTCTTATCAGATTTTTCCCTTCTGGTAAAACAGCCAGACTTAGGAGTCAAATCCTAAGTTTTAAACAGAGGGAAGGGGAAAATCTATATCAAGCCTGGGAAAGATTCAAATCCATGTTGCGGGACTATCCTCACCATCATCAGTCCAACGAGGTGTTGGTACACACGTTTATTGAGGGTTTGGAACCCCACACTAAAACTCTGTTAGATTCAGCAGCTGGAGGGCAAGCGCTGGAGAAGACTTATGAGGAGCTGTACACTTTGCTCGACCGAATTTTACAAGGCAATCCAGAATGGAATGCAGATTCTTCAAGAGGTGGAGCAAGGAAAGCAGCGGGAGTGCTTGAAGTGGATGGATTCACAGCTATCGCTGCACAGATAGCTGTTTTGCAAAATTAGTTAAACACTCACTTCAGCAATATCAATTTGAACCAGCCTTCAACTTCAGTCAATGCAGTTCAGCAGATGTGGTGTGAAGTGTGTGGTAGTAGTGAGCATTCAGCTGAATGTTGTGGTGCAAATCCTGATTCTGTTAACTTTGTGGGCAATGCACAGAGAAATCAACAGCAATTTGGTGGTGGCTACAACTCAAATTGGAGGAACCATCCAAATTTTTTGTGGGGTAGCAACAATCAACAAGGTCAGAGTTCAGGGCAGGGTATGCACAGAAACCAAGGAGGGCAACAAAATTATCAAGCTCAATTCAGAAATCACAATGCCCCTCCTCCACCACCATCACCGACTATTGAGGAGATGTTCAAAACCATGATCGCTAATCAGGCACAATTGTAGGCTGACTATGTCAAATTGGCAGCCGAAGTGAAGAACAATCAATTGGAGACCAAGTCTCTTGAATATCAGTTTGGGCAATTTGCTAGTGCCCAAAATACTAGACCCAGAGGAGGACTACCTAGCGACATGGATCCAAATCCGAAGCACGTTAATGCAATGACCACGAGGAGTGGTTTACAATTGAAGGAGGTGGAACCAGAAAGACCGCCTCAAAAGTCAGGAGCAGCAGATGTTGAGGGAGAGCAAAGTTCTGATAAGGGGAAGAGTAAAGAAGCTGAACCAGAAAGGCCTCCACCCCCGTTCCCTGAACGACTTAAGAAACACAAGGAGGAGGCGTGTTTCCAGAAATTCATGGAGGTAGTTAAACAGGTCCATGTTAACTTACCTCTTGTTGATGTCTTGCAGGGCGTGCCAAAATATGCAAAGTATATTAAAGACATCGTGGCTAACAAAAGTCGTTTGACTGAATATGCCACGGTAGCTTTAACGGAGGAATGCACTTCCCGTATTCAGAATAGGTTGCCCACAAAACTGAAAGACCCTGGAAGTTTCACTATCCAGCTGACTATTGGGCAAAGTATCCGAGCGCGTGGATTATGCGACTTGGGGGCAAGTATAAATCTGATGCCTTCTTCGGTATTTAGAAAGTTAGGTCTAGGGAGTCCTAGACCTACAACGGTAATCTTGCAGCTAGCAGACAGGTCTTTGGCTAAGCCGGATTGCATTGTTGAGGATGTGTTGGTGCAAGTAGGCTCCCTCATTTTTCCGGTCGATTTTATTGTTCTGGACTTTGAACCAGATGCTGAAGTCCCATTTATTTTGGGATGACCCTTTTTGGCAACCGAAAAAGCATTAATCGATGTAGCTGCAGGTCAACTCACGATGCGAGCACATGACAAGGTCAAAGTGTTCGACGTGTATAAGGTACCTAAGCTCCTGACTGTTTATAAGGATCTCTCGGTGATCAACGTAATTGATCATGGGAAGGCTAACAGATTGAGAGATTCCCGAGAGTTACTAGGTAGGCCACCGGATAAGGTAGAGCACTACTGGGGGGATGACCATGATCGGGACAAATCGTCCATCTCCCTAGTAGATAAATAAGCTTAAAGGACGTCGAGCCGCGATGGTAAACCAGGCGCTGCACGGGAGGCAACCCGTGAAAAATATTTTCTTTCTTTCTTTTTAGTGTAAATAATATTTACTTTTCTTTTCTTTTTCTTGACTAGCTTTAGATTTGCATTTTAGTTAGTATCTTTTATTTTATTTTTAGTTAGGGAAATCTATTAATTTAACCAATATTTGTTTAGTGAGGTGATTTTCAGGTATAACGGAGGAAATATACATGGAATCGAGAAAATGAGGTGAGGTATGAAAATTAAATTTATTGGTGAAACAGAGCACTGGCGCGTTGGCGCCGTGTCACGGAGGCAATGCTCCGCGTTGGCCTCCGTGACACGTTGAAGGCAAATCTGGATTTTTCAAAATTCCAGTAAGCCAACGCGTTGGCTCCGTGTCACGGAGGAGGGGCTTCGCGTTACCCTCCGTGACACGTTGCCCTTTATCCAGTGCCGGGTCACACAGGTTTTTTGGGTGACCCGGGTGTTTCCTTTAAATAATAACCCCGATTTCGCCCCAAATTCCCCCATTCCCTCTTCCCTCCGCAACCAAACACCCATTTCCCCCTCCCCAAGCAACGTGCCACGTTGATAGGCAAAGAAAAACGTCAAGTTTCTTCGATTCTTCAATTCTAAGGTATGTTTTCATCATCTAACTCAATTTTTTGGCGATTTTTGTCAAATTTGGGCATATAAGGTGAGAAATATCACCCTAGGTAGAAATTGAACATGATATTGAATTATTTTGTGATTGATTTTTGTTCGGATTGTTGTATTTGGCGTTTGAACTTGTCGATTATGTAAATAATTCGAAATTGATTGTCGAATTGTATTTTAGGGCTTGGGTTGTTGAATTCGACTTGGGCAACTTGATAGTTTGGTGAAATTGATGCCGGGTATGTTTATTATTTGAGATAAGTCGTGGTAAATCTTGTATAACTGTTAAAAGACAACTAATTCTCGAATTTTTGTGGGAAAATGCATAATGTGTGAATTGGTTAGATTGTTAGATTAGCTTGTATATAAAATATTTTTCTAGTTGTTTTTAGTTTGTGGTTGTTTTGTTGCTTGTGCGATGGTTGAATTGCTAGCGATAGTAGGATTGGGAATTTGCTGTATGAAGTTTGAGTAGTACGCTAACCGTTATGCTGTCAAAATTTTGTTACGAATGCACTAAGCAATATGTGTATAGTTTTTTGTGTTTGGGGTTGTAAATAGAGCTATCCTTGCTGAAATTTTGTAAATATTGTTAAGGACTAAGTGTGGGGTAAATTTTGTGTAACCCAACCTTAGCCGAAGCTAACAACTATTTAGCTTAACGGTGTGCTTGTTTGTGTAAATTGACAGGTACAATGGCTAGCAGGCAAGACAAAGGCAAGGGTGCTTCTACCTCAGGCACCGGAAGGAAACGGATGAGACTGGGCACTGCAGTCCCAGCTGCACCCGCTGTTCCGCGCGGCCAACACTGCCGATACGGAACACGATGGGTCACCGATGAAGGGAAGAAATGGTACGCAAAGCATAAGGAGAACAAGTACTTCCCCGAGGAACATATTGCTAGGGAACCACTTGCACAGGAGTTCCCTCGCATTGTACAGAGGATTGAGGCAGCTGGGCTCAGCTTTATTTTTCAGGAGCCCAAGGAGTGCAACCTTCATTTGGTCCGGGAATTTTATGCCAACTGGAACCCGGCCATCAGAAGCCACACTATTAAAATCAGAGGGCAGATTGTCACTCTGGAACCCCAGCAACTGAATGCCATCGTTGGAGCGCGGGACACAGATGCCCACGTTCTCCGCCAGCTAAACATCACCCCACCGTACGCCGACATCAGACGTACGTTGTGTGGGGCTCGATCCACATCCTGATGGAGTAGACACAAGGAGAGGGGTTACCACCAGACTCTGCCCTATTCGCAGATGAACAGGGAGGCCAGAATCTGGCTAAAAATTGTGTGTTCGTGCTTGATCCCGGGAGTTCATATTACAGACGTGACCCGGGACCGTGTCTGCTTGGTGTATGCCCTTATGAAAGGGCTTGAGATGAATGTTGGGGCGGTCATAATATCCGCCATGAAGAGAGCCAGACTGCACCAGGGTCACAGATACGGGTTTGGCGGACTCATCACCACCTTCCTCCGAGGCCTCGACATTGAGGAAGAAGCCTTGGATTACATTCCGCAGCTGGAGCAGAGGGCCCTTGATGTGACAAAGACTAAGGCCCCCGACACTACACATGGACCCGTGCTGACTTTGGGCGAGCGACATGCTCGTGATGATCAGTACATGGCCCATATGTTCGGCATGCAGATGCTGCAGCTACGGATAGGTGGGAGACCAGCCACCGAGGAGGAGTTATGGCAGCTGGAGCTGGACTACCCCTTTGGCGAGAACGCCAGAGCCTTATGTAAGGTGGGGCCAGCCTTTGTGGAGCCGACAGACGATGATGTCCCTACTGATGAGGAGACACATCGTGAGGACTCTGATGTGGAGTCCGATGACGACGATGGAGCTGATTCAGATATGGGCGACGAGGCTGCAGCACCGGATGAGGAAGTCGAATATTTCGACTGAGCAGGGAGTTCCACCACCCAAATTTTGTGCTTTGTATTTTTGTGAACACTGGGGACAGTGTTCAATTTAAGTGTGGGGTGGGGAGTAGTTAGGTGCTAGGTCAAGGCTCTAAATTGTTGTATAATTTTTCCTTGCTGTTTATGTATGTTGTGCATTCCCTGTTGTGAACTGATTTGTGATGTACGTATATATTTGTTTTGTGGCTAATGATGTGTATTTTTGAAAGTTATGGTTGCAATGGTAAATATTTTGTAAATTTTGTAAATAATTTTTTTCTCTATCGACATGATCGATATTTTTCAAAATATTTTGCGAAAATATATTGCACTTGTAAATATTTTCTTTCTATCGAAATGATCGATGTGTTGCAAAAAAATTTTCGATTTTTATTTTTTTTGGGTTTCTCGGAGTTTGTTTTCGGTTCTTTTACCGAGAATAGTCCCATTGAACCGATGTCATAGTTAGTGACCGTTCCCTATGTTGGATGGATGACGACCGTCTTAAGGGAAATGTAGTCGGTAAGAGTAGGATTTTTAATTGTTGTTTTAGTTTTCTTTGGTGGATTGCATCAATGAACTGTAGTTGCTTATGGTTGCTAAAATTTCGTTGCGTGTTGTAATTGATGTTCAAATTGTGAAAATGATTCGTTTGAAAGCATGAAATTCTGTAAATATGTTGAGTTACCTAGGCTATAGAATTTGGTTCATTATGGTTGAGGCTTAATCTTGAATTCAAGTAATTGACTAATTAAAGAGTCTGTGAATGCATCTTGATTCGAGCATGTGCATGAAGTGTGAAGTGAGGATTTGCTATTCCATGTCATTGTGAATTGTCTAGAACTTGCCTGGTGTGTATACGAAGCGAAATGAAGGAGGTGTAGTGTTGGAAAGGATGTAGGCATTTCTTTGTTTTAACCGATAGTTTCCATTTTTTTTTCTTGTCAAATTCTACCTTTTTATATGTTGTATACCCTAGTCAGCCCGTTGAGCCTTTAGCCGATTTCTTTCTTTTGACCAAAATTGTATGAACTAAGCTTTATTCCTTCTTTTCATTAGCCTTAAAGTCTAAAAGAAGCTCTTAAGCGCTTACAAAGAACAAAAAATGTTTCCCAAAGTGTTAAAGAGTGAAAAGAGTGAAAAGAAAAAGAAAAGCAAAGTGAGGAAAGAAAAGATGACGTTGAAGAGGCACTTGTTGTAATTAATTGATATTGAGGGTACATGAAAACCCTCTGTTTTGTGTCAAGTGTGGTTGATGAAATGGGCTGTATGAAAGTAAACCAGCATGAATGGGAGAAAAAGAGATAAGAGAGGAACAATGTCCATGAGTCGATGGGAATGAGTTGAAAAGGCGCTTAAGGATGCTAGCGATTATTATTGGCTAATCCAATATATGCATACTAGATCCATAGCCCCGTTACAACCCATTAAAAGTCCTATTTGATCCTACATTGCATTTCTTTATATTAGTGGAGTAATACACTAAGGGCAAGCCTATGGGTCATGACATGATGCATGTGAATTCTTTTGGGAGAGAGAGTGAAATTAATTTTTATATGCCCCTACTTGCATGTTTGTGTGTTGCATGAACATAAAGGGGAAGTTTCTCTCGAGTTGTGAGGGCACATGCTTGATGAAAGATTGATTTTCGTGTCAGATTTCTTGATTAGTTGATTTGCATGAGTTTGCCGATATCAAGAATCAATTCTTAAAAGTCTAGGAAGCCTTGATGTATTAAGGTCATTGTCTTGTACGACCAAGCATGTTTTCTTGATGATTTGCAAAAATTGAATAATCGGTATGACCGTAGCGTAAATTGTTGCACCATAGTGACGAAAATTGGGATGTAATTTGCATGAGTTGTGTATGTGTTGTTCGAGGACGAACAAGGATTTAAGTGTGGGGTAAGTGATCTTGGGCAGATTTATATGCCCAAGTGATACTAAAACGTATCATTTTTACCTTGTTTGTTGTGCAATGTGTATATAATATCATGTAATTGGTAATAAAATGCGAATTTATACTAACCAACATGATTAGCATTTGTTTTGCAGGAAAATGTGATTTTTAGGAGCTAAAATGCATGTTGGAACTATGTCGGAGTTGGACTTGGATGCGAGCGTGGAAAAGACCCGGGAATGCAGGATTTATAGGGGCTCCGCGATGGCTCCGTGCCACGCTACCATCGCGGTAGCACACTGCCTGAGCAGGAATTAAATTTGCAATTTCCAATGTGCATGCGCGTCAGCTCCGTGGCACGGAGATAGGCCTCCGCGATGGCCTCCGTGCCACATTGAGGTTAAATTACTGGACCCTGGAAATTCCAGTGAGGGTCCGCGTCCACGCCGTGTCATGGAGGCATTGCTCCGCGTTGGCCTCCGTGACACGTTGCTTGTTATTCCGGGAAAAATTTCCCACTAGTATAAATAGCACACTTAGGTTTATTTTAAAGTTTTTCAGTTTTTAGACTGAGTTCAGAAGTGGAGCGCAGGAACGTGGGTTAGTAGCAGTTGAAGATTGGAAAAGCTAAGGGATTTCTTCTCTTCCTTTCTTCTTTCTATCAATTGTACGTATGATTTACACTCATTTTAGGATGATCAATCCAAGAATGTGTGGCTAATTCTCTTTCTTGCTGAGGTTTTGAACATGTGTAATGAATTCTGATTTTCATTGATATGGTTTATTCTTCTTCTTTAATGTTGTTCTATTAATTCTTGTTCTTTACTGCATTAGTGATTGGCCAACATTAATGTATATCTAAAAAGTCCAATTTCACTCGAGAGAGCAAGAAATTAGAAAGTTGTGAATTAATAGGGTATTGTTCTTAACTTGATTTGGGAAAATTGGGTTTTGATGTGCTTTCCTGATAGAAATATACTTGGAAGCCGTATTAGTCAAATTAGGAACCGGAATTGTAGTGCTAGGTCATAAATTGCATTTGATCACAGAAATGTAGACGGATGGTTTATGATTCTAAAGTGAAATTAAATACGAGAGTTTTAATTTCTAGGCAAATGTTCTTGGCTAGCAACATGAAGAAGAGAATTAACCAAAATTATCATGATTATCAAGTTCATTACTTGTTCTTAACCTTGGCATGTTCATATCCATTGTCTGAATTCAAAAGTAAATAGTTTGTATTAATTGTAGTATATAGTTTAGAAACAAAAATTCAATTACTCTTGGGTACTTTGTTGTTAGCATAATTAGAAGTTAAAAAGAAATATAGTAAATTAGGCAATTTTACATATCTTGAGCCTCCTTGGATCGATACTTGGCTACTTAGCCACTTTATTACTTGTTTGACCACATGCACTTGCGTGTCGGTTTTTACCCGTACCCCAAAGCACCGAGCACATGCAATGCTGAAATCATGAGGAACAATAGGAGACTCTTCATATAACCGACATTACCATGATTGAGCTTACATGGTATTGACTATTACACTCAAGTGGGCAGAGCCTTCCAAAGCCTTGACAGGGCTAAGGGCGCTACCATGATATCAATACCAAGCTGAAGGTCCTAGGGGGCAGGGAAAGCTCACAAGGGAGGTCCCAAAGAATCTGAACATGCCTGTGTTGGTACATAGTTTTGAGGCACAGGATTAACCGAACGCTTAGCCTACTCGGTGGTAGGCACTACTCCAAAAGACATGCATATTCTCTTCATCATTTTTCAACAAAGCTAACCATTGTCTTTCAATGAAGATGAAACATACATAATCTGAAAACATGAGGAGCCTCGGCTCAAACCATACCACAAGATGAAAAGTGGGAGTCTAGACTCTAAAACCATGTGGTAACCTAATAACATGAAGTTGAAGTAAATCATGAAACATAATTGATCATATGGGCTTGCCCAAACTTATACATGCTTTAAAATAGACTTGATAGTCAAAATAATGGAAATAAACATGGGTAATTCAAAATCATACTTTCACCATAGAGATTTCATCATACTTGAAAACATAGATCGTAATCTCAACTCTTCATGAACTTTCATAATTGGGCATCATAATTGGTAAAACTTTGAAATCATAATTTGTAATTGAAATCATTATAAAATATGTCCATGAATCTTAAAACAACATTAGAAACATGAATGGGATTTACCCATGGTTGATACTTAGAAAATTTCACAAATTGGGTTAAAACCCCAACGATTCATCAACCTTGAATTTCATGAACTTACAAGAGGATTTGGGCATGGGTGTGAAGGAATACTCTCATTCAACCCTACATACTTGGGTAATCTGGTCCTACACTCTCCCTTAAAAGCCCAAAGGAATTGGAGAAGAAATTAGAGACTTCTAAGCTTGATCTTCCTTAGGGATTCTCTAGTTTTGCATGTATGGGGAGGGAATAGGTTAGAATAGATTAAACCCTCTGAATTATCCCCTAATTGAGCTTAAAACGATGTAGTATAAGGCTTAGGAACTTAGGAATTATGAATTTACCCTTACTAACTTCACAGGAAAATACATACTGCACGGAGTAATGACTCATCCAATGGATCGTCCTTAGCTCCAATGGATCATTACTTCGCTCATTGCTTTGCTCAATTTTCCCAAACTCAGATCTGCAACCACGACTAGATAGGACAAGTGTCTACTTGTCCCAATGACTCGTCTCTTCCTCCCGTTGTCACCACTACTTGCAACTGCTTACCTTTTGGAAATCTTCCAAATGGGTTCGTACCACGACTCATTGTTCCCTTAAATGAGTCATACCATGATTCTTTTCAGTCACGTTGAAAATTTTGGACCTGGACCTATCAACTAGAATCCTTACCATGAAAGGAACCCATGCTCCGTGGGAGCTTCACACGACTCATATAACGGGTCGTCCTAAGATAATATTTTACATTTTTCTGTTGATCACATTCAAAATCCTGATTCTAGTCTTAGACACTTTTGGGGTATAACACTTGTCCAAGAAACTCATCAGATTAGTAGAGGCTTTCAAACAATATGGTGTTAGTTTAAACTTATGACTCAGTGTTGTTGTCAAATTTTATCCTTTCCTTATGATTAGTTAAATTTTAGTTAAGCTTCTACTAAGATATGTTCTATTAGTTGTTCGTTATATTAGAATTATGCTATGCCATGGGTTATCTTGGAGCCATTCATGGTTTTACGTCCCGTGTCTTGATCTGGGGTCCACACATGGGTTGTGACAAGATTAAACCACAAAAACTTGAAATGTAATTAACTGATGAACTAAAATTGTTGCAAACGTGTTTGTACTTCAAATGATGATGAAAATCTAGGGAAATGGCACTCACTTAAGGTTAAGTTTTAAAGACATGAATATTCTAGATTAATTCTTCTTAAGGTTACTAGTTACAAGTTACTATCTCATTTCTTACCACTTTCCCGAGCGTCCAAAAACTATTCGATGAACTGTAATGCCTGTATCCCTATGGTTGCAGGAGAAGTATGAGACGACGGTTGTGGCTAATTGTATATCATCTAAACAAGGTTGAAGGGTACATTCCTATCATCTTCAACAATTTCGATCCTGAGCTTAGTCAAACAAGAGTATTTAAATACTTGTTCTATTCTTACTTGTAACCCTTTTAGTTCTCTCTTTCGAATTCAACCAAAAGCCAATAGATTTTTTTGAAAGGTGATCAATCTAACGAATTAGAAATTGACATAAGTAAAAATAAACAACCTTTAATGAAGAATTGGTACAAGCATAAACAAACTAAATAAACAACCTTTAACAAAGAATCAATACAAGCATAAATAAACTATCAAACTTCAACCATCTACTATTGCCAAAACCCTAGAATAGGAGTTTATCCACTCATGTTCAAGTGTAGAAACAAAGACATAATCTCAGTCGAAGTATAAATGATAAATAAAATAAGAAAAACCTAAGTACTTGTCTCTCCTCCCAAAAGCTGCTTACAATGATCAATATGATCCCAAATTGTGATGTACGATGGGTAACAAATGACCTAGATGTTATATTTATAAGCAAGGACTCAAATGATGCTTTTTCCCTCAATTAATTAGCTTTAGAATCAGCACAATTCATTTCGGAGTAGGTCTAGCATGTTGCGCCACCTAGTGCTCCAGGTTTTGCTCTACTTTCCTCTGAAGTTTTGCTTCGGGCACCCCATGCCAGCCAATGCACTAAGGTGTTAGTCAAATTTCTGAGTATTTAGACCCCTATGGGGAACCACGCCACCTAAAACACCATAGTGTTAGAAAAATTTCCTATGTCTGGGATGCTTCTGGCGAACCACGCCACTCATCTCGCCAAGATGTTGATCAAATTTTCCTCAGAAGTTAGGGACCTGGGGCGCCACGCCACCCATACCACCAATTTTTGTGCATATTTCTTTGATGTTTAGGGGTGGTCACGCTACACCAACTATCTCACTAGGCCAACTTTCACGAACTCTTCTTTGTTCACATCTTCGATCATTTTTGAGTCCTTTCTCCTTGGTTTCCTTCTCAAAACATCTTAAAACATTTGTTAGCTCAAAAGACACACATAAACATGAAATTATGCATTTCATAAGGATTATGAACTCAAAAACAAGGTAAAATATGGGTAAAAACGTGGTAAATGGGCATAATAATATCCCCAACATCACCACACCACATTTAAATCACTGTTCATCCTCGAACAATCATCAATTCCATTCACAAACGCATCTTTTCTCACCACTTGTCGCCTTTATCGAGCCTCTCTCAACCAACTAGCATAAATCATATAATTAAGTGGGTCATTTTCTTATAGTGATGTCGCCAAGCGCACGCAAGTGTACGTGGTCATCACGTAATATAGGATGATGAAGTCCCGATAATTGATCCCTCAAAGACATGTCAGATCAATCATTTTAAGGTTATTACTTTATTTCGCTATTCTAGAAAAATAGATAAAATGGGGAATGGTTTAGAGAATTAAACTACGAAAAACTTGAAACGTAAAATAAACTAACGAACTAAGATTGTTACAAACTTATTTGTACTTCAAATGATGATGAAAATCTAGGGAATTGGCACTTTCATTTTAGGTTGAGTTATCAGGACATGATTACGCTAGATTGATTCCTCCTAAGATTGCTAGTTGCAAGTTTCTATCTCATTTCTTGCCATCCTCCCGAGCATCCAAGAACTATCTCATGAACTATAACACCTATATCCCTATAGTCATATGAGAAACATGAAATGACGGTTATGCCTACTTGTATTTCAACTAAGTAGGGTTGAAGGGTATATCCCTATCCTCAACAATAACTTCTAATCTCCAACCAATGGGCCAAAGGATCTTTGAATTCTTGTTTTATATTTACTTTTAACCCTTTCAGTTTCCTTTCCTAAATTTAACCTAAATCCAATAGATTTTCTAAAAAGGTGATCAGCCGAGTGAATAAGCAATTATAACAAGTAAATATAAACAACCTTTAATAAAGAATCAAAACTATCATTAATCAATATATGAAATGTCAACCATCAACTATGGCCAAGACCATAGAATGGGCGTTTAACCACTCATAGATAAGTGGAAAACCAAAGATAACTTCATCATTCTCAATAAAATAATAAAGAAAAGAAGAAACCTAAATAGATCTTGTCTCTCCTCCAAAAAGCTACGTTCACAACCTTCAAAAATGATGAATGGTACAATGAATAATCCCTTACTAAAAATTCCCTAGATGTTATATATATAGGCGATCCTTCAAATGACATTTTTGCCCTCAAGTATTTAGCTTAAAAATTAGCAAAATCTCATCCAGGAGGGTCTAGTGCGGTGCCCCATGCATAGGGCCAAGGAGTTAGTCAAATTTTCTCTGAAGAATGGTTTCGGGCACCCTGCTCCTGCCATAGCACCGAGGAGTTAGCCAAATTTCTATATTCCTAAACACCTCTTGCGCCCCTACTCCATCCATAGCACCAGAGTGTTAGTCAAATTTTTTATCTTGAGGACCCTTCTGGCACTCCACTTCTTCCATAGCCCTAGAATGTTAGGAGAATTTCCTAAGTCTGGAATGCTTCTGGGGCTCTACACCATCATCTCGCCAAGGTGTTAGTCAAATTCTCATCTCCGAAGCTAAGGAACCTGGCGCCCCACGATCCATAACACCAACTTTGGTGTATTTTTCTCTAATACACAAGTGTTGGGCATGTTATGTCAGTCATAGCCCCAAGCCAACTTTTGCGGACTGTTCTTCAGCACAGCTTGAGTTATTTTTGGATCCTACTTCTTTTGTTTCCTACGCAAAGCTTCTAGAAACATTCATTATCTCACAAGACACAATAAAACATGAATTCATACATTTCATATGGATTATGAACTCAAAACAAGGTAAAATGTGGGTAAAACATGGAAAATGGGCATAAGATTTTGCTCAACATCACTACCCCACACTTGAACCATTGTTTGTCCTCGAATTATCCTCAAATCCATGAACAAACTCATATTTTCTTACCACTTGATCCTCTATCAATTCACACTCAAACAACTAGAAAAGAGCATACAATTAAGTGGTTCATCAACTTATAGCGATTCACTTCAAGCTCTTGCAGAGTTAGTCACATTCAAGACTACACAACTTCAATAACTGACACATTTTTCAATATAGGGTCAATATGATTAAATACAAAACATGCAACATATAGTACACCGACTTAGACATCTTATGACCCTCACTTTTAGTGATGTCCCTCTCTTAATTTATAAATTCAATGCATGGATCATAATAAGTAAGGCACACTCACACGTAGAAAAGATGCATCATACATATGAAGCATACCATAACCTTTCCCTTCATGTACACTTAGACTACTTAGTCATTGCAAGAGATTAAGATCATAAGGACTTTTTTTGGTTGTGATGTAGGCTAAGGGATGGGTTGGAAAGATTTTTCTTTTATAGTGACTATCAATCCTAAGCACTTTTAAGACATATTTTATATTTCAAGTCCACCACGCTTTCCTTGTTGTTCACCCTTTTTTCTTTTCTTTTCATACTCCTTTATTCACTACTTGACTGCTAGCCTTTGCATATAGAATCACTAAGAATTTTTACTCTTAACACTATTTTTTTCATTTTCCTAGCAACAAGCAAGCAACACATATTTTTAGGCACCCTTTCTTCCTATTTTCTCTTCTTACTTGCCACACTATTTCTTTCTTCCCCTTTCCTTTGTCATTCATGCCTTGGTGGACCTTTACTTTCAAGTCTCAAAGTTCCTAAGACCACTTTAGATCAATAATTTAGAGGTAACACAATAAAAGGGGAATAAGCTACTCAGGCTTAAGGCTCAAGGGGGTTAACTAGGGAACATGTTCAGGAAGGTAAAACAAACATGGGCCACCCTCTGGACCTAATAGAGCTGAGAAAACTCAAAACCAACCTCGTTAACCTAAAATGTTAACTTTGATCAAACTTTTCAAAACTAAAAATATTAACCAGAAACACCTTTAATAACCTTAGAAATTGTGTTACTTACCACCACAAGTCATAAATGGATAATGAAACCTATGGGGAGGGTTAAATAGGGGAAAGAAGCAAAAATCACAAAACAACTATGATGGTCATAACAACCTATCCTCATACCTACTACAGCCAACCTCACACTTTCTCACAGAGGCATTTTGACATCTTCTCTTCACATACTTAAATCATCTCAATCTCGTCTCTCTCATCTTGTCCACCAGGGAGGTTGTACTCACCTTGTTTCAAATATTTTTGTTTTAAATTCTATTTTTTGATTATGCACACAAACCCATCTCAACGTCCTTATTTCCACTATTTTCATCTTTAGACGTGTGAGTTCTTGGTGAGTCAACATTCCACCCTACATAACATAGTTTATATGAATAATACTTTATATAACTTAGCTTTAAGTCTTAATGAAACATTCTTATCACTCAAGACACAAGATGAGAGCCTCCATATCATTCACCCAACTCCAATATTGTAATACCCCAAAATCCCTAAGATCAGACTCGGGAGTTGAAATGGAGAAAATAGGATTTTCTGCACCAGGTCACAGGATTAGTCGTCTAGTGACCCGTAGGGTGCACCATCAGTCGTTGATTGCCTCGTGGGGAGGAGCTTGGATTGGGTTGAAATTTTAAGTTTTGAGGTGACCACAGGTGCGACCACGAGTTGTGGTCAGAATCATGATTCGTTGAGTGGTCCGTGGTGAAGAGTTGATTGAAGATCGAATATTTTTGGTAGTATCCCTAATGGATTTTCACCATGAGTTGTAGGGAATACCACGAGTTGTGGTGTCCCTCATGGTGACCAGTGTTGAGAATTTGCAGTGCAGATGATGAGAGGAGGACCACGAGTCGTGGTGATTGGGCACGAGTCTTCCGGTCCCTCGTGGGGACTGGCAGTGTGTTTTTCCTTGTGAATTTATTAAGGGATTTTCCATAATTCCTAATCTCTTAAGGCCTAAACTATGACGTTTTAAGCTCAAAATAATGTGTTTTAAGAGGGGTAAGTTCATTCTAGGCCTATTTACTTCCATGCATGCAAGTCTAGAAGCTCCTAAGGGTGATCAAGCCTAGATTCCTTAAGTTCTTCCCCAAATTTCCATTGGGAAATGAAGGAAGTCGTGAAATTAGATTTCTAAGGTATGTAAGGCTATGAATAGGTGTATCCATCCACAACCATGCCCAATCCTTCTTCAATTCACGAAATTCTAGTTGATGAATCTATGGGGTTTTAACCTAACATGTGAATTCTCTAAGATTCAATCATGGGTATGATCTAAGCATGTTTCTAATGTTAAATTATGACTAATTGGCATGTTTTAAAATGTTTTCACTTATGAATTATAATTTCATGTTTTATAAATTATGATGCCCATCAAGGAAAGTTCTTGAAAGTTGAGATCTATGAAATATGTATTCAAGCATAATGAGATGTATATGAAGAAAGTATGATTTCGAATTACCCATGTCTATGTTCATGTTTTCGAATGATCAAGTCTATATCAAGCATGTTTAAGTATTGGGAAAGCCCATTTGATCAAGTATGTTTATAAATCTATCTAAACTTCATGTATTAGCTAATCACATGGATTTTGGAGTCTAGACTCCCACTATTTTCAGCTTGTGGTATGGTTTGAGCCGAAGGCTCCTCATGTTATGATTTCAGATTTATGCATGTATGTTATGAGTCAGCTTCGTCATTAGACGATGGTTCAACTTTGCTGAAAAATGATGGAGAGCAAATGCATATTTTTGGGAGTAGTGTCTAGCATCGAGTAGGTTAAGGGTCAATTCATCCTATTCCTAAGAACTACGCGCCAACATATATATGTTCAGATTATTCTGGACCTCTCTCATGAGCTTCCCCTACCCCCAAGGGGCCTTTAGCTTGATATCGATATCATGGTAGCGTCCTTAGCCCTGACAAGGATTTTGACGGCTCTGCCCACTTGAGTGTGTTAGTCGGGACCAAGTAAGCTTTATCATGGTAATGTCGGTTATATGATGAGTCTCCCATTGTTCCTCATGATTTCAGTTATGTATGTTCATTAGTCATGATATTATGTTTGCTGCAGGTTTGACTCAATGTTCACTTTCACTTATTAGTATGAGTTTTCAGCATTGGATCATTCGATTCATTTATGATATTCCATGATTTTCAGATCATGATTTCAGAAAATAGCATACAAGCCCTACTCTCAGAATCTTATTTGATTGTGTTTTATGATATGCATGGTTTATGATTTTACTTACTCAGTGGTTTTACTTACCTTACATACTCGGTACATTTCACGTACTAACCGTATACTCTATGTTGTATCATTTTATGATACAGGCTCGGATATTCAAGCTCAGTTTAGTCATTAGCCAGACCTATAACATTAGCACTTATTAGCCAGAGTGGTGAGTCCTCATCATTCGAGGGCCTTTCATCTAAGTTGTCTCTAGTACTTTCAGTTTTAGACTTTAGTGAGTGAGTTGGGGTCTTGTCCCTTCAACTCATCTGTAGTAGAGGCTTTTCAGACATAGCATATAATCAACTTTGGTCTTGAGTTATATATTCTAACGTTATGAGATTATCAGACTTCTGCTATATCAATTATAATGATCTTCCACTTTATTATGATTGAGTTAGATGTCATGTTCATTCCATGGATCAACTTAGAGCCTCTCGGGGTTCTTTGTCCCGTGTCTCGATCCGGGACTATATTCGGGTCGTGACAAATATCATGTGTAACATCATCATCAATCTCTTCACTTTCTTAGGACAAGCTGATGTCAGTAAAATCCTCTCCCAATATAGGGTAGTGTAAATTATCAATGCAAATATAGAACCCAACAAGGAGTTAGGGTCAAATCACACATAGACTACTCGAACCTAGACTATTTAGTGCTAACAGCAAAGTATTGCAAGATTAGAATCTCTTCGGATTAAGAGTAATAGAATTTAACTATAACGACATATTATTAAGATAGGGTTGTAAGCAATTATAGATAATTCTAGGTAAGTGAACCCATTATTGGGTCGATCCCCTTAAATCACCCAATATGAAAGAATTGAGAGAGGGCTAAGGCTGAACATGCAAGAAACTTACTTAGGCAATCCATGAGTATCTTTCAATAGCACCATGGGTGTCAATCTACTTTAATTTTTGTTAAATTGAAGAGAACTCCCTTCTACTCAATTTCTTGATTGCCAATTTGAAGTTCAACCTATATCTAGGAGAACCCATTAAATAAGGGTTATTCCTTGATTCATTGTTGATTGATGTTAACCCAACCCAAATTTTCTCTTTCAAGCCTCATAAGGGTAATTGGGAAAAATTAGATAATTCTCATTATCAATCAAAATTGCAAAGCAAAAACCAATCAAATGTTCATAAGCCCAAACTTAATTTTAACAAATTGAGATCCTTAGGGTTCACAACCCTAGATCTAGGTTTAGTTTTCCATGACTAGAAGAAGAAGAAAATCAAGTAACGAGACATTCTTACCAAAAGAAATTGAAATATTCACTTGATAGATGAGAATCTTCAATTATAAAAACTAGATCTAAATTTACTTGAAACTAGGGCTAAAATTAGCTAAGTTCTACCTCTGTACTAGTTATGAACTAAGGAATGTAAAAAATTCCTGAAAAATTACAAGAAAAATTATATTTGTAATATACCCTAAAAAGCTCAATAAATTTGAATATCAGAGTGCTAGGTGTACAAGTATGGACCATCCTTTATATTCTGATAATATCCCTTGACCAGTCATCTTTTGAGAGACAGACCGTCCTTTGGAAAGACGGCTCATACTTCACTCCGCACTTTAGAAATCTCATTTTTTCAAGCTTTTATCAAATCATCAATTGACAGACCGTCCTTTTAGCCCGTACTTTAAGGACCCAACTTTCTGAGTTTCTGGAATCTGCAGCTGGGATGGGACAAACAGAGGGACAAACCATTGATCTTGGGCAGATTTATATGCCCAAGTGATACTCAAACGTATTATTTTCTCCTTGTTTGTGTGCAATGTGTATATATTCTCATGTAATTGGTAATAAAATGTGAATTTATACTAACCAACATGATTAGAATTTGTTTTGCAGGTAAATATGATTTTTAGGAGCTAAAATGCATGTTGGAACTATATCGGAGTTGGACTTGGATACGAGCGTGGAAAAGACATTGGAATGCACAAATTATAGGGGCTCCGCGATGGAGCCGTGCCACGCTACCATCGCGGAGTCCATCGCGGAGGCACACTGCCTGGAGAGGGAATTAAATGGCAAATTCCAGTGGGGCCTCGCGACAGCTCCGTGGCACGGAGATAGGCCTCCGCGTTGGCCTCCGTGCCACGTTGAGGCTAATTTACCGCACCCTGGATTTCCAGTGAAGGTCCGCGTCCACGCCGTGTCACGGAGGCAGTGCTCCGCGTTGACCTCCGTGACACGTTGCTTGCTATTCCGGGAAAAATTTCCCTCTAGTATAAATAGCACACTTAGGTTTATTTTAATTAGTTCAGTTTTAGTTCAGACTTGGTGGAGCTAGGACGTGGGTTAGCAGCAGTTGAGGGACGAAAAAGCTAAGAGATTTCTTCTCTTCCTTTCTTCTTTCAATCAATTGTATGTATGATTTACACTTGTTTTAGGATGATCAATCCACAAATGAGTGGCTAATTCTCTTCCTTGCTAAGGTTTTGAACATGTGTGGTGAATTTTGATTGTAAATGATATGGTTTTCTTCTTCTTCTTTCATGTTGTTCTATTCATTCTTGTTCTTACTTCATTAGTGCTTGGCCAACATTAATGTACATCTAAAAAGCCAATTTCACTCGAGAGAGCAAGAAATTGGAAAGTTGTGAATTAATAGGGTATTGTTCTTAACTTGATTTGGGAAAATTGGGTTTTGATGTGCTTTCCTGATAGAAATATACTTGAAAGCCGTATTAGTCAATTGAGGAACCGGAGTTGTATTGCTAGGTCGTAAATTGCATTTGATCACAGAAATGTAGAAGAATGGTTTATGATTCTTAAATGAAATTAAATACGAGAGTTTTAATTTCTAGGCTAATGTTCTTGGCTAGCAACATGAAGAAGAGATTAACCGAATTATTATTACAATCGAATTCATTACTTATTCTTAACCTTGGCATGCTCATATCCATAGTTTAAATTCATAGTAAATAATTGTTAATAGTTTTAGTATATATTTTATAAACAAAAACTCAATTAACTGTTGGTTACGTTGTTGTTAGCATAGTTAGAAGTAAAATAAGAATATAGTATACTTAGGCAATTTTTACATACCCTGAGCCTCCTTGGATCGATACTTGGCTTACTTAGCCACTTTATTACTTGTTTGACCACGTGCACTTGCGTGTCGGTTTTATAACCCCAACAACCCACCGAACACGTTTTTGGCGCCGTTGCCGGGGAGGCTACGCAAATTTGTGAAATTGTGTTTAGTGTAAATTTACTGTATTTTTATTTTTATTTTCTTAAGTGTTAACAACTTGGTCTTAGCCTGTATTTTACAGATTTTGTTTTTGTGAACACTGGCAAGGGACAAGGAGCTGGTGGAATCTTACTTAGAGCCTGAACGTGAATTTCATAGTCAACGTAGAGAAGCTCTACAAAAGAAGCTGCAGTTGTTCCGACAATCTATTATGGAGCAACAAAATCCACCAGTTGTGAGGGCAGTGTTAGTGCCCGATGAAGCAGCAGCAAGGCCGGTTCGCGAGGTGGCAATCCCACACGCTAACAATGTACATTCTAGCATCCGCAAACCAGAGCCTGGAGGGAGATTTGAATTAAAGCAGAATATGGTGCAACCTTTGCACACAAGCAGGCAATTTACCGGTCTCCCTCATGAAGATCCACAACAACATCTCCAAAACTTTTTGGAGATAAGTGACACTTATATACCCGCTGGAGTGTCACCTGATTATGTTCGGCTCACCTTATTTCCGTTTTCCTTACTTGGTGAAGCTAAGAGGTGGTTAAAAGCTGAACCACACAATTCTATATCAACGTGGGATGATCTTGCACGGAAGTTTTTGATTAGATTTTTCCCTTCTGGTAAAACAGCCAGACTTAGAAGTCAAATTCTAAGTTTTAAACAGAGGGAGGGAGAAAATCTATATCAAGCCTGGGAAAGATTTAAATCCATGTTGCGGGACTGTCCTCATCATCATCAGTCCAATGAGGTGTTGGTACACACATTTAATGAGGGTTTGGAACACCACACTAAAATTCTGTTAGATTCAGCAGCTGGAGGGCAAGCGCTGGAAAAGACTTACGAGGAGCTGTACACTTTGCTCAACCGAATTTCACAAGGCAATCCAGAGTGGAATGCAGATTCATCTCGAGGTGGAGCAAGGAAAGCAGCGGGAGTGCTTGAAGTGGATGGATTTACAACTATCGCTGCACAGATAGCTGCCTTGCAAAATCAGTTAAATAATCACTTCAATAATATGAACTTGAACCAGCCTTCAGCTTCGGTCAATGCAGTCCAGCAGATGTGGTGCGAAGTTTGTGGTAGTAGTGAGCATTCAGCTGAATGCTATGGTGCAAATCCTAATTCTGTTAACTTTGTGGGCAATGCACAGAGAAATCAGCAGCAGTTTGGTAGTGGCTACAACTCAAATTGGAGGAACCATCCGAATTTTTCGTGGGGTAGCAACAACCAACAAGGCCAAAGTTCTGGTCAGGGTATGCAGAGAAATCAAGGAGGGCAACAAAACTATCAAGCTCAATTCAGAAATCACAATGCCCCTCCTCCACCACCATCACTGACTATTGAGGAGATGTTCAAAACCATGATCGCTAATCAGGCACAATTGCAGGCTGACTATGTTAAATTGGCAGCCGAAGTGAAGAACAATCAATTGGCGACCAAGGCCCTTGAATATCAATTTGGGAAATTTGCTAGTGCCCAAAATACAAGACCCAGAGGAGGACTACCTAGCGACACGGATCCTAATCCGAAGCAGGTTAATGCAGTGACCACGAGGAGTGGCTTACAGTTGAAGGAGGTGGAACCGGAAAGACCGCCTCAAAAGTCAGGAGCAGCAGATGTTGAGGAGGAACAAAGTTTTGATAGGGGGAAGACTAAAGAAGCAGAATCAGAAAGGCCTCCACCCCCGTTCCCTCAACAACTTAAGAAACACAAGGAGGAGGCGTGTTTTAAGAAATTTATGGAGGTGCTTAAACAGGTACATATTAATTTACCTCTTGTTGATGTCTTGCAGGGAGTGCCAAAGTATGCAAAATATATTAAAGACATCGTGGCTAACAAAAGTCGCTTGACTGAGTATGCCACGGTGGCTTTAACGGAGGAATGCACTTCCCGGATTTAGAATAGACTGCCCACAAAACTGAAAGACCCTGGAAGTTTTACTATCCAGCTGACTATTGGGCAAAGTATCCGAGCTCGTGGATTATGCGACTTGGGGGCAAGTATAAATCTGATGCCATCTTCGGTATTCAGAAAGTTAGTTCTAGGGAGTCCTAGACCTACAACTGTAATCTTGCAATTGGCAGGCAGGTCCTTGGCTAAGCCGGATGGCATTGTTGAGGATGTGTTAGTGCAAGTGGGCTCCCTCATTTTTTCGGTCGATTTTATTGTTCTGGACTTTGAACCAGATGCTGAAGTCCCATTTATTTTGGGAAGTCCCTTTTTGGCAACCGGAAAAGCATTAATTGATGTAGCTGCGGGTCAACTTACAATGCGGGCACATGACAAGATAGAAGTTCTTGACGTGTACAAAGCACCCAAGCTCCCGATTGTAAATGAGGAACTCTCGGTGATCAATGTGATTGATCATGGGAATGCTAATATAATGAATGATTCCCGAGAGTTAACAGGAAGGCCACCAGATGAGGCTGAGCACTACTGGGGGGAGGACAAGGATCGTGAAAAATCGTCCCTCACCCTAGTAGATAATTGAGCATAATGAACGTCGAGCCGCGACGGTAAACCAGGCGCTGCACGGGAGGCAACCCGTGAAAAGAAAAATATTCTATTTTTCTTCTTTTATTATAGTGTATTGTATTTTTTATTTTTTATTTTTAATTTTTCTTTTTCTTGATTTCGTACAAATTTTTTTGTTTTAGTTAGTATTTTTTCATGGTAGTTAGGAAAATCTATTAATCTAACCAATTTCATTTAGTGAGGTGATTTTCAGGTCTAACGGAGAAAAATATGCATGGAAGCGGGAAAAATAAGGCAAGGTATGAAAATAATTTTTATTGAAGAAACAGTGCACTGGGGCGTTGGCTCCGTGTCACGGAGGAGCAGCTCCGCGTTACCCTCCGTGACACGTTGAGGGCAAAATCAGATTTTTTAAAATTTCCAGAGAGCCAACGCGTTGGCTCCGTGTCACGGAGGAGGGGCTCTGCGTTACCCTCCGTGACACGTTGCCCTTTATTCAGTGCCGGGTCACACCGGGTTGCCGGGTGACCCGCGTGTTTTTCTTTAAATTAACCCCGATTTTGCCTCTTTTCTCCCCATTTCTCTCCTCCTCCGCGACCACAAGACCCAATTCCCCCTCCCCAACCAACGTGCCACGCTAATAGGAAAGGAAAACGTCAAATTTCTTCGGTTCTTCAACTAAAAGGTATTCATCGTTTCTCTCAAGTTTTTGGCGATTTTAGTCGAATTTGAGCATGTGAGGTGAAATATATCACCCCAAGTAGCAATTAAACATGATGTTGAATTATTTTCTGATTGATTATGTTCGGATTGTTGTAATTAGCGTTTGAACTTGTCGATTATGTGAATAATTCGAATTTGATTGAAACATTGCATTCTAGGGCTTGAGTTATTGAAATTGAATTGGGGAAATTGATAGTTTGATGAATTAGATGCCGGGGTGTGGTTGTAAATTGAGATAAGTCGATGTAAATATTGTATGAATGTTTAGAGAAGACGAATTCTCGAATTGTTGGGGAAAATGCGAAAATTTTGTAAATTGGTTTGATTATTTAGATTTGTATGTACATAGAATTTTCGTTGTTGTTTTTGTTTTTTTTTTGTTTTGTTGCTAAGTGCGATGATTGGATTGCTATCGATAGTAGGATTGGGAGTAGCTGTATGAAGTCTGAGTAGTACGCTAACTGTTATGCTGTCGAAATTTTTCGTGAACGCACTCAACAATATACCTTATAGTTGTTTGTGTTTGAGGTTGTAAATAGAGTAATCCTTGCCGAAGTATTGTAAATATAGTTAGGGACTAAGTGTGGGGTAAACTTAGTTTAACCCGACCTTAGCCTAAGTTAACTTGTATTTAGCTTAACTTTGTGCTTGTTTATGTATATTGACGGGTACAATGGCAAGTCGACAGGACAAGGGCAAGGGTGCTTCTACCTCAGGCACCGGACGGAAAAGATTGAGTTTGGGCACTGCAGTCCCAGCTGCACCAGCTGTTCCGCGCGGCCAACGCTGCCAATACGGAACAAGATGGGTAACCGATGAAGGGAAGAAGTGGTACACGAAACATAAAGAAAACAAGTACTTCCCCGAGGAACATATTGCACGGGAACCACTTGCACAGGAGTTCCCACGTATTGTGCAGAGAATCGAGGCAGCTGGGCTCAACTTTATCTTTCAGGAGCCCAAGGAGTGCAACCTACATTTGGTCCGGGAATTCTATGCAAACTGGAACCCGGCCATCAGAAGCCACACAATAAAAATCAGAGGGCAGATTGTCACTCTGGAACCCCACCAATTTAATGCCATCATTGGAGCGCGGGACACAGACGCCCACGTTCTCCGCCAGCTAAACATCACCCCACCGTACGCCGATATCAGACGTACGTTGTGTGGGGCTCGATCCACAGCCCGATGGAGTAGACATAAGGAGAGGGGTTACCACCAGACTCTGCTTTATTCGCAGATGAACAGGGAGGCTAGAATATGGCTGAAGATTGTGTGTTCGTGCTTGATCCCGGGAGTTCACATGACGGATGTGACCCGGGACCGTGTCTGCTTGGTGTATTCCCTTATGAAAGGGCTTGAAATTAATGTTGGGGCGGTCATTATATCCGCCATGAAGAGAGCCAGACTGCACCAGGGCCACAGATACGGGTTTGGCGGACTCATCACCACCTTCCTCCGAGGCCTCGACATTGAGGAAGAGGCTTTGGACTATATTCCGCAGTTGGAGCGGAGGGCCCTCGATGTGACAAAAACTAAGGCCCCCGACACCACACACGGGCCAGTGCTGACTTTGGGCGAGCGACATGCTCGTGATGATCAGTACATGGCACGTATGTTCGGCATGCAGATGCTGCAGCTACGGATTGGTGGGAGACCAGCCACCGAGGAAGAATTATGGTAGCTGGAGCTGGATTACCCATTTGGCGAGAATTCCAGAGCCTTATGCCGAGTGGGACCAGCCTTTGTGGAGCCGACGGATGACGATGTCCCTACTGATGAGGGGACACGTCGTGAGGACTCCGATGTGGAGTCCGATGACGACGATGGAGCTGACTCAGATATGGACGACGAGGCAGCAGCACCAGATGAAGAAGTCGAATATTTCAACTGATCAGGGAGTTCCACCACCCGAAATTTTATTTTGTAATTTTTGTGAACACTGGGGACAGTGTTCTATTTAAGTGTGGGGTGGGGAGTAGCTAGGTGCTGGGACTTGGGCTCTAATTTGCTGAATGTCTTTCCTTGGTTTGTATGTATGTTTGTGCTTCCCTGTTATGAACTGATTTATGGTGTATGTGTATATATTTGTTTGTGTGGTTAATGATGTGTGGTATGAAAAGTTATGGTTGCCAGTGTAAATATTTTGTAAATATTTTTTTATTTTTTCTATCGAGATGATCGATATTTTTTTTAAAAATTTTCGAGAATATTTTGCACTTGTAATTATATTCTTTCTATCGAAATGATCGATGTGTTGCAAAAATTTTCGGTTCTTTTTTTTTGGGTTTCTCAGAGTTTGTTTTCAGTTCTTTTACCGAGAATAGTCCCATTGAACCGAATGTCATAGTTAGTGACCGTTCCCTATGATGGATGGATGACGACCGTCTTAAGGGAAATGTAGTCGGTAGGAGTAGGATTTTAATTTGTTTTTAATTTTTCCTTGGTGGATTGCATCAATGAACTGTAGTTGCTTTATGGTTGCAAAAATTTCGTTGCGTGTGTAACTGATGTTCAAAATGTGAAAATGATTCATTTGAAAGCATGCAATTTGGTAAATATGTTGAGTTACCTAGGCTATAGAATTTGATTCAGTATGATTGAGGCTTAATTTTGAATTCATGTGGTTGGCTAATTAGAGAGTCTGTGAATGCATCTTGATTCGAGCATGTGCATGAAGTGTGAAGTGAGGTATTGTTATTCCATGCCATTGTGAATTGTCTAGAACTTGCCTGGTGTGTTTACAAAACGAAATGAAGGAGGTGTAGTGTTGGAAAGGATGTAGGCATTTCTTTGTTTTTAACCTATAGTTTCCATTTTTTTCTTGTCAAATTCTACCTTTTTTATATGTTGTATACCCTAGTCAGCCCGTTGAGCCTTTAGCCGATTTCTTTCTTTCTTTTGTCCAAAATTGTATAAACTAAGCTTTATTCCTTCTTTTCATTAGCCTTAAAGTCTATACGAAGCTCTTAAGCGCTTACAAAGAAAAGAAAATGTTTCCCAAAGTGTTAAAGAGTGAAAAGAGTGAAAAGAAAAAGAAAAGCAGAATGAAGAAAGAAAAGATGATTTTGAAGAGGCACTTGTTGTAATTAAATGATATCGAGGGTACATGAAAACCCTTTGTTTTGTGTCAAGTGTGTTTGATGAAACGGGCAGTACGAAAGTAAACCAGCATGAATGGGAGAAAAAGAGAAAAGAGAGGAACAATGTCCATGAGTCGATGGGAATGTGTCGAAAAGGCGCTTAAGGATGCTAGCGACTATTATTGGCTAATCCAATATATATACTAGATCCATAGCCCTGTTACAACCCATTAAAGTCCTACGTGATCTTACATTGCATGTCTTTATATTAGTGGAGTAATACACTAAGGGCAAGCCTATGGGTCATGACATGATGCATGTGAATTCTTTTGGGAGAGTGAGTGAAATTAATTTTTATATGCCCCTACTTGAATGTTTGTGTGTTGCATGAACAAAAAGGGGAAGATTCTCTTGAGTTGTGAGGGCACATGCTTGATGAAAGATTGATTTTCGGGTCGGATTTCTTGATTAGCTGATTTGCATGAGTTTCCCGATATCAAGAATCAATTCTTAAAGTCTAGGAAGTCTTGATGTATTAAAGGTCATTGTATTGTAAGACCAAGCATGTTTTCGTGATGATTTGCAAAAATTGAATAATCGGTATGACCGTAGCGTAAATGGTCGCACCATAGTGACGAAGGTTGGGATGTAATTTGCATGAGTTGTGTATGTGTTGTTCGAGGACGAACAAGGATTTAAGTGTGGAGTAAGTGATCTTGGGCAGATTTATATGCCCAAGTGATACTCAAACGTATTATTTTCGCCTTGTTTGTGTGCAATGTGTATATATTCTCATGTAATTGGTAATAAAATGTGAACGTATACTAACCAACATGATTAGCATTTGTTTTGCAGGTAAATATGATTTTTAGGAGCTAAAATGCATATTGGAACTATATCGGAGTTGGACTTGGATACGAGCGTGGAAAAGACATTGGAATGCATAAATTATAGGGGCTCCGCGATGGAGCCGTGCCACGCTACCATCGCGGAGGCACACTGCCTGGAGAGGGAATTAAATGGCAAATTCCAGTGGGGCCTCGCGACAGCTCCGTGGCACGGAGATAGGCCTCCGCATTGGCCTCCGTGCCACGTTGAGGCTAATTTACCGGACCCTGGATTTCCACTGAAGGTCCGCGTCCACGTCGTGTCACGGAGGCAGTGCTCCGTGTTGACCTCCGTGACACGTTGCTTGTATTCCGGGAAAAATTTCCCTCTAGTATAAATAGCACAGTTAGGTTTATTTTAATTAGTTCAGTTTTAGTTCAGACTTGGTGGAGCTAGGACGTGGGTTAGCAGCAGTTGAGGGACGAAAAAGCTAAGAGATTTCTTCTCTTCCTTTCTTCTTTCAATCAATTGTATGTATGATTTACACTTGTTTTAGGATGATCAGTCCACAAATGAGTGGCTAATTCTCTTCCTTGCTAAGGTTTTGAACATGTGTGGTGAATTTTGATTGTAAATGATATGGTTTTCTTCTTCTTCTTTCATGTTGTTCTATTAATTCTTGTTCTTACTGCATTAGTGCTTGGCCAACATTAATGTACATCTAAAAAGTCCAATTTCACTCGAGAGAGCAAGAAATTGGAAAGTTGTGAATTAATAGGGTATTGTTCTTAACTTGATTTGGGAAAATTGGGTTTTAATGTGTTTTCCTAATAGAAATATACTTGAAAGCCATATTAGTCAATTGAGGAACCGGAGTTGTATTGCTAGGTCGTAAATTGCATTTGATCACAGAAATGTAGACGAATGGTTTATGATTCTTAAGTAAAATTAAATACGAGAGTTTTAATTTCTAGGCTAATGTTCTTGGCTAGCAACATGAAGAAGAGATTAACCGAATTATTATTACAATCGAATTCATTACTTGTTCTTAACCTTGGCATGCTCATATCCATAGTTTAAATTCATAGTAAATAATTGTTAATAGTTTTAGTATATATTTTATAAACAAAAACTCAATTAACTGTTGGTTACGTTGTTGTTAGCATAGTTAGAAGTAAAATAAGAATATAGTATACTTAGACAATTTTTACATACCCTGAGCCTCCTTGGATCGATACTTGGCTTACTTAGCCACTTTATTACTTGTTTGACCACGTGCACTTGCGTGTCGGTTTTATAACCCCAACAACCCACCGAACAACCATCCTTCAGACAGATGGTCCATCTATTGCCTCGTCTATTGAGCAGTGTTTTGGCCTTAACTCCTTTCTTCTTCCAACGTCTTGGGATCCTAAAACATAGCACAATAAGGTTAGTTTCTACTTGACTTCACTCCAAAAGACATACAAAATGCTATAAAAAGAAGCAAAAGTGGATCGTTAATCCCTGACACATCAACACCCCCAACTTAAAGTATTTTCTTATCCTTAATCAAACCAAGAAGAAAGATACCCTATACCTAACTAATGTCTCAGACTCACAAATTATCATGACAAGGATGGTTGTCAACAACAACTATCAACACAACAAATTTAATCCAATCACCCCCTCTATTAATTAAAACTTAGTTTTCTCACAACCATTTAAATTTAACATGCAACCTCCACTCATGAAATCATTTCAGTATACAAATACCTATCATGACCTGAGCATAGACTCCAGAAATAACACGAAACCTAGAACCACGAATGGCTCCAAGATAACCCATGGCATATGCATAATATAAGCATAAACATACACTAAGACGAATAAACATAATATAAAGCATACGTAGAAGTCTAAGATATAATAAAGCATTAAAACTGAGATGACAAATCATATTGCTGAATATCTATACATGATAGTCTAAAAAGCCTCTAATCATAAGATGAGCTGAAGGGACAAAACCCCTAACTATCTCTATTATGTCTGAAACTGAAAGGACATGAAAATACATAAATTAAAACTGACGTTCTTGGAGGATGAGGATTCACTAAGAATGAGCTGAATTTAAAGAAATATTAAATCTAATGGTGGGGCTGAGACTGATCACCAGAATGTATATCATGAGACAATATAACATAAATTTATACGGTCAATACTTTGAATATACTGACTATATAGGATAGGTAAAACATGATAGTAAAATGATATTTTGAAATCATGTTTATAAGATAAGCTAAAAAATGAGATTCTGATTATAAACTGAGTATAATGGCTCAAGATTTGCAAAACGAATCATACCACTAAATATGACTGAAATCGTAGATAATCTCATAAAGTTTATATTGAGCTAAAATATCATAAGTCATAATATAATGAAGTATAAGAATGAATATATGTAGAAAATCATGGAACATTGGGAAATTCTTATAAATGGCATACTCCAAGTGAGCATCATGGAGCCTAGCTTGTAACCCTAGATTGGAGGTGTGTCCATAGCTTGCCAAGGGCATGAACCATGAAGGCATAATATCACTCATGGGCCCATCGGGCATTGGTTACACTCTTGAGGAGGATCCCATCATGGCTACGTGGCACGTAGTTCTGAAACCTGGGTGCGTTAAAATTCCGGCCTACTCAGTGCTAAATACTACTCCAAAAACATATAGAGTGCTCATAATCATACTTGAAACATGGGTTTTGCATGGGACAGTTTAAAATAACATGATAGATTCATAAATTGCTTGACATACATGAACTAGCCATGAAAATAATGCTGAAAATACAGCCATGATACATAAGCTTGATATTCATGAGATCCATATATACTTGGGTAAAATCATAATAAATTGAAAATAAGAATCATGAGAGTTTTTTTATAGAGATCATGTAATTATAATTATAGAACATAAATAGAATCATGATAGGATTAATTTCATAAGAGATCATGGAGTTTTTCATCAAAAAGGCTCAAACCCTAAAAATCCATAAAAATCATAATCGGAGACTTGAATTTATGAAATTGAGTTTGAATTAGGCATGAGGGTGGAAGGACTCCCCCATTCATGATCCTACATATCCAGGCTTTGGTGGATTCTTTTCTAGAATTGAGTTTTATGAGAATTGAGATGAGGAAGAACCTTAGGAGCTAGAGAGATTTAATACACCAGAAGTGCCTAAGGTTAGACCCAGGATTTAAAATGGGAATTGGCAGAATCTGGGAAAAACTTCATTGAACAGGCCATCTAACGGATCGTTGGTCCAACCAACGACCCGTGGGAAGCATCCGTGGTGAGTTCATGTTGGGTGGCAGTTGGAGGTAACGGGTCAAGTAATGACCCATTGTTTGATGCAATGAGTCATTGTTTGAAGTCATGGGAGACTGGTCCTTTGCCTAAGGGAAGGTAACGAGTCGTGGAACGACCTATTGCAGGTTACAATGGGTCGTGGTCATCAGCCATAGGAAGGAGTATTAAAAACCTCAAGTCGAGGTAACGGAAGGAAACCACGACTCATTGGAAGGAGGTGCGAGTTGTGGTGTAGCTCGTGGGAAGGCTTGGTACAGGTCATGAAGGGGGAACACAATGGATGACATAAAAGATCGTGATTTGAAGCAATGACTCATCCTATTGAGTCTTGGGAGTGAACCTGAGAATGTGAAGTCAGGCAGTGGAGAAAACGGATGGATACCACGAGTCATGGTATCCAACAACGACCCGTTAGGACGGTTGTTTTCACCATCAGTGCAGGAATTTCAGGAATTTTATTGTCACACCCCGCCTTGGGGGGTATGACTGGCACCTGGTGCTCTACTAGGACCTGAACTGCTGAACTGCTAAGCCTGGGCACATCTGGTGCCTGGCTGGCTCTAACTCACATTTCTGGAAACAAAGGGCTATATAACGACTGTAAACACAGCCCCCGGCCCATTGGCCTATAGCCTCCTGTACCTGTACTAACAGCTGACCAGAAACATATCAATATAGGGAAACCTATGCGGGCCGACAAGGCCACCATGCTATCTAGTTATCTATAACTTAACCATGAAGTACTGGATAGCTATATGATCGGCAAGGTCACCACTACTGTCGAACTATGGCCCCGCACGGCCAACATAAAGGAAACACAAGTACTAACAGCTATACAACTGCACGGCCTCACACGACCGGCTCATCTGACCACAGGGAAATATATACAGACTGTAAGCCTCTAGGAATAACAATAGAAATGATCGGGACAGGGCCCCAACCTACCCGTGCTGTACAACACAGAAAAAAGAAATACACCTCTGGGATTCAGTCTCCGGATGACTGGAGCTGAATACTCGATCGCTGAAAGGAATCACGTGGTATCGCCTGCTCATCTATGAGTACCTGCAGGCAAGTAATGCAGCACCCCACCAGGCGTCAGTACCGCTGGTACTGAGTATGTAAAGCAATAACTGAAAGAAATATCTGAAAGCAATAATGTAACTGATGATGCTGAAATAAGAAGGAATAGATTAACTGTCTGATAATGTAAGTCATACCTTCTCTTAATTATACTAGAAGGAGCAGGAGTAATACCTGAGGATTTATCGTTCTACTGTCGATATACTTGTATCTACTATAACACGGCACAACATATCATAACATACATAGCACACACAAACCTTACCCGGCCCCCATAAGCCGGGGGGTACAACCAGCACAGAATCTATACCCCTACCCCGGTCATCCCATCTCCTATAATAGCTATACGCATCCCGCCAGTCCCCTGGGTATGCACTTGGGCTCGCTGAGCCCCTGACTATAACTGCATCTGAGTCCGGAGGACTCCTGAATCAACACCTGGGCGTATTCGCTCGACAGGGGTGTGTAAGGGCCGATCAAGGCACAATATGGGGAAAACTGGCATCCCATCTTCGTCCCCTGTGGGACGGCATGCCACTCCGTAGAGCGATGTATCCTCGTCCTCTGGCAGACGAGTTAATACAACTATCAACCCTGGGGCGGTCATGGATGCTAGGTAGTCCAACCCCAAACAATACAACGGTCTCAACTAGTAATACTATCTGCATGTCCCACATACTGAAGCTAATAGTGGTAAAGTATCCATACATACTGTGTACTGAACTAGTAATAGTAATGTATATGTACTTAATACATGTTGAAACTGATAATAGTATATATGTATAAATATAATCTTCTGCCATACTGTGTTGTATACTGAGTTTCTGTAATAACATGATTTACTATTTCTGACATGCTTTCTAAACTTCATTTTCACCGATCATTCTACTTCTAAGATGCCTTACAGATATTACATTGTTTTACTGGGTTTCAACTGAATACGATAATGTCCTAACATTCAGCATTACATCACATACTGAGCATGCTGTGCAGTTCCTAACACTTATATTAGAAACTATATCGTGCTAGCAAGTTTCGCGCTAATTATAACATGATGCTTCTAATATCGTATCAACATTCGTCATAAACATAACACATGACTTCTGAATATTCTACTGGCCTTTAAATTACTTTACTATACTGAGATTTACTAACTTGCCGAGGAAACTAGCTTTGCATACCTTATCCTCGAACTATCCGTCTGTCGGACGAGGCTCGGCCGGTACTTCAACTATTTTCTCCCGACTGCATTCATAAATATGTCAATTAATACTAAATACAGCTTTATTTTAAAGAGAAACGTCACTCTCGATATAGTTTATAGCCTAAACTTAGGCTTATCGAAAGACGGTCGAAAACTCGCTATTTTTTAGAGGTCCAGAAGGGAGAAATATTCATTTCACAGCTAGGAACACATAAACACTAGTTTAGAGCAATTCAACTTACCTTAGCTCGGTAGCTCGATGATTCGTCGGGGGTATTTCACGAAACTAAATCCATAGGAATGCTCTCTGCTGCTAAATACCTCAGTATCTGGGGTTAATTTGAGTTTGGACAACGTTTAGCAGCATAATCAGACGAAAATTATCTTACCTCCTTCGTTCTTATCCCTTCTCTGCTGATCCCTCTCTGTTTCACTGTAAATTATAAGTTTTTAATGATTTAAAACCGAAGTGGGGCTTTATATACTTGGGTCTGGACAAGGCCAACGTGTCACGGAGCCAACGCGGAGGCTTCACCTCCGTGACACGCTGCCATCGCGGAGGGGTTCTGCCTCGGCTCCTTCCGTGATGGTTCGACAGGTTTCTTGTCCGATCTTTTACCGGCCTTTCTCTAGCACGTATGGCCTTCAAATATGTTGAACCAACGTGCGAATAGGTCATCTAGGTGCCGGAAATTCTATGGGGTATAACATTTATTAAGGGCATTCTCATCATTCCTAAGTCCTGGGGTTCTAAACTACATCATTTAAGGATCTAAATGCAATGTTTTATGAGGGTAAAACCTATTCGAGGCTCATTAATATCCATGCATGAAAGATTAATAGTCTCGAGAGGTAATCAAGGAAAATCCTTCAAGTTTTCCTTCAATTTTCCATTGGACTTTCAAGGAGTGGTAAAAGGTTATCTTCCCCAGGTATGTAGGACTGTGAATGGGTGAATCCTTTTACACCATGCCAAATCCCTATCTAAATCATGAATTTACTATGAAGTCTATGGGGTTTTAACCCAATGCATGAAATTCCTAATTCTCTATATGGGTATGATTTAAACATGTATATACTATTGAATTATGATTCATGGGCAAGTTTTATGTTATTTTCAATGAAAAATCATGTTCTAAGTTTATTAAATCACAATGCCCAATTATAGAAAGTTCATGAAATATGAGATTTGTGATGAATGTATGATTATGATGAGATATTATGATGAAAAGCACGTTTTCAAGCTACCCATGTTTATAATCATGTTTACAAAATTAATTGATTATTTTCAAGCATGTTAAAGTATTGGGGAATGCCCACATGTTCAAGTATGATTTATGATTTTCCAAAATTAAGCTTACCACATGATTTTGGAGTGAAGACTTCCAATTGTCTTTCAGCTTGAGGTATATTTCAAGCTAAAGCTTCTCATATGCATGATTTCAGATTTAAGATGTATTTGATTATTGAGCTTCATTAATTGACGATGGTAAGTTTTGTTGAAAAATGATGTAGAGCATATCCATAATTTGGGAGGAGTGTCTAGCACCGAGTAGGCTAAGGGTCGATCACCATATGCCTCAAAACTATGCGCCAACGTAGGTTTATTCTTATATATATATATATATATATATATCGGGACCTCCCTTGTGAGCTATCCCCCGCCCTATTGGGCCACGAGCTTGACATCGATATCATGGTATCGTCCTTAGCCCTAGCAAGGCTTTGGATGGTCTACTCACTTGAGTGTGATAGTTGGGACCACATAAGCTCTATTGAGGTATGTCGGTTAAAAAATGAGTCTCCCATTGTTCCTCATGATTTCAGTTATGCATGTTCATTGTTCATTAGATTTATACATCTATATATCTTCTAAAGAAGGTTTTACTCAATGTCCAGTTTTACTCATGACTATGAAATTTCAGCTTTGAGTCAAATGATTCAGTTATGATATTCTATTATGTTATGATGAGATCATGATTTTAGAAAGAATGCATGCAAGCTCTACTCTCAGATTCTTATTGTTTATGTTTTATATTATGCATTTTCTAAATGATTTTACTTATCTAAGTGGTTTTACTTACCTTGCATACTCGGTACATTCCACATACTGATCGCATACTTTATGTTGTATCATTTCATTATACAAGACCCTCCACTCAGACTCAGCTCCGTTCATAGCCAGTCTTAGGAGTTAGCATCTTACACTTGTTGGTGAGTCCTCATCTCCCAAGGACCGTGCTTATTCATATTTCTCTATGTATATTCAGTTTTCAGCTTATTCGAGTTAGTTGGGGTCTTGTCCCATCAACTCATCATGTTTAGAGGCTTTTCAGATAAAAGGATGTATTGAGTTTCAGATTGTGTATTATGATGTTTTGTTTATTTTATATTTCCTCTAAGATTATCATGTTGATTCTTCAGTCTTATTAGTTGAGTTAGATGTATGTTCATGCCATGGGTCGACTTGGAGTCTCTCGGGGCTCCTTGTTTCGTGTCGCGATTTGGGCCTCTGTTCGGTTCGTGACAAACTTGGTATCATAGCAATAGGTTTGGAGTGATCTAGGGTGGCTGAAAGCCGTGTTAAGTAGAGTCTTTTTCATGGGTGTGAAGCGTGCCACACTTATGATGAAGAGGCTATGAGACGTTTAGAAAATGTTTCCTTCTTTCATGATCTATGTCGTGCGATGAAATGTCTCCCTATTCTTCTAACTCATGCTATTCGCAATTGTAGAATTATGGCTCCCCATAGATTAAATGGTAGAAGTAATGTCAACAAAGATGACCACGAGGGTGGCAACATAAATGGGCACCAACAGGCCTCACCAGTTCAGGAGCACCATGCATCGAAGTCGGTTGCCCACGGTGAATTTAGGAAAGCTATTCAGATGCTCGTGAAGTCCTTGACCACTAAGGTCAATTAGCAGGTAGTTGTGCATGTTCTGCAAAATGGCGATGCAGTGGCGGCTCGAGTCAAGGATTTCTCGAGGATGAACCCACCAGAGTTCCTCGGGTAAAAAGTAGATGAGGACCCGCATGAGTTCATTGATGAGATTGTGAAGATCACCCAGGTCATGGGGGTGAATGTGTAGAGTTGGTCTCATACCGGCTGAAAGGGGTCGCACACATCTGGTTTCGGTAATGGAAAGATAGTAGGGCTGCCGGAGCAGGTCCTATCACTTGGGAGGAGTTCCATGTTGAGTTCTTAGATCAGTTCTTCCGTCATGATATGTGGGAGCTGAAGGCAGCGGAGTTCATGAACCTTAAGAAAGGGAGAATAACGGTGCAGGAGTATTCCCTTGAGTTCACTCTCCTATCGAAGTACGCCCCGTTGTTAGTGGCTGATCAGAGGGCGCAGGTGAGCAGGTTTATTCATGGCGTGGCAGGCTATTTGGACAAGGATTGCAGGACCGCTATGCTTCACTAGGATATGGATTTCCCTCGGATAGTTTTATACGCCCAGCAGATGGAGGCGGCGTATGTGAGAGAGAGGGAGGCCAAGAGGGCCAGGATTGATAGTCACAAATTCACACAACCGAGGTTAGGTGGTGGGCACCGATAGCAAACCCACCAAAGATCTTCATCCCCAGCATCTTCAGAGTTGAGTGTTCCATCCAAGCCTAGGTATGATCAGAGAGGGCGGGCATCAGGCTCGAGGGGTCAGAGCAGCAGACCCATATATTCTAGCATCCCATCTTACTGCAGATGTGGTCGGGGGCACACGAGCCAGTTCTTAGCAGGTTCAAGTGCTTACTTTGGGTGTGGGAAGCCCGGAAATATTCTCAAAGATTTCCCAGTAGCAAGACAGGATCATGATAGGGGCCGAGGCGTAGCTTCTAGTTCAGCAGCCCCACACGCATGCTCGACACATCAGGGGGCATCTACCAGCACAGGTGGCGGTCAGTGCCAAAATAGATTCTATGCCTTAGCATCCCGCCAGGAGCAGGAGGTCTCCCCGGATGTAGTCACTAGTATATTATGAGTTTTCCATCTTGGATTATAAGCTTTGTTATATATGTAGGCTACCTTGTCTTTTGTGACACCTTTATGTGGGAAGTAGCTTCGGAGTCAGTCCTGAAGTCTTGTCAGAATCCTTTTCAGTCTCTACCCTAGTAGGTGATTCAGTTGTAGCTAGACGGGTGTATAGAGGTTGCCCGGTCTCAGTCCTTCAGAAAGTCATCTCAGCGATTTGATAGAGTTAGCCATGACCGATTTCGATGTTATCATTGGCATGGATTGGCTATTTGCATGTTTTGTCTCAGTTAATTGTAGAACCTGAGTAGTAGAGTTCATATTTCTAGGGGAGCCAGTCTTAGAGTGGAAAGGTAGTTCAGTTATGCTTGTAGGTCGTTTCATTTTCTACCTTAAGGACAGAAACATGATTTCTAAGGGTTTTGTGTACCATCTAGTTAGGGTTAAGGATGTGGAGTTCGAGACCCCAACTATCCAGTTAGTTCCAGTGGGATGTGAGTATCCAGAGGTCTTTCCTGATAATCTACTAGGAATCCCTCCCAAGTGGGAGATTATTTTGGTATCGACATTCTCCCTGACACGCAACCTATATCTATTCCTCCCTACAAAATAGCTCCAGACAAGCTAAAGAAGTTGAAGGACCTATTAGATAAGGATTTCATTAGATCGAGCAAGTCTCCCTGGGGTGCACCAGTTCTATTTGTCCGAAAGAAGGATGGTTCTCTTCGTATGTGTATTGACTATCGGCAATTAAACAAAGTCACCATCAAGAACAGGTATTCTCTACCCAGGATTGATGATTTATTTGACCAACTTCAGGGTTCAAAGTGCTTTTCAAATATAGATCTCAGATCCGGATACCATTAGCTCAGAGTTTAGGAGAGCAATATCTAGAAGACATCCTTCAGGACGCGGTATGGTCATTATGAGTTTGTAGTTATGTCTTTTGGACTAATGAATGCTCCTTCAGCTTTTATGGACTTGATGAACAGGGTGTTCAAGACATACTTGGATATGTTCATGATTATGTTTATTGATGACTTCCTGATATATTCTCGGAGTGAGGAGGAGCATGTAACTCATTTGAGAGTAGTGCTGCAGACTCTCAAGGATCACCAATTATATGCCAAATTCAGCAAGTGTGAGTTATGGTTGAACTTAGTGGCATTTTTGGGCCATGTGGTATTAAGCAAAGGCATAAAGGTGGATTCTCATAAAATAGAAGTGGGGAAGAATTGTCCTAGACCGATGAATTCTTCAAATATTAAAAGCTTCTTGGCTTTAGCTGGCTACTATCGAAGATTCGTGGAAGGTTTCTCATCTATTGTCGCACCTTTGACTAAATTGACATAGAAAAAGGTGAAATTCCAATGGCCGGAGGTTTGTGAGAGGAGCTTTTAGGAGTTGAAGGCTCGACTTACCTCAGCAGCGGTGTTGACCCTACCCGAGGGTACTGATGGATTCATGGTGTATTCTGATGCTTTAAGGATCGTACTTGGGTGGGTATTGATGCAGCATGGAAAAGTTATAACATATGCCTCTAGATAGCTAAAGGTTCATGAGAAGAATTATCCGACCCATGATCTTGAGTTGGCCGCAGTGGGATTCGCCTTGAACATATGGTGACATTATTTGTACGAGGTCACATGGATGTTTTAACGGACCATAAGAGTTTACAATATGTATATACCCAAAAGGATCTCAATCTTTGGCAAAGGAGGTGGTTGGAGCTACTCAAAGATTATAATATGAGTATCCTTTACCATTCGGGTAAGGCCAATGTAGTGGAAAACATGCTTAGTAGATTCTCCATGGAGAGTGCGTCCCATGTGGATGAGGGAAAGAAGGAGCTGGTGAAAGATTTGCACCGGCTCACAAGGTTGGGAGTTCGATTGGTTGACTCGACCTATGGAGGTTTTATTATTCAAAATAGATCAGAATTGTCTTTGGTGAGTAATGTAAAAGCTAGACCAGATGAGTACCCTATTTTGGTAAAGTTGAAGGAAGCGGTTCAAAATCAGAAGGTAGAGGTCTTCTCCAAAGAGGGAGATGGTGTGCTTCGGTACCAGGGTTGCTTATGTGTTTCGGATGTTGATGATTTGAGAAACCAGATGTTGCACGAGGCTCATGGATCTAGGTATTCTATCCACCCCAGTGCCACCAATATGTACCATGACTTACGGGAAGTCTATTGGTGGAATGGCATGAAGAAGGACATAGCAAAATTTGTAGCGAAGTGTCCAAACTGTCAGCAAGTGAAGGTTGAGCATCAGAGACTGGGAGGTGTGCTTTAGGATATCAGTATTCCAACTTGGCAGTGGGAAGAAATCAACATGGACTTCATCGCAGGGTTGCCTCGCACTCGTCAGTAATATGACTCCATTGGAGTTGTGGTAGATAGGTTAACAAAGGCCGCTCATTTTCTATCGATCAAAACCACGAATTCGGCAGAGGACTATGCCAAACTATATATTCGGGAGTTAGTTCGATTGTATGGAGTTCCCTTCTCCATCATATTAGACATAGGTACCCAATTTACCTCTCAGTTTTGGAGGTCATTTCAAAAAGGACTTGGTACTCAGGTTAAGCTCAGCACAACATTTCACCCGCAAATGGATGGTCAAGCAGAGAAGACAATTTAGACTCTCGAGGACATGGTGAGAGAATGCACGATTGACTTCAAAGTTAGTTGGGATGATCATTTGCCTCTTATCGAGTTTGCATACAATAACAACTACCATTCCAGTATCTAGATGGCTACGTTTGAGGCTCTCTATGGGAAGAGATGTAGATCGCCCATTGGTTTTTAAGAAGTTGGTGAAGCAGTGGTGATATGACCAGATTCGTTCCATGAGGCTATGGAGAAAGTTCAGCTCATACGGGAAAAGTTGTAAACAGCTTAAAGTCGCCAAAAGTTCTATGCCGATGTGAGGAGGGAATTAGAATTCGAGGTGGATGATTGGGTGTTTCTAAAGGTATCTCCCATGAAGGGAGTGATGCGATTTTGAAAGAAAGGAAAAGTTAGCCCTCATTATGTTGGCCCCTACCGGATTGTGAAACAGGTTAGCAAGGTGGCATATAAATTGGAGTTTCCCTCAGAATTAGCTTCCATGCATCTTGTTTTCCATGTGTCACTCTTAAAGAAGTGCTCAGGTGATCCAGCTCTAGTTGTCCCAATGGATAGTGTTGGTGTAAAAGATAGCATTAGTTATGAGGAGGTTCTAGTGGAAATACTGGATCGTCAGGTTCGAAGGCTACAAGGAAGTATCTTCAGTTAAACTTTTATGGAGGAATTAGCACGTTGAAAGAGCTACGTGGGAAGCCGAAGCGAACATGATGGCTACATACCCACATTTATTCTCTATCGGCTCAATTCCAGCTTGAGGTATCAGTTTTTGCCCTAAGACTCTTTTTAGTGTTCATGTTTAGTTCATGTGCCCAAGTTTCTTTCATAAATGTGTATGTGTATACGATTCATGAATTCAGTTCAGCTATGTAGTTTGAATCAGAGATAGTCATTCCGTCAGTTTTCGATTTAAATGTTCAGTATTTGAGTGTAATGATTGCATTTCTCTATTTTATGTATGTATTCTCACATTCGAGGACGAATGTTCCCAAGGGGGAGATATTGTAATACCTAGGAAGTTCCTAAGGTTAGACCCGGGATTTAAAATGGAAGTTGGCAGAATCTGGGAAAAATATCATAGAACAGGCCACTTAACGGATCATTGGTTCAACCAACAACCCGTGGGAAGCATTCGTGGAGATGTCTGGTTGGGTGGCAGTTGGAGGTAAAGAGTTAAGTAACGACCCGTTGTTTGAAGCAACGAGTCATCGTTTGAAGTCATAGGGAGACTGGTCCTTAGGCTAAGGGAAGGTAACGTTTCATGGAGCGACCAGTTGCATGTTACAATGTGTCGTGGTCATCATCCATGGGAAAGAGTATAAAAGACCTCCAGTCGAGGTAATGGAAGGAAACCATAACTCGTTGGAAGGAGGAATGAGTCATCGTGTGGTTCGTGGGAAGGCTTGGTACAAGTCATGAAGGGGGAAACAACGGATGACATAACACATCGTCGTTTGAAGCAATGACCCATCCGGTTGAGTTGTGGGAGTGAACTTGAGAATGTGAAGTTGGGCAATGGAGACAACGGATGGATACCATGAGTCGTGCTATCCAAGAACGACCCGTTAGGACGATTGTTTTCACCATCAGTGAGAATTTCAGGAATTTCATTAAGGGCATTCTCATCATTCCTAAGTCCTAGGGTCATCAAGTATGTCGTTAAGGCTCAAAATGCAGTGTTTTATAATGGTAAAATATATCCTAGGCTCATTCATATCCATGCATGCAAGAGTGATAGTCTAGAGAGATGATCAAGGAAAATCCTTCAAGTTTTCCTTCAATTTTACATTAGGCTTTCAAGGAGTGGTAAAAGCTAATCTTCCCCAGGTATGTAGGGTTATGAATGGGTGAATCCTTTCACACCCATGCCCAATCCCTCTCTAAATCATGAATTTACTATGTAAAACCTATGGGATTTTTAACCCAACGAATGAAATTCCTAATTCTCTACATGGGTATGATTTAAATATGTATATACTCTTAAATTATGATTCATGGGCAAGTTTTATGTTATTTTCAATGAAGAATCATGTTCTAAGTTTATTAAATCACAATGCCCAATTATAGAAAGTTCATGAAATATGAGATTTATGATGAATATATGATTATGATGAGATATTATGATGAAAAACATGTTTCAAGCTACCCATGTTTATAATCATGTTTTCAGAATGAATTGAGTATTTTCAAGCATGTTAAAGTATTGGGCAATGCCCACATATTCAAGTATGATTTATGATTTTCTCAAATTAAGCTTACCAAATGGTTTTGGAGCGAAGACTCCCAATTATCTTTCAGCTTGTGGTATGTTTCAAGCTAAAGCTTCTCATATGCATGATTTCATATTTAAGATGTATTTGATTATTTAGCTTTGTTAATTGACGATAGTAAGCTTCATTGAAAAACGATGGAGAGCATATGCATGTTATGGGAGGAATGTCTAGCACCAAGTGGGCTAAGGGTCGATCACCCTATGCCTCAGAACTACACACCAACATAGGTTTATTCTTATATATATATATATTACTTCGGGACGTACATTGTGAGCTATCCCCTGCCCTATTGGGCCACGAGCTTGATATCGATATCATGGTATCGTCCTTAGCCCTGGAAAGGCTTTAGACGGCTCTACCTACTTGAGTATGATAGTTGGGACCATGTAAGCTCTATCATGGTATGTTAGTTAAAAAATGAGTCTCCCATTGCTCCTCATGATTTCAGTTATTCATGTTCATAATTCATGAGATTTATACATCTATATATGTTCTAAAGAAGGTTTGACTCAATGTTCAGTTTTATTCATAACTATCATATTTCAGTTTTGAGTCAATCGATTCAGTTATGATTTTATTTTATGTTATGATGAGATCATGATTTCAGAAAGAATGCATGGAAGCCCTACTCTCAGATTCTTGTTGTTTATGTTTTATATTATGAATGTTCTAAATGATTTTACTTATCTAAGCGGTTTTACTACCTTGCATACTTGGTACATTTCACGTACTGACCGCATACTCTATGTTGTATCATTTCATGATACAAGACCCAGCACTCAAACTCAGCCCCGTTTATAGCAGTATTCAGAGTTAGCATCTTACACTTGTTGGTGAGTCCTCATCTCCCGAGGACCATGCTTATTCAGATTTCTCTATGTATTTTTAGTTTTAAACTTATTAGAGTTAGTTGAGGTCTTGTCCCATCCATTCATCAGGTGTAGAGGCTTTTCAAACAAAAGGATGTATTCAACTTCAAATTGTGTATTATGATGTTTTGTTCATTTTATATATCCGCTAAGATTATCATATTGATTCTTCAGTCTTATTGGTTGAGTTAGATGTATATTCATGTCATGGGTCGACTTGGACTCTCTCGGGGCTCCTTGTCCCATGTTGCGATTCGGACCTCCGTTTGGGCCGTGACAAGAGACTTGATAGATTGAATCTTCAAACTATGGTGTTTGAAAAGAATGAGGATTTAGGCTAAGTTTAATCACCTAACCATCCCCTTAGGAAACCCAAAACGACATCACATAGGAGTTGAAAATATAGGAAGTTACAAAAATAACCTTAGGAAATCGTATTCAAAATCTGTCAGATGGAACCCACAACACAACCAACGGACTGTTGGTCCTACCAATAATCTGTTCCTACTTCATTGCCGTATGAGTTTCCTCTAAACAACTTTCTGAATGGTTCGCTCTGCTTGACCATCTATCTGTAGGTGAAAAGTTGTGCTAAGCTTCACTTGAGTACCAAGACCCTTCTACAACAACATCTAAAATTGAAAAGTGAACTGAGTACTCCTATCAGAAATGATGGATAATGAAACCCCATGTAACCTAACCAACTCCCGAATGTAAAGTGTAGCATATTCCTTGGCTGAATTTGTAGTCTTAATTGGAAGAAAATGTGCTGACTTAGTCATCCAATCCACTATCACCCATATAGAATCATGTTATCAGCTCATACAAGGTAAACCCTTTATGAAGCCATATTTATCTCTTCCCACTTCCAAGTAGGGATACTGATATCCTAAAGTATACCTCCTGGTATTTAAGAACCTTTAACTGTTGACAATTCAGAAACTTAGCCACAAACTCTGTAATGTTCTTCTTTATGCCATTCCACCAGTAGACTTCCCTTATGTCATGCTACATCTTGGTGGAACTTGGATGGATACAATAGTGAGAGCTATGAGACTCTCTCAACATCCGCTCTCTCAAGTCATTGACATCTGGAACACATAGTCGGCCCTGATATCGAAGTACACCATCTCCCCCTTGGGAAAAAACCTCCACTTTTTGATTCCGAACAACTTCCTTCAACTTCACTAGGCCAAGGTCTTGATCTTTCCTTGACTTAACTTCTGACACCAATGAAGACTCTGCACCATTCTATACGATAACACTACCATTTGCTGAATTAGTAAGCCGAACTCCCAAGTGTACAAGCCTATGGACATCTTTCACCAACTCTTTCGTTCCATCATCAACATGGGACACACTCTCCATGGAAAACCTACTTAGAGCATCCACCACTACATTGGACTTGCTTGGATGGTAAAGGACACTTATGTCATAGTCCTTGAGAAGTACAAGCCATCTTTTTTGCTACAAATTGAAGTCCTTTTGAGTAAAGACATACTGAAGGCTCTTATGGTCCATGAACACATCCATATGCACCCTAGTCAAATCTTGCCTCCATATCTTCAAGGCAAACCCCATCGTTGCTAACTCAAAATCATGCATCGGGTAATTCTTCTCATGAGTTTTAAGTTGTCTCAAGGCATAAGCAATGACTTTCCCATGCTGCATCAACACACATCCAAGCCAATCCTTGAGGAACCAGAATACACCACATAGCCATCTGTGCCCTCTAGTATGGTCAAAATCGAAACGAAAATGAGCCAAGGATTTAGCTCCTGAAAGCTCCCCTTGTAAGCATCGGACCACTGAAATCTGACCTTTTTATAGGTCAACTTAGTCAAAGGTGTAGTAATGTAGGAAAATCCCTCTACGAACCTCTGATAGTAGCCTGCTAAACCCCAAAAAGCTCCTAATGTAAGTAAGAGTGATAGGTCTAGGCCAATTCTTCACTACCTCTATCTTTTGTGGGTCTACCTGAATACCCCTTACTCAACACTACATGGCCAAGAAACTCAACCAACTCTAACCAGTACTTACACTTGCTAAACTTACCAAATGAGTGTCTACAACATAATGCTTAAATGAGTGGCATGCTTCTCCTAGCTCCGAGAATACACAAGGATATCATCTATGAATACAATGATGAACATTTTCAAATACTCCTTGAACACCCTATTTATCAAATTCATGAAAGTTTCAGGAGTATTTATTAGTCCGAAAGACATAACAATAATTCATAATGACCATATTGAGTCCTAAAGGCTGTTTTTTAAATGCCACACTCCCTAACTCTGAGTTGGTGATAGCCAGATCTGAGGTCTATCATTGAAAAGCATTTGGCACCTGGAAGCTAATCAAACAAGTCATCAATCTTAGGAAAGGGATACTTATTCTTGATTGTAATCCTGTTCAATTGGTGATAATCAATACACATCCTGATAGAACCATCCTTCTTCCGAACAAAGAGGACTAAGGCACCCTAGGGGGACTTACTAGGCTTCATCAAACCCTTATCTAAGAGGTCCTTCAATTGTTCCTTCAACTTCTTAAGCTCGGCCAAAGCCATTCTGTGAGAAGGAACAAATATGAGTTGTGTATCAGGGAGAAGGTCAATATACTGAAGTCAATCTCCCGCTTGGGATAGACTCCTGGCATATCATTTGGGAACACTTCCGAATACTCATATGCAACTGGGACCGACTGAAGAGTTAGTTTTTCGAACTTATAATCTATAACCTGAACTAAATAATACACACAACCCTTGGAGGTCATCTTTTTGGCCTTAATATAGGAAACAAAATGTCCTATAGGCACTACTAAACTACCCTTCCACTCTAGGATTAGTTCACCCGAGAATCAAAACTCTACTGATCAGTATCTAAAGTTGACTGAGGCATAGAAAGCATACAACCAATACATATCGAAGATAACATCAATGTCTATCATGTCTAACTCTACTAAGTTGGCTGAATTGAACTTTTGAATAATTGTAATAGAGCAATTTTTGTATACCCTCCATGCTATAACTGAATCATCAACAGGAGTAGAGCCTAAGAAGGGCTCTAATATGTTGTGGTTTTACAAAACTTTCGATGCTTAAAACATAGAAAAGACGATTGGTCTTAGGTGTGCTTATACAGATATGAGGTACTTTTACTTTGTTTTCAAGGAAATCAGCCTCGGGAGAGGGATTCTGGAAAAGGTGAGAAAAAGTTGTAGAATGGTCTAGTTTAGGTCTCAGTATGAGTCGTACCTAGCACTCGCAGTTGAAAATCCAGAGAAGTTGCACAAATGCAGGGCAAAAGTATGACTCGTAGTACGAGCCATACCAAGGAGTCGTGAAAATCTTAAGAGGAAGTGCACTTGCAGAAGATCCTACTATGAATGAAAGTTATGAACCATACGAAGGAGTCGTGGAAAATTTTAGAGAATATGTCAACTGTTGATTCCAAAGTACAAGAAAATCCCACGAGTCGTAAAACTAATGTACAGATCATACCAAGGTCTCGGGGTAAGATTCAGAGGATGCCAGATTTTAGAATCCCAGACCATAATAGGCACTTATGACTCATAGAAACATTGTACAAGCCATACCAACTTCCCATACTTGAGAAGAAAGAAGCTGCAGATTCACATCATGGAAGCCTCCTATGACTTATGGTTTTGAACTACGACTCGTAGGTAGTGTCGGCAACAAATTTCATGTTAATTTAGGAAAAGATTTTAATATTTGTATAAATACTTTTTTAAGTTATTTTTCTTGGAGAAACAACTATTCTTCTCTAACAAAGTGATTTGTGAGCCTCCTAACACAACTTGGGGATCAAATACATGAATTACTTGGGAGAATTTATCATTATTATTGACTTGTTCATAGTTTGATTGTGCAATTATCAATTGGGTTTTTCTTTCATCATCATTGTAAGTTGTTAATTATGTTTTCTTCTACGAAATCTAATTTCTTTCTTGCAAATATGAGTAGCTAAATCTTCCACAACTAAGGTTGTGGGAATAATGATCGAATAACTAACTAGGGTTAAACACAAAGTGATTCTAATCTAATACGAATACCTGCATTGTTCATCTCTTCATCATAAACATTTCTTAACGGTGTGCAACATTAGGAATTGTCAGTATTCTCTACTTGCTTGAACCAAGAGAAATAGTGACTAGGGAAAGAGAAGAACAACAAAGCCTTGAACTTCAGTTTCATTGAATAACTTGAGCTGCGGTTGCAGAATAGTTAATTTGGGAAAAATTGATAATGATCAAAGTGAAATCATTCAAGAGACCTAATCCGAAAATTGAGTATAGTCATCTAATAGGAATGAATCAATAATTTAGGTGAACCTATTTTATCAGTTCTGTAGGCTAAGTATTGGGATAGATCACTAGTGTAATAACCCGACATAGTTATGAATCCATGGGGATCACTTTCCTAGTTATTTGCATAACTTGATCACAACATCAATTTACAACACTGGTACTTGTTTACTTTACATAACCCCCCCTTTTTGGAAATAACTAAACTAAAAGTGTGAATACGAGCATAAGTATATATCTTGACCATATTCCCTATGGGATTGACCCCAACCTAGTTGGGTTCTTTATTGGCAATGTCCCATTATACTTCTTTAGGGGTGTGATTTGAGCGTTATCAAAAAATGATGTCATTTCCAGGGAATACGACTTAGGATTCGATTAATTGCTTATATTTAACTTTTAGTAGTTATTTCCTTATTTAAGTTTTTATTTTGCTTTCTTCTATACAAGCTACCATACAGATACTCTAACTTAGGAGCTACCTCTGTGACCTACTGCATGGAGGATATGAGGTCGCTTATGCCTCTAGACTGTTGAGGCCCTGGTGTCAGTGTTGAGAAGGTTCAAAAAGGCAATTGGTAGGACCATTGCTGACATCATCGGTATCCCTCCAGGTATATGCACCCATAAAATCTAGATGAAACCAAACTGTGTACCAGGTATAGAGAATCAGCGACGACTGAATCCACTTATGCAAGAGGTGGTGACAAAAGAGATTATCAAATGGCTGGATGTTGGTGTAGTTTATCCTATTGCTAATAGTAAGTGGGTAAGTCTGGTGTAGCGTGTACCAAAAAAAGTAGAATCACAGTGGTGTCAAACGAGAAAAATGAGCTAGTACTAACAAGGCCAGTTACAAGCTAGCGTGTTGTAGGGACTATTGAAACTCAATTATTGGACACAGAAGGACCACTTCTCAATGCCTTTCATGGACCAGATGCTTAACAGGTTGGTAGTCAGAGGATGGTACTACTTTCTTGATGGTTATTCGAGGTATAATCAAATCTTTATAGCCCTGGAGGACTAAGAGAAAACCACCTTTACTTGCCCTTATGGGACTTTTGCTTTCAGGAGGATGCCCTTCGGGTTGTGCAATGCACTGGCCACATTTCATCACTATATGATTTCCATCTTTTCAAACATGGTGGAGGACACCATCGAAGTATTCATGGACGACTTCTCGATTGTGGGTGATTTCTTTGAAGATTGCCTTGAGAATTTGGGTAAAGTGCTGAGTAGATATGAAGAAATCAATTTGGTATTCAACTAGGAAAAATGCCATTTTATGGTCAAAGAAAGGATTGTGCTAGGCTATAGAATATCAGGAAAAGGGATAGAGGTGTACAAAGCTAAAATCGAGGTGATAGCTGGGTTGCCACCACCTATTTTTGTCAAAGGTATCCGGAGCTTTTTGGGGCATGCAGGGTTCTAAGGAGGTTCATAAAGGACTTCTCAAAAATTTCACAACCATTATGAAAACTATTTGAGAAGGAGGTGAAGTTCATTTCTGATAACGCATGTCTGAAAGCTTCCGAATGCCTGAAGGAGAGACTTACCTCTGCTCCCATTATAGTAGCACCAGATTGGTCTCTTCCATTTGAGGTAATGTATGATGCCAGTGGAGTTTCCCTAGGTGTTGTCTTGGAAAAAAGGAGAGAAAAGATATTTCACCCCATCTATTATACTAGAAGACACTCAATGAAGCTCGAAGAATTATACAGTGACAGGACAGGAGCTACTAGCAGTAGTCTTTGCATTTGAAAAGTTTCGGGCATACTTGCTTGTGACTAAAGTTATTGTCCATACTAACCATGCAGCATTATGGTATCTAATGTCAAAGAAGGATGCTAAAGCAAAGCTAATCATATGGGTATTACTCTTACAAGAATTTGAATTTAAGGTAAAGGACCGATAGAGGACCGGTGGCTGATCACTTATCCAGACTGGAGGTAGAGGCAAGATTGAAGGATGAGATCAACATTGATAATGATTTTCTAGATGAGCAGGTGTGGGCTGCATCACATGATTTGATCCATGGTTTGTTGACTATGGAAATTATTTGGTAAGTGACATGATTCCGCCAGATCTGACCTCACAGTAGAGAAAGATGTTCCTGTTTGATGTGCGAAGATTCTATTGGGATGAGCTATAATTTTCTGTATTTACGCAGATGGGCTGATTCGCAGATGTGTTCTAGAGGTTAAGATGTTGAGTATACTTGAGGCCTGTCATCATCTCCAGTTTGGGGTCATCACAACAGTATTCGGACTACACATAAAATTCTACAGTATGGGTATTATTGGCCCACAATTCATCAGGATGCTTAGGATTTTTCCAAGTCCTATGATCAATGCCAAAGACAAGGAGGCATCACCCATAAGCACGAGCTATCATTGACCCTAATATTGGAGGTAGAGTTTGATGTATGGGGTATTGACTTCATAGGCCCATTTGTGAGCTCGTACAGATGAAGTATATTTTGGTGGATATGGATTACGTATCAAAGTAGGTAGCCATTGCACTCCCAAACAATAAAGGGATGAGTCACAACATTTCTGCAGAAGCAATATTTGCCAGATTCGTACTCGTAAAGCCATCATTAGCGACAGTGGAACTCACTTTTGTAATTGCCTCTTCAGAGTTCTTCTTGAAAAATCCAGTGTAAAGCATAAGGTGGAAACACCTTACCTCCTCATTCAAGCAGACTAGTAGAGGTCTCTAATAGGGAGATTAAGACAATCTTAGTTAAAATAGTGAACACCAACTAGACAGACTAGTCTAGGAAGCTGGATGATGTACTCTGGGCATATTGGACAACTTATAAAACTCATATTGGCACCTCACTATATCAGCTAGGTTATGGCAAGTCATGCCATTTACGGTGGAGCTGGAGCATAAGGCATTGTGGGCACTTAAGAAGATGAATCTGGATTGGAATGAAGCATCCAAATCAAGAGTAAATTAGTTGAAAGAGTTAGATGAATTCCAACATTAATCTTATGACAGTGCAGTCATATATAAGGAGAGAATTAAGATCTACCACGATCAGAAGATTCCAAAGAGTGAGTTTAGTGTTGGTGACCTGGTACTGCTGTTTAACTCTAGGCTCCATTTGCATCTAGGCAAATTGAAACCCAGATGGATAAGACCGTATAGGCTGTTGGAAGAATTTCCATATGGTGCCATCAAACTAGAGAACAAATATGGCAAGAAGTTTAAAGTGAAAGGTCAAAGAGCAAAGTTGTATCTGGAATCATTGATGAGGTAAAAGGTATCGAGTTGGTGTATCTTGAGGAGGCCTGAATAGTCAAGAGATTTGCATCGTGCCGCAACATTAAATCAGGCGCTGCACGGGAGGCAACCCATGGATGGTTAGGGAAGTCTGAGTAGTTGAGAGGAGTGTGATCTTGGGCAGAATTGCATGCCCAAGTGATACTCAAATGCTTTATTTCTACTTGTTTATCTATTGTTATGTGTACATTCTCATGTGATTTTTAGTTAAATGTGAATTTATACTAACCAACATGATTAGTGTTGTTTTGCAGGTAAAAGGAAATTTTGGAAGCTAATATATATGTTGGTGAAGTGCGGGAATAGACTTGGAAACAAGGAGTGGAAGTTGACAAGGGAAAGCAGCAAAAATAAGGGCTTCGCGATGGCGCCGTGTCACGCTACAATCGCGGAGGCATTCTGCTTCGGATGAATTAATTATGTCAAAATCTAGTGGAGGTTTGCGTTACCTCCGTGGCACGGAGGCAGTGCTTCGCGATGCACTCCATGTCACGTTGAGTGTGATTACCTGGAACCTCAAGTTTTAGTGAAGGTGCGCGACAGCACCGTGGCGAGGAGGCAAGGCTCCACGATGCAAGTCGTGCCACGTTGAGGTGCAATTACCTAGGAGCCAACTTCAAGTGAGGGTCCGCGATATCCCCGTGGCACGAAGGGAGTGCTTCTCAATACACTCCGTACGACGTTGCGTGTTATTCCGGGAAAAATTCTCAATAGTATAAATAGCACACTTAGGTTTTATTTTAAACATTCTGACTTGGTTGAGCAAGAACGTGGGTTACAGGCAGTTGAGAGGATAAAAATTCTAGGGTTATTCTCTTCCTTTTTATCTTTAATTTCAATTGCTTGTATGAATTCTACTTATCTGAAGATGTTTAATCCACAAATGAGTGGCTAATTCACTTCTTGCTGAGGTTAAGGATAACTGTAGAGGAATGTAATTACAAATCAATTCAGTTTTCATCTTTTCTTCAATGGTTGTTCTATCAATTCTTGTTTTACTGCATAAATGTTTTGCCAATGTTAATGTACATCTTAGAAATCCAATTTTGATTTTGAAAAGGAAAGAAATTGGACAGATGTGAATTGGTAGGATATGATCTTTTCTTAGTTGAGAAAATTGAGAATCTATTTACATTCAGAATAGAAATATATTTGAAGTTCTTATTACTCATTTATGGAATCGGTTATGTATGGCTAGAGCATGAGATTCTTATATCACAGAATGTAGAATAAGGTTTCATGATTCTTTAATTGGATAAGAGTCGAAAGATCCAATCCATTGGCAATTAATTCCTGACTAGCAACCGAAGAGAAGATTGACTGAAGTGAATTAAGAAATTACATACCTGCATGCCTGCCTTAACCTCAGTTTGTTCATTGCTATTGTTCAGACTCAAATTATAATATTGACTTAGATTCTCATTACTTAGTAAATTTTAACTTATAAAACATTATTTATTTGGTTGTTTGCATTCATAGAGATATCGTTCACTAATGTTTAAGTTTATTAATACCGTAGTTCAGTCCCTGTGGGATCGATACTTGGCTTGAAATAAGTCATTTTACTACTTGTACGATCACGTTCACTTGTAGGTAGTTTTGAGGTTCGAGCAAGTTTTTGGCGCCGTTGCCGGGGACTGGCAATTGGTAAATTTAATTTCTTAGTGTTAGTTTACACTTTTAATATAAGTGCTGACAACTTGATCTTAGCCTTTCTCTTGTAGGTATTGAATTTTTTTCTGAACGCTGGCAAGAGATAAGGGGTGGGTGGTTCATTTATAGAGCCGGAGAGACAATTTCATCGCCAAAGAAGGGAAGTTATAGAGAAGAAGCTGCAGTTGCTAAGACTGGCAATTCTGGAGCAACAACAGAATCCCCACTTGTGAGGGTAGTTTTAGTGCCTGAGGAGATGGCAACAAGGTCGGTCCGCAAAGTGGCAATCGCACATGCAAACAATGTTACATCTAGTATTCGCAAACCAGAGCTAGGAGGGAGGTTCGAGCTTAAACAGAACATGGTGTAGTTGTTGCACACCAGTGGGCAATTCACAGGTCTCCCTCATGAAGATCCACAACAACATCTCCAAAACTTTTTGGAGATAAGAGACACTTACATTCCCGCTAGAGTATCATCCGACTATGTGCGGCTTACATTATTTCCATTCTCATTATTGGGGGAAGCAAAGAGGTGGTTGAAAGCTGAACCACCTAATTCTATCACCACTTGGGATGATCTTGCAAGAAAGTTTTTGATACGATTCTTTCCATCTGGGAAGACAGCCCGACTTAGAAGTCAGATTCTAAGTTTTAAACAAAGAGAAGGAGAGAATTTGTATCAACCTTGGGAGAGGTTCAAGTCTATGCTAAGGGACTGTCCTCATCATCACCAATCTAATGATGTGTTGGTGCACACATTTATTGAGGGTTAGAACCACATACTAAAATTCTGTTAGATTCAGCAGCTGGTGGGCAGGCATTGGAGAAGACTTATAAGGAGCTTTACACTTTGTTTAACCGTATTTCATAGGTAAATCCAGAATGGAATGCGGATTCAACTCGAGGAGGAACGAGGAAAGCTGCAGGAGTTTTTGAGGTGGATGGTTTTACAGCTATTGCTGCACAGATAGCTACGTTGCGAAATCAACTCAACACCCACTTCAGCAGTATGAACTTGAATCAAGCACAAGCACCAGTCAATGCAGTTCATCAGGTATGGTGTGAAGTATGTGGGAGTAGTGAACACTCAGCTGAGTGTTGTGGTGCAAATCCAGACTCGGTGAATTTTGTTGGGAACGCCTAGAGGAACAATAATAAAAAATATGGCAACACTTACAACTCAAATTGGAGGAATTATCCGAATTTCTCTTGGGGGAGTAATAGCCATCAAGGTCAGAGATCGAATCAGGGCGTACAGAGAAATAAAGGGGGGCATCAGAATTTTCAGTCTCAATACAGAGGAAACAATGCACCTCCTCCACCACCCAACAACATTGAGGATATGTTCAAAACAATTATAGCTAACCAAGCGCAAATGCAGGCTGGTTATGTGAAATTAGCGGCTGACATGAAAAATCAGCAGTTAGCTACAAAGGCATTGGAGTACCAGTTTGGGCAATTAGCTGGAGCTCAAAACACCAAGCCTAGAGGAGGACTACCGAGTGATGCTGACCCAAATCCCAAGCAGGTCAATACAGTGACCACAAGGAGTGGACTACAACTTAAGGAGGTGGAACCAGAAAGACCACCTCAACAATCTGGAACAGTGGAAAAAGATAGGGAACATGATGATGTGAGGGGGAAGGAAAAGGCAGGGAGACAGAAAGACCACCACCCCCATTCCCTCAAATATTAAAGAAGCACAAGGAAGAAGCTTGATTTAGGAAGTTCATGGAGGTGCTGAAATAGGTACACATTAATTTACCTTTGGTTGATGTTTTGCAGGGAGTGCCGAAATATGCAAAGTATATCAAGGACATCATAGCAAACAAAAGCAGATTGACAGAGTATGCTACGGTGGCGCTTACTGAGGAGTGCACTTCCCGGATACAGAACAGGTTGCCGACAAAGCTCAAGGATCCTGGGAGCTTTACCATTCAGATTACAATTGGACAAAGTATTCGAGCTCGCGAATTATGTGATTTGGGAGCAAGCATAGACTTGATGCCGACATCAGTGTTCAAGAAGTTGGGGCTGGGAAGCCCTAGACCAACTACTGTGATCTTGTAGCTAGCTGACCGTTCTTTGGCCAGACCAAATGGTATTGTGGAGAATGTGCTAGTGCAAGTGGGCTCCCTCATTTTCCTGGTGGATTTTATTATCTTGGATTTCAAGCCGGATGCGGAAGTCCCATTTATTTTGGGATGTCCTTTCTTGGAAACCGAGCTAGCTTTGATTGATGTGGCTACTGGGCAGCTAACCATGCGAGCACATGACAAAGTAGAGGTGTTTGATGTGTATAAGGCCATGGAGCTACCGGCCATTTATGAGGAGTTGTCAGCGATCAATGTGCTAAATCAGGAAGCAATTCTGCAGATTGTTGTCTCTCAGGACCCATTGGAGAGAGCTTTGATGGGCTCCGATCATTTTGGAGACTGTGCTACATACGAGATGGTGCAGACGCTGAACGAGCCAAAATGATTTTCCAGGAAGCGAGACTTTGAGCCGTTGATGAGATCCTTGGAACCATTGCCAAAACCATCAATTGAGGAGGCACCAAAATTGGAGTTGAAGACGTTGCCTCCACATCTGAAGTATGTATTTCTGGGGGAAGATGACAGCTTACCAGTCATCATTTCCGCAAAACTGACAGAGGCACAAGTGAGTGAGGCATTGGTGGTCCTCAAGATGCGGAAGAAAGCAATGGGGTGGCAAATGCCGGACATCAGAGGAATTAATCCAGCTTTTTGCACACACAAGATTTTTATAGAAGAAGGATCAAAGCCAATTGTACAACATCAGTGGAGGTTGAATCCGGTGATGAAGCTGTAGTTAGGAAGGAAGTGATTAAGTGGCTTGATGCAGGTGTGGTATATCACATTTCAGATAGTGAATGGGTCAGTCCCGTTCAGTGTATCCCAAATAAAGGAGGGATGACCGTGGTCACCAACAAAAAGAATGAGTTGATTCCTGCATGCACAGTCACAGGCTGGCGAATTTGCATGGATTACAGAAAGCTCAATGAGGCCACGAGGAAAGATCATTATCCTATCCCATTTATTGATCAGATATTGGACAGGTTGGCAGGTCAAGAATATTATTGTTTCCTTGATGAATATTTTGGCTATAACCAAATAGCCATAGCATCGGAGGACCAGGAGAAGACCACTTTTACATGTCCTTATGGGACATATGCTTTCAGGCGGATGCCATTTGGTCTATGCAATGCACTAGCCACATTCCAGAGATGCATGATGGCGATCTTTCAAGATATGGTGGAAGATTTTGTCGAGGTATTTATGGATGATTTTTCTGTTTTCGGTAATTCGTTTGCTACATGTTTGCAGAATCTTGACAGGGTGCTAGCTCGATGTGAAGACTCTAACCTTGTGCTCAATTGGGTGAAATTTCATTTTTTAGTCAAGGAGGGTATCGTCCTTGGCCATAAGGTGTCATGCAATGATCGTGCAAAGATCGAAATGATCGAAAAGCTACCACCACCAGTGTCAGTGAAGGGTGTTCGCAGTTTTCTCGGACATGCAGGGTTCTACAGACGGTTCATCAAGAACTTCTCTAAAATTTCTAGACCGATATGTCGATTGCTAGAAAAAGAGTGAAGTTCGAGTATGACGAGGATTATGTTAAATCATTCGAGGAGTTAAAACAGAAGCTGGTAGAAGCACCTATTCTCATTTCTCCGGTTTGGGAGCAACCGTTTGAATTAATGTGTGATGCAAGTGACATGGATGTAGGAGCTGTATTGGGGTGGCGGAGGAATCAAATTTTTCATTCCATTCATTATGCAAGCAAAACACTTGATGCAGCCCAAGTCAATTACACAGTCACGGAAAAGGAGATGCTAGCCTTGGTGTTCGCATTTAATAAATTCAGGTCCTACTTGGTGGGTTCTAAAGTAGTGGTGTATACCGATCATGCAGCAATTCAATATCTGTTTGACAAGAAGGATGCAAATCCCAGATTAATCAGATGGATATACAAGAGTTTGACCTAGAGATTTGAGACAGAAAGGCGAGCGAGAATCAAGTGGCAGATCACCTATCGCGATTGGAAAGCCGGTTGCATATAAAGGAAGGTGATATTATCAAAGAAGAGTTCCCAGATGAGCAGCTCTTGGTAATAAGGGCAGCTGAAATCCCTTGGTATGTAGACATTGTGAATTTGCTGGTAAGTGGAGTCTACCCACCGGAGGCTACGGCTCAGCAAAGAAAGAAGTTGAGACATGATTGCAGGTATTACATATGGGATGAGCCGTATCTGTTTAAGTAGGAATCGGATCAAGTGATGAGATGATGCATCCCAGAGAGCCAGATTGCAGAAGTATTAAGGAATTTTCACTCATCGATGTATGAAGGGCACCACGGAGGCAAGCGGACAGCTCACAAGTGTTAAATGTCAGGTTTCGTTTGGCCTACACTGTTCAGAGATTCTATAGAATACGTAAAAATGTGCGATAGATGTCAAAGAACAGGCACAATTGGTAGAAGACAGGAGATGCCACTGCAACAGATATTAGAGGTTGAGATTTTTTATGTATGGGAAATAGACTTCTTGGGCCCGTTTCCACTGTCATTTGGTAATCGTTACATCTTGGTAGCGGTTGACTGTGTATCTAAATGGGTCAAGGCAACAGCTTGTCCCAAGAATGACAATAAGGTGGTGACAAAATTTGTGAAAAAGCATATTTTCACCTAGTTCGGGACACCCCGAGCTATTATCAGTGATGGAGGGGCTCATTTTGTGAATGCGAGTTTCAAGAATTTGCTAGCTAAGTATGGGGTGCGGCACAAGGTAGTAACAACGTATCATCCCCAAACTAGTGGGCAAGTGGAGGTGTCGAACAGAGAGATAAAGCAGATTCTACAGAAGACAGTGAATGCACAACGAATTGATTGGTCAAGCAAACTTGACGATGCGTTGTGGGCTTATAGAACTGCATACAAGACACCCATTGGAACTTCTCTGTACAGATTGGTCTATGGAAAGGCATGTCATTTGCCTGTGGAGCTGGAACATCGAGCTTTTTGGGCCATGAGAAAGTTGAACATGGATCTGGAGCTAGCAGGGAAGAAAACATTGATGCAACTCAGTGAACTAGATGAGTTTCGATGGCATGCCTATGAAAGTGCCAAATGCTACAAGGAGAGAACTAAAAGATGGCACGACAGGCATATGGTGCATCGGATCTTTGAGCTGGGGCAGAAAGTGTTGTTATTTAATTCAAGGTTGAAGCTTTTTCCAGGTAAACTGTGATCCAAATGGTCAGGGCCGTTCGAAGTGGTGAGAATGACCCCACACGGGGCAGTGGAGTTGTGGCAACAATATAGAAGTGCCACATTTTTGGTGAATGGGAAACAATGTAAGCATTATTGGGGTGAGGACGTTATTCGAGAGAAGACGTCCATCACTCTAGAGGATGATTGATCATGAATAGCATCGAGCCGTGATGGTAAATCAGGAGCTGCACGGGAGGCAACCCGTAAATGTGTTGTAATAGAAGAGTTAAATTATTCGAAAAAAACAAAAAAAAACAAAGAAAAAGAAAAAGAAAAATTTTTGCGTTGAAACCTATGATTTCTAACCAATTTCTTGTGGTGAAATGATTTTCAGGTGGAACGGAGGGCAAAAATACAAAAAAAAAATGCAAAGGAAAAAAATCGAGGTAAGAAAATAAAAATAGGCACATTCCAGTGAGCCTGCGCGATGGCTCTGTGTCACAGAGGAGGGCCTCCGCATTACCCTCCATGACACGTTGAGGCTTATTCCAGATTTTTAAAAATCCAGAAAGCCTGCGCGATGGCTCCGTGTCACGGAGGCAGTGCTCCGTGTTGCACTCCATGACACGTTGAGGTGTATTTCGCATCTGGTCACCTCGGGTCATCGGGTAACCCCCGCGAAAAACCCTCAATTTAACCCCAATTCCTTCATTTTTTTTCCTATTCTCTCATTTCCTCCGCGACCCACACCCAAAATGCTCTTCTCCCCCAACGTGACACGGACTTAGTGATCAACTTTCTTCAAGTTTTCTTCAATTTCATCGAAGAAAAGGTATTTTCTTGAATTTTTCCTTATTATTGCTCAAATTATTGATTCTTGAACATGTTTTGTGATTAAACCTTGCCCTAAGTAGGAAATAAGCTTGAAATCACTTGAGTTATGATTGAATGATGTTCATAATATCGTTGTTAGTAGATGAACTCAATGATTGCATGTTTTATTGAAATTCTTGCAAAATTGATAGCTAGGGTTGAGGATTGAATAGGAAGAAGACTAAATGCTTTAAAAATGTTGATAAATTGGGTTGTGCATGTTGGGTGAAGTGAAATGTAGTGTGATTGATGTTGCATATGCTAAGTTAGACGAGGGATTTTTGGGAGAATGCAATTGAAGAATTACATAGGTTGTTGAAAAAAAAAATTGCGAAGTGCTAATGATGATGTAATTGAATCGATGGAGAAATTTTTATTCATTGTACGAAGTCTGAGTAGTACAAAGTAATTATCCCATCAAATTACATGAATGCACTAAGCATGTTGAATGCTAAAAATGGCATGATTAGGAATGTCTTGTCGAATTGTGTTGATTGTGGTTAAAGACTAAGTGTGGGGTGATCCAATTAAACAAAACCTTAGTTGTAGCTAATTATGACTTGCATAACATTGGGACTGTATGTTTGAATGTACAGGAACAATGTCAGGCCGACAGGACAAGGGCAAGGGCGCATCCACATCGGGAACCAGTACAAAGAGGGTAAGATTGGGAACAGCAGTTCCAGCAGCACCAGCAGTTCCTAGAGGTCAACGCCGACAACATGGAACCAGATGGGTGACCGATGAGGGGAAGAAGTGGTATGCCAAACAAAAAGAAACCAAATACTTCCCAGAGGAGCAGATAGCACGGAAACCACTAGCACAGGAATTCCCGCGAGTTGTACACCGGATTGACACCGCTGGGCTAAACTTCATTTTCGAAGAGCCCAGAGAGTGCAATCTTCATCTTATCCGGGAGTTCTATGCAAATTGGAACCCGACCTTACGCAGCCACACCATAAAAATCAGAGGGCAGGTTGTCACTTTTGAACCCCACCATCTGAATGCAATCCTGGGGGCACGGGACACAGACGCTCATGTCCTCCGTCAGCTGAACATCACTCCACCCTATGCGGACATTAGACGCACCTTATGTGGAACCCGATCGACAGCGAGATGGGGTAGGCACAAGGAGAGGGGCTACCATCAGACGTTGCCCTACTCTTAGATGAACCGGGAGGCCCGAATTTGGTTGAAGCTTGTGTGTTCATGCCTGATCCCGGGGGTGCACATGACAGATACGGGTTCGGTGGTCTGCTTACCACATTCCTGAGGGGCCACAATATTGAGGAGGAGGCCCTAGATTACATCCACAGATCGACAGGCGTGCCTTGGATTTCACCAAAACCAAGGAACCTGACACTACTTTTGGGCTGGTGCTCACACTAGCCGAGCGACATGCTCGGGATGATCAGTACATGGCCTGCATGTACGGGATGCAAATGTTGCAGCTGCGCATCGGAGGACGGCCCGCATCGAAGGATGAGCTATGGCAGGTCGAGTTGGATTACCCATTCAACGAGAATGCCCGAGCTTTATGTAGAGTGGGGCCCGCATTTGTGGAGCTCGTGGATGATGATGTCCCTACTTATGAGGAGACACGCCGGGAGGACTCAGATGTTTAGTCAAACGAGGATGGCGGGGGCGATTCTGACATGGGCGACGAAGCACTAGCACCTGATGAAGAAGTTGAATACCTTGATTGATCAGGGAGTTTCACCACCCAACCTTTATGATATTTTGAAATTATGTGGACACTGGGGACAGTGTTCGGCTTAAGTGTGGGGTGGGAGTTGTTAGGTGCTAGCTGTTTTGTTTATGTTTGTTGTGCTTGTGCTAAATGTGACCTTGTGACCCTATGTTTCATGTTCTGTAATTAATGTTGGTGTTGTGATGAATCTTGAGCTGTTGTTGTGTTGCTGTTATGTATGATGTGTAAATATTTTTCAATTTATATTTTTATCTTTTTCTTTCGAATTTTTTTGTTGAAATTTTTTTATGTTGGGTTTCTCGGCTTTTGTTTTTGGTGCTTTTATCGAGAATAGTCCCATTGAACCGACATCGTAGATAGCGACTGTTCCCTATGATGGGTGGATGACGACCTTCTTAAGGGAAATGTAGTCAATAGGAGTAGTTTCTTTTTTCTTCTTTCTTTTGTTTGTTTCCCAAACGTATCGCTAATTAATGTTTCGGAATTCTTGTTACGTGTTGTACATGATACTAAGATGCAAAGGTGATTCATATGAAAGCATGCAAATGTGTTAAACATGTTGAGATACCTAGGCCATAGAGTTCGATTCAGTGTGATCGAGGCTTAATAGTGAATTCTTGTAATTAGCTGATTGAAGAGTCTATGAATATGTCTTGAGTTGAGCATGTGCAATGAGTGTGAGGTGAGGTTTTGACTATTCCATGCTATTGTGAAGTGTCTAGAACTGCCTGGTGTGTGTACTAAACGAAATGAAGGATGTGGATTGTAGGAAAGGATGTAGGCATTTCTTTGAATAAACCAAAAGTTTCTCCCTTATCATACCTACCTTGACTGTTACATCCTAGTTAGCCCCATTGAGCCTTTAGCCTATTCTTTTAGAGGTACGAATCGAGCTTAATCCCTTCTTTTCATTAGCCGTGAATTTGGTCCAAAACCCTTAAGCGCTTAAGAAAAACAATTTTTCCAAAGTGTAAAGAAGTGAGAAGTGTGAAACGGAAGGAAAGCGGTAGTTGTGAAAGCTAAAGAAAAGGTCAAAGGTGCACTTGTTGAAATTGGTTAATTAATAGTAGAGACTAAGAAAATCAATGAATGAGGAAAAAAAATAAAGATGCATAAATACTCTGTGCTAGCGAGTCAAGTGTGTTTAAAGAAATGGGAACAAAAACAAAGAGAAAAATTCAAGAATGAGAGGATGGAGGAGGAAGCAATGCCGTAATGAAGGTGGGATGTATTGAAAAACGCTTAAGGAAGCTAGTTGCTATTATTGGTTAGCGCAGTATTGATTAGTTCCTCAGCTTACATTACAACCCATTAAGTCCTACGTGATCTTACATCACGCGTCCTTATATTAGTGGAGTAAAACACTAGAGGCAAGCTTATGGTTCATAACATGATGCATGTGAATTCTTTGGGAGAGCGAGCGAAATTGTAATTGTATACCCCTACATGTAGTGCTTTGGAAATCTTATGATGGAAAATGGGATAATTCTCTCATGCTGTGAGGGAACATGCTTGACGAGAGATAAAATTTCGTGTCGGATGTCTTGATCAGTTAATTTGCATGAGTTTGCCAAGATCGAGAATCGATTCTTGAGGTTAGGAGGTCTTAACATGGTGTACTTCATTGTATTGATGATACCATGCATGTCTTCTTGATGATTTGCTATCCTATATAATCTGTATAGCTGTAGCTTGAATGGTCGAGCCAAATTAGTTATGCGTGAGTTTCAATTGCATGAGATGTGAAAGTATTGTTCGAGGACGAACAAGGTTTTAAGTGTGGGGTAAGTGATATTGGGCAGAATTGCATGCCCAAGTGATACTCAAATGCTTCATTTCTACTTGTTTATCTATTGTTATGTGTACATTCTCATGTGATTTTTAGTTAAATGTGAATTTGTACTAACCAACATGATTAGTGTTGTTTTGCAGGTAAAAGGAAATTGTGGAAGCTAATATATATGTTGGTGAAGTGAGGGAATGGACTTGGAAACAAGGAGTGGAAGTTGAAAAGGGAAAGCAGCAAAAATAAGGGCTCAGCGATGGCGCCGTGTCACGCTACCATCTCGGAGGCATTCTGCTTCGGATAAATTAATTATGTCAAAATCTAGTGGAGGTTCGCGTTACCTCCATAGCACGGAGGCAGTGCTCCGCGATGTACTTCGTGTCACGTTGAGTGTAATTACCTGGAACCTCAAATTCCAGTGATAGTGCGCGATAGCACCGTGGCATGGAGGCAAGGCTCCGCGATGCAAGCCGTGCCACGTTGAGGTGCAATTACCTGGGAGCCGACTTCCAGTGAGGGTCCGCGATATCCCCGTGGCATGGAGGGAGTGCTCCGCGATACACTCTGTGCCACATTGCGTGTTATTCAGGGAAAAATTCTCAATAGTATAAATAGCACACTTAGGTTTTATTTTAAACATTCTGACTTGGTTGAGCAAGAATGTGGGTTACAGGCAGTTGAGAGGACGAAAATTCTAGGGTTATTCTCTTCCTTTTTCTCTTTAATTTCAATTGCTTGTATGAATTCTACTTAGTTGAAGATGTTTAATCCACAAATGAGTGGCTAATTCACTTCTTGCTGAGGTTAAGGATAATTGTAGAGGAATGTAATTATTAATCAATTCAGTTTTCATCTTTTCTTCAATGGTTGTTCTATCAGTTCTTGTTTTACTGCATTAATGTTTGGCCAATGTTAATGTATATCTTAGAAATCCAATTTTGATTTTGAAAAGGAAAGAAATTGGATAGATGTGAATTGGTAGGATATGATCTTTTCTTAGTTGAGAAAATTGAGAATTGATTTACATTCAGAATAGCAATATATCTGAAGGTCTTATTAGTCATTTATGGAATCGGTTATGTATGGCTAGAGTAAGAGATTCTTATATCACAGAAATGTAGAATAAGGTTTCATGATTATTTAATTGGATAGGAGTTGAAAGATCCAATCCATTGGCAATTAATTCCTGACTAGCAACCGAAGAGAAGATTGACTGAAGTGAATTAAGAAATTACATCCCTGCATGCCTGCCTTAACCTCAGTTTATTCATTGCTATTGTTCAGACTCAAATTATAATCTTGACTTAGATTCTCATTACTTAGTAAATTTTAACTTATAAAACATTGTTTATTTGGTTGTTTGCATTCATAGAGATATCGTTCACTGACGCTTAAGTTAATTAATACCGTAGTTCAGTCCCTATGGGATCGATACTTGGCTTGAAATAAGCCATTTTACTACTTGTACGACCACGTGCACTTGCGTGTAGTTTTGAGGTTCGAGCAGAGTGCTTAGAGCGCCATATGTATGTCCCTCCCCTAGTTCTTACTTCTTTGCTTTGGGGACAAAGCATGTGTTTTTAAAAGGGTGAGTGTATCTGTTTTGTTTATTTAGTTTACCCAAGGGTTTTTGTTCCCATGTTTCTTTTCCCTTAGACATGCTATCTAGTAGAATTGGCATGTTTAGGATATTTTATTTTTGTGTAACTAGAAGTAGCTTAGGAGTACTTAACAGCCAATAAAAATGCACATGTGTTTGATGTTTTGATATTTGAGAGAAAAAATTGACCCTTTTAAACAAATTTGATTAGCTATGTTGGTTTACTACAAAGCATGACTAATGTGGATCTTTTTGTGGAATTTGATTGATTAGCATGAATAGCTATAGCATAGCTATGCATGAACCAGATAGGTAGTGTGTGATGCAAACCAGTACCATGAGGGAGTGAAATTCTAACGTAGTTCAATACGGTGTAGGTGATCTAGAACTTGCCCGGTAGTTTTTGCTTAGGTTGTAGGATAGTTGGTTAGGAAAGGATTGTAGGTTGTTTTTGATTTAGCCCTAAATTTCCCTACCAAGTTAAATGAATCCCTTGATCCCATATTTGAGCCTAAAGTTGACATTTTTCTTTGATTAGCCCATTCACCTTCTCTATGTTGTCTATAATGAACTCGTTTTGATCCTGGTCCCTTCTTAGACATCGTAAACCTCAACTCAAGAAAAATGCCTATGTTAAGGGTGGCTATTGTAGGGGTGTGTAGATGATGTGGGGGAAAAAGGGAGAAAAAAATCTAGTCAGTAAAAATGGGGTGTGGTGTGAAAAAGAAAAAGGAGAAATTTGAAAGTCAAAAGAATAAAAAATATGGAAAAGTGAATAATACACCACACCCGACAATTGAAAGCTGAATAAAATGGAGAAAGGGAGGAAAATAAGAAAAAGGGTAAAAAAGTTAAAAGTGAAGCCGACAATTGTGTGGTGCCAAGGAGGGCTAGTCACTATTGTCCATATGTACCACACCCGTCCCTAAGCCTATATTACAAGCCATAAAAGTCCTATAGTGATTCTAACCTAACTGTTCGAAAAGCCAAAGTAGAGAATATAAGGTCAAGCCTATGGTATCACTTGTTCAGTACTTAGAACTTCTTTGTGAGAGTGAGAGCGTTGCTTGATAGTCCTGGTTTCTTATATATATATATAACATGGTGACTGTTTGGGACTTTGTTTGTTGTGAGGGCACATGGGGTACATTACATTCTTCCAGTATTCTGTGTAAATGGCATTAGTGATAACTAAGTTTTCTGTTAATGATTGAATGCCATCGCTCGATCCCTTTGTATCATGAGTTGTAGTTACATGTAACCATAGCTAGTTTGATTTTGAATGAAATAAGGGTAAATATCTGATAGTGTTCATGTATGCAAATTTTGGTGTTGTTAGTTGTAGGTCTTCTGTTTTACTTTCTAGTTATGTGTCATGTGGTAGTAGTGTCTTGTTTGCCTGAGGACATGCAAAAGTTTTAAGCTGAGGGAATTGATGTTCTATGGTTTTACAGAACTTTGATGCTTAAAACTTAGAAAAGATGCTTGGTGTTCAGTGTGTTTATACAGATATGAGGTACTTTTACTTTGTTTTTAGGGAAAACAGGCCTGGGATTTGGATTCAAGAAAAAGTGAGAAAATGTTGCAGAAAATGGTCTAGTGTAGGTCTCAGTACGAGTTGTATCTAGCACCTATAATTGAAAATTTAGAGAAATTGCACAAGTACTGGAGCAAAGTACAAATCGTGGTATGAACCATACCAAGGAATCATGAAAAACTTCAGAGCAGGTGCACTTGCAGAAGATCCCAGTACAAATGGAAGTTACGAATCGTAATGACTACATATGAACCATACTAAGGGGTCATGAAAACTTTCAGAGAATATATCAACTGGCAGATCCCACGAATCGTAACACTAAGGTAAGGATCGTACCAAGGACTTGTGGTGAGATTCAGAGGATGGAAAATTTTAGAAGCCCAGACCATGATAGGCACTTATGACTCGTACCAACATTGTAACGAGTCATACCAACTTTCCGTACCTGAGAAGACAGAAGCTACAGATTCACATCACGGAAGCCTCCTATGACTCATGGTTTTAAACTACGACTCATAGGTAGTGTTTGAAGATTTGGTAATTTACTAACTCATTTAACTTTTCAGCATGAGATTTTGCTTGGTATTCAACTTATTTAGGAAGGTCTTATGCTCTTTTTCTTCTCTATGTAGTCATTTGAAGGGAGCAAAGGTAATGGAGGATTTGAAATCAAAAACAGTTGTTGAAGACATGCTTTTAACTGGAGAAACGCAGATCCAGACATACGAAACGCCGGTCAAATGCAGTTGCTACTGCACAACTACTTTGAACCAGTGTTTAGCGGATTGGCACCGGTTAAACACTGGGAAACACAGTTGGGCACCAGCTAACACAGAACAAAGGGCAAGTGACCTATTTCGCGGATGGAAGGGTAAAAACATCCAGAAAAGGTCCCAAAGAACCTAGAAACCTCTAATGGAAATTTTAAAAAGTTATACATAAGAAAGTACAAGATATTTATGACCCTCATTGTACACCACACATAGAATTCAAATAAAACATTCAATTCTAGAGAGAAGAAATGCACCATAGAATTGTCGTTATAGAATATGCTTTTCTTCTTGTTTTTCTTTAATACGTTTTTGGGAAATTTCACCTTTGTTGTAAGACCTTGTGAAGAAAATTTGTGAAGCACTATGATGAATTTTGAGGGAATTCCTCTTGTTATTTTCTCTCTCTCTCTCTCTCTAGATATGAGTAGCTAATTTGCTAGCTAGTGGTGTGTGCATGGTGGGAGATTGTTCTGGGATTCTAATTGAAAGTATAGATCTATGTTTTCTCCAAGTTTTAGTTATAAAGGTGGATGGTTACAAACATGAATTTTGCTTTACTTTTCTTCCTTTTACTTGAGAGAGAAAGGTGAGAATTGGGTGAGAAATCAATATAGAAGATTTGGAGTATTGATATGTAGGGTTGAGCTAGAGATAGTCAAAACCCACATTCTCACTCCATTAAAGGATTAAACATAGAGATTGTTTGATTCTTCCTCAAGCTTTTGTGGTTTCTAATTCGAATTTGGTCTTGGGATTTGAGAAAACTCAAGGCATAAACATTCTTGTGGTTGAGAAATGAGAGAATGTGATTTATACAATGCTATCTATGCTAAATTTTAATCTACAGCAATGAAGTAATCCTCATTTTATTAGTTATCCCATCAACAGCACACCCCTAGCCATCTCCCTTGTGATTGTAATAATTGAAATTTCCCCCGTTAGTTCTAAATAAGAATTTGATATTGTTTTCCAATTTTCTCCCACTTTTACTTTATAAATGTTGAACAACGACGTATTCTGGTTTGAACTAGTTTATAATTTTTGGATTCCAAAAGTGGAAAGTTCGACACAATTGGGATTTTTTGGAAATTGGAAGCAGTTACTAATTCATGATCTGGCATGTATAGAATAAAAACTTCATTCACGATTCTATCGACTCAATTTCTTGTGGGATTCGATGTTGACACCCATTGAGTATATTTATTTTGTCAACAACCGTTTGTACTCTCTCCTAGTAAGGAGTGGATTTGAACGTTATCAAAAATGGTATTATTGCCGGGGAATTGAGTCGTGATAGCAATTAGTTATTTATAATACTCAAACTTGTTTGTCATTTTGTGTTACATCTTTTTTGTTTATTTGTATTTGCATTATGGCATTGTGGAATGAAAGGACTTCTGTTGGTTTCAACCCTTATCTTGATGACCCATGTCCCTGTTGTGGTGGACCACACCTTTGGTAAGATTACAAATATACCCCTAGAAGAGAGATGAGGACACCTTCTTTCTCCTATGATGTGTATTGATGCACTTTATGTGGTGGTCATGGTAGACATGGGGTGGATGCCCAAATGAGCTCACTTCTCATTATAGTGGCTATGATGGAAGTTGTGCTCTTGAACTTGATATGAATGAAGCCATGGAATGTGAGGGAAGAAGCACTACATATGATTGAATGGAATCTATGCTCCAAGCCTTTTTGGAGTGGGAGTCTAATGAAAAGAAGGGTAACAACTCCTCAACGCTCATGGAAGTATCGACTCCTCAAGAAGGAAACTATAGTTCTCTAAAAGAAGAAACTGAGGAGATATTGAGAAGCATAACAAGGAGAAGTGAACAATGGGACCTTGTCCAAATTGACTCATGGAAAGAAGCTCAATATGATGATGAAGATGAGGTCAATATGGACTTTGAAGAGGTCAAGGCGGTTTACCAATCAACCAACCTTACTATAATGCAGGATGCCGAAGTTGAGGAAGTGACACTAGAGTTCCCAAGAAACATCCAACAAATCATGGTTAAGGACTCTAGTGTAATTGAGAAAGAGGATGTCAAGCAAGAAGAATGCATGAGAATGGAGCAACTTAAACCACCCTCCAATCATTTTTCAACATTAAACTTGGTTGACGATACTATGTCTATGGAGGAAGTTGAAGAGGAAGATAGAGTATGTCATGCCAACAAGACCAAAGGTCATTCCTCCTTTAATGCCCAAGAAATACAAGATGGGACATCTATTGCTTGGAGCCTTTACCTTTACTCCACCACCCCTCAAATGGAGTATAAGAATGTATAAGAAATTAGGGGTGCAATTCAAAAGTTCAAAAGTGGAGAAAAAAGTGGTGAAAGTTAAAGTCATCGAGCCGCAACGTTAACTAAGGCGATTCTTGGGAGGCAATCCAAGTGCTTTTAAATTTATTTTCCCTTTGTTTTTTTTACATTACATTTTTGTTGTCTCTGATTGTGTAGGGGTGGAATAGGGGTGGAATGTAACAAAAAGAGGAAGAATAAAAATTAAGAAACCAGCGCTAGACCTGCGAAACATAGGTTCTAATACGTGAAATGTGGGTCAAGCGCAAATGTCAACCAGAATACCTGCAAGAAAAATTTCTCAACATTGGCACATCTATGCTAGACCTGTGAAATGCAGGTCCAAAGGTGCAAAACACCGGTTATGCAGTATACCTAAAAGGAGAAAGTTCAGAAGAAGTGGTTCTGCACTTTACCGACAAAACACATGTGCCAATCGGCTAAACACAGGTGGCAACAAATGAAATGCAGGTCCAGCTATATTGAATACAGTTCCAACATAGATGCCTCTATCATACCAAGGAGTTCTTTCACCCATTCCTCCCTTATTTGGTTCAAACTTTATGCATTAAAGACAATGCCTTACCTTTATTTTTTTTTTGTTTTATTGTTTTGTTGTCTCGTTGGAGGGTGAAGTATGAGTAACCCACTTGTTAGTGATACACGATATGGCCCTATAATAGATTGGGGTGATGTCATTCTTAAAGGAAAATCGTCATTACTTGCTAGTTAGTATCGCCTTTGTAGATAGTAGTAAATGAAAAAACTCTGAGGATTTTCTTTGTACCACAGTTATTTCCAATTGAGCAATTTCCTTTTCGAACCGGGTGGCATTTTCCAATGATAGATTGAGAGGAGACTTTCTTAAGGGAAAATGTCAAGTATAGAGTCTTTGTGAGTCTTTTGTGTACATGTTTGAAGAGGTACAACCAAAATTTCTTGTTTGGCATTGCACATAAGATTTGAAAAGAAAAGGGGGGCACTTAAATTTGAAAATGAGCACCCTCTTTTCATGGGTTATACATTCCTTGCTTGGCTTTTTCATTCGTAAACTAGCTTGTCTAAAGTCGTACGCTTAATGTGATTTAGAAAGTGTGTGAACTCCTTGGATTGTGATGCCTTGTGTGGTGAGTCCTTTTTGACTTAATTGTTGTGTATGCATGATTGTCTAGAACTTTCCCTAAATGTGGTTCAAGGTAAACTGTTATACGGGGATGCACTTAGAACATGATCGTAGACTTTCTTTTGATAGTCACTTCGCCAAAAAATGACCTCCTTGAACATCAATCTTTGAAAGCCTACATTTGAGCCTTGGACCGTTTCTTGGAAGTCACATTACAAGGCTAATGAACCTTTATCATCCTTTTCTTGAAAACCTCAAAGAATAGTTAAAAGGTTCTACCTCTTGTTTAGATGAGGCTAAATGTAAAGTCCATAGGTTTATAAGGGTGGCTCTTGCTAAACAAAAGATGAAGATGATGAACAAGGAGAGATAAGGTGGAGTGATCTCAATAGGGTAATGGGATGTTAAAAGTATTCACATAAAGGAATTAGGGAGGTTCTAGTTACTAGAGCTAAATATTTGTCCTACCCTTACCCCTAGCCTTCATGATATCCCGCAAGTCCTTAGCGATTTTGAGTGTAGTGGCGAGTTAGGTAAAGGGCTAGTATATGGGTCAATTTGTGTAAATTTGGATTTCTTTGTGAGAGTGAGCGTATTTTCCTTGTCTTATAATCCCTATGTGTGAAATTATTAAAAATATTTGGGATTCTCTCTTCTTGTGAGCGGCATCACTTCCTTGGGGTGTGTGCTTAAAATTATTTTCAACTGAGAGATATGAATGAGACAAGTGTGTAGTGAACTTTAAGGCAAGCATTGAATGTGAATTGCAAATGATTTGAGATTCTCCTTGAACTTATTTTGATGAACTATGCCCCTTGTTTGAATGAAAGGAACGCATGCAAGATATGCTAAATGATTATGATCACCTATTGAAGCTTACGTAACATGTTTTGAGTCTTTTTCTTTTTCTTGAGTCGGTGTATAATTCTTGGGTTATCTTGAGGATTGATGGTTTTGTCTGCAACTCCCATGAGGCTCTAAGCTTAAGTAAAGTCTTCTTGTGAAGGAATGCCTTGTTTGAGACAAGCAATGGTTCAAGTTTGGAGGTTTGATGAGTTGGTAATTTACCAAATCATTCGACTTTTAAGCATGAGCTTTTTCTTGGTATTTAACTTATTTAGGAAGTTTTTATGCCATTTGTCTTCTCTATGTAGGCATTTTAAGGAAGAAAAGGTAATTGAGGATTTGAACTCAAAAAGAGCTGCTAAAGATATGCTTTTAATCGGCGAAATGTGGATCTGGACTTGTGAAACGCCGGTCAAACACATGTGCTACTTCCTTGCAACTACCTTGAACCTGCATTTATCAGATTGGCACTGACTAAATGTCGATGAAATGCAGTTGGGCACCGATGAAACGCACATGGGCAGTAGCTAAAGCAGAACAAAGGGAAAGTGACCCATTTCGCTGATGGAATGGTAAAAATGTCCATAAAAAGTCCCAAAGTACCTATAAACCTCCAAGGACAATTGTGAAAAGTTATACACAAGAAAGTACAAGATATTTATGACCCTCATTGTACACCAGACATAGAATTCACACAGCACATTAAATTCTAGAGAGAAGAAACACATTATAGAATTGTAGTGATAGAATTTGCTTTTCTTCTTCTTTTTCTTTAATTCTTTTTGAGGAAATTCCACCATTATTGTAAGACCTTATGAAGAAAATTTATGAAGAAATATGATGACTCTTGAAGGAATTTCTCTTTGTATTTTCTCTCTCTCTCTAAAGATATGAGTAGCTAATTTACTAGCTCGGGGTGTTTGCATGGTGGTTTTTAAACCTGAATGGGTATTGATTGATTGTTCTTGGATTCTAATTGCAAGTATAGATGTATGTTTTCTCCAAGTTTTAATTGTAAAATTTGATGGTTGCGGAAATGAATTTTGCTTTATTTTTCTTGCTTTTGGTTGAGAGAGAAAGGTGAGAATTGTGTGAGAAATCAATAGAGAGGATTTGGAGTGTTGATGTGTGGGGTTAAGCTAGAGATAGTCAAAACTCACATTCTCACTCCATTAAAGGATTAAATCTATAGATTGTTGGATTATTCCTCAAGCTTTTACGGTTGCTAATTATAATTTGGCCTTGGGGTTTGAGAAAACTTAAGGCATAAACATTCTTGTGGTTGAGAAACGAGAGAATGTGATTTCTCCGCTACTATCTATGATAAATTTGAATCTAAGGAAATGAAGTAATTCTTAATTTATTTGTTATCCTATCAATAGCACACTCCTAGCCATCTCACTTGTGATTGCAATAATCGTATTTCCCTCACTTAGTTCTAAATTAAAATTTGATATTGTTTTCTAATTTTCCCCCATTTTACTTTCTAAATGTTGAACAATGATGTATTCTAGTGTGAATTACTTTATAATTTATGGATTATTGATTCAATTCCTTGTGGAATTCGACCTCGACAGCCTTTGGGTATTTTTATTTTTGCAAATGATTATTTATACTCTCTCCTAGCGAGGAGTAGATTTGGACATTGTCAGTGTCGGCAGCAGATTTCCGGTTAATTTAGGAAAGTGTTTAAATATTTATATAAATATTTCTTAGGTTATTTTTCTTAGAGAGATGGTTTTTTTCTCTGAAAACGTGATTTGTCAGCCTCCTAACATAACTTGGTGATTAAATATATGAATTACTTGGGAGAATTCATCATTGTTCTTGACATGTTCATAGTTTGATTGTGCAATTATCAATTGGGTTTTTCTTTCATCATCATTGTAAGTTGTTAGTTATGTTTTCTTCTATGAAATCTAATTTCTATATTGCAAATATGAGTAGCTAAACCTTCCACAACTAGGGTTGTGGATATCATGGTGGAATAACTAACTAGGATTAACACAAAGTGATTTTAAACCAATACGAATATCTGCATTGTTCATCTCTTCATCATAAATATTTCTTAATGGTGTGCAACATTAGGAATTGCCAGTATTCTCTACTTGCTTGAACAAAGAGAAATAGTGATTAGGAAAAGAGAAGAACATCAACGCCTTTAACTTCAGTTTCATTGAATAACTTGAGCTGCAATTGCAAGACAATTAATTTGATAACTGTCAAAGTGAAATCACTTAAGAGACCTAATCCAGTAATTGGGCATATGAATCAGTTGTTTGGGTGAACCTATTTTATCAGATCTACAGGTTAAGTATTGGGATAGATCACTAGTGTAATAACCCAACGTATTTATGAATCCATAGGGAACTCTTCCCTAGTTATTTGCATAACTTGATCACAACATCAATTTAAAACACTATTACTTGTTTACTTTTCAACCCCCCCCCCTTTTGGAAATAATTGAACTAAAAGTGTAAATACTGGCATTAGTCTATATCTTGACCATATTCCCCATGGGATTGACCCTAACCTAGTTGGGTTCTTTATGGACAACTTCCGCATTATACTTCTTCAGGGGTGTAATTTGAGCATTATCAGGTTCTAAGAGGATTTCTGGATTGACACCAAAACTGATAGCAATATAGGGAGTTATGAAGGATAATATAGCCCCTAGATCTAGCAATGCATAAACATCAAGATATAAAACTCGTAACATACTTGTGACCATATATGGTGAACTCTCCTGCTCCTGGCAGGATGATAGTGCATAAAATTAGTTCTGAAATTTTCCTCCATCGGCACTAGAAGATGCGCCCTACTGAGATGGGCGAGCTTCTATATCTATTAAAGAGGTGACTGGGGCACGACCTCCGCCGTCATTGTAACTCCCCGGTAATTTGAGCAATAAATTCCTACTTTTGAGGTAGGACTAAGAATACTTAATAAGACAAGAAGAAAGTTTTATGAGGTATTGGAGTCACTATATGATCGTATTTAATATTGGCCATCGATCAATTTATATTACAAAATTCGACAAAAGTTATCGCAAAATTCTCCTTCTTGAGATTCCCTGAAATTTAGGTCAAATGTATCGAAGATTTTCTCCCAATATATAATGCGTTAGGGGGTGTACAACCTACCAAACTAAAGGTATATGAGTATAGTTTCTAACACATTAAACCGTTCATCAATCCAACTTTAATGTAGAGAGATATTTGCATTTTTGCGAAAGCAAGCAGGCACGTCACAAGGGTTTAAGGTGGTGGAGGACTATTTAAGCCCCTTTGGTCGGTTGTTCTTCATCCAAATCCATTTCCAAAAAATATATTCGTTAGGAACCTCTTTCAAACTCATCCGTAAGTGTTCTAACTATTCTTACGATAGGAAGCCATAGTTTAACATGGTTTTGATGTCGGAAAGTCAGGAATCGCATGTAGCTTGTATTTTGGTGTCTTTTCCGGGCTTTTGGTGGATGTTTCATGGTGAATATGTTGGTAAGCCTTCTTCACTTGGTTTTATTTAGTAGTTAAGGTTGGTTATAGGTGTGTTAACATTGTTATGTTGTTGTCTCAGAGTTTCTATCATCGAATTAGTATGAATCTTGTTGGGTAAGCTTCATTTATCTTGTTTCATTGTTGAGTTGTTTTGGCTGCATTTTGGAAGTAACTTGGGTTGCTCTTAGGCAGTAACTTGAAGCTCATAATGGTGGAGGTTTTTCTCAGCTCGGGTTCGTCAAAAAAAATCCAAGGTATGTTAGGATTATCCCTCCCTTTGTCGGCATGAATTCCATAGCTGTTGTCGTGGGTATTGACATATGTGTTGGCTGTTTTGGGAAGATTTGTGTTATATTGTTATTTGACTCTGGTGCTGCTTCTTTTATGTTGATAAGTGTGTTTATAAGGTGCCGGCTTGGTTAGTGGATCAGGCTTGACTGCGGAAAATCGTAGTCATGGCAAATTATAAGGCTCATGTCGAGAGGTCATGCGTGAGGCATGTGGTTCTTGTAGCAAGTTATAGGCTATTTGGGTGAATAACATTCGATGAATATATTTACATGTGAATGAGGGTTTAGAGTGGCTAAAGTCGATGGTTGCGGCAATCTTTTATTATATTTGAATCGGCGAACGTGTCGGCCGTGTCGATGGCACATGACGACCATGGTGACACTAGGGCTGGTTTGGTCGTGTCCCTTGATGTTAGTGATGAGTATAGGTCTTGTGGGTTTCTTTTAAGTCTTAGGGATACATTGATTAGGATGGTAATCCTTAGCTCGCCTAGTGGCTCGTTGGTGGACGGCTGGGCTTGAAAGAATTTTTCTATGTCGTAATAGTTGGTTAGTGGGGTTTGAGAGCCGGTTACGGGATGTTTGAACATGTATTGTTGTTGTTATTGATTGTGCATGTTTTGATTGTGTCATTTTGTGTGTGTTGTTGTATGTTGAGGACCTTGGGATTCATGGATACCCAACGCTGAGAGTAGGTCTGATCGTGAGGTTGAGTCTAAGGGGTAGAATAATTGGCCTATAGTGAAGTTGTGTTTTCCTCCTATTCGTCTTTTATGAGATATGCAAGACATATGGACGAGTACATGCCTCCATAGGGTCGTACTCTGTTTTAAACCTTCCTGGGATCGCTATTTTCTCTCCCAAATGGATGGAGCTCTACTAACTATGCGCAGTTGAGAGAGGGTCTGGCATTGCTTGATTTATGACGTTGATTGACTGATGTTTACTTTTTATTTTCCTGGAATTATATTATGATTGTTTCTTGTGTTATGTACTATTTGAAAGTAGTGGATGCTAGATATTGGTTGGTGCTAGTGGAGGCCGTTGAGAGGCCTAAAGGTAATGACAGGTGAGTTGTGTCGGCTAGGTGCTATGTGTTGTTGTCTATTTATTTTGGGACTTGTTGAGCTTATGGGGGCTAGGTAGGTTTTATTTGTGTATTTTTTTTGTACTTTCCAGGCTTATGGGGGCCAGGTATGTTTTATGTGTTTACTTAAGTTGGATTTCTCCTCCCGCGATATACAGTATATATGTTGATCTCTAATTCGACAACTGTTTCTACCTTTCATACTCGGTACATTATTGTAATGACACTCTAGTTGGGGTGCTACATTCGTTCCTGCAGGTGATTGTGGGATGGTATGCGTTATTGGTTGCTGAGTGAAATTCTAGTGGAGTCAGTGCGCTCCAAATCCTTCAGAGTTGCAAGACGTTAAGTTATGAGTAGTTCGGGTATGTGTCCCTGACAATTGATTTCTATTGTATTTTTAGAGGCTCGTACATATTTGTTGTGTGTATAGTGTCATTGTTGTAGGCTGAGTGGGCCTTGTTGTATAAATTTTTTTCCATTCTGTGGCCTGGACGGCCTATTGTATATCCTTTTGGTTGGTCAGGTGAGCCAACCTCTACTTTAGTTTGTTGTTACTCTAGTTTTATAGTTATTGTGTTGTCAAACCTCATCGGTTGTAGCTTTGTTTTATATTTGGTCACCACATATGCTCATTTAGGAATGGCACTAGGTGCCAGGCCCGCCTCCCTGAGGTTGGGGTGTGACAAACTTGGTATCAGAATAGTTTGTCCTAGGGAGTCTATGAGTTGTGTCTAGTAGAGTCTTGTTTATGTTGTGCATTGCGCAACGTACTTATAAACAGGAGGTTACAGGACATTTAGGATTGTTACTCTTCTTTCTGGATCGAAATTGTGCATAATGTGAGATGTCATAGGAATTCGGTCTAAACTCATGGTTGCTAGCTTTTGCAGGGAATACTTGTAATATGATGGATTATAGCTGGTCAGTGGCTAAACATGGCGGCAGGTAAGATTCTTATTTTAATTATGGTTATAGTCGTGTCGCGCCTTGGCATGGTACAAAGTTTTGTTGTCTGGAGTGGTTTCTTGTAGGCTTACCATGTGAGGCTATGTTGTGCGATGTCATTGTATGTCGGTCCTTGAGTTGGTCGTGTCGTCCAACATTCAGGATGAATATTTCTAAGGAGGGAAGGATGTAACACCTTGGATAATTGAACGATAAATTTGTACTTTTTGGGGTAGGACTAAGAGTATTTAATAGGATAAGAAGGAAGCATTATGAGGTATTGGAGTCACTCTATGATCGTATTTAATATTGGATGTCAATCAAATTTTAGAATGAAATTCAGCAAAAATTATCGTAAAATTTTCATTCTTGAGATTTCCTAAAATTTAGGTCAAATGTCTCGAAGATTTTCTCCCAGTCTATAAGGATTTAGGGGGTTTACGGCTACCAAATAAAATATCTATGAGTCTAGTTTCCAACGCATTAAACCGTTCTTCAATCCAACTTCGGAGTAGAAAGCCATCCACGTTTTCGCGAGACCTTGCAAGAAAGCACATCACGAGGCTCTAAGGTGGTGGAGGACTATTTAAGTCCCTTTGGTCGGTTGTTTTTCATCAAAATCCATTTCCAGAAAGTCTCATCATGAAAAACCTCTCTCAATCTCATCCTTAAGTTTTCTAATTGTTCTTAAAGTAGGAAGCCATGGTTTAACATGGTTTTAATGTCGGGAAGTTGGGAATCACATGTAGCTTGTGTTTTGGTGTCTTTTTCGGGCTTTTGGTGGCTGTTTCATGGTGAAGTTGTTGGTAAGCCTTATTACTTTGGTTTTCTTTAGTAGTTAAGGTTTTTTATATGTGTGTTAACACCGTTAGGTTGTTTTCTCATAGTTTCTACCATCGAATTCGTATGAATATTGTCGGGTAAGCTTCGTCTGTCTTGTTTCATTGTTGAGTTGTGTTGGCTGCGTTTTGGCAGTAACTTGGGATGCCATTAGGAAGTAACTTGAAGCTCATAAAGGTGGATGTTTGACTTAGCTCAGGTTCACCAAAAAATTCCAAAGTATGTTAGGCTTGTCCCTCCCTTTTTCGGCATGAATTCCGTAGCCGTTGTCGTCGGTATTGACGTGTGTGTTGGCTGTTTTTGAAGCTTTGTGTTAAATTGTTATTTGAATCTGGTGCTACTGCTTATATGATGATAAGTGTGGGTATAAGGATCTCGTTTGGTTCGTGACTCGGGCTTGAATGCAGAGAATCATAGTCATGGAAAATTATTAGGCTCGTGTCGAGAGGCCGTGTGTGAGGCATGTGGTTCTTGTAGAAAGTTATGGGATATTTGGGTGAATAAGATTAGGTGATGATGTTTACAACTGAATGAGTGTTTAGAGTGGTTAAGGTAGATGGTTGCGATGATCTTTTGTTATATTTGAATCGGCGGTCATGTCGGCCGTGTCGATGGCACATGGCGATCGTGATGACACTTGGGCTGGTTTTTCCATGTCCCTTGATGTTTGTTGTGATTATAGTTTCTTCTGAGTTTGTTGTAAAGCTTGGGGATAGACTGGTTAGGATGGTAATCCTTGGCTCGAATAGTGGCTCGTCGGTGGATGGTTGGACTCAAAAGAATAGTACTATGTTGTAATAGTCGGTTGGTGGGCTTTAAGAGACGGTTATAGGCTGTTTGAACATGTATTGTTATTGTTGTAGATTGTTCATGTTGTGATTGTATGATTTTGTGTGTTTTTGTGTGTGTTGAGGCCCTTGGGATTCGTGGATACCCAACGCTGAGAGTAGGTGTGGCCGCGGTGTATAGTCCAAGGGGTAGAGCAATTGGCCTATCGTGAAGTTGATTTTCCTCCCATAGGGTTGTTCTGAGACATGCAAGATGTATGGAGAGTTATATGCCTCTATAGCATCGTATATGTATATTTTGAACCTTCTAGGGATCATTATTGGCTCTCCCAGATGGATGGAGCTCTACTAACTATGTGCAGCCGAGAGAGGGTCTGGACTTGATTGATGATGTTGATTGACTAGTGTTTACTTTCGATTTTCTTAGAATTATATTATGATTGTTGCTTGTGTTATCTATTATCTGAAAGAAGTGGATGCTAGATATTGGTTGATGTTAGTTTAGGTTGTTGAGAGGTCTAGAGGTGATGACAGGTGAGTTATGTCGGCTAGGTGCCGTGTGTTGTTTTCTACTTATTTGGCATTTGTCGGGCTTATGGGAGCCAGGTAGGTTCTATTTTCTTGTACTTTTCAAGCTTATGGGGGCCAGGTAGGTTCTATGTGTTTACTTAAGTTAGATTTCTCCTCCTGTGATACTCAGTATATTTGTTGATCTCTAATCTAAGTCTTGCAATTGTTTTTTCCTTTCATACTCATACATTGTTGTACTAACACCCTAGTCGGGGCACTGCATTCATGCATGCAGGTGATGGTGAGCTGGTAAATCAAGTTATTAGTTGTTGAGTGGAGTTCAGGCGGAGTGAGTGCTCTCCAAGTCCTCCGAAGTAGCCTAAGGTTGAGTTATGGGTAGTTCGGGGCCGTACCCCGAACAATTGATTTCTATTATATTCTTAGAGGCTCATAAACATTTGCTCTATGTGTAGTGTCATTGTCTTAGGTCAGGTAGGCCTTGTTGTATAGATTGTTTTCCATTCCGTGGCCTGGACGGCCTATTATATATCCTTTTGGTTGGTCAGGTGAACCAACCTGTTATTTTGTTTGTTGTTACTCTGGTTTTATATTTATTGTGTTGTCGAACCTTATCAGTTGTAGCTTTGTCTTATATTTGGGCACTGCATATGCTCATTTAGGGGTGGCACTAGGTGCCATTCATACGTCTCCAGGGTTGGGGTGTGACAGTTACCCTGTCTGGCTAAAGGACAATCCTTGAGTCTATGTCCAGGCTTCCCACACTCAAAGCAAGCATCTAAGCCAATCAAGCACTATCCTTGGTGGTTCTTACCATATCTCCTGCAAGCTAGAAAAGTGCGCTCCCCTGACATACTCCTCTAGCCCTTAGAGCCTGACGCTTTACCTTTTTGATCAACCCTCGGCCTAGATGAAATACTAGCAGATGATGGCACAGGGGCTGATGACCTCTGTTGTGACTGCAGATGGTGTCCACTATCGAACTTCCTCTGTTGGGAGTACTCAAAATTCCCTATCTTAGCTCTCTTGATCTTCCTCTCCTTCTCCTTCAGCTTCTCCTCCTCGATCTGCTGAGCATATATCATAAGTCGAGAGATGTCCATGTTGTTGATAAGCATAACGGTCCTACACTCCTTGACTAGTAAATCTGAAACCCCTAACATAAACTTACTCATGCGAGTCCTTGGCTCAGCTACCATCTCTGGAGCATACTTCGATAATTGAGTGAACTTCAAAGCATACTCCTGCACTAACATGTTGTTCTGCTTAAAGTTGATAAATTCTGCCACCTTGGCTTCCCTCAACTCTCGGGGAAAGAACCTCTCCTAAAAGACCGTCACGAACTCTTCCCATCCAACAGGGGATGCACCTACTCCACCTTATTTCAATGCCTGAACCAAATGTATGTTACCCCTTTTAGCTGATAGGAGGCCAAATCCACACTCTCCTCACCAGAAGTCCCCATGATCTGGGTGATCTTCTAGATCTCCTCAACAAACTCTTATGGATCCTCATCCACCTTTGAACCATGAAACTCTGGCAGGTTCATCCTGGGGAAGTCTTGCACTCTCGATGCTACGGCACCCCTTTTAGGTTCACATGTGCAACTGCGTACCAGTTGACCTGTGTCGTCATAGCTTGAGCCAGCTTCTAAACAGCAGCCCTAAACTCGGCTTGAGTCACTTGCTCATTTAATAGGTCCACGGAATCTGGTGGGGCTGGATGATGCCCATTGCCAATGTCATTGACATTTCTTCTTCCGTTTACTCTTTGGGGAGGTATTTTCTAAAAACACGTATAACACAAGTTAGAATAATAGAGAGAGTTGAACTTCATCGCATGATATAGAACATGAAATAAGGAAAATTTTCTAAAATGTCTCGTAGCCTCTTCCTCATTACTATGGCATGCTTCACACCCATAAAAAAGAGTTTACTTAACGCGGCTTTCAGAATCCAAGGGCACACCAAAACCTGATGCTCTGATACCAAGTTTGTCACAACCAGAGCATAGACCCCGAACGTAACATGGGACCTAGAACCATGAATGGCTCCAAGATAAAACATGAAACATGTATAACATAAGCATAAGCATACGATGGAAATAATAAAGATAATATAAGGAATAAGAGAAAGTCTAAGATATCATAAAGCATCAAAACTGAGATGACAAATCAAACTGCTGAAAATCTATACATGATAGTCTGAAGAGCCTCTAATCATAAGATGAGCTGAAGGCACAAAATCCCTAACTAGCTCTACTAAGTTTGAAATTGAAAGTACATGAATTAAAGATTACATCCTCGAATGATGAGCATTCACCAAGACTGAGCTAAATTTGGATCAAGATCGAATCTAATGGTGGGACTAAGACTAATCACCTGAACATATATAATGAGACAATATTGCATAAAAGCCTGCGATCAGTACTTTAAATATACTGGTTATGTAGTATAAGTAAAACATTATAGTAAAATGATATTTTGAAATCATGTGTATAAGATAAGCTAAAACATGAGTTTCTGATCATAAACTGAGTATAATGGCTCAAGGTTTTCAAAATCGAATCATACTGGTGAACATGACTAAAATCGCTAGTAAAATATCATAAAGTGTATATTGAGCTAAAATATCACAGTTCATAATATCATGAAGCATAAGCATGAACATGCATAGAAGACCATGGAATAGCGGGAGATTCTTATAACCGACATACTCCAAGTGAGCATCATAGAGCCCAGCTTGTAACACTTGCAGGGAGGTGTGTCCATACCTAGGCAAGGGTATGAACCATGAAGGCATGATATCACTCATGAGCCTATTTGAGCATGGGAGACACTCTCAAGAACGACCCCATCATGGCTATGGTGACACGTAGTTCAGAGACCTGGGTGCATTGGAAACCCAGCCTACTCGGTGTTAAATACTACTTTCAAAGCATACATAGTGCTCATAATCATAGTTTAAGCATCGATTTTGCATGGCCCAGTTTAAAATAACATGATAGATTCATAAATTGCTTGACAGACATGAACCAGCCATGAAAACAATGTTGAAGATACAACCATGATACATGAGCTTGATATTCTTGAGATTCATACATACTTGAGTAAAATCATGATAACTTGAAACTAGGGAATCATGATAATTTTTTCATAGAGATCATGTAATTATAATCAGAGAACATAAATAGAATCGTTAGAGAATCAATCTCATAAGAGATCATGAAGTTTTTCATCAAAAAGGGTCTAACCCTAGAAATCCATAAAATCATAATTGGAGACTTGAATTCATGAAATTGACTTTGAATTGGGCATGAGGGTAGAAGGAATCCCCCATTCATGACTTACATACCTGTGTTTTGGTGGATTCTTGCCTGGAATTAAGTTCCAAGAGAATTGAGAGAGGAAGAACCTTATGAGCTTGAGAGACTTGAGAAGTTGAATCTTCAATCTACGGTGTTTGAATGATGGTATAGGCTAAGTATCATCCCCTTAGGAACAAAAAATGACCTTACTTAGGAGTTAAAAGCATAGGAAGTTACAAAAATACCCTTAGGAAATTGTATTAAAAATCTTCTAGATGGAAACCATGACACAACCAATGGGCCGTTGGTCCTACTAATGAGACATTCCTTACTTCATTTCCTTATAAGTATACTCTGAAAAACTTTCTAAACCTGATCCAATGAGCCTAACCGAAAAAGTTTCTAAACCTGATCTAATGAGCCTAACCAACGACCCATCCTAGGGACCAATGGGTCGTCCCATCCATTCATTTTATCTAGGAAATTTTCACCAAAATTCTGGACCTCTACAGGACGGGTCAACCAATGACCCATAGGTTCTACCAACGACCTGTCCTAAGGGTCATTCTGTGGCCTAGTTCCAACTCTTGTTGGTTCTCTACTTAAAGTCTCGAATCCAATCATAGAAACTTTCAGAGTGTTATAATACCCAAATTGGAGAAGTGAAATATGCCAGCCATTCAAATCCACATGCTCTCACAATTAGACCAAGTGTCCTTTTTTTTGGACATAATGACAACACACACCTCAAGGACACACAAGACAAAGAGAGAAGATAAATGCACTCAACTATCACAAAAAAAACTTCATAAGATAGCTTACAACTACTATATGCTTGCCCATTCTCTCAAGCCCTTTTTTTTCGTGTATCCGAGTAAAGATTACATAAGGTCTTTTCTAAGCTTGTAATGAAGGTTATAGGTCTAGTTGGGTATAATTTAGGCTTTCAGTGACTCACTTACCATCCTTGACTACTTCATCACATTTCCACATCCTTTTCATCTTTTTTGATCCCTTATTTTCACCCCTTTTTTTGTTTTTGGCATTTTTCACACCCCAAAGTATTTTCGCGAGCTCAAACTTCATTTTTCTCTTTTTCTCTTTTGCTTTCTTTTCTTTTTCTTCTTTTAGCTCATTTCTCAATCACACCTTCGGATGTTCTCATACAACATCTTTTTTCCCCTATTTCTTTCTTCCCCTCCTTTATCACCCCCAAATTACAACTTTTTTCTCATTTTTCATTACTTTTCAAGAGTCAAGAAGGATGGGTTCAAAAGATGGTCAACTTGAAAATTAGCTTTGGCTTTCATTGAGGTTGATCAAGAAAAAGTTCAATAGGCTCAAAGAGGGAGACTAGGGATTTATGCACCATTTGGTAGGTCTCTTTAGGCATAAGTGTCTTGTGAAGCATAAAGAAGGCCTAAGTTAATCTCTACATCCCATAGACAATCCTAAATTCAGGCACAAATAGCAAGGCAAGTTCTAGAGCGTGATCAAATCAGGTGAATAAGCAATTTTCCTTTCCCACACACTAGCATATCAATATAGTAATGACAAACACATTACTCTCAACTTGGAACACATTGCCAACAATTTCATGTCACAAATAGATTTAAAACGTTGAAAGTTTCTAAGACTAGATGAGAGAAATAAAAATAAGTTCAGCAGAAAAATCAGCATTTTTGCCTCAGTATGACTCAACCTATGGGTGGTAGTTTAGTAGTACGGGTCGTAGGAACACCCGTGGATAAGGTCAAAAAATTTTATTACCCAGACCACGAGTCCCCACTATAAGTCTTAGTATGTGCAAACGACCCCTAATTAGGAGTCGTAGCAAGTCTTTGGAGTTATCCAGTGATTGATGGTACGGGTGATAATACGGCTCATAGAATGGTCTTACGGATCATAGTAAGATTCATGGAAATATTCAAAAGGTTGGATGTTTTGGACTTGGTCAATACGGGAGGATACTACGAGTCTTAAGATGATTGTATGACTCGTGGTACGATTCGAGGTAGCTGATAGAACAGATTTGTTACGAATTCAATAGGGGTATTTTCATAAATCCTAAGCTCCTAATCCCTAAACTACATCATTTTAAGCCCTGAAAAGAGTGTATTAGGGGAGTTTAACCTCTCCTAATTCATTCAACTCTCATGCATGCAAGTTTAGATGGTTCCATTGAAGATCAAGCTTAATAATCCTCCAATTGTCCTCTAAATCTCTTGGGATTTCAAAGTCAAGATAAGAACTAGTTTACCCAGGTATGTAGGGCCATGATTGAGAGTTTTCTTTCACTCTCATGTCCAAATTTCTCCTCAAATTCATGAATTTAAGTATTGATTCAAGTGTATGATCCTATGGGGTTTTATCCCCAATTTTATGAAATGCTCTATAATTCATGTATTGGTCAATTCCCTTTATGTTTCAAGGTATATTATAAGATCTATGGTCACATTTTATACCTATTTTGATTATTAATTCATAATCTCAAATTTTAGAAAAATTATGCCCAATTATGCAAGCTTCATCAAAAGTCAAATGTATGATTCTATTATGATGTTGATTATCTTAAGCTTAAATTTATGATTTATGATTTATGATATAATTTCCTATGAGTACTGTTCTTGAACTTATGAATCTCAAGTATGGTAATCTTCTCAAGGATGTATGATCTTCATGATTTATGTGTTTATGATTTTGGCCGACTCATGAGCCCTTCTTTCATGGGTATTCATATATTTCAAGTATGATTAAGTATGTTATGATTCAACTAGCCATGAAACTCATGTATGATTTCACTATTATCATATGAGCCTTCATGTTCATGTTTTTGGGAGTCGTGCCTAGCACAGAGTAGGCCCTGCATCAGGTAAAATCTGTGATCTTAGAACTACACGCCAACATAGGTTTATATTCATGGAATGTAGGTGGGTCCCTATCAGTGATATCATGTCATTTACTTCCCTTGCTTGGCAAGCTCGGGATGGCTCTACCCACTTGAGTGAGATAGTTGGGGCATCATGTAAGCTCTATCATAATGGTGTCAGTTAAGATGAGTCCTCCCATTATTCCTCATGATCTATGCATTGTCATGTTTTTACAAGGTTTCTCTTATGATTATGATTATGTCTAGGTTATGAATAGTTTTGGAAATGTTTATGTTATGATTATCACTTCATGTTTGAAATGTCGTACTCTTATAAACTATTATATATTTTATTAGTCCGACTTTTCCTTCCATACTCAGTACATTCAAAGTATAGACCGCATATCCTATGTTGTATCATTTCATGATACAGGTCCGAGAGATCAGACTCGGTCGCACCATTAGTCCTACTTTTGTATCAATCTTATTAGCCAGTGTTGGTGAGTCCTCATCTTCTGAGTACATTCAGTTTATTTTGTTATTTTGTTATTTTAGTTAAGGACTATTGTCGAGCTAGTTGGGAATGTTGTCCTATCAGCTCATCAGTTATGTTAGAGGCTTTTCAGATATTATGTAGAAACTCAGCTTGTCAGTGTTGATTCTGTTTATGATTATTATGTGTGTAGACTTTCGCTTATTCATATTGAGTTTATTAGTTTTCACTAATTTATGTTCTTTATCCGCTATGTTCATTCCATCGGTCGATTTGGAGCCATTCGTGCTTCTAGGTCCCGTGTCTTGATCTGGGGTCTCAACTCGGGTCGTGACAAACTTGGTATCAGAGAAAAGGTTCAGTGTGTCCTAGGGTGTCTGAAAGCCACGTTAAGTAGAGTATTTTCCATGGGTGTGAAGCGCGCCAAACTTATGAGGGAGAGGCTACAAGATGTTTTAGGAAATTTTCTTTTTTTCATGATCTAAGTCATGCGATGAAGTATCTCTCTATCCTTCTAGCTCGTGCTATACGTGTTTGCAGAATCATGCCTCCATGCCGTATGAATGGAAGAAGAAACAGGAATAGAAATCGCCATAAGAATGACAATGGAGATGAGCATCAATAAGCCTCGCCAACACCAACAGGTCCTTTGCTTGAGCAGGTCTCTCATGCCGAGTTTGGGGAAGCTTTTGAGTTATTGGCCCAAGCCTTAACCGCTTAGGTCAATCAGCAGGCAATGGCTCATGTTCCCCAAAATGGGAACGCAATGGTGGATCGAGTTAAGGATTACCTCAAGATGAATCCCCTTGAGTTTCTTGGGTCGAGAATGGATGAGGACCCACATGAGTTTTTGTAAGAGATTCAGAAGATCACACAGATTATGGGGGAGATGGGAGAAGAGAGCACATACTTAGCCTCCTATCAGCTGAAAGAAGTTGCTTATATGTGGTACCATCAATGGAGGGACGGTAGACTAGTAGGCCCAGTTCCCGTGAGCTGGTAGGAGTTCAAGACAGCCTTTTTAGACAGATTCTTCCCTAGGGAGTTGATGGAGGCAAAGGCGGTGAAGTTCTTCAATTTGAGGCAAAATGATATGACTATACAAGAGTATGCCTTGATGTTCACGCGACTGTCCAAATATGCACCGGAGATGGTGGCTGATCAAAGAGCTTGCATGAATAGGTTTGTGTATGGGGTGTTAGATTCGCTGGTAAAGGAGTGTAGGACCTCAATGTTGAACAATGATCTTTCTCCTGATTGGTGATATACGCCATGCATATTGAGGCAGATCAGATGAGGGAAAGGGAGAGAGAGGCCAAGAGGGCCACGATAGGCAGCTTGGGGTTCTCCCAGCAGAGGTCCAGTGGCGGACATCGTCAGTAGTTCCACCATAGATCATCAGCCCCGGCGCCATCATCAGCCAATGTCCCATCTAGACCTCGGGGTGATCGGAGGAGCAGGGCGTCAGGTTTGAGGGGATAGAGGGATACACCGATAGAGCACATCTTTCCAGTATGCGAAAAATGTGGTAAGAACCACATAGGAGAGTGCCTTGTTAGGTCAAATATTTTCTTCGGGTGTGGAAAACCCAGGCACATGCGCAGGGAGTGTCCTTTGGCTAGACAGGGCGATAGCAGAGGTCGTACCCAGACTACTAGCTCATCAGCACGTCCTTTTCAATAGGGTGCATCCACTAGTGCAGGTGGTGGATAGCGTCAGAATAGGTTTTATGCCCTCTTATCACGTCAGGCGCATGAGGTCTCTCCAAATGTAGTCACTGGTATGTTTTTAGTATTTCATCTTGATGTGTATGCATTGTTGGATCCAGGGGCTACTTTATCTTTTGTGACTCCTTATGTTGCTATTAGTTTCGTAGCTAGTCCCGAAATCCTATCAGAGCCCTTCTCAGTCTCTACTCCAATTGGTGACTCAATTATAGCTCGATGGTGTACAGAAATTGCTCTGTCACAGTCTTTCAGAAAGTTACCTCAGCTGATCTAGTAGAGTTAGACATGACTGATTTTGATGTTATCTTTGGTATGGATTGGTTGCATGCATTTTATGCCCCAATGAACTGTAAAACCAGCACGGTAGAGTTTCAGTTTCCTAGTGAGCCAATCCTAGAATGGAAGGGTAGTTCAGTCATACCAGTAGGTCGCTTTGTTTCCTACCTTAAGGCTAGAAAGATGATTTCTAAGGGGTGTGTTTACCATCTTGTTCGGGTTAAGGATGCTAATCTGAGACCCCGTTTTTTTAGTCTGTCCCTATTGTATGTGAGTATCCAAAGGTTTTCCCAGATGATCAACCACGAGTCCCTCCCGAGTGGGAGATTGACTTTGGTATTGACCTTCTTCCCGATATGCAACCCATATCTATTGCTCAATATAGAATGGCTTCAACCGAGCTGAAGGAGTTGAAGAAGCAGTTGAAGGATCTTTTAGATAAAGGATTCATCAGCCCTAGCAAGTCCTCGTAGGGTGCACCAGTTCTCTTTGTTCGAAAGAAAGATGGTTCTCTTTGTATGTGCATTGACTATCGATAGTTGAACAAGGTCACCATCAATAACAAGTAACCCCTTCCCATAATTAATGACTTGTTTGACCAACTTTAGGGTGCTAAGTGATTCTCAATGATAGATCTCAGGTCCATCTATCACCAGCTCAGAGTTAGGGAGAGTGACATTCCAAAGATAGCTTTCCGGACTCGCTATGATCACTATGAATTTGTAGTTATGTCTTTTCAGCTTCGAATCCTCCTGAAGCTTTTATGGATTTGATGAACTGGGTGTTCAAGCCATATTTGGACATGTTTGTGATTGTCTTCATAGATGAAATCCTCATATACTCTCGGAGTGAGGAGTAGCATGCCACTTATTTGAGGATTGTGCTATAGACTCTTAAGGATGTTCAGTTGTTTGCTAAATTCAGCAAGTGTGAGTTTTTGTTGGACTCAGTAGCATTTTTGGGCCATGTAGTGTCAAGTGAGGGTGTGCAGGTAGACTCTCAAAAGATAGAAGTTGTAAAGAAAATGCCTAGACCAGTTAGTCCTTCATATATTAGGAGTTCTTAGGTTTAGCTGGCTATTGCAGGAGGTTTGTTGAAGTATTTTCATCCATTGCTACACCATTGACTAAGCTGACCTAGAAGAAAGTAAAATCTCAATGACTAAACTGTGAGAAGAGTTTTCAGGAGTTAAAGACTCGACTCACTTCCGCCCTAGTGTTGACCCTACCTAAGGGTACAGATAGATTCATTGTGCATTGTAATGCCTCTAGGGTTGATTTTGGGTGTGTGTTGATGCAGCATGGTAAGGTCATTGCATATGCTTCTAGACATCTTAAGACTCATGAGAAGAACTACCCAACGCATGACCAAGAGTTGGCAATTGTAGTGTTCGCATTGAAGATTTGGAGGCACTATTTATAGGGTCTATATGGATATGTTTATGGACCACAAGACCCTACCATATGTGTTCAGCCAAAAGGACTTGAATTTGCGACATAAGAGATGGTTAGTGTAACACCTAAGAAGTCTTTGAGATCAGACCCTGGAATTAGATGAAGCTCAGTAGAAAAATCAGCAAAAACTTGCCTCAGAATGAGTTAGGGAATGAGTTGTTAGGAGACATAACAGTTCGTGATCTGGCCCGTGAGGATCTGTAAGGAAAGGATGGCAAGCCCAGTGGCCACGGACGACCTAATGAGTCTTCATACCTGGCAACAACTCGTTAGGTTGGTCATTGGGTGGAGGACAGGGACCCTGGGTTAATTCTTAGGCATTATAGTTAACGGAAGGGGGTGACAAGTCGTTAGGTGTAGCAACGACTCATCATGTTAGTCATTGGAAGGGAGAAGTTGTAGCCTTGAGGTAGATCCAGTGTAGTTGACGGATGGACGTAACGAGTCATTAGAAGGGGAAACAACTCATTATGTCAGTCGTTGGGTGGTGAATCAGTTGAGAAGTCAGTGTACTTGACGGGAGAACCAGTCGTTAGTAGCAGCAATAACTCGTCATGTTAATCGTGAGTTGAGAAAGCTGTAGTTCTACAGTTATTTTCCAGTGTGCTTGATGAGTGGGTCTTACGAGTTGTTGGGGCAAGTAATGACTCGTGATGTTGTTTGTGGTTTGAAGAATGATGAATCTGTGTAAATTTTCTAGTGTACTTAACGGGTGAGATGACGAGTCGTTTGAGGGGATGACGACTCGTTACGTGTGTCGTGGTTCCAGTTCGGTAAGTTTTTCCAGTTTTCTACAGGGGCATTTTTGTAAACCTCTATGCTTCTAACTCCGAAGTGACATTTTCTTGGGTACTAGGAGGGACGGTTTTAAGGGGAATATCAAGCCTAACCATCATTCAATCCATAAACACTCACAAATCCTTCTTCCTCTTCTCTTCCAAAACTCAAGAACACCTAGGGTTTCTTCAACGACTTCAAGATCCAAGTTCTAGAGGGATATTTCGTCAATCCAGGTATGTGGGACTTCAGCAAGGATCCCCTTTCATCCTTGTGTCCCGAGATTTACATAAAAACCCTAGTCATTTAATTTCAAAAAGAATTTATGTCTTAAGGTCTCAATATAGCATGATTTCTCTTATGTCTTCATAAATTTTCAGACCCTCATGATAAGTAGCAATGTATGTTATGAAATTACTATTAAATTCATGATTTTTGACATCAGAAGCGGTAGTATCATGTTTTCTAAATTTTTCCTTTACATTAGCAATATTTTCAAGTTATGGTTCTTATGAAGTATCCACATGCTTTTTACCATGACTTCACTATACATGTTTAAAGAATGATTTGAACCTATTAGTTTGCATGAATATAGAACCCATGATTTATATTGTGATCTTGGCTCATGATTCCATGAATTGAGTAAGAAAAAGCATGTCTATATTTTCCCTAGACTCTCAGGCCTTTGATTAGCTTAAAGTTAGTCTTGGTCCTTATTATAGATTAGGATGGAACTTGCACGATTTGGATTTCAACAGAAATGCTATGTTCATATGTGAAATTTCGTGTGAGTGATGATTGATTGATATAAATCCTTGACTAGGAGTTAATGTCTTGGTATATTCAGTCTCAAAGTCTCACTCCACGCTCAAAACACGTAGAGTCCTATAAACAGGTCAGTTATCAGTGTTGGGATTTCTTCCACGATATTAATATCAGTAGTTTTTCATAGTCAGATTATGCTAGTCCAGTTTCAGTCAAAATACTAGTCTACTCAGAAACTTCAGAAATGTCAACTGATCAATTTGACTTCAATCTTTTCCTAAGGTGCCAGTGGTGCCTCCCAATTATCAAAATCCTATTTATTGGTCCATAGGCGGTCATGACATTTTAGAAATATAGCTCTAACTAGCCTTAGGACCGTAGTTCAGTTATCAGTTTGTTCTTTAGATGGTTACGACCCTTTCATATAAGTAGCTCTAACCAGTCTTAGAACTTAGTTTCCAAATCTGGTCCTATAAGACACTCAGGGAACTCTCAAACAATATCCCTAAGTCAGTTATTGTCTTGGGCCCCAGTATCGAGCTATCCGCTTGGCAGTAGTAGCGGTGATAGGATTATCCAGTGGGAGTAGGATTAGCACCGAAGGGGCCGGGGTTCCAGCGCACCCAGGTTTCAGAACTACATTGCCACCGTAGGTTATATTTACTTGGCCTCATGGCCCCCAACAGTGATTCTCGCAGTCCATGCCTTTATACCCTGGCAAGGTATATTGGGTCCTACCGACGAGGTGTGTACATCGAACTCCACATCTAGATCACGTGGTTATATGACGGTTATAGACTCTCTCACTAGTCAGTTCAGTTCAGTCTCATTTTTGACAGTTTAGTTCAATGTGGTCTCTCAAACTCAATGTTTCAGACTTTGGGCATGTCTCTGACCATCAGACAGGGTCACCTAGACTATCTTAGCTTACTTTAATTTATTCAGTTTCAGCATGTCAGTTGGTCATTGCATGTCATTACAGTTCACTTATGTAGTACTCGCATGTTATTACAGTTTAGTTTTTTTTAAATACATTATGTTATATTATTCTCCCACTTACTCAGCACATTCAAAGTACTAACGCGTACCTTCTATGTTGTATCTTATTATGATACAGTTGCAGATTCTCAGTCTTAGTACAGTTAGTAGACCTACTCCAGGAGTTACCAGCTGGTGAGTCCTCATCTTTCGAGGACGATGTTGTTTTTCTATAGTTTCTTTCATTCAATTAGTCTTTGGAGTTAGTTGGGGGGCTTGTCCCAGTAACTCATCAGATCTAGATGGCTTTCAAATGTAGACTCAGACTTTCAGATTTATTTTGCAGATGCGTGAATTATTGTTATTATTCAGCCTTCCTTAAATGACTGTACTATTTAAACTTCTGCTATGTTTTACTCCAAATACTTGTGTGTGATAGACCGGTGGTTGACTTGGGCTTACTTGTGACTCCAAGTACCGTGTCCCTTCAAGGGTGTAGACTCGGGCATGACAAACTTGGTATCAGAGCACTAGGTTTAGAGTATCATCGGGTGTCTGAAAGTCGAATCGAGTAGAGTCCTTTTCATGGGTGTGAAGTGTGCCACACTTATGACGAGGAGGCTACAATATGTTTTAGGAAAATTCCCTTTCCTCGTTATTCCTATCGTGCAATAAAGTGTAAACTTTAAGTTCTCTCTTCTAATTCATGCTTTACACGTTCGCAGACAATGTCTCCCAGAAGGGGTGTTGGAATAGGGAAAAATAGCGGGAATTCACCAGTCCCACCAACCCCAGTAGACCCCCTCAGTGGGCAAGGGATGGATGCGGATCTCAAGGTTGCCGTAAAAGTGTTAATACGGGTTGCGACCACTCGGATTAACCAGTAAGCAGTCAAACCTGCAAATCCTACTGAAGAGATAACAGCTACCAGGGATCGAAACTTCTTAAAAACGAATCTATCTGAGTTTTATAGTCTGAAAGCATATGGAAGGATCAAGGGAGAAGAAAAGGGAAGCAAGAGAGCAAGGACAAGGGACATGGGGTGTTCCCAACAGAGGAAGAGTGGTAGACCTCATTTCCGGCCTCTTCGGAGATCATCAGCCCCAGCACCATTGATAGCCAATTCTCCTAACAAACCCAGAGTAAGGGATATTATATGCCCAGCTTGCAAGGACTGTTGGAAGAAACATTTTGGAGAATGCAGGGCTGGCTCAGGCGGTTTCTTTTGGTGCGACAGTTCAGGCCATAAACTTAGAGAGTGCCCAGCAGCCAAACGGGGTAAAGGTAGAGCTCTGGCTAACTCTTCTGCAGCCCTATCAAGTCACCTAGTTTGCAAGAAATGTGGAAGGAGCCACCCCGAAAAATGTCTGTTTGGTAGGGAAAGGTATTTTGGATGTGGTCAGTCGGGCCATAGAATAAAAAATTTCCCTATAGCTGAATATGGGAGAACTCCACCTACCATCCCAGCAACTCCAGCAGCTTACCTATCTCAGCAAGGCACAACATGCAGTATAGATGGCCGACAGCTCCGTATATAGTAACTGGTATGTTATGAGCTTCTCATTTTGATCCTTGGAGGTGGTAGGTCTAGGAGCGACAATATAAGGTATAAGATTCCATTTAGCATGTTAGTATGAGAATTATCCCATGACTGGTATGAAATGGCTATAAGTATGTAGCCTTCAATGATAGACTTATCAAGGCGAATGAGAAGTCAAGAGTTAGTGATGTTATCCTAGCCTTAAGAAAGGATCAAAAAGCCTAAGAATAATGACTTTAAGCTAAGGGGGAGATGGTCACTTAAAGAGGCCAAGTCCAGCTCCAAGTGTTTTAGTAGAAGGGCTCAAGAAATAGTAGTTATAGGATGTCAATCCTTCCCATTCGGATGTTATCTCTGGTGTTTCAGTTAACAATACATCCTACTCATGCTTATGTTCATACTCCTAGATTATAGATAACCGCTTCATACAATGATCCCAGTCTTACTCCATGATTTCAAAAATCTCAACTCCATGCCATGAATCTACCTATGTACAGACTCATGTCTCACAATATGCTAAGCTTCAGGAACCTAGTCCCTCAAATTCTCCTTAACGATTCAGTAGATCATGCTACATCATGTGTAGGCTCAGACTAAGCTCCTTGAATGGTTCGTGCTGGTGATTTCCTTACTTTAAGCCAAGTATATGTTTACCCACAACAAGAATAATTGTGGTAACAGATATATTCAGAATGACTTTCTATTTAGACCTTAGATGTTCAATATGTAGAAGTTCATGAGATACAGTTACTAGTCCTACTAGGGAGGCGGAAGAATTCTTGGATGGAACAAGTTGCAGAGGGGTCATAAGACGATTTTAGTGATAGGCTTGAATGGTGAGGTAGTATTCAGGAAGTTAGTATATCTAGCAAAGTGTCTCTAAAGAGTTTGCATAGAAAAGGGGTGATGAGGTGTTGGTGAGGATAGCAGTCTCTTTAAAAATAAGTTTCTAGATAAGACCATCAAGGTTGTAAGTTGGGGGAATAAGGAAGTTGTTTCAGTGAAGGTTTTAAGGAAAAATCGGCTAGTAGGAGAGCTACTGGGGAAACTGAATTCAGATAAGGCCACCTGTTCAGATATCAAAAGCAATTATAGATTTACAACTCCGTCCCTAACCGCTCAGTTCCAGCTTGAGAAGAACAGTTTCTCCTTAGTACCCTCCTTAGTTCCATGTCAGCTTCATGACCTTTAGTTTCCTTATATCATAGCATACATGTATGATTCAAAAACTCAATTCAGATATGTAGTTCATCTCAGAGTCAGATACTCTATTGGCGTTCAGCTTTAGCATTCAATTCTCTAGGTTGCAACTCTTTCCCTAGCCTTTTTGCTCATGCATTTTGTTAGTTCTCAATTCCTGGAGCAAAGTATTTGAGATTTCATTTCAGTCCCTATACCTTCGATGTGGTCAGCCAATATTCGAGGATGAATTTTCCCAAGGGGGATATATTACAACACCCCAGAAGTCTTTGAGATCAGACCCCGGAGTTAGATTAAGCTTAGCAGAAAAATTAGCAGAAACTTGCCTCAGAATGAGCAGGGAACGACTCGTTAGGAGACATAATGGGTCTTGGTCTGACCCGTGAGGATATGTAAGGAAAGGATTGAAATCCCAGTGGCCACGGATGACCTGACGAGTCGTCATACCTAGCAATGACTCGTTAGGTTGGTCATTGGGTGAAGGAAAAGTACCCTGGGTTAAGTCTCAGGCAGTATAGTTAACAGAAGGGGGTGACGAGTCGTTAGGTGTGGCAACGAATCATCATGCTAGTCGTTGGATGGGAGAAGTTGTAGCCTTGAGGTAGATCCAGTGTAGTTGACTGATGGACGAAACGAGTTGTTAGAAGGGGCAATGAGTCGTTATGTCAATCATTGGGTGGTGAATCAGTTGAGAAGTCAGTGTACTTAACGGGTGACTGGACAAGTCGTTAGTAGTAGCAACGACTCGTCATGTTAATCGTGAGTTGAGAAAGCTGAAGTTCTATAGTTATTTTCCAGTGTGCTTGACGAGTGAGTCTAACGAGTCGTTCGGGCAAGTAACAACTCGTGATGTTGGTCGTGGTTTAAAGAATGATGAATCTATGTAAATTTTCCAGTATACTTAGTGGGTGAGACGACGAGTCGTTTGAGGGGACAGCAACTCGTTACATAAGTCGTGGTTCCAGTTCGGTAAGTTTTTTTAGTTTTCTCCAGGGGCATTTTTGTAAACTTCTATGCTTCTAACTCCAAAGTAACATATTTTTGGGTACCAGGAGGGTTGGTTTTAAGGGGAATATCAATCCTAACCCTTATTCAATGCAGAAACACTCACAAATCTTTCTTCCTCTTCTCTTGCAAAACTCAAGAACACCAACGGTTTCTTCAACGACTTTAAGATCCAAGTTCTAGAGGGATATTTCTTCAATACAGGTATGTGGGACTTTAACAAGGATCCCTTTTCGTCCTTGTGGTCCTGAGATTTACATAAAACCCCTAGTCATTTAATTTTAACAAGAATTTATGTCTTAAGGTCTCAATCTAGTATGATTTCTCTTATGTTTTCATGAATTTTCAGACCTTCATGATAAGTAGCAATGTATGTTATGAAATTACTATTAAATTCATGATTTTTTACATGAGAAGCGGTAGTAGCATGTTTTCTAAAATTTTCCTATGCATTAGCATTATTTTCAAGTTATGACTCTTATGAAGTATGCACATGCTTTTTACCATGATTTCACTATACATGTTTAGAGAATGATATGAACCTATTAGTTGGCATGAATATATAACCCATGATTTATATTGTGATCTTGGCTCATGATTCCATGAATTGAGTAAGAAAAGGTATGTCGATGATTTCCCTAGACTCTCAGGCCTCTAATTAGCTGAAAGTTAGTCTTGGTCCTTATTATAAACTAGGGTGGAACTTGCCTGATTTGGATTCCAACAGAAATGTTATGCTCATATGTGAAATTTCGTGTGGGTGATGATCGATTGATATAAATCCTTAAGTAGGAGTTAATGCCTTTGTATATTCAGTCTCAGAGTCTTAGTCCACGCTCAAAACATTTAGAGTCCTACAAAAAGGTCAGTTATCAGTATTGCACATTATTAATATAAGTAGTTTTTCATAGTCAGATTATGCTAGTCCAGTTTCAGTCAAAATACTAGCCTACTTAGTAACTTCAAAAATGTCAGTTGATCAGTTGTACTTCAGTCTTTTCCTGAGGTGTCAGTGGTGCCTCCCAATTATCAGAATCGGACTCAGAATCCCATTTATTGGTCCATTAGGCGGTCATGACATTTTAGAAATACAGCTCTGACTAGCCTTAGGACCCCACTCCAGTTATCAGTTGTTCTTTAGATGGTTACGACGCTTCCAAATAAGTAGCTCTGACCAGTCTTAGAACTCAGTTTCCAGATTTGGTCCTATAAGACACTTAGGGAACTCTCAAACAGTATCCTTAAGTCAGTTATTATCTTGGGCCCCATTATCGAGCTATCCGCTTGGCAGTAGTAGCCATGATAAGATTATCCAGTGAGAGTAGGGCTGGGGTTCCAGCGCATCCAGGTTCCAAAACTACGTTGGCATCGTAGGTTATATTTACTTGGTCTCATGGCCCCTGACAGTGATTCTCACTGTCCATGCCTTTATACCCTGGCAAGGTATATTAGGTCCTACTGACGGGGTGTGTACATCGGACTCCACGTCTAGCGCACGTGGTTATATATCGATTATAGACTCTCCCACTAGTTAGTTCAGTTCAATCTCAGTTTCGATAGTTCAGTTCAGTGTGGTCTCTCAGAATCAGGTTTTCAGAATTAAGACATGTCTCTGACCATCAGACAGGGTCACCTTGACCATCTCAGCTTACTTTAGTTTATTCAGTTTCAGCATGTCAGTTGGTCATTACAGTTCAGTTATGTAGTACTCGCATGTTATTATAGTTCAGTTTTTTTATTACTTTATGTTATATTTTCTCCCACTTACTCAGTACATTCAAAGTACTGACACATACCTTCGATGTTGTATCGTATTATGATACAGTTGCAGGTTCTCAGTCTCAATATAATTAGTAGACCTACTCCAGGAGTTACCAACTGGTGAGTATTCATCTTTCGAGGACGATGTTGTTTTTCTGCAGTTTCTTTCATTCTGTTAGACCTTAGAGTTAGTTGGGGGGCTTGTCCCAGCAACTCATCAGATCTAGATGGCTTTCAGATGTAGACTCAGACTTTTAGATTTATTTATCAGATGTGTGAATTATTGTTATTATTCAGCCTTCCTTAAATGAATATACTATTTGAACTTCCGCTATGTTTTACTCAGAATATAGTATGTGATAAGACAGTGGTTGACTTGGGATTACTTGTGACTCCAAGTATCGTGTCCTGTCCAAGGTGTAGACTCGGGGCGTGATAGTTAGAGCTGCTTAAGGACTATGACATGAGTGTCCTTTATTATCCGGGCAAGGACAATGTAGTGGCGGATGCCCTTAATAGGTTGTCCGTGGAAACTGTTTCTATTGTGGAAGATGGAAAGAAAGAGTTGGTGAAGGATGTGCAATGGCTTGCAAGACTAGGAGTTTGCCTTGTTGATTCGACGGATGGTGGTGTCATTGTTCATAATGGTTTAGAATCTTCTTTGGTGACTGAGGACAAGGCTAGGCAAGATGAGTGTCCTATTTTGGTAAAGTTGAAGGAAGTGCTTCAGAATCAGAAGGTAGAGGTCTTCTCCCAAGGGGGAGATAGTGCACTTCGATATCAGGGTCATTTATGTGTTTCGGATGTCGATGACTTGAGCGAGTGGATGTTGCATGAGGCTCACAATTGGCCGTATTCTATCCACCCTGGTTCCACCAATATGTACCTTAACCTACGGAAACTCTATTGGTGGAATGGCATGAAGAAAGACATAGTGGAGTTTGTGGCTAAGTGTCTGAATCGTCAATAAGTGAAAGTGGAGCATCAAAGATCAGGAGGTGTGTTCCAAAACATCTGTATCCCCACTTGTAAGTGGGAAGAGATCAATATGGAATTCATCACAGGGTTACCTCGCACACGTCAATAGTATGACTCTATTTGGGTGGTTGTAGACGGGTTGACTAAAGCAGCCATTTTCTACCAGTTAAAACTACCGACTCAACGGAAGATTATGCTAAATTATACCTTGGGAGTTAGTTAGGTTGCATGGAATCCCCTTTTCCATCATTTCAGACAGAGGTACTCAGTTAACCTCGCAGTTTGGGAGATCGTTTCAGAAGGGACTTGGTACTCAGGTCAAGCTTAAGTACAACTTTTCACCCATAGACGGATGGTCAGGCTGAGCGGATCATTCGGACTCTCGAGGATATGTTGAGAGCATATGTGATTGACTTCAAAGGTAGTTCGGATGATCATTTACCTCTTATCGAGTTTTCCTACAACAATAGCTACCACTCCAATATTCAGATGACTCCATTCGAGGCTCTTTATGGGCAAAGATATAGATCACCTATTAGTTTGTTTGATGTAGGTAAGGCTACATTGATAGGGCTAGATTTAGTTCATGAGGCTATGGATAAATTTCAGCCTATAAGGGAAATGCTGAAAACAGCTCAGAGTCATCAAAAGTTCTATGTTGATGTAAGGAGGAAAGAACTGGTGTTTGAAGTTGATGATTGGGTTTTTTTGAAGGTGTCTCCCATGAAGGGAGTGATGAGACTCGGTAAGAAAGGAAAGCTTATTTCCCGATATGTTGGTCCCCACAAGATTGTGAGACGTATTAGTAAGGTAGCCTATGAGTTGGAGCTACCAGCAGAGTTGGCATCGGTACATCCAGTTTTTCATGTATCATTGTTAAAGAAGTGTGTTGGTGATCCTACTTTGGTTGTCCCGGTGGTGAGCACATGTGTGAAGGATAACCGCAACTATGGGGAGGTACTAGTTAAGATCCTTGATTGTCAATTTTGGAAACGGGGGAACAAAGAAGAAGCTTCGATGAAAGTCTTATAGAGGAATCAGCCTGTTGAAGGAGCTACATGGGAAGCTGAAGCCGATATTGATGGCTAGATACTCGCATTTATTCCCATCCGACTCAATTCTAGCATGAGGTATCAGTTTCCTCCTTAGTACTCTAGTCAGTTTCATGTCTAGTTAACATCTCTCGGATTCCATCATGTCTTATCATGCATATATGTTTCATGACTTCAGTTCAATCATGTGTATTAGTCTGGAGTCAGTCACTTCATCAGTTTTCAGCTTCAGATGTTTAATATTTGGAATTGCAGTTCTTTCCCCAGTTCTTTAGTATATCTACTCAACATTCGAGGACGAATGATCCTAAGGGGGAGATATTGTATATCCGGAAAGTTCCTAAGACTAGATGAGAGAAATGGAAATAAGTTCAGTAGAAAAATCTACATTTTTGCCTCAGTATGACTCAACCTATGGGTTGTAGGTTAATAGTACGGTTCGTAGGAAGACCCGTGGATCAGGTCAGAGATTTTTATTCCCCAGACCATGAGTTCCAACTACAAGTTGTAGTATATGGGTACGACCCGTGATCAGGAGTTATAGCAAGTCTTCAGAGTTATCCAGTGATCGATGGTGCGAGTGATGGTACGGCTCGTAGGATGGTGTTATGGATCGTAGTAAGATTCGTGGAAATATTCAAAGGGTTGGAGGTTTTGGACTTAGTACAGGAGGATACCACGAGTCTTAAGAGGATTTAATGACTCGTGGTACGATTCGTGGTAGCTGATAGAACAGTTTTCATATGAATTCATTAAGGGTATTTTCATAAATCCTAAGCTTCTACACCCTAAACTACATCATTTTAATCCCTGAAAGGAGTGTATTAGGGGAGTTTAATCTATCCTAATTCATTCAACTCCCATGTATGCAGTTTAGAGGGATCCATTGAAAATCAAGCTTAGAAATCCTCCAAGTCTCCTCCAAATCTCTTGGGCTTTCCAAGTAGAGATAAGAATCAATTTACCCAGGTATGTAGGGCCATGAATGAGAGTTTCCTTTCACCCTCATGCCCAAATTTCTCCTCAAGTTCATGAATTCAAGTATAAGTTCAAGTGCATGATCCTATGGGGTTTTATCCCCAATTTTATGAAATTCTGTATGATTTATGTATGGGTCAATTTCCTTCACATTTTGAAGTATATTCTATGATCTATGGTCAGATTCTATACCTATTTTGATTATTAATTCATGATTTCAAATTTTAGAAAAATTATGCCCAATTATACAAGCTTCATGAAAAGTCAAGTTTATGATTCTATTATGATGTTGATTCTCTCAAGCCTAAATTTATGATTTATGATTTATGATTTATGATATGATTTCCTACAAGTACTCTTCTTGAACTTATGAATCTCAAGTTTGGTGATCTTCTCAAGCATGTACGTTCTTCATGATTTATGAGTTTATTATTTTGGCCGACTCACGGCCCTTCATTAATGGCTAATCACGTATTTCAAGTATGATCAAGTATGTTATAATTCAACTAGCTATGAACTTCATGTATGATTTCACGATTATTATATGAGCCTTCATGTGCATGTTTTTGAGAGCAATGTCTAGCACCGAGTATTCCCGGCATTCAGGTATTCCATGGTCTCAAAACTGCGTGCCAACATAGGTTTATATTCGCGGATTCTAGGTTTGTCCTTATTAGTGATATCACGCCATTTACATCCCTTGCTTGGCAAACCTAGGACGGCTCTACCCACTTGAACGAGATAGTTGGGGCATCATGCAAGCTCTATCATGATGGTTTCGGTTAAGAAGATTCCTCCCATTGATTCTCATATTTTATGAAATGTTATGTTTACGATACTTTGGCTCAAGTTATATTTTTACAAGGTTTCTCTTATGATTACGATTATGACTAGGTTATGAATAGTTTTGGAAACCTTGAGCCCTCATGTTTATGTTATGATTATCACTTCATGTTTGAAATGTCCTAATTTTATGAATTCTTATATAATTTATTAGTCCACTTTTTTATTTACCTTACATACTCAGTATATTCAAAGTACTGATGGCATACCCTATGATATATCGTTTCATGATATAAGTCCGAGAGATCAGACTCGGCCATGCCATTAGTCCTGCTTCTGTATCAGTCTTGTTAGCCAGTATTGGTGAGTTCTCGTCTTTAGAAGACATTCAGTTTAGTTTGTTATTTTGTTATTTTAGTTACAGACTTTTGTCAAGCTAATTAGGGATGTTGTCCCATCAGCTCATAGTTATACTAGAGGCTTTTCCGACAATATATAGAAACTCAGCTTGTCAGTGTTGACTCGATTTATGATTATTATATGTGTAGACCTCCTCTTATCATGTTTAGTTTATTATTTTTCACTAATTTACGTTCTTTAGCCTCTATGTTCATGTCATGGGTCGATTTGGAGCCATTCGTGGTTCTAGGTCGCGTGTCTCAGTCCGGGATCTCAGCTCGGGTCATGACAATAGAGATACATAACTTAATGTCAAACAGCTATGATAAAAATTTGGAAAGGGCCATTGTTTTCAAAAATCAGCTCAAGTATGCAAATAGCTAAATTGACACCGTCTAATTAAAAAATAATTTATTTATTCTAAGATGACTCAACAAAGTAGGTTGGTACCCTTAAGAAAGTTGCCTAAGCAATCCATCATCAGGCCCATGCACTACGACACTTAATGACCTTTATTTTACCAGATTAAACAAAAAATAATCCTCCTAGGAAAGAACCATGGCTAAGAAAACCAAGGAGGGCTCTACATTATAAAAGTAAAAACAAGTTAATCTAAGAAAGAAAAGAAGAAGTCGTACTAAGAAAGCTATAAAAATTTGGACTATATAGATCATAACCACACATCAATATCTCAACAAATGCATAAAGCCATATAAATCAAAGTTTTGAGATAATCAATCATCAGACACACATCCAAAATATCCACCCCCACATAAAAAGGATTGCAGTGTCCTTAGTGCATATACAAAACAAAGTAAAAGGGGATAAGGAGGTAGCAGAAACTTCCTGTAGCGCTTAAATCGCACTACTAAACATTATCTTGTGGTGGTGCTGTGGAGCCAGACTCTACATCATGAGCTAAGCCTTGAGTGTTCAACCGGGATGTTGTTATCTCTCATCTAAGAGCCTCGACCTCAATAGTGGTCAGTTATACATCTACTGGTAGTGTCTCCTAAGTTATTCCTTTGCCCTTATCTACTGGCTGGGATAGAGTCTCTGGCTGGGCTGGAGTTTAAGCAAGCACTTGCTCCGGTGTAACACTAGCCCTGGTGGCTAGGACTGCTGGTGGTGGAACAGGCTGAGTCTGAGCTGGTGGGATAGGCATTGCTCGTGGAATGAAATCCAAAATGTTGGCTATCAGCGGTTTCCTATCCACCAAAGGTATATGCAACTCAATTGGCTGCCATTCACGTATTTGCATCTCAAGCACGACAGCTCTAGTCTCCTCTAAGTCTTCTTGGAGGCTAGCAATGTCAGACGCACTGTCACCTCCTTTGAGCTAGTGCAACTGGGCATCCATGGTTGCAACTGTGAGCTCAAGGCCTCATGCAGGTTCCTTACTATGTCCCTGAGTGGCTGAAGAACTCGCTCAACAATAATTGTTACAAAGGTTGGCAGGTCCTCTATTAGTCTGGCCAGCTACCTCTCCTTTCTATCTACCCTCAAGGCCAACCCAGTAAGTGAGTACTGGTCGGTGCTTTGGTAGGGGTTAAAAACTGACACGCAAGTGCACGTAGTCAAACAAGTAATAAAGTGGCTAAGTAAGCCAAGTATCGATCCAAGGAGACTCTGGATAAGTAAAATTGCTTAAGTATACTATATTCTAGTTTACTTCTAATTATGTTGACAACAATGTAACCAAAAGTTAAATAATTTTGTTTATAAACTATATACTAAAACTATTAACAAATATTTACTTGAATTGAAACTATGGATAAGAGCATGCCAAGGTTAAGAACAAGTAATGAATTCGATAGTAATCATAATTCGGTTATTCTTCTCTTCATGTTGCTAGCCAAGAACATTAGCCTATAGATTAAAACTCTCGTATTTAATCTCACTTTAGAATCATAAACCATTCGTCTACATTTCTGTGATCAAATGCAATTTATGACCTAGCAATACAATTCCGGTTCCTAAATTGACTAATACGGCTTTCAAGTATATTTCTATCAGGAAAGCACATCAAAACCCAATTTTCCCAAATCAAGTTAAGAACAATACCCTATTAATTCACAACTTTCCAATTTCTTGCTCTCTCGAGTGAAATTGGACTTTTTAGATGTACATTAATGTTGGCCACACACGAATGCAGTAAGAACAAGAATTAATAGAACAACATGAAAGAAGAAGATGAAAAACCATATAATTCACAATCAAAATTCAATACACATGTTCAAAACCTTAGCAAGGAAGAGAATTAGCCACTCATTTATGGATTTATCATCCTCAAATGAGTGTAAATCATACGTACAATTGATTGAAAGAAGAAAGAAAGAGAGAAAAACCCTTAGCTTTTTCGTCCCTCAACTGCTGCTAACCCACGTCCTAGCTCCACCAAGTCTTCCTTATGAAAAATAAACCTAAGTGTGCTATTTATATTAGTAGGAATCTTTCCCGGATTAACAAGCAACGTGTCACGGAGTGCATCGCGGAGCACGGCCTCCGTGACACGCTACGGACGCGGAGGCTCTCTGGAAAATCACCCGAAATCGGCCCAGGCAGCACCTTGCCGCGTTGGCAACGTGTCACGCTGCCTGGGCAGCACGTTGTAGCCCCATGGTCGCGGAGTCCACCTGCCGTGGCACGTTGCCAATGCGCAGGTGGGCTGTTTTGAGCGGCCTGCCTACCGTGGCACCTTGTCGACGCGCCGGTGGTCTGTTTTGTGCCTCTTCCTTGCCGATGTTCGCGTGTTAATTCCGTTTCCAAGCCTCTACTTCACCAACTAATGGATTAGTTACTCAAACATCATCAAAACCTACAAAACAAAGGCTAACCATGTTGGTTAGCACATATCTCCACATTATATAAAATTACATGAAAATGTATACAATAACTTAGATAAACAAGACTAATTTAAGTAATAAAGAGTATCTCGGGCATATATTTTTGCCCGTTATCACAACCCCACACTTAAAGCCTTGTTCGTCCTCGAACAACCTTTTACATATCATGCAAATGGAGACTCCTACATAACTAATTTAGCAAGATAATTCAGGTTACGGCTATAATGATTACGTAAGATACACGCTAAAAATAGAGCATGCCTGATTTGATCGTTGAAATGAAGTACAACCATGTTAAGACTTCTTAACCTCAAGAATCGACTCTCAATTTTAGCACACTCATGCAAATCAACTGATCAAGAAATCCCACATGAATTATATCCTTCATTCAACATGTGCCCCTCACGGAAAGAGAGTTACCCAATTTCACACGCAAAAACAATTTTTATATCACAACATGTGTGGGTACATGAATAGAATTACGCTCACTCTCACAAAGAATTCACATGCATTATGTAATGACCCATAAGCTTGCCCTTAGTGTTTTATTCCACTAATATAAGGATGTGTGAATGTAAGATCAAGTAGGACTTTTTAGGTTGTAATGTAACTCAGGTGCGGGTAGGTACTATTATGATCAGTAATAGTGACTATCTTTCCTAAGCGCTTTTAATACATCACGCCTTCATTACAAACTTCCCTTCCCTCACTTCACCTTTTTTCTCCTTTGAGTTTTCTTTTTCCTCTTTTGTTCCCCCATTTCTTTCGACACTTTTAGCTTATTAGTAAGGAGTACTTAAGCAATATGTTTCATTCATTCCTTTTCTTACTCCCTACTAATAACCAACCATTTTCACACAAATGCACCTTTTTCCTTTTCTCAACTATTTACAACTTGCTATTTTTCCTTCTTTTCCATTCTTCTCACTCCTTTACCCTTTCGGATTTTTCCTTTAAGCGCTTCGGAGTTTTGGTTCAATTTCAAGGCTAATGAAAGAAAAAGGATTAAGCTTATGTTGCAGCTGTCAAAGAATAGGCTCAAGGCTCAATGGGGTTAACTAGGATTAATTTTTCAAGGTAGGTATAATGAGGGATAAAAGTTTGGTTCATTCAAAGAAATGCCTAAATCATCTCCTACAATTCACATCCTTCATTTCATTTTATAAACACACCAGGCAAGTTCTAGACAATCCACAATAGCACGGAATACTCAAAAACCTTACACTCATGGCACATGCTCAAATCAAGACACAATCAGTAGACTCTTACTCAGCTAATCACAAGAATTCAGAATTAAGCTTCCATCATATTGAGTCAAATTCAAGAGCCTAAGTGTCACAAACAAAGTTATACACTTGCATGCTTCACACTGAACATACATTCATCTTACAAACATTTATAGCACATAACAAGAACATCCAGCACCAATTAGTTATGGTTTCAAAACCCAAAACCTATCGACTAATTTTCCTCAAGACGGTCGTCATCCATCCATCGTCGGAAATAGTCCCTAGCTATGACAAAAAAAACTTTATATACAGACCAAGGAAAGAAAGAAAAAAGAAAAGAAAAAAAAATTTATTCTTCGGTTCAAATACCCCCCGTCGGAAAAGAACCGAAAAGAAAAACCAACGGGTGATGAAGTCATGCTTAATTCACAAAAAAATTTCAAATTTTTCAAATTTTCAAATTTCTCACCAACTTTTGTACAAGCATTACATTCACCAAAAATCATTAAGCACAGAAATTTTGAAATTTCTTAGAAATTTCCCTCACCCCACACTTAAATCATGCTATGTCCGCATAGCATCAAACTAAAGGTTACAAAGGGTGAGAAATACTCCCTGAGGCCTTTAGGCCTAGCTGACAGCATGGTTCTCTTCAACTATGGACAAGTGGGTGTTCGACCCCACACTTTTTCTTTTCCATGCTTGTTAGCTTCCTCCTCCACGGGTACTCAGACTTCCCCTCCATCTGTGCTTAACTTTCCACCAAAACAACACAAGATGAAAATAAACAAAAATCAACTCAATTTCAAGAAATTAAAATGCTACCTGTGGTACCCTTGGGTTGCCTCCCAAGCAACGCCTAATTTTACGTCGCGGTACGACGTACCAAGTTTCACCACTTTTTCCTCCACCTTGAGGATATGAATCTCACCCCTAATTTCTTTTCTAATTCCCTCTTATGCTCTAGGGGTGGTGGTGAAAAATTTTAAGGACCAAGCAGTAGATGTTTTCTTTTGAACCTATTGGCCCTTATGTAAGCGAAGTCATTTTGTCTCTCTGAGTTAGCAAATTTCAGAATATATGGGGCTTGGTCCTCCTCTAGACATTTCTCTATAAACTTGGAAGACTCTATTTCTATGTTGTCAACCAAACTTAATGTCGAAAAATGCGTAGAGTGTGGTCCAATACACCTCAACTCTGAAATTGCTTTGTGCTTGACTTCCTTACTTGTGTACACCTTTTCAACATCGACATCTATTTCTCCATTAAGGTCAAATGGGAGATATTCTTTTTCTTCTTCCATGAATGGAATTTCTATAGGTATGAGCCGATCACGGAGACACTCAAGAGATTCTAATTGTTGGGCTTCATCCAAAAATTCACCCTTGTATTCCTCTTGTAGTTCCTCTTGAATATCGGCTAAAACTGTCACCTGCAAATTATCACAAGCTTCAGCCTCAGCACACATCTCTGTGAGTTTGACGCTCATCCTGCTTACAGCCTCTGCATTCTCCTTTTGCTGAATTATCAATTCTGCCACCGACTCCTTCATTGCTTCTGATTGCTCCAGGAGTTGTTTCATCATGTCCTCTATTTGAACTTGGCGTCCCAAGTCCTCATTTTCAACATGCCTATATTCAGCAAAAACAACAAAAGGATCATAGTAGGGGCTTGGGGAAGGGGAATATGCCTTTGGACAATCACCCCAATGGCCATATTGACACCCACATATATTTCACGTGTTACAGTTTTGCCACAAGTGGGGTCCTCCGCAATTCATGCAAGATTCGCCGAAATATGCGTATCCACCATTTATATTCCAAGATGTCATGTCAATGAGGGTATCCGAAAGAGAGAAAAATTAAAATGAACAAAGAATTAAAACAAATACTAAGACCAAGTTGTCAATACTTAAGAAAATAAAACAAAAATACAGTAAATTTACACTTAACACAATTTCACAAATCGCCTAGCCTCCCCGGCAACGGCGCCAAAAACTTGCTCAGTGCTTTGGTAGGGGTTAAAAACCGACACGTAAGTGCACGTGGTCAAACAAGTAATAAAGTGGCTAAGTAAGCCAAGTATCGATCCAAGGAGACTCTGGATAAGTAAAATTGCTTAAGTATACTATATTCTAGTTTACTTCTAATTATGTTGACAACAATGTAACCAAAAGTTAAATAATTTTGTTTATAAACTATATACTAAAACTATTAACAAATATTTACTTGAATTGAAACTATGGATAAGAGCATGCCAAGGTTAAGAACAAGTAATGAATTCGATAGTAATCATAATTCGGTTATTCTTCTCTTCATGTTGCTAGCCAAGAACATTAGCCTAGAGATTAAAACTCTCGTATTTAATCTCACTTTAGAATCATAAACCATTCGTCTACATTTCTGTGATCAAATGCAATTTATGACCTAGCAATACAATTCCGGTTCCTAAATTGACTAATACAGCTTTCAAGTATATTTCTATCAGGAAAGCACATCAAAACCCAATTTTCCCAAATTAAGTTAAGAACAATACCCTATTAATTCACAACTTTCCAATTTCTTGCTCTCTCGAGTGAAATTGGACTTTTTAGATGTACATTAATGTTGGCCAGACACGAATGCAGTAAGAACAAGAATTAATAGAACAACATGAAAGAAGAAGATGAAAAACCATATAATTCACAATCAAAATTCAATACACATGTTCAAAACCTTAGCAAGGAAGAGAATTAGCCACTCATTTGTGGATTGATCATCCTCAAATGAGTGTAAATCATACGTACAATTGATTGAAATAAGAAAGAAAGAGAGAAAAACCCTTAGCTTTTTCGTCCCTTAACTGCTGCTAACCCACGTCCTAGCTCCACCAAGTCTTCCTTATGAAAAATAAACCTAAGTGTGCTATTTATATTAGTAGGAATCTTTCCCGGATTAACAAGCAACGTGTCACGGAGTGCATCGCGGAGCACGGCCTCCGTGACACGCTACGGACGCGGAGGCTCTCTGGAAAATCACCCGAAATCGGCCCAGGCAGCACCTTGCCGCGTTGGCAACGTGTCACGCTGCCTGGGCAGCGCGTTGTAGCCCCATGGTCGCGGAGTCCACCTGCCGTGGCACATTGCCAACGCGCAGGTGGGCTGTGTTGAGCGGCCTGCCTACCGTGGCACCTTGTCGACGCGCCGGTGGGCTGTTTTGTGCCTCTTCCTTGCCGACGTTCGCGTGTTAATTCCGTTTCCAAGCTTCTACTTCACCAACTCATGGATTAGTTACTCAAACATCATCAAAACCTACAAAACAAAGGCTAATCATGTTGGTTAGCACATATCTCCACATTATATAAAATTACATGAAAATGTATACAATAACTTAGATAAACAAGACTAATTTAAGTAATAAAGAGTATCTCGGGCATATATTTTTGCCCGTTATCAAGTACCTAGATATAAGTTGTAGACTTGGTAGAGAAACTGGCATAGATATTGTGGTGGTTGAAGCTGCTGATGCTGCTGGGTCTGCCACACCAGCGGGCTGTGATGTGGGCACCTCAGTATGAATGCCCTGACTCTCAATAGTGAGCTCACCTGGTACGACGGAGCTAGGCTGGCTTGTTGCATGATCATGGTGTCATCCCACATCTTGGTAATATCTGTCACCAGGAGAGCATTTGTGAATATATCCTCCCTTGACAAGATAGGAACTCCTGCCCTCCTATATAGGGCTATGATAAGGCAAGGAAATAAAAGAGGGATGGTTATCTGTACTACTTGATCTTTCATCTCCACACTAATCATCTGGCTGATATTGAAGCTCCTCTTACCCATAATGGATTCCATGACAAGAGCCACTCCAAGTGGTAGTTTGTTGTCGCTCTTCGTCGGACACACCCTTCTACAGACTACATTCCACCAATACTTGGCAGAAAGATCTAGGTCCCTCTTGAAGAATTTAATTGTATCAGAACAGTCCAAACTGGGGTACCCCTAGCTATTACACTGGTTATCCACCCTCTCACCTATCTACCTCTATTAGCAATCTCATAATAAGCTGAGTTATCCACCATCTCGTAGTCCTCACCTAAATTGTATTAGTGGATTACCTCTGGGATGATGTTAACCAAAACCCCATAGATCATCACTAATCTCAATGGCTCTATCTGCATCTTCAACACTAGGTTTGACCTCATAAGGATCACTCCGTAGACTACATAAAACTCTCAGACTAGTTTCCAAATGTACTGACCCGTTGGTCAGAATAGGAACTCTCATTTCTGAAATCTAAGCTGCTCCATGATATTGAGGTATGCCGCCAACCCTGCAGAGCTAATAGTCCTCTCCTCGGTGATCCCTGATGGACTCTGTTATTGACCGTGCTACGGCCCTACAAATAGCGCTCCCTAGAGCCCTGGACTGACCACCTGATCCTGTACACCTTCTCCCCCCAATTTATATCTCAACTCTACCGTGGAGGCAGAGGAGGTCTGACTAGATGACCCCTCCTCAGTGGCCTCACTAGAGGAGATCTCTATCTGGGGCACTGAGGTTTGGCCTAGTAATGGTCATCCCTGGGGATTTTCAATCAATTTCCTTTTTTACAACTCTTAGAAAATGGACAAGGATAGTCCAATTTTAAGTTCAAGAAGCAATTAATAGGCATGGAAGCACAAATATACATATACCTAAGCCCTGTCCAATCAAACTAACTTATAAACCCAATCCCCCCCCCCCCCTTAAATTCATTTCCAAGTCAAGGTGTATCATAAACCCACTACAATACTTGGTGAAATTATCACATTAAGCATGAAATTAGAAACACATGATGAAGAACATTACCTAAATGAGTGAGTGCTTTTGCAGTGATACGACACGACTCGATTGGGTGAAAAACCCTAGAAATGCATCGATGAGTATGTATGGTGAAAGATGAGTGCAGCAATGCAAGTTTTTGAAGCTCAACTAATCAATAATGGAAGAACTTTGAATAGGAAAGAAGAGGTTAATAGAGAAGATGGGGAAGACGGGTGTGCAGATGTAGATTTTAATGTACGCCCATTGCACACCCAATTTCTTTTTCAATTAACTAGGTCGGTTCGGTCAAGCCCATGGGTGGCTAATTAAAGGCCGACCCAGCCCAATTAAACAATACTTGACCGAAGATTTAATGTTCCATGTGGGCCCATTGACTTTTCCCCATTAATAACTAGAGATGGGCTAAGAGCGGTTCATTTGGGCAAAGTTCGATCCGTGCATTGGACCATCTCTTGCCCATTTTCTTCTAGTGCCAGGTGCAAAGGACGGAGGTGTATATGGTTTGTCCTTTGAAAGGACGGTCTATCTATTCTACCATGTTTTGTGCACTAGAATTCTTCCTTCCTATTTTGGAACACCTTCCTCAAAATTTCTAAATGTACCTGCATCCATTAACACCCATTAGTTCAACAATACTTGGGTTGCCTCCCAAGTAGTGCTTGAGTTAACGTCACGGCATAACGTGGATACTACATATGGCATAGCATCCCTTTAGGTTGCCTCCCAAGAAGTACCTGATATAATATCGCGGCATGATGCAAGATTCCTGATCATGGATTTGGTGAGCCATCCTTGGGACGGGACTTCCTCACCCATTGCTGCCTTTGGTTACACCGATGTATTGCATCACCCATGCAGATTTATCCTTCTTTCTCTAGGTGATTTAGCTATAGTATCCTCAGCTACCCTACCAACTTCATGCTCGACATTGACCACACAAATGTCCCCAACTCCTATGGGCAACAGTGACCTCTCCCAGCCTTGAAGGTAATACACTCATCCTTGACGGAAAACATTATCTCATGCTTTTCAAAATCCATCAATGCTCTCCCAGTAGCCAAGAATTGTCTCCTAAGGATAATGGGTATGTCTCTATCAATATTGCAGTCAAGAACTACAAAGTATGCCGATAGTATAAACTTGCCAACCTTGGCAAACACATCTTCCACCACCTCCTATCGGAGTCTTAATGGATCTGTCAGTCATCTGAAGCTGAATGGAATTGGGTTTCAACATAGACAACCAAGTTTACTTGTAAATTGCATAAGGCATTAGATTAATGCTTGCCCCATTATCACAAAGGGCATGCAAGCAATCATATATACCTATCCAGCAAGGCACGATAAATTCTCATGGGTCACCCTTCTTCTCAACACATATGCCTGCTATTATGGCACTCAATCTATAGGTCACATGAATAATCTCCTCCTTGTTACTTGGTAGCTTTCTAGTCAAGATCATTTTCAAGTACTCAGTAAAATCCGAAATCTCCTTGATGGTATCAATGAACGGGACCCGGAGTTTTGTCTCCTCAAGCCTCTCAATATTCTTTGCCAATTATGCATCACGGGCTTGTTAAGCAATTCTTTGTGAAAATGGAGAGATAGGCAGAGGAATGTATTTTGCAAAGTCTTCCACTCCTCCCTTAGCCTTCCCCTCTCTTTCGGGGCAACTGACACATCTTTTTGAATTTCTTCACAAAGTGGCTTTTTGGATCCACCCTCTACTACCTCATCAACACAAGGCTTCTTAGGCCTCTCTTCTAGATCATCCAACTTGATCACAATTTTAGACATGTCTTCCACCATACCATCTTAAACTTTCTAATCAACAGGTTGCACATTCTTCCCATTCCTAGTAACTATGGCCATACATTGAGCATTAGAAAATCCCATGTATCCTTTTGGATTCACCACTGTGTCACTAGGGAGATGGCCTTTTAACATGGATTTTAATCACAAGAAAGGTCCCGCATCTATTGCTCTAATTTCAGAATGGAAGTTGTGTGAGAGCCTACAATCTCCGTGAGACTCTTTAAGACAAACATTCATTCTCTCTTGGTAGGCAAGCACCTTTTCTAGCATCCCTTCAAGCTTTGAGCCCCCATGATCATGTGACCCTCCCTCCAGTTTTGAGAGAGAGAGGAAGGACCTCCAGGCGGAGCATAAAAAGATGACCCTCTATTATGGTAGTTTCCACTATTCTGCCAACCCTGATTTTAACCACTAAAATCCTTCTTAGGGTAATATTGACCTTGACCTTGCGCTTGAGGTCTCCATTGCCCTTGGTACGAAGAAGAGGTGTGACCCCACTAATTCTGCGTTCTATAGCCATTGGATGAGTTGCCAACATAGTTGGCATCTTCCACTTGCAAAGGTGGTGGCTCTGACAATGATTGATATTAATAAGGAGGAGGAGGGCATCCATGCTTTTATTGAACTTTGGTCATGGTTCTATCAATAGCATGCACTTTCTTGACCTCAGACTCGATCAACTTCTTTGTGAGAAGAGCTATGTTGGTTGCCATAGTGGACATCATCTGATCATGTTCCTAATTCTCCTTCATCAAATGAGATAGAGAAGGAGACCCAACATTGATTCCTCCACTTTGGTCCCCATCATGCCAAGCATGGTTGTGCTTTGATATTTTGTCCAAGATGATGGCAATTTTGTTGAATGTCTTGTCCATGAAGCATCCATCTACAGCGTTATTGGCAACACACTATGTCAAGGAATCTAGATCGATATAAAATTTCTCCAACAAGATATGATCTGAGAACCCATGGTTGAGCACCCGAAGGATGTATTGCCGAAAACTCTCCATGCTTCAAACAACTGTTCACCCAATAACTGTCGAAAGTAAAATATCTTATTTCATTGCTCCACCATTTTTCTTGGAGGAAACCATTTCTTCAGGAACACACTCAACAACTCTTGCCAGGTATAAATTGAGTTTGGAAGGAATCTATGTAACCAATCCCTTGCCTCAGTGGCCAATGAGTATTTGAAAACTCGTAGCCGGATAGCATCATCTAAAATGTTATTTTGCTTATGAAAGTTGCACACCTCCAAGAAATTTAAGTGTAGATAGGGGTCGTCATCTATGGAGTTGTGAAACTGTCCCTCCAATTTTACCATAGTGTAGATATTGCCGACAATTCTGAATGAGCAGCATTTACCCTTGGTGGGACGATCTCGCTCGCATAGTCAACTTCCTCATTGAAATCCACGAACACATTTTTTGAATCTCCGGCCGAAAGAATGGTCATAATCCTGTATCATGTTACACCCCATAAAATGTTATTGGTTAGTAGGCGTACACGTGGATTTGTAACGAATAAAAGAGCTCGATGCGTGTAGAAAAAGCCTCGAAAGCAGGGTCGGAGAGGACCAGCGCACACAGCGCCAACGCGACGCACCAGCCTGCCTGCGCACTGGGCAGCACAGCGCACCAAGCAGGCCAGCGCATGGAGGGCCACAGCGCGGTGGCTGGTTGGCGGGATGGGTAGTGCGGGGCGCCACCCCCTACCACTTCCCATGTATATATATATGCCTTGCTCATTTTCTTCATTTCACAAAAGTAAACCCACGACTTAACTAGATGGAGAACGCAAGGTTTCATGAATTTTCATCAATTACTATACCAAATGCCATTCAAACACAAATTAATTTCAGGTAACGAGTTCTATGCCTACGGGAAGCATTACTACAGAGTTATTTCTCAAAAGTTTCGCTCGGCATACCGAAACTCCGCCAAGTAAAAGTTATCAAAATCACTCCAAATTGGATTCTAAACGGCCACGACATTAGGTAAGCACTTCTCCCTTCTGAGAACTCAGGAAATGGTAGGTTTTCAGTCGAGTTATTCGAAGTTGAGTTATAGTTGATATTATTATCAAAAGTTATCGTGATTTGCCGAATTTAGTATTGAAATTACCCCTATTTTCTTAGTAACAGGGATGCAGTTAGATAGAATCGTTGGTTACAAGTTGAAACTCGCCAGTTAAACAAAAGTCGACACTTGAGGTATGTAAAGCTATACTTTTCGGCAAGGCACGCTCATCGTAAAGTTAGTACGACTTGTGTATCTACAGTACTTTAGAGTAAACTTATTGTGGTCAGCTGTTATAAATTGAATTGAGACGATAGCATTGATATAGTAACCCTCGTCAGAGTTAACCTTAGACAGCTTGATTGTTGTATGCGATATTTGGGTTTGGATGTTATTTCCTATAGGGTTATGCTTGCAGGATTAGTATGATGTTTGGAAAGACCAGAGTGGGATCGTGAGGGTCGTATCCAGTTTTCAGAGCTTATGTTATGACCCATAGTCGAGCCAAGGCTTAGGGTCCAGCTACGACAGTTATACTATAGCCCATAGCGAGCCAAGGCTCGGGGACCAATTATAGCAGCTACAATATGATCCATAGTCGAGCAAAGGATTGGGATCTAGATCAGCAGTTGCATTATGACCCATAGCCGGGCCAAGGCCCAGGGTCCAGTTATTAGAGATTACATTATGACCCATAATCGAGGTAAGGGTCAACGCTCAGTTTTCAGAGATTACATTATGACCCATAGTCGAGCCGAGGCTTGGAGTCCAGTTACACAGCCCGAACAACTCAGACATAAACACAGCTGTAGGAGCCTATCTAGCTCGGGTACAGTTTCAGAGAACAAGTATTCCTAAGTTAAAGTATGTTTACAAACATTTAGTAGCCAGATGGTAGAGTGTACATTTTTTGTACTTGTCGGGGCTTATGGGGGCCCAGGTTGGTTATTCTGTGTTGTTTGTACCTTTCAGGCTTATGGGGGCTCGGTTAGGTTCTTGTTTGTGTATGTATACTTTTTAGTTAGATGTTTCAGATGGTGAGATCGTTCAAGTTAAACTCTTACCCTTCTTCATGATTACTTTAGTCTTATCATCTTTCATTCAGTTATCATTTTACTTTCTTACATATTCGGTACATATTGTACTGATGCCCATCCTTGGGGCACTGCATTACTTTCCTATAGGTGCGGATAGACACGGTTCGGGACCATCTTAGTCATCAGTTGGAGTTAGCGGTGCATTCAGATCCTTTCCTTCAGGGTTGATAGTTAGAGAAGGTTTGTCCTTTTGTTGTACAACTTATGGGTAGGTCGGGGCCCTGTCTCAACCATTATTCTACTCTTAGAGGCTTGCAGGCTACAGATTTCTAGTGGTTAGCTTTTGTTGTTGGCCGTGTGAGGCCTATGTACGTTTTAATTCGTTCGATGGTCGTGTGGGGCCTTGTTTAGCTGTTAGTTAGCAGTCTTGTTGGCTATAGAGTAATTTTAGTTGCCTAATTTCATTTCAGTTATAACTAGACAGCATGGTGGTCTTGTCGGCCCGCATAGGATCCCTATTATTGTGTTGTTGCTGGTTAGCTGTCTTCTTTTACAGGTGGCCTTGTCGACCACAGGCTGTATTTATAGTCGAGATATAGCTCGTCGGTTTCTTGATATAAGTTGCAGGTGCACCAATAGTGCACCAAACCAGTTAGGTTAGTCCAGATCCCAGTGTGGCACTAGGTGCCAGTCATGTCTCCCAAGGTAGGGTGTGACAAACTTGGTATCAGATCAGGTCGTATCCCAGGTATTCTGCAAGCCCTATCAAGTAGAGTCATGTCTATAGATGTGTTTTGCACCATATTCTATAGACATGAGGCTACGATATGTAATAGTGTGGTTACTCTTATTTCTCCTCCAGTCGTGCTATAGAGTTGTGCTGTATAGGGTAACTCCCTAAGCTTATGTTATTATACTTATTACAGAGAAATGTCTGACGCATGAAAGACCGCAACTGATTGAGAATTGGATGTGGAAGAAGAAGAGGGCACTAGTAGGGGACCCTAGTTAGAGTCAACCCGATATAAGGGTGACAGGGAGATGTCACCTCGATCTCCCCAGCACTCACCACCATACTCAGGTCCGGGTATCACTAGCTCGGAGTTCAGGAATGTGATATCCCAAAGATAGCCTTCAGAAGCCGGTAGGCCATTATGAGTTTGTAGTTATGTCATTTGGACTAACCAATGCTCCTGCAGCTTCTATGAACCTGATGAACAGTGTGTTCAAGAAATAATTGGACATGTTCATGATCGTGTTCATCGATGACATCCTTATATACTCCTGGAGCGATAAGGAGCATGCCGCTTATTTGAGGATAGTACTGTAGACTCTCAAAGATCGTCAGTTGTATGCAAAGTTAGCAAGTGTGAATTTTGGCTAGACTCGGTGGCATTTTTGGGTCATGTGGTATCAAGTAAGGGCATAAAGGTAGATTCTCAAAAAATCAAAGCGGTGAAGAATTGGCCCAGATCGCTGAATCCCTCAGAAATTCGGAGTTTCTTGGGCCTAGCAAGTTACTACCGAAGATTTGTTGAGGGATTTTCATCAATTGCAGCCCCATTGACCAGGCTAACTTAGAAAAAGATAAAGTTCCAATGGTCGAAGTCTTGTGAGAAAAGCTTCCAGAAATTGAAGGCCCAACTCACTTCAACACCGGTGTTGACTTTACCTGAGGGTACGGATGGCTTTGTGGTGTATTGTGATGCTTTGCTAGTTGGACTCATTTGTGTGTTGATGAAGCATGGGAAGGTGATAGCATATACCTCAAGACAGCTGAAGGTTCACGAAAAGAATTACCCGACCTATGATCTTGAGCTGGCCGCGGTGGTGTTTTCATTGAACATATGGCAGCATTACTTGTATGGGGTCCATGTGGACGTGTTCACGATCACAAGAGCTTGCAAAATGTGTTCACACAGAAGGATCTCAATCTTCGGCAAAGGAGGTGGTTGGAGTTATTAAAGGACTACGATATGAGGGTTCTTTACCACCCCGAAAAGGCTAATGTGGTTGTGGATGCACTTAGTAGGCTCTCTTTGGAGAGTGTGTCCCACGTGGATGAGGAAAAGAAGGAGTTGCTGAAAGATTTCCACCGGCTTGCAAGGTTGGGAGTAAGATTGATCGACTCGACCGATGGCAGCGTTGTTGTGCAGAATAGACTAGAATCATCTTTGGTGGTTGACAAGCAAGATAAGGATCCGATTTTGAGAAAGCTCAAGGAAGCGGTACGGATTAAGAAAGTGGAGGTTTTCTCCCAAGGGGGAGATGGTGTTCTAGTATACTAGGGTCGGTTATGTGTCCCGGATGTTGATAATTTGAGAGTTCGGATAATGCATGAGGCATATGGTACAAGATATTCTATCCATCCTAGATCCATGAAGATGTATCGGGACTTGCGAGAAATCTATTGGTGGGATGGTATGAAGAAGGATATTGCAGAGTTCGTAGCCACATGTCCAAACTGTTGGCAAGTAAAAGTGGAGCATCAAAGGCCGAGAGGAGAACTTCAGGATATTAGCATTCCCACATGTAAGTGGGAAGAGATTAACATGGATTTCATTACAGGCCTACCTCGTACTCGACGACACTATGATTTCATTTGGGTGGTGGTAAACAGGTTAACCAAGGTTTCACACTTTCTACCAGTTAAGACCACGGATTCTGCGGATGATTATGCCAAATTATATATTCGGGAGTTGGTTCAACTTCATGGAGTGCCCTTGTCTACTATTTCAGACCGAGGAACTCAGTTTACCTCCTAGTTCTGGTGGTCTTTTTAGAAGGGACTTGGGACTCAAGTCAAGCTCAGGACAGCCTTTCATCCACAAACGGATGGCCAAGTCGAACGAACAATCCAGACTCTTGAGAACATGTTAAGGGTATGTGTTATGGATTTTAAAGGTGGTTGGGATGATCATTTTCCCTTAATCGAGTTTGCTTATAATAACAGTTATCACTCTAGTATCCAGATGGCACCATTTGAGACTCTTTATGGGTGAAGATGTAGATTGCCCATCGGAAGGTTTGAGGTTGGTGAGGCAGCCATGATAGGGCCTGATTCGATTTATGAGGCCATGGTAAAGGTCCAGTTGATAAGGGACCGGTTGAAAACTGCTCAAAGTCGTCACAAATCATATGCTGATGTGAGGAGAAGGGATCTAGAGTTTGATGTGGACCACTAGGTATTTCTCAAGGTATCTCCCATGAAGAGAGTCATGCGGTTTGAAAAGAAAAGGAAACTCAGTCCCCGATATGTAGGCCCCTACCGAGTGGTGAGAAGAGTTGGTAAGGCGGCGTATGAGTTGGATTTGCCATAAGAGTTATCTTCAGTACATCCCATGTTTCATGTGTCACTTTTGAAGAAGTGCTTGGGAGATCCAGCTTTAGTGGTTCCGATTGATAGTATTGCTGTAAGAGACAACCTCAGCTATGAAGAAGTTCCGGTGCAAATATTAGCTCGTCAAGTCAGTAAGCTAAGGAATAAGGAAGTAGCTTCAATTAAGGTTTTATGGAGAAATCAGCATGTTGAGAGAGCTACATGGGAAGCCGAAGCAGATATGATGGCTAAATACCCACATCTATTCTCTACCAGTTCAGTTTTGACTTGAGGTATCAGTTATGCTCTATGACTTTATTTAGTTTTCATGTTCAGTTCATGTGTTCAAGTTTCTTTTACGTGTATGAATGTGTATGTGAAGCATGAGATCAGTTTAGCTATGTGTTATGAATCAGAGAGAGTCATTCCATAAGAATTTTAGTTAAATGATCAGTATTTGAGTATTGATAATTGTATATCTCTATTTTCTGCTTGTTTGTAACATTCGATGACGAATATTCCCAAGGTGGAGATATTGTTATACCCCGAGAATTCAAAGATCGAACCCGAGAGTGAAATGGGGAAAAACTATAAATCTGCGTTGCAAGCACAGGACGAGTCGTTGGATGACTTGTGAGGAGACCCCATGAGTCATCAGGTGACTCGTGGGAGGCCTGGATGAAAGGAAGGTAAGAGGTCCCCACGGGTGAGGGAACAACTCGTGGTTAGCCACCACGAGTCGTCAAGTCAACCGTGCGGTGAAGTTGAAAAATAAAATGGAAGGATCGACTAGTGTATTTAACGGAAGGATGCCACGACTCGTCATGTCAGGCAAAGAGTTGTGGTGTGAGTTGTTGGGTGAGATTTTAAATATTTGGCATAAGGGAGGCAGTGCACTTGACGAGTGGTGGCAGCGACTCGTGCCACCAGTAACGAGTCGTTATGTTGCCCGTTACAAGCCCGAAGAGATCTGTTATCCAGTGTATTTGACGAGTGACTTGACGAGTCGTGGACCTTCACAACGAGTCATCAGGTCCATCATTAGGACCCCTGGCAGTTATTTTCCTACAAATTAGTAAGGGCTTTTACGTAATTTTCTAAGATCCTAAGGCCTAAACTATGACGTTTTAGGTTATGAATAGGGAAATTTAAAGGGGTTAAGTTCAGATTTCACTTCATTCTTTCATGCATGCAAGGTAGAAGAATATAGGGAGTGATTCAAGCCTAGGATTCATCAAATCCATTGCTATTTCTTCTTGGTTCATCAAGTGAGGTTTAGAACTAGCAATCCCTGGTATGTAAGACCATCAATGGGTGAATTCTTCCACATCCATGACCCTACTCTAAGATTTTACTTAAAATTTATCAAAAACTCATCGGGTTTTGTATTTTATTTATGTAAAACCTAATGCTTTAATTATGGGTTTTGAAATTTTGAAATCTTATCATAATCTACAGACTTTGATCGTCTTTTGAGGTTTAAATTGATTATAATATTATTGATTTTGAATTTCTAAGAAATTAAGCTTAATTATGCATGCCTATGATGAATCGATTTATGATCTATTTTTTTCTATTGATGTTCTTGATAAGCTCCACATGAATTATGATGTAAATTATGAATTTATTATGTTATCTATTATGATATTATGAAATTCAAGCTATATGCATGATCTACAAGTATGTATGAATCTTATTAATCATGAATTATGTTTTTGGCCGACTCACGGGCCTCATGTCATGGCTAGATCACATATGTTCAAACATGTTTTTGATTATCATGATTTGACTAGCCCATGAACTCATGTATGTATTATTATGAGCACTATATATGTTTTGGGAGTAGTATTGAACACCGAGTAGGTTCGGGGCTCAGGTTGACCCCTTTCATGTTAGTCCCTGGCCAAAATGTCCCTATTCATGGTGATATCACACTTTCATGGTTCTATCCTTGGCAAGGTACGAACACCCTCTCGACTAGGGTTACAAGTCGGGATTCATGTGTGCTCATATGGGGTATGTCGGATAAGAGAATCTCCCATTGTTTCTCATGATTAATGCATGTTATGATTATGTATGAGGGATCAAGTCCTATTAAGTAAAGATCTTCTATTATGATTACGATTATGTTTATATTGTGAATGTTTTGAAAACCTTGAGACGGAGGATATGTTATTATAATTTACGATACGAGCATGATATCCTACTCTTATGATCATTTATGAATTTCATATATGTTTTAAATGTCCATTTTACTTACCTTGAATACTCAGTACATTCCACGTGATGATCGCATACTTTCTATGCTATATCGTTTCATGATACAGGTCCCAACTCTCAGGCACATCCTTACCCGTAGATAGTTTCAGATCTGATCTCAGCGCTCTTGATGAGTCCTCATGTTCTGAGGACTGTATGTTCATACTCTATGTCTTTTTTCAGTTTCTGGATGTTGGGTTAGTTTGGGAGTTGTCCCATCAACCCTTTCTTCATGTTTACAGGCTTATCAAACTACTGATTGTATCCAGCTGTACTGTATAAGTCTTATACTATTTTCCCTTTGGCTATGTTATGATTACGTTCTTTTATGTTAAGTCTTCCTCTCATGTGAGTAAATTAGATGTATGCTCATGCCATAGGTCGACTTGGGGTCTCTTGGGGCTCCTTGTCCGATGTCTACGATCTGGGTGTACATTTGGGTTGTGACAAACTTGGTATCAGAGCCATAGGATTATGTGTCCTAGGGAGTCTGAAAGTCTCATTAAGTAGAGTCTTTTTCATGGGTGTGAAGCGCACCACACTTATGACGAAGAGGCTACTAGACGTTTAGAAAATATTCCCTTCTTTCATGATCTATGTCGTGCAATGAACGTCCTTTACTCTTCTAATTCGTGCTATTTGCATTTGCAGAATCATGCCTCCACGTCGAGTAAACACTAGGAGAAACAAAAATGGAAATGATCACGAGGGTTCCCATGATGGTGAGCATCAACCAACTCCATCTATTCACGAGGAGCACATACCAAAGCCAGCCGCCCACGCTGAGTTTAGGGTGGTGATTCAGATGCTGGCACAGGCCATGACTGCCCAGGTCCAGAATCAGTCGGTGGAGCATTTTCCACAGAATGGGAATGCAGCAGCAGCAAGGGTGAGGGATTTCTTGAGGATGAGCCCTCCGGAGTTCACGGGGTCAAAGGTAGACGAGGACCCCCATGACTTTATTGAGGAGATTTTGAAGATCACCCATGTTATAGGGGTGAACAATAGGGAATGCGTTGACTAGACCTCTAATCAGCTAAAGGGGTAGCATATATAAGGTTTAAGCAATGGAGGGATGCCGGATCGGCGGGCGCAGGCCCGATAGGTTGGGATGAGTTTCACACTGCATTCATGGATCAATTTTTTCCCTCGGTATATGAGGGAGCTCAAGGCGACTGAGTTTGTTCATCTAAAGCAAGGTAATATGTCGGTTAAGGAATATGCATTAGAGTTCACCCGATTTTCTAAATATGCTCCGAAGTTGGTGGCAGATCAGTGGGCTCAGGTGAGCTATTTTGTGCATGGAGTAGCATATTACTTGGACAAGGATTGCCGGATCGCAATGCTTCATCGGGACATTATTTTCCCTGTATTGTATTGCATGCGCAACAGATGGAGTGGTTCTACAGGTGGAAGAGAGAGGCCAAGAGGGCCAGAACCGACAGCTATGGGGTTTCTCAAGCCAAGTCAGGGGGTGGACAGCAGTTCCAGCACAGGTCTATTGCTCTAGCTCCATCATCGGCCAACACGCCATCCAGGTTTAGGGGTGACTAGAGGAGCAGGGCTACGGGCTTGAGGGATCAAGGTGGCATGCAGGTGGAGCGCACTTCTCCAGTTTGTGTAAAATGCGGCAAGAATCATCCCAGGAGGTGCCTGGTCGGCGCGGATGCTTGTTTTGGGTATAGCAAACTCAGAAACAGGATCAGAGATTGCCCTGCAGCCAGTTCTGTCGCTCCAGCAGCACGAACGCCTCAGCAGGGTGCCTCCACTAGTTCAGCAAGTGGTCAGCGCCAAAACAGGTTTTATGCCCTAGTGCCTCGCCAGGAGCAGGAGGCTTCGCCAGATGTGGTCACGGGTATGTTGCAAGTCTTCCATATTGATGCTTATGCTTTGTTAGATCCAAGAGCTACTTTGTCTTTTGTGACCCCTTACATTTCTAGTATTTTTGGAGTTAGTCCTAAAATTCTGTCAAAACCGTTCTCCATATCTACTCCAATCGGTGAATCTGTGGTAGCTAGGCAGGTGTATAGGGGTTTCCCCATTACAGTGTTGCATAAGGTTACCTCCACAGACTTAGTAGAATTGGCCATGACGGACTTTGATATCATCTTGGGTATGGATTGTCTGTTTGCATGTTATGCTTCGATTAATTGTAGGACCCGCGTAGGGGAATTTCGATTTCCAGGTGAGTCAATTTTTGGAATGGAAGGGTAAATCAGTTGTACCATCCGGCCGGTTTATTTTATATCTTAAGGCTAGGAAAATGATCTCTAAGGGTTGCATGTAGCATCTAGTTAGGGTTAAGGATGTAGAGTCCAAGACCCCGACTATTCAGTCAGTTCCAGTGGTTTGTGAATATTCGAAGGTTTTCCCCGATGATTTGCCAAGTGTTCCTCCAGAAAGGGAAATTGATTTCGATATTGATCTATTACCTGATACACAGCCTATCTCCATTCCTCCTTACAGGATTGTTCCAGCCAAGCTAAAAGAGTTAAAAGAATAGTTGAAGGACTTGTCGGATAAGAGTTTCATTAGACCGAGTAAGTCTCCATGGGGTGCGCCGGTTCTATTTGTTCGAAAGAAGGATGGATCACTTCGGATATGTATTGATTATCGAAAGTTGAATAAGGTCACCATCAAGAATAGGTACTCCTTTCCTAGGATTGATGAATTATTTGACCAGCTCCAGAGTGCCACGTGTTTCTCGAAGATAGATCTCAGTTCCGGGTATCACCAGCTTAGAGTTCGGGAGTGTGATATCCCAAAGACAGCCTTTATAACCCGGTATGGCCATTATGAGTTTGTAGTTATGTCATTTGGACTAACCAATACTCCTGCAGCTTTTATGGACCTGATGAACAGGGTGTTCAAGCAATACCTGGACATATTCGTGATCATTTTCATCGATGACATCCTTATATACTCCCGGATAAGGAGCATGCCGCTTATTTGAGGATAGTGATGCAGACTCAAAGATCGTCAGTTGTATGCAAAGTTTAGCAAGTGTGAATTTTGACTAGACTTGGTGGCATTTCTGGTTCATGTGGTATCAAGTGAGGGCATAAAGGTAGCTTCTCAGAAAATCGAAGCAGTGAAGAATTGGCCCTGACCGGTGAATGCCTCATAAATTCGGAGTTTCTTGGACCTAGAAAGCTACTATCGAAGATTTGTTGAGGGAGTTTCATCAATTGCAACCCTATTGACCAGGCTGACTTAGAAAAAGATAAAGTTCCAATGGTCGGAGTCTTGTGAGAAAAGCTTCCAGAAATTGATGGCCCGACTCACTTCATCACCGGTGTTGACTTTACCCGAGGGTACGGATGGCTTTGTGATGTATTGTGATGCTTCACGAGATAGACTCGGGTGTGAGTTGATGCAGCATGGGAAGGTGATAGCATATTCCTCAAGACAGCTGAAGGTTCACGAAACAAATTACCTGACCCATGATCTTGAGTTGGCCGCAGTGGTGTTTGCATTGAAGATGTGGTGGCATTACTTTTATGGGGTCCACGTGGACGTGTTCACGGATCACAAGAGCTTGCAATATGTGTTCACGCAGAAGGATCTTAATCTTCGGCAAAAGAGGTGGTTGGAGTTATTAAAGGACTACGATATGAGTGTTGTTTACCACTCGGGCAAGGCTAATATGGTTGCGGATGCACTTCGTAGGCTCTCCATGGAGAGTGTGTCCCACGTGGACAGGGGAAAGAAGGAGTTGGTGAAAGATATCCACCGGCTTGCAAAGGTTGGGAGTTAGATTGATCGACTCAACCGATGGTGGCGTTATTGTGCAGAATGGTTCAGAATCGTATTTGGTGGTTGATATCAAATCTAAGCAAGATGAAGATCCGATTTTGAGGAAGCTGCAGGAAGCGGTGTGGAGTAAGAAAGTGGAGGTTTTTTCCCAAGGGGGAGATGGTGTTCTAGGATACCAGGGTCGGTTATGTGTCCCGAACGTTAATAATTTAAGAGTTCAGATAATGCATGAGGCACATGGTACCAAATACTCTATCCATCCGGGATCCACGAAGATGTATGGGGACTTGTGAGAAATCTATAGGAGGGATGGTATGAAGAACGATATTGCAGAGTTCGTAGCCAAATGTCCAAATTGTCAGCAAGTGAAAGTCGAGCATCAAAGGCCGGGAGGAGTACTTCAGGATATTAGCATTCCCACATGGAAGTGGGAAGAGATTAACATGGATTTATTATAAACCTACCTGGTACTCGACAACACTATGATTCCATTTGGGTGGTGGTAGACAAGTTAACAAAGGTTGCACACTTTCTATCGGTCAAGACCACAGATTCAATGGATGATTATGCCAAATTTTATACTCGGGAGTTGGGTTGACTTCATGGAGTGCCCTTGTCTATTATTTCAGACCAAGGTACTCAGTTTACCTCCCAGTGCTGGCAGTCTTTTCAGAAGGGACTTGGGACTCAAGTCAAGCTCAGTACAGCCTTTCATCCGCAAATGGATGGCCAAGCTGAACGAACAATCCAGACTCTTGAGGACATATTGAGGGCATATGTTATGGATTTTAAAGGTGGTTTGGAAGATCATTTTCCCTTAATCGAGTTTTCTAATAATAATAGCTATCACTCTAGTATCCAAATGGCACCGTTCGAGGCTCTTTACGGGCGAAGGTGTAGATCGCCCATCGGATGGTTTGAGGTTGGTGAGGCAGCCATGATAGGACCTGACAGTTTATGAGGCCATTGTAAAGGTCCAGTTGATAAGGGACAGGTTGAAAACCGCTCAGAGTCGTCAGAAATCATATGCTGATGTGAGGAGAAGGGATCTGGAGTTTGATGTGGACGACTGGGTATTTCTTAAGGTATCTCCATGAAGGGAGTCATTCGGTTTGGAAAGAAAGGGAAACTCAATCCCCGATATGTAGGCCCCTACCGAGTGGTGAGAAGATTTGGTAAGGTGGCGTATGAGTTGGATTTTCCATCATAGTTATCTTCAGTACATCCCGTGTTTCATGTGTCGCTTTAGAAAAAGTGCTTGGGAGATCCAGCTTTAGTGGTTCCGGTTGAAAGTATTGGTGTAAGAGACAACCTCAGCTATGAAGAAGTTCCGATGAAAATATTAGATCGCCAATTCCGTAAGCTAAGGAACAAGGAAGTAGCTTCATTAAGATTTTATGGAGAAATCAGCATGTTGAGGGAGCTACATGGGAAGCCGAAGCAGATATGATGGCTAAATACCCACATCTATTCTCTACCAGTTCAGTTTCGACTTGAGGTATCAGTTATTCCCTATGACTTTATTTAGTTTTCATGTTCAGTTCATGTGCTCAAGTTTCTTTTACGTGTATGGATGTGTATTTGAAGCATGAGATCAGTTTAGCTATGTGTTATGAATCGGAGATAGTCATTCCGTAAGAATTTCGGTTAAATGATTAGTATTTGAGTATGATAATTGTATATCTCTATTTTTTGATTTTCTCAAACATTCGAGGATGAATGTTCCCAAGGGGAGATATTTTTATACCCCGAGAATTCAAAGATCAGATCCGGGAGTGAAACAGGGAAAAACTAAAAATCTGGGTTGCAGGCACAGGACGAGTCATTGGACGACTCATGAGGAGACCCCCTGAGTCGTCAGGTGATTCGTGGGGAGGCCTAGATAAAAGGAAGGTTAGAGGTCCCTACGGGCGAGGGAGCAACTCGTAGTCAGCCACCATGAGTCGTTAAGTTAACCGTGGGTTAAAGTTGAAAAATAAAATGGAAGGATCGACCAGTGTACTTAACGAAAGAAGACCACGACTCGTCGTGTCAGGCAACGAGTCTTGGTGTGAGTCATTGGGTGAGATTTTAAATAATTAGGGAGGAAGTGCACTTGACGAGTGGTGGCAACGACTCGTGGCCACCGGTAACGAGTCGTTATGTCGCCTATTACGAGCCCAAAGAGATCTGTTATCTAGTGTATTTGACGAGCGACTTGACGAGTCGTCAGGTCCCTCATTGGGACCTGTGGCAGTTATTTTCTTGCAAATTAGTGAGGGCTTTTACGTAATTTCCTAAGGCCTAAACTACGACGCTTCGGGTTATGAATAGGGAAATTTAAAGGGGTTAAGTTTAGATTTCACTTCATTCTTTCATGCATGCAAGGTAGAAGAATTGAGAGAGTGATTCAAACCTAGGAATCATCAAATCCATTGCAATTTCTTCTTGGGTCATCAAGTGAGGTTTAGAACTAGCAATCCCAGGCATGTAAGGCCAACTCACGGGCCTCATGTCATGGATAGATCACATATGTTCAAGCATGTTTATGATTATCATGATTTGACTAGCCCATGAACTCATGTATGTATTATTATGAGCACTATATATGTTTTGGGAGTAGTATCAAATACCGAGTAGGTTCGGGTCTCAGGTTAAGCCTGGATCTCATTAATTACGTGCCACTGTAGGTATGTTGGGACCCCTTTCATGTTAATCCCTGGCCCAAATGGCCCTTTTCATGGTGATATCACACTTTCATGGTTCTACCCTTGGCAAGGTACAAACACCTTCCAGACTAGGGTTACAAGTCGAGCTTCATGTGTGCTTATATGGGGTATGTCGGTTAAGAGAATCTCCCACTGTTCCTCACGATTTATGAATGTTATGATTATGTATGATGGGTCAATCATGTTAAGAAAAGCTCTTCTATTATGATTATGATTGTGTTTATGTTACAAATGTTTTCAAAACCTTAAGTCGTAGGATATGTTATTATAATTTACGGTACGAGCATGATATCCTACTCTTATAATTATTTATGAATTTCATATATGTTTTAAATATCCGTTTTACTTACCTTGCATACTCAGTACATTCTACAAGCTGACCGCATACTTTTTATGCTATATCGTTTCATGATACAGGTCCCATATCTCAGGCACATCCTCACCCGTAGATAGTTTCAGATCTGATCTCAGTGCACTTGGTGAGTCCCTATGTTCCGAGGATTGTATGTTCATACTCTACGACTTTCTTTCAGTGTTTGGGTGTTGGGTTAGTTGGGGAGTTGTCCCATCAACCCGTCCTTCATGTTTAGAGGCTTATTAGACTACAAATTGTATCCAGCCATATAGTATAAGTTTTATAATGTTTTTCCTTTGGCTATGTTATGATTACGTTCTTTTATGTTAAGTCTTCTGCTCATGTGAATGAATTAGATGTATGCTCATGCCATGGGTCGACTTGGGGTCTCTCAGGGCTCCTTGTCCCTTGTCTACGATTCGGGTGTACGTTTAGATTGTGAAAATTGAGTTTGCACATAATAACAATTATCATTCTGCAATTCAGATGGTGCCCATGAGGTATTGTATGGGCGGAAATGTAGGTTCCCCAATCGGTGGTTTGAGGTAGGAGAGGCAGAGTTAGTCGGACCAGATATGATTCACCAATTAGAAGAAAAAGTAAAACATATCAGAGAGCGATTACTGACAGCACGGGGTCGTTAAAAGTCCTACTCCAATGTGTGGTATAGAGACTTGGAATTTAATATTAATGATTGGGTATTCCTTAAAGTGTCGCCGATAAAGGGCGTGATGAGATTTGACAAGAAAGGCCAGCTTAGCCCGAGGTTCATTGGGCCGTATAGGATCACCCAAAGGATAGGCCAAGTGGAATATGACTTAGAGTTGCCTCCAGAAGTATAGTCTGTTCACCCATCCTTTCATGTGGCTATGTTGCGAAAGCGCGTAGGAGACCCGGCACAAGTTGTGCCAGTTGAGGACGTGCAAATCACAAAGGAGTTAGCCTATGAAGAGGTCCCAATTTCCATACTAGATCAACAAGTTCGTAGACTGAGAACCAAAGATGTAGCCTCCATCAAAGTGCTGTGGAGGAATAGAACTAAAGAACAAATGACCTAGGAAGCTGAGGATGATATGAAATCTAGATATCCTTACTTGTTCCCGAATTGATTCAAATTATACAGTTAAGGTGATATTGTTATTCAATTGTCATTTTACTACTTATGTTATCAGTACTGCTTGGTTAGCTACTTGTTGGTTATGGAATTGCTGTTTATAGCATCCTGTAAGGTGTCTCTGCTGGACTTTTCTGCGTTTCAGGTTTTCGGATAGTCCATATTATAGAGGAGACTCTGCCGAAATTTTTCTAAGTACTTGTTAAAAGAGTTAACTCCTTTAAGCCTGAAGATGACATTTGAGGATGAATGTTCCTAAGGAGGGGGGAGGATGTTACACCCCGTAAAATGTAATCGGTTAGTAGGCATACGTGTGGATTTATGATGAATAAAGAGATCTTGATGCGTATAGGAAAAGCCTCGAAAGCAGGGTCAGATGGGACCAGAGCGCACAGGGCTAGCCCGACGCACTAGCCTGCCTACGCGCTGGGCAGCGCGGCACGCCAGGCAGGCCAGCGCATGGAGGGGCGCAATGCGGAGGCTGGTTGGTGTGATAGGCAGCGCGGGGCACCACCCCCTACCCCTGCCCATGTATATATATATAGGCCTAGCTCATTTTCTTCATTTCACAAAAGTAAACCCACAACTTAACTAGAGGGAGCGCGCAAGGTTTCATGAATTCTTCATTAATTACTATAACAAAAACCATCCAAACACAAATTAACTTCAGGTAACGAGTTCTAGGCCTATGATAAGCATTATTATAGAGTTATTTCTCAAAACATTTGCTCGGCATACCGGAACTCCGCCGAGTAAAAGTTTTCAGAATTACTCCAAATTGGATTCTAAACAACCAGAGGCATTAGATAAGCACTTCTCCCTTCTGAGCTCTCTAGAAATGGTAGGTTTTCGGCTCAGTTATTCAAAGTTGAATTATAGTTGATATTATTATCAAAAGTTATCTTTGTTTGCCAAATTTAGTATTGAAATTGGCCCTATTTTATCAGTAATAGGGCTGCAGTGAGATATAATCGTCAGTTACAAGTTGAAACTCGCTAGTTAAACAAAAGTTGACACTCGAGGTATGTAAGGCTATCCTTTTCAGCAAGTTACGTTCGTCGAAAAATTTAGTGCGACTTGTGTATCTACAGACTTCAGAGTAAACTTATTGTGGTCAGCTGTTTTGAATTGAATTGAGATGATAGCGATGATATAGTAACACTCGTCAGAGTTAACCCTAGCCAACCTGATTGTTGTATGCGATATTTAGGGTTTGGATGTTATTGCCTAAAGGGTTATGCTTGCAGGATTAGTATGATGTCCGGACAGACCAGAGTGGGGCTGTGAGGACCATATCCAATTTTCAGAGCTTATGTTTATGGCCCATAGTCGAGCCAAGACTCGGGGTCTAGCTACAGCAGTTATACTATAGCCCATAGTCGAGCCAAGGCTCCGGGCCCAGTTACAGCAGCTATAGTATGATCAATAGTCGAGCCAAGGCTGGGGATCCAATTACAGCAGTCCCATTATGACCCATAGTCAGGCCAAGGCCCGGGGTCTAGTTATTAGAGATTACATTATGACCCATAGTCAAGGTAAGGCTCGGGGCGCAGTTATTAGAGATTACATTATGACCCATAGTCGAGCCAAGGCTCGGGGTCTAGTTACACAGCCTAGACAGCTCAGACACAGACACAGCTACCGGACACTATCTGGCTTAGATGTAGTTTCAGAGAACGAGTATTCCTTAGTTACAATATGTTTACAAACCTTTCGTAGCCAGATGGTAGAGTGTACATTGTTTGTACTTGTCGAGGCTCATGGGGTCCCAGGTAGGTTATTCTGTGTTGTTTGTAACTTTCAGGCTTATGGGGGCCTAGTTAGGTTCTTGTTTGTGTATGTATACTTGTTAGTTAGATATTTCAAATGGTAAGATCGTTCAGCTTAAACTCTTACCCTTCTTCATGATTACTTCAGTTTTATCAGCTTTCATTCAGTTATCATTTTATTGCCTTTCATATTCAGTACATATTGTACTGATTCCTATCCTTGAGGCGCTGCATTACTTGCCTGCAGGTGCTGATAGACACGGTTCGGGACCATCTTAGTCATCAGTTGGAGTTAGCGGTGCATTCAACTCCTTTCCTTCGGGGTTGATAGTTAGAGAAGGTTTGTCCTTTTGTTGTACAACTTATAGGTAGGTCAAGACCCTGTCTCAACCATTATTCTACTCTTATAGGCTTGCAGGTACAGATTTCCAGTGGTTAGCTTTTTTTGTTGGCCGTGTGAGGCCTATGTACGTTTTAATTCATGTGATGGCCGTGCGAGGCCTTGTTTAGTTGTTCGTTAGTAGCCTTGTGGCTATAGCGTTTTTAAATTTCCTGATTTCATTTAAGTTATAACTAGACAGCATGGTGCTCTTGTCGACCCGCATAAGATCCCTATTATTGTGTTGTTGCTGGTTAGCTGTCTTCTTTTACAGGTGGCCTTGCCGGTCAGAGGCTGTATTTACAGCCAAAATATAGCTCGTCGGTTTCTTGAATTAAGTTGCAAGCGTGTACTAGTAGTGCACCAGGCCAGTCAGGTTAGTCCAGATCCCATTATGGCACTAGGTGCTAGTCATGCCTCGCAAAGTGCGGCGTGAAATATCAAGAGACAAAATAAAAATAAAAGCTAAAAGAATATATCTAACTAAGCAAAATAGACTATTAGAACTAGATATGGCTTATGTCGTAGTCCCCGACAACAACGTCGTAATATTTGATGTCGTTCAAATCTATTCGTAATGTAGGTTAGAGTAAACAATTGATACAAGTATGGAACCCAACAAGGAGTTGGGTTGGGTTCGAATACCACAGAGACTACTCGAAGCCCGACTATCTAGTGCTAAACAGCAAAGTATTGCAAGATTATAATCTATTCGTATTAAGGGTAATAGAATTTAATTATAACTATAGATTGTACTAAGCTAGGGTTGTAAGAGACTAGAGATAATTCTAGGGAAGTGACCCCATTATTGGGTCGATCCCCCCTAAATCACTTAATATGAAAGAATTGAGAGAGGGCTAAGGCTGAACATGCAAGCAATTTACTTAGGCAACCCATGGATATCTTTCAACAGCATCATAGGTGTCAATCTACTTCAATTTTGTTGAATTGAAGAGAACTCTATTCTATCCAATTACTTGTTGTCCAATTTGGAATTCAACCTATTTTTAGGAGAACCCATTAAACAAGGGTTATGCCTTGAGTCAGTATTGATCGATGCTAACCCAACCCAAATTTGCTATTTCAAGTCTCATAAGGGTAACTGAGCAGGATTGGATGATTCTCATCACTAATCACAAATTACAAAGAAACAATCAATCAAATGTTCATAAGTCCAAACTCAATTTTAACAAATTAGGATCATTAGGGTTCACAACCCTAGATCTGGATTTAGTTACCCATGTCTAAAAGAAGAAGAAAAGCAAAGTAATGAGACATTCTTACCAAAAGGAATTGAAATCTTCACTTGATAGATGAGAATCATCAATTACAAAAACTAGATCTACAATCTACTTGAAATTAGGGCTAAGATTAGCTATGTTCTAATCTCTATACTAGCTATGAACTAAGAAATGTAAAAAACTCCTGAAAAATTACAACAAAAATGTATTTATATTATGCCCCAAAAATCCCATTAAATTTGAATATCAGAGTGACATGTATGCAGGGATGGATCCGTCCTTTAGAAGGATTGACCGTCCTTTACATTTTTGTTAGTGTCCCTTGATATGTCTTCCTTTGAGAGATGGGTCGACATTTCGAAAGGCGGCTCGTACTTCACCACGCACTTTAGAAATTTCATTCTGCCAAGCTTTGATCAAATCATCAGTTGACAGACCGTCCTTTTGGAAGACGGTATGTCCTTTTAACCATACTCTTAGGACCCAATTTTATGAGTTTGTAAAATCTCCATCTGGGATGGGATGGACTGTCTGTTGCCTCGTCTATTGAGCAGTTTTTTGTCCTTAATGCCTTTCTTCTTCCAATGTCTTGGGATCCTGAAACATAGGACAATAAGGTTGGTTTCTACTTAATTTCACTCCAAAATACATGCAAAATGCAATAAAAAGAAGCAAAGATGTGTCGCTAATCCAAAACACATCACAAGCACATACTAGGTCATATATGTTATTTTAAGTTGTCACTGTATTATTGAGTCTATTATTTTGTTATTGTTGATGGTTGTGGATATTTGTAATGGTTAAATTGTTGTTTGATTAGTTATACAATCGTTAGGATGCACTTGTTATAAGGAAAAATTTTATTGAATTTTTTATTGATATTTGGTACTTGACTAAAATGAATACTGGTCACTTGACATGGGTAGTGTCACGACCCGAGCTGGGACCCCAGATCGAGACACGAGATCTAGAACTACAAATGGCTCCAGGCTAACCAATGACATGTGCTTAACAACTTAAGAGCATAAATTAAAGCGGAAACTTAAAACTTAAACATAGATACGTGGAAGTCTAAGTATTATAGAAAGTAAATAAAAGAGTTAACATCACAACACCAAGCCAAAAACTGAACATACTAGTCTATGTTTGAAAAGCCTCTACTGTTTGATGAGATGCTGGGACAAATCCCCAGCTAACTCCAAGTCTGAAACTAGACTGATAAAATAACATGACTAAAAGAATGTCCTCAATAGATAAGGACTCACCAACACACTGCTAAACTTAACTGATAGGGAGCAGGACTAACGGCGCGGCTGAGTTTGATCGCCAGAATATATGTCATGAAATGATATAGCATAGAGTATGCAGTCAGTACTTTGAATGTACTGTATGTGAGGTAAGTAAAATAGGTTGATAAAAATGCATAAAGAGTTCATGAGAGTAGGACATTTCAAACATGAAGCAATAGTCATAATTTAGGCATGAAGGCTCAAGGTTTTCAAAATAGTTCATAAGCTAGTCATAATTATATTCATAATAGAAGTCTTTTAAAAAGTAACTTAAGCCAAATTATCATAATCATGAACATGCATAAAATCATAAGGAACAGTGGGAGGATTCATCATAACTGACACCATCATGATAGAGCTTACATGATGCCCCAACTATCTCGCTCAAGTGGGCAGAGCCTCCCCAAGCATGCCAAGCAAGGGAGGATGACATGGTGTGATCACTAAAGAGACCCCATAGGGTTAAAATGAGTATATTCCTATATTGGCACGTAGTTCTGAGGCCTGAGTTTTCGAAATCCCCGACTTACTCGGTGCTAGATACTACTCCTAAAAAGATGCACATGGCTCATAGAGTAATCATGAAACATACTTGAAATACATGTGCTAGTAAAAATCATAAGATACATGACCATGCTTGAAATACATGAACTAGCCATGAAAGAGGCCCATGAATCGGACATAAACATAAATATGATACTTGTAAAAGCTATGCATACTTGAGAAAGTCATCATACTTGAAATTCATAAATTCATGAGGGTTCTTGTAAAAATCATACATCATGAACATAATACATAACTTAAACCTTGAGAGTTGATATCATAAGAAAATCATGGAATTTCAATAGAAGAAAATTTAACCCTAAAAGTTCACAATCATGCTTGATAGTAATTTTATGGAAGAGTTGATAGAATACAAAACCCTAATCATAGAATCATCAATTCGATCAAGATAGCTAAACCCATAGGAGAATCATGGAGGAATTCAACAATACCCAAAAAAACCCTAGAAATTCGAAATTAGGAAATGGAGAATGGGATATCATGATTTCAATTAGCAAAGGGGAATTAGGCTGGAAGGACCCCTCATTGATGAACCCCACATACCTTGATTTACTGATTTCTTGACTTAGCTTGAAACCCCAAGAAAATTTGAGAAGATGAGAGTGAAGAACCCTAGCTTGTTCTTGAGAGCCTTGAGGGATTTTGATCTTCAAATTAGTGTGTTAGGAGTAGGATGAATGTTCTGGAGTGGTTACCCCCCTTAAAGCACTCTTTCCCAATCTTAAATGATGTAGTTTAGGACTAAGGAGTTTAAAAATTATGAAAAGGCCCTTAATGATTCATTTGGAAAAAGGTCATTGTCATTTACAATGACCCATCCAATGAGTCATTATAGGTTACAATGGCTCGTTGGATCCGTCCGTTGTTTTCGGATTACTTCCGGTACTATGGTGAAGCTCTGACCAATGACTGATCAGGACAACTCATTATATGAGACAATGAATCATCACTCTACTCATCATCACCACTGTCTCGCCTGCATACTTTCTAATTTTCTTCTAACAGGTCCATACCATGGGTTGTTACAAGACACAATAAGCCTTGGTACCCATCCATTGTCTTTGAAACCATCTTTGACCCCTTATTGACTCCACTCAACGACCGCTTACGACGACCTATGGGATTCTCCAATGATTCATTGCTAGGCTCGTTGTTTCTATGAGGTTTGACTGTAAGCTTACAATGAGTCATAACAACGGGTCGTTCTTTGCCACAACAACTCATTACTTGAGTCATTTTTTGACCCTAGTGCATTTTTTCTTATTTTCTCTGATTCAACCCTCGAGTCTAATCTCAGGGACTTTTAGGGTTTAACAGATAGTTGCTAGCTAAGTATCAATCTTGACCCTTCAATTTTGAGTCGAGACACTGGGAGGCCATTTGGCCTCTTTAACCGTTGGTCAACGGTCAAATTACAAACATAATTGTCTGATACTTGATAAGAAAGATCAAAAACAAGCAAAAGGAAGATAACAATATCTCTTATTATAGGAACAAAAGAAAGAGAATAACTTACGAAGAAACTAATGTCACAGATAAAAGAGGAAACAAACATAAATTAGAGGGTTAAACTTGTCCATATAGACACATAACTGAAGCACATATGACCATTTATAACATTGGATTCACATAAATTCACTCTTTGCAATCATTGCCGCTTCTTCTCCTCCTCTAAAATAAGAAAACTTAACAAACAAACACCCTTCAAAAAGATTCATTTACTTAATTTTCGCTTCTTCTTTGGCGCGATCAATAACTTATCTTCCCTCTTTTCTTGTTTCCCCAAATCTCGATTTAACAGTTCTTTTTCTATGTTCTATTTTTGTGTTGACTTGTTTTCCAGGATTTTCATAATGGTGCCGCCGTCGAACAATCTATGGGTGGGTAATCTAGCCCATAATGTTATAGATGCAGATATAACATTCCTGTTCGAGAAGTATGGTCCGTTGATAGCGTAACCTTATATTCCTCTCATCGATTTGGTTTGGTCTATTCAAAAATATCAACGACTCTATGGAGGCCAAACGAGCGCTTCAGGGATGCTTCTTTCATGGGTTTCCACTAAGGATCGAGTTTGCTAAGCTGGTTTGTGTTTTTTATTTTTATGTTTCTTTGTTGTTTAATTTAGATAGATTTTTATTGTTTCTTCATCAATTATTTTGTTGAGATTTGTAGGTAAAATTGTCAACGATGTGTTTTCAGTCATCTAGATGAAGTCCTTATCTTTCACCAAACACTCAAAATCGAAACAAAACATAAACAAATCATACAAATAAGATTCGCGAAAAAATAAGTAGACGATTAGAAAATAGAAAAATATATATATACATGAAATAAATCAGGAAGAAAAGAATCACAGTATTTTCTTTATTTACTTGTTAGTAAAAAATAATAACAGATAGAAAAATATGTTGATTTAGATCGAATGCAATGAACAAAGAGAGGGGAGAGAATCAATGTATCAAAAATAATTATTGTTTCCATAAATATGTAAATCCAAATTTTGCAACATTTATTCGTCTAGTATTCAATTCCTTTGCAACATGTATGGTATTTTATTTATTGAAAAAGAAACATAATCAGATACGAAGTGTGATTAATTGAGAAAATCATCTCAATGGGAAGATAAGCGGTCGCACAAATTAAAGGGTTATAGATTTTGTAATTAGGTTTATGTCCTTTTTAATTTTTACGGGAAATCTTCATTTATTTATCTAAATTTTGAAGTTAGACTTTTGAAATTTACACTTCAAAATGTGCTCAAATTTACCAAAGAATTGGTATCCTTGGTAGATATATTTTTGTGCTTGTCCAGCAATGGTTAATCAAAAAGAATAAATCAATTCGAGAAGAGCATATTTTAGGAATGGTACCGATCGACCACTACAAATATGCAAGACCATGAGCATGATTTGCAATTATACAGGCACGGTAGGATGCTTTAATACAAATTTTTGGAGAAAGAAAATAGAATGCCATTTACCAAATGCCTCTTTTGCTTCCCTCTAACGACCTTCTAGATGCTAAAACAATTACAGTGTGAGCTTCACCAACTTTTCACAACATTATATAGATTTTGTTAGATTTTTAATAGGTATTTGTCCACAGGACTTGAGATCCCAATTAAAGTTTTAATTATTCTCCAAAAAGTAAAATTTCAACTAAGTTGTGATTTCCTACTTTTAAATTTAAAACTTAATCCACAAGTTTATATTTCACATAAGAAAAAAATCTGTAATTTTAAAGATGGTAAAGAAGATAAATAGTCGACGTGAAAAGATTGTTTGTACCATATGAGAGGACTATATCAAAGAATAGATAGGTACTACTATTATTGATTTATTGGACCATTGAATCTTTGTAAAATTATGTGTATTTTAAAATTATAATAATATATAATCACAAGAATTTAGTTATAAAAGGAATATAAAAATACCTGATTTATTAATTTGACGTCTTATGATATTCTGATACCTTATTTATAAATCATGATTTTCTCATTCGGTAAGATTGTATAAGAGTTGGGATAGTTTTGATTGATTGTGAGGTTTTCATTTTTATAAAAAAATATAATTTGATAAATTCAAATTATATGTCTAAACATAATTTTTACTTCAAATCAATCTTATTTCAAATCATGTTCAAATGGCCCTTATATCCATTCTAACTGATGGAGTCTTTTGGACTTCTTTTAATCCAAATCCATTTGAAGTGTTCAAAATTTTAATCGACGTCTAAAACAATTGGTAGGTATATGCCATGTTCAGTGGAAGAGTTGTTTAGGCACATGGGCATCTGAAAACTCAAATTGCCTTTAATTATTTATACAGGTTTATTCTAAAACATTGATTACTTAGTTAAAAGTTTAGTAAATGGATAAACAACCTTTAAAAATGAATATCTTTTCTCTATATATGTGTGTGTGTTTGTGTCTGTGTCAAGAAAGTCCAATAATGGTTGATAGAGATTAAATTTTCACTTACCAATGCAACGAATATATCATGCTTCCTCTCCCCATGCCCAGAAAAAGAAAATTAAAGAGAGAATAATATGCAGTGATTGTTTAGGCCTTATTTGTAAAGTTATGAATAATTACTTGTATAATTATTCCTGAAAAATGATGTTTAGGAGATTCTTTACCCTTCCCTAAAGTATGATTAAAATTTCATTGTATTTTCTGAAAATTACACTATTTTGTTACTTATTTGGAGATACTTGTTTGGGAAAAGAGGAGAACTAGTCCTTCCATAAATAGGCAAGTGAAATAAAATTAAGATATTCTCTTTAGTTATAAATATGTCTGGGATAGAACAAATTATATGCATATATGATGACTCCCTGCATTTACTTGTGGGGAATAAAAGTAGTGTGAAGTTTGAATGTAGATGGTGTCTAGTGATAAAGATTTTAAATTCTAATTACTGGAGGTCTAAATGGATATTCAAAAAGGAAGTTATGAACTTTTACCAAGATCTGATACATGCTAAGGAGATAGGAAGAATGAATATCCTAGCACCAAAAAATCAACTTCTTATTTCTAGGACTACAACTTTTGGATTACATGCACTTTTGGTGATTGGAGATCTCTCTCTCCCTTCAAAATAATGGAATGATTATCCCTCAAAATATGCTACATCTTTTTCTAGTTATGATAAATTTGATGTGAAACTCCATATATTTCCTAATGTCCATACATATTAAATTTATGTTTCTTCACAGGTAGTTGGTCCTTATCGGATCACTTCATGAAAATTATATTTATCATGAGGATTGAGTTCCTCGAGGGTTATTTTCATTATTTGCTATAAATTACTTGTGAAAAATAAAATATTCAAATAAATGGCTCCAAAGCTTGACTTTTCCTCCTTATATTGTCCTCAATGCATTATAACCGGTTAACCATATAGAATCATGTCAGCTATCTGGGCATGAGGAACTTAGCCTCACATTGATTGTCTTGTACTTCAATATCATTCCTAACTTTAGTTTATTTGTTTTTTAGGGATAGTGATTTTGGCTAGTATATATGAGATGCAATTTTTTTGGGATATGCTCATTAACAAAAGTTACAAACTATTATGCAAATGCTAAATTAACTTTTAGATTTATATGAAGCTCCCTAGTACTTAATATCTTTATAGTCTTTACTGATGGTAAAATGTGCACTATGCGTTTTGTGTGCATGTGAAGTTTCTATAACACTACGCCTAATGGTTGAATCATTGTTGGGTATTGTATGTACTTTGTGTTTCTTTACCACTATGGGTACCTTAAATTTTATCACTTGATGACTGAATATATTTATGACTTTTGTAACAGTAGCAATTAAAGTGCTAGTTTGTTTTTCCGACATGATTCTTTTTGCATTTATTAGGTTATCTGTCTATAACTTGTTTTGTTGTGGTTATCATTTTCCAGTGTCCTATCTTAGACAATTAGTCTAACAACAGGCATGCTGTCTGGTTTGTTGGCAAAGTCATACAAAAGTTTATGGATAACTGGGATTAGCAAATTTGTGTCGCAACAAGAATTGGAAAATCAACTCAAGAAATTTGGTAAAATTCAAGAATTTAAGTTCATCAGAGATCGCAATGCTGCATATGTTGATTTTGCTGGACTGGAAGACGCAGCAGAAGGGCTGAAGAACATGAATAGAAAAAAAATTGGCGGGTAAACATATTCACGTTGATTATCAGAGGTCACAACCTATGAAAAGGGTAAGTTTTTTTCTCTACATCAAGGCTTACTATTACTATAGTGATTTGATTCATTTTCTAGAGTTCTACATTTTGTAGAGAAAAATGTGTTATGACATGGAAGTAAATGCACGTCAACCTTAAGAATGTTGGTTTTAGTATTGCAAATGAGGTTTTGTTTCTATACATAATATAATTGTAAGTTGTAGCAATCAGATTCTGACTTGATGAGAAAAGTATATTCTTAGTGTTTGGTGAATTCAAGGTGTGTTAAACTCCTAGCATGTAAGCTTATCAAAGCATAGTAGGTTCAAAGTCTTAATAAAGGGGGACAATCATAGTAGATTGTCAAAAAGCTTAGAATAATCTTATTGTGTTGAAATTTATAAATATTGAGTCCTATGAGGCTTGCCTACATAGAATTCATTATTGAATAGATTGAAAAAGGATTTATAACTTGAAAAAAATGATGTAAAGGGCTCGTATAATCGGAACCAACTAGTTTGGGTTGAAGAGCAATTGATTCATTGATTGTTTCTTGCTCACATAACTTTTGGTTTCACCCTATAATCTTCTCGTTAATTTTTGAATATTTATGTTTCATGTCTCCATTAATATGATGTTATCTTAAATTTCAGGACAACGGACCAGAGTTTAGAGAAATGTGGGATAGACAGTATCCAAATAGGAACATTAGTCGTCCTGACACTCGGTGTATACCTCAAGATTTTATCATGAACTACTCTAATTCTATGTGTGTTGGCTTCACAAGGCAACATGTAAGGCTCTTTTTTCTTTGAAAGATTTTCAATTTTTTTCATACAAGTTATTTGAGTCTAAAAACATTGGGTATGTTTGAGTCTTTTATTGTGTATGATTGTCATCTATCTTACTTTTGTACTGTTTGTTATCTCCATTGATAAGCTAACTTACCTTATCCAATAAAAAAGAAGAAAAATTAGGTTGTTAACATGGTTCTATAGTTTGAATAAAGTATGCACATTTGTTAGTTATACTGATCACTAGATCTTATTTTTTGTGCTGGACAAAGAGTAGATGAGAAACCTAGCAAAATTTTGTGTGTGTAAGTTATCCGCCTTCTGTCCATGTTGAAAATAACATGCTACACAATGCTATGATTTTGTTTGGTGAGATAGATGAAATAAAAACATTTTATGATAGGAATTTCTCACTGGTTCAGTTTAGAAGCGTGGAAGAAGCCCAGTGTGCTAAAGAGGGATTGCAGGGCAAGATTTTTAATGATCCTAGAATCACAATTGCATATTCAAGCAGTGGGTTCTACACCTTACAGAGATTTTCTGAAATATCATCCTTCAACCACTGGCTCAACAACTGACTTTTATCCCAATGAAGATCTATTTCAACCAGCACAAATGGGCATGGTTGGCCATATTCACTATTCTGAAAATAAATATATTTGGTGTGGCATTATTGCCAAGGCTGGAATACCTGCATTTCATGCTCGCTGTTATCCTGTAGGGGAATGGATAGAATCAAAAATGTAAGTACACTTCGTACTTTCCTTGTTTCTTTTTGAATGAGAGATCATTTTCTTTAATTGTCTCTACGATTTAACATTTTTTTGAACTTCTTAGCTTGTTGATGTGAAGTTATTATCTTTCCAAAAAAAGAAAAAAAGAACTGGGGGTATTTACAATTTTTCTAACCTAAGGGGGGCCGAGGATTTGGGGGGGGGGGGGGGGGAAGGGGGTTCTTCATAAAATTTATTATGAAACTCATTTCCAAATTCTATTAAGAAAATTTGTTGGCAGGATCTTTCTTTAACTAATTGAAGTTTTATGATTAGCTTTCTTTTTAAATAAAGATTTTTGGGTTGAGGTTCTACTAATTTGGAACTAATATATATAATTCTTATTGTGTTTTCTTCATCAGTTGCATGTACCTCATTACTTTTAATAAGTGTAATATGCTTAAATCCTGGCACACAAGTGCTGACATGTTTTCTTCTGCAGTCCTGATGTAGTCAATTGCTTCGCCAGATCGAGATTAGACATTCTAACTAAATATTGGACAAATGTTATTGGGTTCAACATTGTTTACTTCTCTCCTGACAGAGAAGAAAATTTTGATTCATATAAAGACTTATTGAGGTAGCTGATTTCAAAAAGGCGCACTGTGGTTGCAAATTTTGGTGATGGAACCATCTTATTCTTAGTGCCACCTTCTGACTTCCTTATGAAGGTTCTGAATAAGCCTAGTTTGAGTCGTGTTTATGGGGTGGTTGTAAAGATTGCCAGTCATATTGCTACCAGCACATCCTTGCCACCAGAGTCTAATCAACCTCAATATGTCGATGTACCACAAATAACATCCTCTCAAGTTGCATATAATGTAATGTCGTTTGTGGAGAGGGTTTCACCAATAAACTATAATCAGCTTACCCGAGAAAATTTGAAGTTGCCTTCAAGAGAATATTATTCTCAAACTGATACATTCTCCACAAATCCTGTGCAGGAAAGTAATACTATAGCTTACCCTGTAAATTCTCTACACCAAATTAATAATGTATTACTAACCCAAGCAGGGGACTATTTAACACCTGAACTTATTGAAACCCTAACAAAGATGCTACCAGCAAACAAGGTATCAAGTATGGAAGAAACAACTGTGCCTGCAGGAGATTTTTCTAGTATGCCTTTATCAGATGTTGCTGTAGTACATGATAAATTTCAGCAACAGTCTTGGAGATTGGAACAACAAGCTCCCAGTCAAGCTGTCGATCAGGTGGTACAGTTTGGCAACCAATTTAACAACGAAACACAAGTTCTATCACAGCTTCAAGCTCATCCGCAAGTCTTGGACATGCCTAACCATTATTTTCAAGGGTCCAATAGGTTTAGCCAAATGCAAAAGCATAACCTCAACGTGCAAGCACAAGGTGTTCCTCTACAAACAGTGACCTCACCTATCATTTCTCAAGGTACACAACACTCAACCCAGCCCCATATTGATCGGCAGCTTCAACTTGGAAGATATCAAGATGTAGTGAGTGGTTCTGGGATAGATCATGACGTAGATGTCTTAAGACATTATAGTTCATTTGTTCCTCAATAATCAATGAATCATTGAGAGGATCTCCTTGACCTAGATAACTGTTCAACTCTTGATTCATGGATTTCTTTTTAAGATTTTTCCTATTTGAGCTATTTTTTTGCTTAATGTGCTCTTCCTGTCTTTCTAACCAGTTATGCTGTTTCAATGTCTAGTCCATTATCTCTTTTACCCTTTTTGTTAATGAAAGAAAAACTAACACTGTTCAAGTAAAAGATAGGATCAACGTTCTAGCTAGTAATTCCTTTTGGAAGTGTAAATTTAGACTCTTTCTAATGATTTAGGTGTAAAGTTTGGCATCAATGAGAAGTTTGCAATAAGTTAAAATCTTTGATAGTTGCAGAAAGATTGTGAAAAGTTAAAAGGTTTGGAGGTAAAATTGGTTATTATTGGACCTTTTTTCTGTAATCATATGAGAAATTATCCAGGAGTTACTTTTTTTGTCCATATAGTTATATTAATCGGAGAAATTAAATGAGACAAGTTAAAATGATTCATTGACATTATAAAATGACTCCATATTGAATTGGTTTCTAAATGGTGAAAATCGATGAGGGCCATAGATGTCTAGCACATATAGTTAGCATCAGACCTCCTTGTTTTAGGATAAGCTTTAGTAGTGAAGTAGCAGTTTTTAGCCTTCAATTTCTCATTTTCTGTAACATACTTCTTTTCATGTGGTAGTCTTTTTTTCCCAATATGACCATTTATATCTATTGATTGTTGAACCAAAACAAAAAAATATCTATTGATTATGTTCCCCATGTTTATTAGTTTATCATTTTTAGAGCTTCACCTTTATGTGCTCCAACCTAAATTAATATTATCTATTAAATACTACCCTCGTCTTTTTGTTGCTACTTTTATTTTCGATTGTATAGTTTGGTGGTTTATAGTCATAAGATATTATAGCTTACTCTGGATAAGCTTAAGTATTTTGACTGTAGTTGATTTATATCTGTGGAACTCAATTACATTTCTAACTTGAGTTGTAAATTGGCATTATGAAACTATAAATTCTACTGAATCCTGAAACATATATTCTTGCACAAAGACAAAATACTATCGTCCAAGTTAATAATGGATTAGATTTCAATCCCTTACTCTTCTCTCAAATTAGTAGCTCTTGGCGTTACGGAGTTTAAAATTTTATTCTTCACTTTTATTTTAAAATCAATATTTGATCATAATAATTTAAAATTCAACTTGAAGTTGAATTCCCGATTTGGAATAATGCTCTAAACTATTTTTCAATTCATCTTTGATATATAAATTTCAAATAAAGTACTCTCTTCTCTCTTTTGCAAAAGGTATAGCCAAACACAATTTCATCCTTAATTCCAGCTTCATAAATTTCAAGATGAAAATATTTAATCTACAACCTCGCCTATTAAAATTCAAAAAGTTTCTTCATAAATTTCAAATAAAGTAATTTTTTTTCTAAGCGAAAAATATAATCAAACACAACTCCACCTTCATAAATTTCAAATAAAGTATTTTTTTTCTCTTTTACAAAAAGGATAATAAAGCACTATTCCAACGTCATAAATTTCAAATAGAGTGAAGAATATTTAGAATCTACCGTCAAATGTGTGCAAAAAAAATATTTTAAAAATATTTTTAATGAGAAAAAAGAGTAAATGTACTTGGTGAAAATTCTTTTTTACAATAAGAGGTAACTTTTTTTTTTCGCGGATAGTTTAAGAAAAAGACTAACGTGAACATTAATAATAAAAAAAAATTAGACTCTAATTGACTTCTTGTAATTGGCCTTTCTTATAATTATAATTGATTATCATTTTCTTTTTGTACATTTTTTTATGTCAATTTCATAGCTGAAAGTCCAAGTTTGCCAATTCTTGTTCTTTTTTTATTTTTTTTTCTTTTTTTGTTTATCCCTAATATATACAATTTATAAGTTCCCATAACTTATTCTTTCTTATTTGGTGCTTTGTAGGTAGGAACGATAATTTGGGTTGTACTAGGCAAAGGATAAATGAGACAGGGCAGGCCAAACTTTAAACATTTTATTCCAAATATTAAACGTGATATGGCAGACCAAAGCTCAACCTTTTTTTAGTTATTTTATGTAATTTTTTAAACTAAAATAATTTTTACTTAAATTTTGGTGGCTAGCATGTTCTTTCCTTCTAATTTATGAGTTTGAAACATATTTTGATGCGTCCAAATACACACGCAAGCGCACACAGTCATATAAGTGATATTGAATTTTGAGTTCGGATATTATATCAATAGATACTTGTGAATTAATTATTTACTAAATTAAACTAATGCTAACTATCTATTCAAGCGATAAAACCTAAAAATATATTTATGATTAACTAAATTAAATATAAAAAAGAAACAGCTGATGAACAATTTACCAAATGAAGAGCAGATTTTCACCTAATCAATGAGATTAAAGCGACTAAGAGCTATGAATTCGCTAGCAATCATCTTGAAAATCACTTGAATTGACTCGGATTTTCATCAATCGAGTTATTGGTTAATGGAAACTACTATAACAAGGCTCTCCCAAGATCTTCATCGTTCGATCCATATTGTCACTTCCATGCCTACCTCCGGGGATCAGGAATGTGACATAAACACTTATAAATTTATTGTGCTTTAAACAAACAAAGGTTCAAAGATATGCTATTTTAACCATGTTGTCACTTCCACACCTACCTTCGCATAACCTTATTACATGTTCTATATTCTCTCTTCTGAGTTCAATCTAGGGTTCAAAGATATGCTCTATTAATCGTGAAGTAATAAAATAGTTTATCACAAGATTAAGTAAACAATGGCACAAGTTGTAGCTTGACGATAAATATTTTAACAATTCAAAACAAGTTTATACAACAACAATTATGAAGCTATTATAAATCTAAAATGAGAAGTTTAGCTCCACATAAACATGGAGGAATTACAAAAAGTCACCCAAACAAGAATATAAAAATAAATAATAGGAAAAAAAAAGATGAAATAAAAAATCTCCAGCCTCCACAATGGCTCCAGCTCTCCACAGGACAAAAATACTTTCGTAGGTTAAAAGTTACTTTCTCAAATATGTTTAAGGACTATTTTTAAGTGTATAAAAAGTGTCACATGAAATAAATTATGTCCAAAGCAATTTTAAATATTTTTAGGTTCGATTTTTGTCCTCACGTCGCAAGGCAGATTGCAATAAATTAACTTGCCATCACCTTCACGCTGCAAGGCAATTGTTAAAGCATTCATTTTGCTGTTTACTAATCACTGCTGGTAGGTCATGTCATTAGGTACGTCTCTTCTCTTCTTTTCCAGTCATAATCCAAAAATCCAAGGTTATGGTGGCACAAACCCTCTTCCACCTGTAGGTTAGCCAACCCTATACCCAACAAGCTATAATCATCAAATCGCGGAAGAAGATAAAATAACAGACTAAATAATCTTTAAACCCCCATCATTCATAATAAAGACTAGAATGAGAAAGTAAAACAAATTTCAAAACCTAGTATCACTAGTATAAGTGCATCTAACTGGATACATTCATCTCAAAACTACAACTCTGTCTAAAATAAGAAAGACAGGACAAGTAAAATTTTGAGGGAGTTTGAAATAGGTCTGAACGCCAAGTAGCTCACTAAAACTCTAGAGAAGTGGCATCTCGGATAGAAAATCAATCGAGCCCACTAGTGTTAGGATCTGCATTAAAAAATGCAGAAGAGTAGAATGAGTACAAAATATAGCTACTCAATAGGCATCATAAGCCAACGGAGCCAGGACAATAACTATATCATGAAAAGAATGCTAAAATAAATCTTGCACTTAGAAGATTAACTCAGCTATCCAATAAAGAAAATCAATATATATGAGTGCAAAGAAAAACTGATATCATGAATATAATACAATGTAGTGGTTAATGATCCTATTAGTATGCACCCCCTCCACAAAATACAATGCGAGGTGGGATCCGTGGGAGACTCACGAGGTCCATATACCTATTGGGCCTGCATAGAATCGGGACGAACTAAAAATCATGCCTAAACTCGAACAAGGACTTCCAAACACTAGGCTCAGGGCACAACTGAGACTTACCAAAAATCAATAAAAATTATTTGGATCTAATCCTCATCGGATAAAAATATTTCTTTCAAAAAAATAAATTCTATCAATATCTTAATCTATGAGAATGCATATGCATGCATGATCATATAATATGATAAGTCTCAAAGAAACAATAATATACATCAAAACTGTTGTTTCACAGCACTTACCATAGGCTACAGGCCTCCTCAACCATGGATCTACCTTCAACTCGTGCCTTACGGCATGTTTCATTAATTTAAGAAACTTTCTTTTAATAAAATACCCATCTTAGAAATATATTTTATCATATACAATGCGATGTAAACTGAGTGAAACTCAACAAGAATGCAATTACAAATCATATGTTGTCTCTCATCAAATTACTTATCTCGGATTTCACAAATACAATCAATACTTTTAATAATCCAACCCAATATTTTGCACAACCCATAGCATGGTTTATGCAATAAATTATAATCCAAGCTGAGTCTAAGAAGAGTAAGTCATAAACTACCTCGAAGATCAAGCAAATACGACACGGACCTCATAACATCACCTTTCCCTTACGAGCAACCTCAGAAAACTTCTAACCTATCAAAATTATGCTCGACAAGTGAATATGAGTCTATTGATACCCATATTGCAAATAAAAGCTCGAATCAAAATCAAGTCAAAAAGTCAACCTTGAACCTTGAGGGCATATCTAAATTTTCTTTCACAATTGGCTTACCCATGATGTAAAAAGTTTATGTATCAAAATCAGCCAAATTCTAGCCTTATTTGACTCTGAATTCATCAAAAAATAAAATTTAAAAATTAGGGCAAAACCCTCAAAATTTTCCTTTCCATTAAAGCTTAAAATCCTAGACGAAGTAGTGAGAAAACACATAAATTGGAGTTAGAATTTTACCCCCTTTAAAAAACGAAGAATTCTAGAATCGCCTCAATTCGAGTTCTACAAGTCCAAAAATGGTGAAATAAAGGGGAAAGATCACGGAATAATATTGTTTAACTGTTGTAGCTCGCTAGGAGCGATTGCGGTGCATCAACGCGATAATGCAAGTCACGACTATCCCAGGAAGCACAATCACGCTCACACCCTACGATAGTGCCTAGGCTACATGATGGCGTTACCTCGCGGCCCTACCCCCTTACATGATGGCGCACTTCTTGCATTAAATATGCTCACGTGTGGTTTGCTGTCCCTTCTGTGCGATACCGCCTTCGTCGCGCCAATGTCACTGAACAACTTGCCCCTTAAGCATGATTGCGCTCCCTTAGTGCTATTGTGCTTGCATCAGATACTAGAAAATCTATTATGTTCAAATGTTGATTTCAATAGTTGAAATTCATTTGGGACCTCCAATATATAAATAAACAGTACAAATTGATTATAAAACACGTTCCGAACCTATTGAAATCATCATATCACTGCTCTAGGATCATCTTGACTAAAAATTGGTCATTGTCAAACATAGCTTTTTTAAACTCAGAAATCTAACCAAAGGCTCAAATTACTTTTAAACACCTCGAGATTAGTAAAAACCATCCAACTAAGTCATAAATCACCGTTTGAATCTAACAGGGCTATCTGAATATGAATTCGAGTTAATTAACCTATAATATTGATCTTGGTCAAACTTTCTAACTTCTCAATTTTCAAAACAAAAATCTTCCTCTAAACGCATTCGATAACATTGGGAATCATGCTACCTATTCTCGCAAGCCATAAAAAAATAATGAAGCTACGAAAAGGTTCAAATTGGAGAAATGAGTTTATAAGAATAAAATGACCATGCGAATCATTATATTCCATGCGCACATACATACATATATATATATATATATATATATATATATATATATATATTATTCAATTCCTTTCATTAAGCTATTTGCTTCATTTTCTTATGCAATTTCCTGCTTTTTTATTCATTTTTGCTCCAATTCTGTTCAATTTCACAATGCCTTATTCCTAAAGAATAAATATAACATTTAGGTCAAAATAATATAATATGTACTCATAAAAAAATTAAATGTATTAAAATGTGAGACAAAATAATGGCTAAATATATGTATTTTTTTCGAGTATTACCACTTCGCACTTAGATTCTTGTTTGTCCTCGAGCAAGCATTAAAACTTATCTAAATAAATAAAGCTTAGGAATACATCGAATTTTATTGATACAAGCAATTCAATCATATAGAAATTCACGACGTCAAGTACCACCTTCCATTATCGTGCAAGATATATAAGAGAACTCAATCAAACAATAAACTTCTAACCTCCTAATCTCAAAGAAGGACTCTAACTTCTCAAATTTAAGTTTGTTCACCTACTCTCTCAAATAAAGCCAATCATATCACCTATCTATCATGAAATAAGTTTCCTCACAAGAAGAAAAATCCCACATGCTCAAACAAAAAATAAATATAAATTAAGGACGTAACATCGAAGAACAACTCTCACTATTGCAAAAGAATACACATGTATGCATAACGAATCATAGGTTTGCCCATTATATATATCTCCACTAATTAAGTATGCTTGGATAAAATCAAATAGAATTTTAACGGGTTATAATGTTGGCTAGAGGACAGGTAGAAAAACTATATAATAGTGAATTATACTTTCCTAAGAACTTTGCACTTTCTAAACTTCATCACTCATTATTTTCTTTACTTTGTTTTTCATCCTCCTCTTCGTCAATTATTTTCACAAGTAATTTTTTTATCATATCAAGAATGTTAGAATCATTTTTTTCTTTCACACAATTTTTTTTAATTTTTTTTATTTTCATGTCACATTCTTTCAAAGAGGGCCTTTTTATCACTTAGTAGCTCTCTTAGTCACCATTACACTTGACCATTCCTTTTCTTCATATATAATATTTTTATCACAGTTTATGCTACAATGCTTAAAGAAGCAAGATGTAAAATTAGGGATTCAATAATATGATTAAGGTAAATATACTGCTAATAAATAAAAGGCTACATGCTCAAAAGTCTAAGTAGTGGTAACAATATCTGAATAGGTTAAATTTTGTAAGAAAAATCAAGGAAAGGTTATTATCATCTTCTAAATAGAGCAACACTTATTATCTTTTTCAATAACATGCAGGGCAAGTTCTAGACTATGATGCAAAATATGAAATATAAGAAGAAAAAAATCCTCACCTCTCATGAAAAAAGATTCAATCAATATGGAACAATATAATCTAAAATAGACAGGGTCTCAGCAAATCACAAAATAAGAAAGAGTTATATATAGAGTCTACACCTAGTTTACACTCAAGCACTCACAAGAAATTACTACTCAAGCTCAGACCTAAATAGCTAGTATCAAACAATTCAATACGGTCTTTATTTCTCTCCTTTACAACTCCTAAAAAAATAAAAATAAAAGTTACTCCTATGAAAAAAGTTACAATATATATATATATGTGTGTGTGTGTGTGTGTGTGTGTGTGTGTGTGTGTGTGTGTGTGTATAACTATAGTTCCCTCAAAACGGTTTTCATCCGTCCATCATTGAAAACTACCTATAACTAAAAGAAAAGCTATTACCCAATTCAAGTTACATCCCTTGAAAACGAATCGATGCACAAAAAAAATCGAGAGAGATTAATTATTAACTACCTATAAAGTAGAATATAAAACATCCAAATAATTTCTCCACCCTATACTTACAATTATTCATTATTCTCAGTGTACACAAAAATAAGATAAGAGTAAAAGAAACTCCCTGGAATACCAAAGGAGAAACATTAGAAGCTCATGGGGTACTCAGACTTCTCTCAATGATACATGGTTCTTCATGTGGACATACTATACTTAGTTTTAACTCGATAGTTTGCTTTCACATACTTCCAATAACTTTGCTTCTATGGTAAAACTCCTAAGAAGATTACAAAAAAATAAAAATATATAAAAATAAATCTTAAAAAATAAAAATTGGGTTGCCTCCAACAAGTGTCTAATGTAATGTTCCTTATGACACTATCAATGTTATCCTCCATCTTGAACTTATGGATTGAACCCCTAATTTTTGTAAATCTTGCGGCTATGCTCTAGGGATGGAGGTACAAATATAATTTGGCCAAGTGACTAATATAGTCTTCGCATTTCATGGACTTCAGCTGAGGTATGTAATTTTGTCTTTCTAGCATGATAAATTTAAGAATATAAACACTTTGCTCTTCATCCACTAGCTCCTCTATAAGTTCAGGTATGTCAATTTTCATATCACTATCCAAACAAAATATTAAAAAATGACTAGAGTGAGGTCCAATGCATTCCAAACTCAAAATTTTTTTAAGTTACATCCTTACCATTGTGCATTTTCTCAACCATGGCGTCATCAATAATATTTTGGTTGAATGTTTGAAACTCTTCTTTCTGCTTGACAAGTTGGCCCCTATTTTTAATAAGTTGTGGTTGGGCATCAGATGTCACAACTTTTTTATTCAATTGAATCTACAAGTTATAGATATTTGAGTCAAATTGATTTATATCTTGTCTGAGCTAAATTATTTCTTCCATCAATTTTATAGTCATTGTTCGTAAGACTATTACATAGAAATGCATGAAATTGTATTGGTTGAGCTTGTTTCGTTATCCAAGATTGACTCACTATTTCTGCTTCTTCACAAATATCTTCTTGTAGAAACTTACTCCTCCTTTTTGAGGTTCGTCTAGGGTATTAGCTAAAAATGTATTTTGCATATCATTACAAGTATTAGCCTCAGTCTGCATCTCTGTGAGTTTGGCCCTAAGACTTTATATGGGTTTCCCGCATTCCACCAGTCTGTTCTCATAACTGCTACATTTTATCACTAAGTTGAGCATCACATTTCACATCCTCCACTTTATTACTCCTGTCTGCACCACAAATAACAAGAGAATAGTCATAATAGGGGCTCGAGGAAAGGGAGTAGGAGTTAGGACAACCATTTCAATGGTCATCCTGACCACCATATATGCTATAAACATTCCACTCAAAGGATTGGAGAGGTGCACATAACCCATTTCCTAAAAAAATATGAAAATTTATCTTCAAGTGAGGTCCTCCACAATACAGATAAAGATATCAGTATATGCATATTCATCACTCAATCAATTTATATTCCAAGATGTCATGTCAAAAAAGGTAGAATAATACTAAACATTACATATATACATATATACATACGTACACACACACACATACACATATATAAACAAAAGAAGACTTAAATAGATAAAAGAAAAGTCTAATCTAGACAAAGAGTTAATTTCAAAGTCCTTCGGGGACAGCGTAAAAAACATGATACACCCAAGCACACACACAAGCACACACGATCATACAAGTTTTATAGAATTTTGAGTCCAAGTATTATATCCACGAATATTGTCAATTAACTATTTACTAAATTAAACTAATGTTAATTATATATTCGAGCAATAAAACCTCAAGATATATTTATGACTAACAAAATTAAAAATTTTAAAAATAACTAATAAATAATTAGCCAAATGGAGAGCATATTTTAATGTAATCAATGAGGTGAGATCGAATTAGGGCTATGGATTTACTAGCAATCTTTGTTGAGTAATCAATTGAACAGACTCTGATTTCTTATCGAGTTATTGATTAAAAAAAATTACTATGACTAGGCTCTCCAGAGCTCTTCAACGTCCAATCCATGCCACTGCTTCTATGCATATCTTTTGATAATTAGGAATGTGGCACAAATGCTTAAAATTTTGTCATGCATTAACCAAGCAAGACGACTAACTATATTCCTATCCCAACTGCAAATTCACTCCCCCCGTTATGTTTAAGGTCTTATTCTATTTAACCTTATTGCATGTCCTAGATTCCCGATTTTGAGGTCAATCTAGGGTTCAAAGATGTGCTTTGTTAATCACGAAGCAATTAAACAGTTTAATCCACGATTAAGTAAATAACTAAATAAGCCATAGAAAAAAATAAATAAGTCATAGCTCGACAATAAATATCTTAACAAGTCGAATCAAGTTCATACAACAACAATTATGCAACTATTATAATCCTAGAATGAGAAATTTAGCTCCACATAGACATGGAGGGATTACAATAAATTATTCATGAAAAAATATAAAAATAAATAACATGGAGAAGAAAATATGAAATAAAAAATCTCTAGCCTCAACGACTATTCCTAGCTTTCCACAGGTCAAATACACCTTCATTTGGTTAATATTACTCTCCAAAACGTATTTAAAAGCTATTTATAAGTATAGAAAAAATCTCACATAAAATAAATTAAGTCCAAAATAAATTGAAAAATATTTTTTAAATCCAAAATTTGTCATTGTTTCATGAAGAAGATCACCACAAGTTAGCTCGTGATCACCATCGCACTACGAGGCAATTGCTGAAGCATGCGTTTTTTTATTGTTTGATCACTACTGCCAAGTCACGTCATCAAGTATGTCTCTTCTCTTCTTTTCCATTTGTATTACTATATATTAGAAAGAGCTTATATTTTGACATGTCTGTTTAATGTCAATAAATTTCATTCTTAGGGCATATTTGACTTTTTAATAATATATTATACGTGTCTACCATCCTCCAACGGAACGGCCACGTAGCATACAGTGAAGCACATTCTGCATTCCTCGTTCCTTGTTGTTTCATGTAAATTCATGAATTTGTTTGTTTTTGTGTTGTAATGAAAGACAAGTGTTAAGTTTGATTTGGATTATGAATTAGTAAACATATGCTTATCGTAATTTAGGAAAGTAAGTAGCAAAAAACTAATAAGTTGGCAGTGGATAACTATGAACAGTTATTGCTAATCATGGAAAAGATTTTTGTGCTGAAAGTTACAAGTAAAAGAAAATAGAGTTTAACAAGGTGTCTCATAATCTTCAAATAAGGCAAGGATTTTTAGTTGAAATCTTGAAGACACCTTCTCCTAGTTGGAGTCAAAGAGGATCACCACATTGGCGTTTTATAAAAGAGAAGCCAACACGCCAAAGTCATTCACTCATTCGCAAAAGGTATCTTCAGCACCTCACTGGTTCTGAACATGAAACTGGCAATTAAAGTTGAAAAACTAGGGAGAATTGACAGTGCTCGAGATAGTTCCCTGGTAAGCTCAGTTAACTACTATAGATTATCTCTAAAGTTAACTCTTAGTAAATGAAGTAGATTGAGCTTGACTTGTAAACAGAGTCTATTTCTTGTATAAGTTTTATTTGTTATTCTACTTGTTTTTCTGTTTTAAGCTAAGCATAGTTTAGAACAGGTTAGGAACATTATAAGAGTTTAAGGATAGGTCTATTGGATTACGGGGGATAATTCATAAATTGGCTCGGTAATATTTTTAGTGAAAGAGAATTGAAATCCTACTAGGGAGTAGGTTGTAGTTTTTACATCCATTTGAGCCTAGATGATTTTCCACGTGTAAATTTGGTGTCTTCTATTTACTTTCTACATATTTTCCCTTCTTCTTTCAAAATATAACTATCCACGGAACAGTGATCGAGTTTGTTTCCTTAAATTTAGAAAAGAAGTAGCTTAAGTTCTAATCAAATAAATATTAGATATATACCCAATTCACCCCCCTCCCTCTTAAGTCTAAGTTAGAAGTCATTAATAACAATTGATTTCAGAGCAGGTATGTAACGTCCCGAACGTCGTTGCGGGATGGTTAAGGAAATAGAACACAAAAAACTAGCTAAGAATGAGATAGGGAGGTTGTGAAAGAAACTAAGTATAGAACTGTGCGCTTTGAGTAGCTACTGGTCCGTAGGACCGCTACAACGGTGGGAATCCCCCTGCAGCGAGACCGTGGTAGCGTTTGGATTTCTGCCGTGGTGAAAATTGGAGAGTAACCATTTGGACCACCACAGCGACCCTATTGCCACTGTAGCGGGTTCGCTGCAGCGGGAAGGTAACCGCTACAGTGGACAACGGGAATCAGAAAGTGTTTTTAAGTAGGAATTACAGGATTTTCACCCTATTATTTTCCAAAACACGATCATGAGGTCTAGAGGATGGAAAAACTCTCCAGAGCAGTAACCTCTTCACCCAAGGTAAGATTTTCGATTCTCTATTTCTAAAGTGAGTAGTTTTGATCCTAGAAGCTTTGTAGACCTCTAAAAGTGGGAATTTTGTAGAGGAAGAACCCTAGATTGTTAACTAGGGCTGAATTGTAGGGTGATTAAGGGGTGAATTGGGTTGGGTTGGTAAGTTTTGATCATTCCCCTAGAATCCCGTGTTGGGAACAAGGGTTGCTCGGGGAATTGAATTAGAACAAAGTAGAATTGAGGTTTTACTTTTGAAAAACACCCCAAAGGAGAGGGTTTGATCTGTTAGACTCTAAATTGAAGGGTAATTAACGAATTACTTTGTGTTGTAGATTTCACGCATTCCGAAGCTTTGAGAAAAGGCAAGGGTCCCCCGGAATAGTTGAATTTTTACCTTCCAAATCGAGGTAGGTTATGATTTATAGGGATAGACCTATATAATGGCATGTATGGTGGTTAATGTTTATATCCGATTGGTCTTCCGACATTTATGTGATATGTGAGTCTATTGTTATTAATTGATCTTATGAACGTGACTAAGATGTGATATTGAATTGTGATGACTTGTTTAAAAGATTGTGTATATATGTTAATGTAATGATACGTTAGTCAAGTGATCCCACTCCGTTAATGAGAGAATTGTTAATTGATGATGGTTTATTTGGAAATAGATTGTAACTTTTTGTATGCTACAATAATGCACTTGTTATTCCTTTTTATGAGAATGATGAATGAAAAGATTTAATATCCTAAAATGAGAGCCTCGATCCCAAGGGGAGTATCTGGGTGAGCGAATAACTTTATTTGAGTGGCTTGTGTCCGATGGGAGAATCCGAATGAGGGTATGAGTGGGAGTGGGTGCCACGTCGGCACAATATATGAATTTCTAGAGTACCCTGCAGGTCATGACTGGATGGGAATAAATAAGGTCCTCTAGCATATGTGTACATGATTCGTGTGGTTGAGTGTGAAGGGGAGATAGGGGAGGCATATGCCCATCATGCTACCCTTTGTTGTGTTGTTAGCGTAATTTTTTGTGATTTCACTTATGTTCATGAGGTGGATGTGAAATGTGCTACGTGAATGTGCAAAATTATCATAGATATGAAGCAATTTGATAATAAGGAGCATGGTCTTAATGTTAAGTGTGACTTGTTACCCAGTGTGGTTGTTGAGTAGTTGTCGCTATGAGTAATTGAGGATTTGTAGCTCTTTATAGCTATTGTGATTGTTATTTTATTATGGTTGTTTGATGGATTTATGGAGTATGTGAAATGTTAACTATTGATCTAATAAATTGTGGGATGGATGAACTGAGAAGGGTGTAGCACGTCGAGCTACTGCCTATGCAGCGGAACCATTTCTGCTGCAGCGAGATCGCTATAGCGGACAAGTGACCACCGCAGTGAGAGGCCTAATTAAGTGAGCAGGCCGACTGATTCCTGAGTAGAGCTAGTGTTCATATAATGGCCTATATTTCTCTATAAAGTTGAGGACCTTTTTTATATCTCTATTGCTATCATTATCTGTTATTATGTAAGGTTGGTTGATGATGCCTATAAGTACTATGTCATGTACTGACCCTACCCCTGTATTCTTTTCTAAGTGCATAGTTCAAGCCTAATAGTTCTTTGTGCCCTCACCTGTGAACCAGTAGCTTTTGTGGATTGAGAAGGTGAGCAAATGAGGGTGCAGATCACTCCTTCGTTGCAGATGTCCTTCTTTTGGACATTCAAACACTTTATTCATTTTTAGTTTTAGCTCCTTATTTTTGGAAACAGACGTCTTGTGAAATGACTTTCAGGTCTTGGGTAACTTTGTTTTCTTTGTAACGTTTGTTTAAGTGGTTGATTCATAATATGAAGTTATTTCAATAATTAAAAATAGCATTTACCTTTTGCATATCTCATTTTGGGGGTAGTATCGGGATTCATTAGTTCGCCTACAGGAGGGTTAGTATGGGTGTCAATTACGAACATTTGGGTCGTGATGAAATTCGTATCAGAGCTCTAGGTTCGTTGATCTCATTGAACTAATACGGGTCTAGTAGAGTCTTGCAGATCAGTGCAGAGACATTCGTAACTTATCTTCGAGAGGCTGCAGGACTTTAGGAAAACTCCTTCCCGCTCTCCTTTTGTGCAATTACTTGATTCCAATTTGTATTTGGTGATCCAAATTGGTATCTAACAATTTTTCTTCTTTCCTGCTTAGATGGAGAGAACACGCTCAAATGGTAATATAGATGCAACACCTGAGCTAGCAGTGGCGGCCCCAGTTTGCGGTAGAGGAAGGGGCAGAGGTCATGGCCGGAGATTCGCTGCGACTAGAGGAGGGGCCCGTGCTCCTACTCCAGTCAGGGAGAGGTCTGCATCTCCCATGCCACCAACAGTGCAGGAGTGGGTGGCAGTTGAGGTTGAGGTCCCGACGCAGGGAGAAGCTCCTGCCACACCAGTGTCCTCAGAGATCCTACCTCAGGTCCTCAACCTTCTGAGCAGCCTTGTGGGCATCGGGGCAGTGCCAACAACTCCAGCAGGGCAACAGTTAGAAATTTAGCATGTAGCTACTGTGGCCCCACGAATTGATGGCATATCAGAGGCGATGGTGTTTTTGAGGCCAGTGGTAGGACCGGTGATAACAGGGGAAGACCACGACTTATTTTAGAGGTTCCCTAAGATGAAGCTTCCCACCTTGTAAGACACAAAGACAGAGGACTCCTATGAATTCATCATTGACTGTCACGAAAGGCTCTATAAGATGGGAGCGATGGAAAAGTATGGGTGTTGAGTTCGTCACCTTCCAGCTAATGGGTGATGCAAATCTCTGGTGAAGGGCTTTCATGGAGTGCAGACCAACAAGGTCACCACCGTTGACGTGGACCCAATTCTACTCCACATTCCTGGAGAAATATGTTTCCCTCACTCTGAGGGATAGGAGATGGGATGAGTTCACCACCATTGAGCAAGGGAGCTCATCAGTTGCTTCATATGAAGCTCGATTTTACTCTGTGTACAGATATTCTCTAACCTTATTGCCCACCGAGGGTAGAGGATTAGGTGGTTTGTTAAAGGCCTAAATGTAGGTCTCCAGGTACCAGCTCTACAGATGGTCTCTGCGGGTAATACTTTTCAGGAGGTGGTAGAGTCCGTGAAGTCGATTGATGGGGTGAGGTAGGAGGGTTATGCTAGAAATGCTGAGAAGAAGGCTGGGAGAGTTGGCTCTTTCAGTCCTATGTGAAGGCTCCATCACCACAAAGTTTCTTTGGGCGCCCTATCCAGTCTGCCATGCAGGTGTTAGCCGTAGGTCCACCAGGGACAGCTCCGCGATTGTCAAGTGCAGTTAGGGGTACACAAATGGTCCGTTCTGATTTTGGGGCTCGTCATATTTCTTCTGTTCTAGCTCAGAGACTAGTTATTGAGAAGGTCTTCCATGAGTGTGGTGAATATGGCCACATCCATAAATGGTGCCCCAGATTCGAACAGGGCAGACAGATTATTCCTCACCGAGCTCCTCGAGCTTCAACCCTAGCTAGGAGGGGAGGTAGTGCATCCAGTCCGGATCATCCACAGTTGGGACGAGGTGGTCATCCAGCCGTTAGAGGTGGTGTTCAGCAGGGTAGGGGTCGTGCTCAGGCAAGTAGGAGTGGCACCCAGGTAGGTAGAGGGGTGGCATAGCCTAACTGGGGCGGTTCTAAGGTTGGTAACCACGCTCATTTCTATGCTTTTCTTGGAAGACTGGATGCAGAGGCTCCAGACACCGTTATCACATGTATGATCTTCATGGCCGATAGAATGGCTATTGCGTTGTTTGAATCGGGCTCTACATTCTCTTATGTGTCTACTTATTTTTCTTTAGGTCATGACCTTTTGTATGATATGGATAATACTCCTATCCATATGTCTGCTCCTGTTGGGGATTCTGTGTTAATCGATAGGGTTGTTCGTGATTGCATTGTTGAATTCATGGGATTTGACACTCTGACGGACCTAGTGATCTTAGACATGGTTGATTTTGATATAATCTTGGGAATAAGTTGGTTTTTCCCTTACCATGCCATTCTAGATTTCTTTGCTAAGACTCTCACTGTATTGGGTCCAGGGTCGTCTAGGTTGGAGTTGAAAAGGAATTGTAGCTCTGCTCCTAAGAAACTTATTTCTTATATTCGTGCTGGTAAGCTGATAAAGCGGGGTTGTTTAGCGTATCTGGCACATGTTTGGTACACTAGTTCAGAAGGTCCTTCCATAGAGTCGGTCCCAATTGTTTGTGAATTCCTAGAGGTATTCCTGCAGATTTTCCTGGCACACCGCCGGATCGTGACATATATTTTTGTCTAGACTTGGAACTAGGAATCCAACCCATTTCTATTCCTCTATATCGAATGTCACCTGCTGAGTTGAGAGAACTCAAGGAACAGTTGCAGGATTTACTCAATAAAGGATTCATTAGACAGAGTGTATCACCGTGGGGTGCCCCAGTTCTGTTTGTAAAGAAGAAGGATGGTAGTATGTGGATGTGCATCGACTACCACCAGTTGAACAAGGTAACTATTCAGAATAAGTACCGTCAAATGATCTGTTCAACCAGTTACAGGGAGTGGTTGTATTTTCAAAGATTGATTTGAGGTCTGGTTATCACCAGTTGAAAATTCTGGTTGAAGATATTCCCAAAACAGCCTTTCGGACCAGGTATACGAATTATGAGTTTCTAGTCATGTCGTTCGGACTCACTAATGCTCCGTCCGCGTTCATGAGCCTAACCAACGGTATTTTCAAACCCTACCTGGATTCATTTGTAATTGTGTTTATTGACGATATCTTGATGTATTCTAAGACTAATAAGAAGCACGAAAATTACTTAAGGATTGTCCTGGGATTGCTGAAAGAGACGCAGTTGTATGCCAAATTCACCAAGTGAGTTTTGGTTGGAATCAGTGTCCTTTTTGGTACATGTGGTTTCCAAGGAGGGAATCCGAGTTTATCCACAGAAGTTGGAGGCAGTCAGGAACTGGGCAAGTCCAACTAATGTGACAGAAATTCGGAGTTTTGTGGGGCTGGCCAGTTACTATTGTCAGTTCATGAAGGGATTCGCCTCCATCGCTTCAGCATTGACCAAGTTAACACAAAAGGATGTGCCCTTCCAATGGTAAGAGGAATGTGAAGCGAGCTTTTAGAAAATCAAGATTCCACTAACCACAACACCTATTCTGGTGTTACCCGTGGAAGGTAAAGATTTTGTTGTGTATTGTGATGCCTCGCGGTCTGGATTAGGTGTTGTATTAAAGAAGGAAGGACAGGTTATTGTGTATGCCTCAAAACAGCTGAATGTGCATGAAAAGAACTACCCCGTGCATGATCTGGAGTTAGCAGCGGTGGTGTTCACACTAAAAATTTGGAGGCACTATCTGTATGGAGATCGATGTGAGGTATTCACATATCATCACAACTTACAGTATGTATTCACCTAGAAAGATCTCAATTTGAGGCAGAGGAGATGGATGGAGTTTCTTAAGGATTGCGACATCACCATCTTGTACCATCCAGGAAAGGCCAATGTGGTGGCAGATACGTTGAGTAGGAAGACAGTGAGCATGGGCAGTTTGGCTTACTTGGAGTCTACTCAAGGGTCGATAACCAAGGAAGTACAGAACCTGACAAATATCTTAGTTAGATTATCGCTAACCGAAATCAGTGGAGTGTCAGCCAACCTGGAGGCTAAATCCTCGCTATTAGAGGAAATCCAAACCAGACAGTTTGAAGAAGAAAAGTTGGGTAACATTAGGGATAAATATCTGTGGGGAGAAGCCAAGGAAGCAGTGTTAGATGGCAAAGGGGTCTTGAGAATAAAGGGGCGGATGTGTGTTCCCTAAGTTGGTGAGCTAATTAAAACTCTCTTGACAGAAGCTCACAACTCGAGATACTCCATTCACCACAGAGTCACGAAGATGTACCACGATCTAAAACAACATTATTAGTAGGGTAGGATGAAGCGAGACATTGTGTACTATGTGGCTCCATGTTTAAATTCTCAAAAAGTGAAGTACGAGCACCAAAAGCCTGGAGGAGTACTGTTATACCATGGGAACCCAAGGATAAGAGTCGGGAGTCAAAACGGTGAAAAACTAAAATTTTGCACCAGGTCACAGAACGATTCGTGAAGCGACTCGTGAGGAGTGACCACGAGTCGTGAGGTGACTCATGATCAAGAAAGGCCTAGAAAGGTGTTGGGTGAGGCCATGAGCATGACCACAAGTCGTGGTTAGACCTCACGACTCGTGAGGTCATCCGCGGCATGGATTGAGAGGTTGGCTAATGTTTCGGGGCAGCGGGGGTCAAGGATGGTGACCATGATTGATGGCCATCCACCACTATTTGTAAGGTCCCTCGTGGGGTATCTTGAGTGAATTGGGTAGTAGACTCCACGACTCTAGGCCACGAGTCGTTAGCCCTGGTCACGAGTCGTCCAGTCCCTCATAGGGACTGACAGTCAGCAAATTTCTGCGATTTTAGTAAGGGCTTTTCCATAATTCCTAAGTCCTAAGGGCCTATATTACGTCGTTTAAGACTCGTTTTAGAGGGTTTAAGAAGGGGAAAACCCACTCTAAGTCATTCATTACATGCATGCAAGCTTGAGAGGTTGAAGAGGTGATTCAAGGCTAGTTTTGAAGGTTTCCATTGGAATCTCATCTTGGGCAATTAGAGAAGTGGTAAAATCATCTCTCCCAGGTATGTAAGGTTATGAGTGGGTGTCTCCTTCCACACCCATGCCCAATTTCTATCAAATCATGAAAATTACCTATGATCATATATGGGTTTTTTACCTAATGCATAATTCTTCAATCTCTACACATGGGTATGATTAGATTATGTTTTTATTGATGAATTGTGAAGCTTGGACGGATTTTAAATCATTTTCAATCAAAATTGTGTTTTCTAAATTATGAAATTTAAATGCCCATGGATGAGAAGTTCATGAAAGAAGAGAATGATGGTGAATATGTGATGATGATGAGATTTGATAATGGAAAGCATGTTTCTAAAACTACCCATGATTATGATGTTGTTTTCAAAATGAACTGAGCAGATCCAAGCATGATAAAGTTTTGGGCAAGGCCCTTATATCAAGTATGATGATGTAGTATCTCTAAAGTAAGATTACCACATGGTTTTGGAGTAGATTCTCCCACTTATATTTGATCTTGTGATATGTTTCGAAATAAAGCTTCTCATATGCATAATAAAGAATTGAGATTTATGTTATGATTGAGCTTTGTTATCATACGATGTCGGTTCTATGTATGATTTCACTATTGAGCTTTGTCAAATGACAATGTTGAGATAAGCTTATGCATGATATACTTATTGAGCTTTGTCAATAGACAATGTTGAGCTTCGTTATATACGATCTAAAGCATTGCATGTTTTGGGAGAAGACTCTAGAACCGAGCGGGTCACCCTATGCCCCAAGACTACGCGCCAACATAGGTTGATACTATTATGTTATTGGGACCTCCCTTGTGAGCTATCCCCGGCCCAAATGGCCCACGAGCTTGATATCGATATCATGGTAGCGTCCTTAGCCCTGACAAGGTTTTGGATGGCTCTGCCCACTTGAGTGTGATAGTCGGGACCACATAAGGTCTATCGTAGTATGTTAGTTAAGTGATGAGTCTCCCATTATCTACATGATTCAGATATGCATATTCATTACTCATGATCATTACTTTAAGCATGCATGTTCCAAAAGTAATATTTGACTCATTGTTCAGCTTTTACCATAAATGTTATGTTTCAGCTTTGAGTCATTTGAGTCAGTCATGATGTTATAAAGCTATGCATGGTCATTTCATGACAAGATTTCGATTTTATAATGATGCATATAGCCCTTCTTCTCTGACTTGAAAGCTTATGATATGTTATGAAGTGTTTTAAATGATTTATTTTACTTAAGAGGTTCTACTTACCTTGAATACTCGGTACATTCTACGTACTGACCACATACTTTCTATGCTATATCATATCATTATACAGGACCTGGCTTGCAGCTTCAGCCTCGCTCTTAGATAGATTTCTGGAGTTAGTATCTGGTCAGATTGGTGAGTCCTCATCCTTCGAGGACTAGACTATCATTTTCCTTTATGTATTTTCAGTTTCAATATTGTTGAGTTAGTTGGGGTCTTGTCCCATCAACTCGTCCAGATTAGAGGCTTTTTAGACTTATGTATGTGTTAGTGTCATTCTGATGTTATGTTGAATCAGACTTCCGCTGAGTTATATTGATGATTTCTTCAGTTTATTGAATGAGGTAGTTGTATGCTTATGCCATGGGTCAAATTGGGGTCTCTCGGGGTCCCTTGTCCCATGTCTATGATCTGGGCCTCCGTTTGGATCCTAACAAACTTGGTATCAGAGCCATAGGTTTGATGTGTCTTAGAGAGTCTGAAAGTCGCGTTAACTAGAGTCTTTTTAATGGGTGTGAAGCGCGCAACACTTATGACGAAAAGGCTACTAGATATTTAGGAAATGTTCCCTTCTTTCATGGTCTATGTCGTGCGATGAAAAGTCTTTGTATCGTTCTAATTCTTGCTAATCACGATTGCAGAATCATAGCTCCCCAAAGAATGAACGGAAGGAGGAATGGAAGTGGTAAGGGCCACGAGAATGGAAATGTTTATGGGCTCAGCCAGCCCCACCAGTTCAGGAGCCTCAGGCATCGAAGCCAGCCGCTCATGCTGAGTTTCGAGCCGCTATTCAGATGCTTGTGCAGGCCTTGACCGCTTAGGTCAATCAAAAGGCTGTAGCGTATGTTTCGCAAAATGGTAATGCAGCGACGGATCGTGTCAGAGACTTCTTAAGGATGAACCCACCGGAGTTCTTGGGTTCCAAGGTAGGTGAGGACCCGCATGATTTCATTGATGAGATTGTCAAGATCACCCAGGTCATGGGGGTGAGTAGTGTTGAGTGCAAAGAGTTGGCCTCCTACTAGTTGAAGGGGGTTGCGCATATCTGATTTCGCCAATGGAGGGATAGTAGTGTCACAGGAGTAGGTCCGATCATGTGGGAAGGGTTTTAGATTGCATTCCTAGATCGGTTGTTCCTTTGGGAGATGAGGGAGTTGAAAGCAGTCAAGTTTGTAAATTTGAAAAAGGAGAGAATGACTGTCCAAGAGTATGACCTTGGGTTCACTCGCCTATCGAAACATGGCCCAGAGTTGGTAACAGATCAGAGAATGCAAGTAAGTTGGTTCGTCCATAGAGTTGAAGGTTATTTGGATAAGGACTGCAGAACAACCATGCTACACTAGGACTGGACTTTCCTCGGATAGTATTGTACGCCCAACAGATGGAGGCGGCGCATTCGATAGAGAGGGAGGCCAAGAGGGCTAGGACAGAGGATCACAGATTTGCTCAGCAGAGGTCTAGTGGTGGACACCGACAACAGACTCACCAGAGATCATCAACCCTGGCATCTTCAGCATTGAGTGTGCCATCCAGGCCTAGACATGATCAGCGAGGGTGAGCATCAAGCTCAAGGGGTCAGAGCAGCAGACCCGCAGATCCCAACATCCCAGCTTGTCGTAGATGTGGTCAGGGGCACACAGGCTAGTGCTTGGTAGGTTCAGGTGCTTATTTTGGGTGTGGCAGCCCGGACACATGCTTCGAGATTGTCCAGCTACAAGGCAGGATCAGGTTAGGGGCCGAGGCCCATCTTTTAATTCAGCAGCCCCTCCCGCATGCTCAGCACATCAAGGGGCATCTACTAGCACAGCTGGCGGTCAGTGCCAAAATAGATTCTATGCTTTCGCTTCCCGTCAAGAACAGGAGGTCTCCCTGGATGTGGTTACTGGTATGTTGCGAGTTTTCCATATTGATGTTTATACCTTGTTAGATCCAGGGTCTACCTTGTCTTTTGTGACACTATATGTGGCCAGTAGCTTCAGAGTCAGTCCTGATGTCTTGTCAGAACCCTTCTTAGTTTCTACTCCGGTAGGTGACTCAGTTATAGTTGGATGGGTGTATAAAGGCTGCCCAGTCTCAGTCCTTCATATGGTTAGCTTAGAAGACTTGATAGAGTTAGCCATGATTGATTTCGATGTTATTCTCGACATGGATTAGCTATTTGCATGCTATGCTTCAGTTAATTGTAGAACCCGAGTAGAGAGTTTAGATTTCCAGGTGAGCCAATCTTAGAATGAATGGGTAGTTCAGCTGTGCCTGTAGGTCGATTTATTCCCTACCTTAAGGCCAGAAAGATGATTTCTAAGGGTTGCATGTACCATCTAGTTAGGGTTAAGGATGTCGAGTCCGAAACCCCGACTATCCAGACAGTTCCAGTAGTACATGAGTATCCAGAGGTCTTTCCTGATGATATTCCAGGTGTCCCTCCCGAGTGGGAGATCGATTTCAGTATATATCTTCTTCCCGACATGCAACCTATATCTATTCCGCCCTATAGAATGGCTCTAGCCAAGCTAAAAGAGTTGAAGGATCAGTTGAAAGACCATTTAGATAAAGGTTTTATTAGGCCGAGTAAGTCTCCATGTGGTGCACCGGTCCTATTTGTCCGGAAGAAGGATGGTTCCCTTCGCATATGCATTGACTATCGACAATTGAACAAGGTCACCATTATGAACAAGTATCCTTTGCACAGAATCGATGATTTGTTTGACCATCTTTAGGGTGCCAAGTGTTTCTCCAAGATTGATCTCAGGTCCGGGTATCATCAGCTTAGGGTTCGAGAGAGTGACATCTTGAAAACCGCTTTCAGGACTCCGTATGGTCACTACGAATTTGTTGTTATGTCTTTTGGACTAACCAATGCCCCTGCAGCTTTTATAGATCTAATGAATAGGGTGTTCAAGGCATATTTGGACATGTTCGTGATTGTGTTCATTGATGACATCCTTATGTACTCTCGGAGCGAGAAGTAGCATATCGCTCACCTGAGAGTAGTTCTTCAGACCCTCAAGGATCGTCAGTTGTTTGCAAAGTTCAGCAAATGCGAGTTTTGGTTGGACTTCGTGGTATTCTTGGGCCATATGGTATCAAGTGAGGGCATAAGGGTGGATTCTTAGAAAATCAAGGCGGTGAAGAATTGGCCCAGACCGGTGAGCCCATCAGATATCAAGAGCTTTTTGGGCTCAGGGGGTTACTATCGGAGATTCATTGATGGCTTTTCATCCATTGCAGTACCTTTGACCAAGTTGACTCAGAAGCAGGTAAGGTTCCAATGGTCGGAGGCTTGTGAGAAAAGCTTTAAGATTTGAAGACCCGACTCACTTCAACACCAGTGTTGATCCTACTCGAGAGTATCGATTGTTTTGTGATGTATTATGATGCTTCGAGAATCGGACTTGGGTGTGTGTTGATGCAGCACGGGAAAGTGATAGCATATGCCTCAAGACAATTGAAAATTCATGAGAAGAATTACCCGACCCATGATCTTGAGTTGGCCGCGGTGGTGTTCGCATTGAAAATATGGCGTAATTACTTGTATGGGGTCCACGTGGATGTATTCACGGATCACAAGAGTTTGCAATATGTGGTCATGCTGAAAGATCTCAATCTTCGGCAAAGAGGTTGTTGGAGTTACTAAAGGACTATGACATGAGTGTCCTTTACCACCCAGGTAAGGCTAATGTGGTAGCGGACGAACTTAGTAGGATCTCTATGGAGAGTGTGTCCCACGTGGATGAGGAAAATAAGGAGTTGGTAAAAGATGTCCAATGACTTGCAAGGTTAGGAGTTAGATTGGTCAACTCGATCGAAGGCAGCGTTGCTGTGCAAAATAGATCGAAATCGTCCTTGGTAGTAGACATGAAAGCTAGGCAAGATGAGGATCCAATGTTGGTAAAGCTAAAGGAAGCCATTCGGCGTCAGAAGGTGGAGGTCTTCTCCCAAGGGAGAAATGGGGTGTTGCGGTACCAGGGCCATTTATATGTTCCAGATATTGATAATTTGAGAGATCGGATATTGCATGAGACACATGGATCCAGGTAGTCTATCAATCCGAGTGCCACCAAGATGTATCATGATTTGCGGGAAATATATTGGTGGAACGGCATGAAGAGGGATATTGCAGAATTAGTAGCCAAGTGCCCGAATTGTCAGCAAGTGAAAGTGGAGCATCAAAGGCCAGGAGTCGTACTTTAGGATATTAGCATTCCCACTTGGAAGTGGGAATATATTAATATGGATTTCATTACAGGCCTACCTCATACTCGCCGACACTATGATTCTATTTGGGTGGTGGTAGACAGGTTGACCAAGACTGCACACTTTCTACTGAACAAAACTTAGGTTCAGCGGATGATTATGCCAAACTGTATATTCGGGAGTTGGTGCGATTACATGGGGTGCCCTTGTCTATTATCTCAGACCGAGGTACTCAGTTTACCTCTCTGTTTTAGCGGTCTTTCCAAAAAGGGCTTGGGACTCAGATTAAGCTCAGCACAACCTTTCATCCGCAAATGGATGACCAAGCTAAACAAACAATTCAGACTCTTGAGGACATGTTGAGAGCATGTGGGATGGACTTCAAAGGTAATTGGTATGATCACTTGCCCTTGATCGAGTTTGCTTAGAATAACAGTTATCACTCCAGTATCCAAATGGCACCATTCTAGGCTCTCTATGGGTGGAGGTATAGATCGCCCATTCGATGGTTTGAGGTTGGTAAGGCATCCATGATAGGACCTGATTAGATTCATGAGTCTATGGTGAAGGTTCAGTTGATAAGGGACAGGCTGAAAACCGCTCAGAGTCATCAAAAGTCATATGCGGATGTGAGAAGGAGAGAGTTGGAGTTCGAGGTGGATGATTGGGTATTTCTAAAGATATCTCCCATGAAGGGAGTCATGCAGTTTGAAAAGAAAGGAAAACTTAGTCCCCGCTATGTCGGTCCCTATCGGGTTATGAAAAGAGTTGGTAAGGTAGCGTATGAGTTGGACTTGCCACCAGAGTTATCTTCAGTTCATCCTGTCTGTCATGTATCGCTCTTGAAAAAGTGCTTGGGTGATCTATCTTTAGTTGTCCCGGTGGAAAGTGTTGGTGTGGGAGATAGCCTCAGTTATGAGGAAATTCCAGTTTCAATGTTGGATCTTCAGGTTCGGAGGCTGAGGAACCAAGAAGTAGCTTCCGTGAAGGTATTATGGAGAAATCAGCATGTTGAGGGAGCTACATGGGAAGCTAAAATGGCTATGATGGCTAAATACCCTCATTTGTTCCCTACCGGCTCAGTTTCAGTTTGAGGTATCAGTTTTTCCCCTAATCCTCTAATCGGTTTCCATGTTCAGTTCATGTGTGCAAGTTTGATTTATGTGATGATAGATGTATGTGACGTCTAAATTCAGTTCAGTTATGTAGTTCTTTTCGGAGGTAGTCATTTCGTCAGTTTTTGATTTAAATTATCAGTGTTTGCATATGATGATTGCGTGTTTCTGAGTTTCTGTGTGTTTCCAACATTCGAGAACGAATTTTCCCAAGGGGGAGATATTGTTATACCCCGAGAACCAAGGATCAGACCCGGGAGTCATAACGGTGAATAACTGAAATTTCGCACCAGGTCACAGAACGATTCGTAAAGCGACTCGTGAGGAGTGACCACGAGTTGTGAGGTGACTCTTGGTCAAGCAAGGCCTAGCAAGGTGTTGGGTGAGGCCATGAGCATGACCACGAGTCGTGGTCAGACCTCACGACTCGTGAGGTCATCCGTGGCATGGATTGAGAGGTTGGCTAATGTTTCGGGGCAGTGGGGGTCAAGGGTGGTGACCACGATTCGTGACCAGCCACCACTATTCATGGGGTCCCCTGAGTGAATTGGGCAGTATACTCCACGACTCTAGGCCACGAGTCGTTAGCCCTGGTCACGAGTCGTCCAGTCCCTCATGGGGACTGGCAGTCAGCAAATTTCTGCGATTTTAGTAAGGGCTTTTCCATAATTCCTAAGTCCTAAAGGCCTATACTACATCGTTTAAGACTCGTTTTAGAGGGTTTAAGAAGGGGAAAACCCACTCTAAGTCATTCATTACATGCATTCAAGCTTGAGAAGTTTAAGAGGTGATTCAAGGCTAGTTTTGAAGGTTTCCATTGGAATCTCATCTTGGGCAATTAGAGAAGTGGTAAAATTATCCCTCCCAGGTATGTAAGGTTATGAGTGGGTGTCTCCTTCCACACCCATGCCCAATTTCTATCAAATCATGAAAATTACCTATGATCATATATGGGGTTTTTACCTAATTGCATAATTCTTCAATCTCTACACATGGGTATGATTAGATTATGTTTATATTGATGAATTGTGAAGCTTGGGCAGATTTTAAATCATTTTCAATCAAAATTGTGTTTTCTAAATTATGAAATTTAAATGCCCATGGATGAGAAGTTCATGAAAGAAGAGAATGACGGTGAATGTGTGATGATGAAGAGATTTGATAATGAAAAGCATGTTTCTAAAACTACCCATGATTATGATGTTGTTTTCAAAATGAACTGAGCAGATCCAAGCATGATAAAGTTTTGGGCAAGGCCCTTATATCAAGTATGATGATGCAGTATCTCTAATGTAAGCTTACCACATGATTTTTGAGTAGATGTTCCCACTTATATTTGAGCTTGTGGTATGTTTCGAAATAAAGCTTCTCATATGCATAAATTCATAATTGAGATGTATGTTATGAATGAGCTTCGTTTTTATACGATGTCGGTGGTATGCATGATTTCACTATTGAGCTTTGTAAAATGACAATATTGAGCTTCCTTTCATACGATGTTGAGTTTATTCATGATATCCTTATTGAGATTCATCAATAGACAATGTCGAGCTTCGTTATATATGATGTAGAGCATTGCATGTTTTTGGGAGAAGAGTCTAGCACCGAGCAGCCTAAGGGTCGATTACCCTATGTCCCAAAACTACGCGCCAATGTAGGTTGATACTATTATGTTATTGGGACCTCCCTTGTGAGCTATCCCTGGCCCAAATGGCCCATGAGCTTGATATCGATGTCATGATAGCGTCCTTAGCCCTGAAAAGATTTTAGATGGCTCAGTCCACTTGAGTGTGATAGTCGGGACCACGTAAGCTCTATTGTGGTATGTCAGTTAAGTGGCGAGTCTCCCATTGTCTACATGATTCAGATATACATATTCATTACTCATGATCATTACTTTAAGCATGCATGTTCCAAAAGTAAGGTTTGACTCGTTGTTCAACTTTTATCATAAATGTTATGTTTCAGCTTTGAGTCATTCGAGTCAGTCATGATGTTATAAAGCTATGCATGGTCATGTCATGACAAGATTTCGATTTCAGAATGAATGCATGTAGCGCTTCTAATTAGACTTGAAAGCTTATGATATGTTATGAAGTGTTTTAAATGATTTATTTTACTTAAGAGGTTTTACTTACCTTGCATACTCGGTACATTCCACGTACTGACCGCATACTTTCTATGTTGTATCATTTCATGATACAGGACCCGGCTCGCAGCTTCAGCCCTGCTCTTAAACAGCTTTCCGGAGTTAGTATCTGCTCGGATTGGCGAGTCCTCATACTTCAAGGACTAGACTATCATTTTCCTTTATGTATTTGCAATTTCTGTATTATTGAGTTAGTTGGGATCTTGTCCCATCAACTCATCCAGATTTGAGGCTTTTCAGACTTATGTATGTGTTAGTTTCGGATGTCATTTTGATGTTATGTTTAATTAGACTTCTGCTAAGTTATATTGATGATTTCTTCAGTTTATTGAATGAGTTAGTTGTATGCTTATGCCATGGGTCGATTTGGGGTCTCTCGGGGTCCCTTGTCCCGTGTCTATGATTTGGGCCTCCGTTCGGGTCGTGACAAGTACTTCAGCGAATGCCTATCCCCGAGTGGAAATGGGAGAGGATAGACATGGACTTTGTGGTTGGTATTCCCAAGACTTTGGGGAAGTTTGACTCAATTTATGTCATAGTGGACAGGTTGACCAAGTCTGCTCATTTCTTATCGGTCCAGGTGACTTACATCGCGAAGAAATTAGCCAAGCTATACGTGTAGGAGGTTATTCGATTACATAGGGTGCCTATTTCCATTGTATCGGATAGGGGACTCAGTTCACTTCCCATTTTTGGAGGACTTTGCAGGTCGAGTTGGGTACAAGGTTGGACTTGAGCACAACCTTCCATCCTCAGACAGACGGGCAATCGGAGTGAACTATTCAAGTGTTGGAGGAAATTCTCTGAGTGTGTGTGATAGGCTTCGGGGGTCATTGGGATAAATTCTTACCGTTGGCAGAGTTCGCCTATAACAATAGCTACCACTCGAGTATTGGTATGGCACCTTTTGAAGCCTTGTATGGGAGAAAGTGCAAGTCTCCAATTGGGTGATTTGATTCGTTTGAGGTGAGGCCTTGGGGGATGGATTTGTTAAAGGAGTCCTTGGAAAAGGTTCGGATAATTCAGAACCGTATGGTAGCTGCTCAGAGTAGGCAGAAGCAATACATAGACAAGAAAGTCAGGGACATGGAGTTCATGGAAGGGGAGTAAGTGCTGCTAATGGTGTCCCCCATAAAGGGGGTGATAAGGTTTGTTAAGTGGGGCAAGCTTAGCCTGAGATATAATAGGCGATTTGAAATACTTCGGCATGTGGGGGAAGTGGCTTATGAGCTGGCATTGCCTTCAGGATTTTCTGGAGTGCATCGGGCATTTCATGTGTCCATGCTGAAAAAGTACAATGGGGATAGAACGTATATCATCAAGTGGGACTACTAGATGAGAATCTATCATTTGAGGAGGAGCCTGTGCCGATATTGTCCAGAGAGGTTTGAAATATGAGGTCCAAGGAGATTCTGACAGTAAAAGTCCAGTGGAAGAACCATCTGGTGGAAGAAGCCACTTGGGAGATCGAGGCTGATATACTGGTCAAGTATCCCCAGTTGTTCATAGAATCTGGTACGTATCCTTCTTACTTTTATATAGACTGTTCAGGGACGAACAGTATTTTAATTTGGTATCTGATGTAATAACCCAGACGTCGTTATGGGATGGTTAAGTGCATAGAGGGGACCATGGTAGCGTTCGGAGTCCCACCATGGTGAAAATTAGAGAGCAACCATTTGGACCGCCGCAGCGACCCTATGGCCACTGTAGCGGGTCCGTTGCAACGAGAAGATAACTGTTGTAGTAGACGACGGGAATCAAAAAGTGGGTTTAAGTGGAAATTATGGGGTTTTCACCCTATTATTTTCCAAAATGCAATCAGGAGGTCTAGAGGATGAAAAAACTCTCCAGAGCAGCAACCTCTTCACCCAAGGTAAGATTTTCGATTCTCTATTTCTAAAGTGAGTAGTTTTGATCCTAGAAGCGTTGTAGACCTCTTAAAGTGGGAATTTTGTAGAGGAAGAACCCTAGGTTGTTAACTAGGGCTGAATTGTAGGGTGATTGGGGGGTGAATTGGGTTGGGTTAATAAGTTTTGATCACTCCCCTAGAATCCCGTGTTGGGAGCAAGGGTTGCTCAGGGAATTGAATTAGATTCGAGTAGAATTGGGGTTTGACATTCAAAAACCACCCCGAAGGGGAGGGTTTGATCTTTTAGACTCTAAATTGAAGGGTAATTAATGAATTATTCTTGTGTTGTAGATTTCACGCATTTCAAAGCTTTAAGGAAAGTCAAGGCTCCCGCAGAGTAGTTGAATTGTTACCTTCCAAATCGAGGTAGGTTACGGTTTATAGGGATAGACCTATATAATGGCATGTATGGTATGCAATGTTGATTTACGATTAGTCTTCGGATGTTTACGTGATATGTGAGTCTATTGTTGTTAATTTATCTTATGAACGTGACTAAGATGTGATATTGAATTGTGATGACTTGTTTAAAAGATTGTGTATATATGTTAATGTAATTACCTGTGATGAATGGTTAGTCAAGTGATCCCACTCCGTTAATGAGAGAATTATTAATTGATGATGGCTTATTTGAGAAATAGATTGTAACTTTTTGTATGCTGCAATAATGCACTTGTCATGCCTTTTATGAGAATGATGAATGAAAAGATTTAGTATCCTAAAATGAGAGGCTCGAGCCCTATAGGAGTATCCGGGCGAGCGAATAACTTTATTTAAGTGGCCCGTGTCCGAGGGGAGCATCCGAACAAGCGTATGAGTGGGAGTAGGTGCCACACCAGCACAGTATATGAATTTCTAGAGTCCCCTATAGGTCATGACTGGATGGGCATAAATAAGACCCTCTAGCATGTGTGTGCATGATTCGTGTGATTGAGTGTGAAGGAGAGATAGAAGAGGTGTGTGCCCGTCATGCTACCCTTGGTTGTGTTATTTGCGTAATTATTTGTGATTTCATTTATGTTCATGAGGTGAATGTGAAACGTGCTACGTGAATGTGCAAAATTATCATAGATATGATGCAGTTTGATAACAATGAACATGGTGTTAGTGTTTAGTGCGACTTTGTTACACCGTGTGGTTGTTAAGTAGTTTTCACTATGAGTAACTGAGGAATTCTAGCTCTTTATAGCTATTGTGATTGTTGTTTTATTATGGTTGTTTGATGGATTTATGAAGTATGTAAAATGTTAACTGTTGATCTAATAAATTGTGGGATGTATGAACTGAGAAGGGTGCAACACGTCGAGCTACTGCCTATGCAGTGCCGCTGCAGCGGAACCATAGGGTAACTATTTTTTACTTTGTAATGTTGGTTTAAGCGGTTGATTCATGATGTGAAGTTATTTCAATAATTAAAGATAGCGTTTACTTTTTGCATGTCTCATTTTGGGGGTAGTATCGGAATTCGTCGGTTCACCTACCGCAGGGTTAGTGCGGGTGACAATAACGGTCATTTGGGTCATGACAAGGTATCTCAATTCTAGGTTAACTCCTTTGAGAGGTCCATCAAATGGCTTCTAAGATAATTCTGTCAAAGGGACAATCCAGCACTAGACCTCCTCTCTTTAATGGTCAGCACTGCAACATTTGAAAAAATTGGATGGAAATTTACCTGAAGGCTGAGGATTACCAGTTATGGTTGATAACTTTGAAGGAACCTATGATTGCCACTAAAGTAAAGGTTGATAGAGCCAAAGTACCAAAAACTAAAGATGAATTTGACGTAGATGACTTCATAATGGTGGGAAAATACAAAGGCTATAAAGATTTTGTACTTTGGACTGGGAATTGATGAATACAATCGCATATCAGGATGCTCCAATGCTAAAGAAATATGGGACTCGCTTACTTTTGCTCATGAAGGGACAAATCAGGTAAAACAATCTAAGATTGACATGCTCATAAAGAAATATGAATTATTTTCTATGGGAGAAAAAGAGTTAGTCAAAGATATGTTTTCCCGATTCACTCACATCAAGAATGAATTCAGATCTCTTAGGAACGAATTTTCAACTGAAGAAAACGTCATAAAGATTCTGAGAATCATGCCTGCATCTTGGGAACTCAATGTCACTACAATTGAAGAAGCAAAGCAAATGAGCACAATACAGATAGATGAGCTGAATAGCAACTTGCAGACATATAAGCTCAAAAGTTTGATAAGGTTGCAATAGAACCTAAGAAGGAACACAATCTATTTCTCAAAGCTGATTCAGAATTTGATGATGAAGAAATGAAGATATTTGTTCAAAGATTCAAGAAATTCTTCAAAAAAGAAAATTCTATAAAACAGGAGCCCCAAAATAAAGGTAAATCTTCTGAGAAGGGACAGTTCCAAGAATGCTTTAAATGTGAGAAAATGGACCACTTGATTAAGGACTGTCCCTTCTTAAAAGAAGAACAATGAAGAAACTCAAAGAAACAACAATAAATGGTCTCAAAAGTTTTCAAGAAGGCTATAGACGAAATTTGGAGTGAAACATCTGATGAGGAATCTAAAGTAGAGGATGTTGAGAATGATAATTTGGTCCTCATGACTGGAAGTGATTCAGACTCTGATGGAGAATCTTCGGAGGTAAGTCCATCTGACCTTAAAACTCAAGTTTATAATTTGTCTAAAATAAAGGTTGTTAAACTATTGATTTCATTGATGGATGAGTTTCAATAGATGAGTGTTGAAAAGACCAAAATGTCTAAACTACTTTCAAACTTGAAATTTGAAAGCAGAACTTTAAAAAAGTATAAAATCAAGTTTGAAAATATTCACAAAACACTCGCTGACGAAATTAGCAAGCTGGAGGAGACAGTCTCTTCTCAGAAAGCTGAAAACAGCAAATTAGAAGAAATAGTCTCATCTCCAAAGGCTGAATCGTTCAACATCAAGAAAGTAAAAATGGTGAGCAATAGATTTATTAACAGCGATCAAAAGTCTCTTGAATCTAAACTTATCTCCTTGAAAAGGCAACTAAACAAAGAGATAAAGAAATGTTCAGAACTTCAAGAAACTTTGAATCGCGTTAATCATGACCTTGCAACAATGAAGAAATGGAACAAATCTGTTGAAGCTTTAACCTGGTTAAACGAACATTACAATAAGTGTAAAACTGAACATGGCTACAAAAGCAAACCTATCAAATGGGATGTTAAAAGAAAGTATGTAGGTTTAGCTGAATATCGCCTATGTAGCCATTATGGTCATACTAGATATTAGAGATATGAATGTTTAGCCAGAATAAAAACTCTTAAAAAAGTAAAAATATTGTTAAGTGGATAAGAAAAGATTCAATTTCTCAAATTATGTAAAGAAAGGGGAACCAAACTAGTGTGGGTTCCCAAATCTAACACATAATTTATTTTTAATAGGCTGAAATGAGAGGGAACAACAAAAAATGGTATCTTGACAGTCGTTGCTCCATACACATGATAGGTAATAAGCAACATTTTCTCTCCCTGACAGCCTTCGATAGAGGATCTGTGTCCTTTGAAGGTGAAAAGGAAGGTACGGTAATCGGCATAGGTAAGATAGGTAAGTCTCTTACACACTCAATTTATAATATATACTTGGTGGATAATTTGAAACCCAAATTGTTGAGCATATCTCAACTTTGTGATCTAGGGAACACAATATTATTCTCTTTCTTCAATTGGAAAGTCACAAATAATAAGTCGGGAGAAGTGGTAATGAAAGAAAAGTAATACAGAAATATTTATAAAGCTTGTATACTATCGCTTTCTAAAAATAAATTAACTTATTTAAGTGTTTTTGATGATGATGCTCTCCTTTGATGCAAGTGATTGGGTCATGCCAGCCTTCATTACTCAATAAACTAGTTTTGAAAAATCTTGTCAATTTTCTTCCAGAAATAAAATTTAAGAATGAAAAGGTATGTGATGTCTATGAAAAAGAAAAGAAAATCAAATCATCATTCAAGTCTAAAAATATAATTAGTACCTCCAAACCTCTTGAATTACTACACATGGATCTTTGTGGTCCTATGAGGATAGTAAGACAGAAGTAAGAGGTTTGTTTTAGTGGTTGTTGATGATTTCTCTCGCTTTTCATAGATTATGTTTGATGAAGCATTTGGCATATTTAAAATATTTGTAAAAATGATTCAATGAACTCTTGGGCATGAGGTGGTAAATATCTGATCTGATCGTGGCACTGAATTTGAAAATGCAAAGTTTACTGCTTTCTGTTATAAATATGGAATTGATCATAATTTTTCAGCCCCCAGAACAGCCCAACAAAATGAGGTCGTTGAAAGGAAAAATAGGACACTAGAATATATGGCACGAAAAATTCTTATTTAATGCTTATTTCTAGTGGACTTCCTAAAAATTTCTGGGCAGAAGCAGTAAATACGACTTGCTACATAATAAACAAATGGGTGATCAGAGTACTTCTGGATAAAACTCCATATGAACTTCTTAATGGCAGGAAACCTAGTGTCAAGTACTTGCGAACCTTTGGTAGCAATGTTTTGTTCATAATAATGAAAAATATGCCTTGGGTAAGTTCGATGCAAGAAGTGACGACGGAATCTTCCTTGGGTACTCCTCAAAGAGAAAAGCATATAAAGTGTATACTAAAAGAACAGAATGTGTTTAGGAAAGAATTCATGTTATATTTGATGAATCTAACATCTTTGTTGAAGCAGCCTTACAAGGAAGTAAGGATGAACTACTGAATAGGTAAGTGCTCCAGCCTAAGAAAAAGTAACAGTCAAGGAAACAGATTGCTTAAATGTTCCCATAGAACCCAGTATGAGCTGGAAAATTCAGGACAGTGGTAAGTTCTAAAGAAGGAACAGATCAAGGAACAATTTTTGAATCTGTTCCAAAAATAAATAATGAAGAATCACAAGAGTTAAACTTAAGGCCTTGAAAGCATGAAAGCTCCATCTCCTTAATTTAAACACAATTGATCTTAATAGGGAATTCAGACCAGGCCTCCATGAAAAATATATGTTCTTATTCAGCTTTCTTGTCTTACATTGAGCCTAAAAATTATCGTGAAATATTGCGAGAGCCGAATTAGGGAATGGCTATGCAGGAAGAGCTTAACCAGTTTGAAAGAAGAAATTTATGGAACCGAGAACCACCACCACTTGGACGTACTATGATTGGACCAAAGTGGGTGTTTCAAAACAAGTTAGATGAATAGGAAACAATCACTCAAAACAAAGCCCGTCTGGTGGTTCAGGGCTATAACCAAGTGGAAGGCATCGACTACGAAGAGACCTTTGCACCCATCTCTAGGATGGAGCCAATTAGGACACTCAATACCTTTGTTACATATATAGAGTTCACACTCTATCAGATGGATGTCAAAAGTTCCTTCCTAAGTGGAGAATTAGATGAAGATGTATATGCTCGTCAATCCCCTATCTTTGAAAATAGTGATTTTCCTAATCATGTTTATAAATTGGATAAGGCCTTATACGGTTTAAAATAAAGTCCCAAACCTTGGTATGAGCAACTATCAAAAATTTTAATGGAAAATGAATTTTCAAGGGGGAAAATAGATAATACCTTATTTATGAAAAGCAAAGATAAAGACCCGTTGTTAGTTGTACAAGTTTGTGTGGATGACATTATTTTTGGTGCAACTAATAAAGTCTTGTGTAAAGAATTTGCTTTGTTGATAAGTAGTGAATTCAAAATGAGTGATGGGTAAGCTTAATTTCTTTTTAGGCTTACAAATCAATCAATTTTCAAATGGAATAATAATCCATCAACAAAAATATATAAAAAAAATTCTTAAGAAATATGGTATGAAATTTGTTAAATCAATTGACATACCTGTAGACACTGCCACTAAGATAGATCAAGATGAACATGAAAATCTAATAAGTGACAAAAGTTATAGAGGAATGATAGGGTCACTTCTTTATTTGACTGTAAGTGGACCAGATATTGTATTTAGTGTTGGACTATGTGCTAGATTTCAATCTTCTCTTGGAGAATCACATATGACAGCAATAAAATATATTCTGAGATACTTGAAGGGAACAGATAACCTGTGCTTATGATATCCAAATGGATAAAATCTTGATTTAGTAGGATATGTAGATGTTGGCTACGCATGTTCTTTAATTGACAGGAAAAGCACCTCGGGTATGGCTCACTTTCTAGGTTCTTGCTCAATTTCTTGGGCAACAAAGAAATAGAATTCCATTTCTCTATCCATAGTTGAAACTGAATATGTGGTTGTTGCATCTTTCTATGCTCAGCTGCTGTGTACAAAATAATAATTAATGGATTATGGTTTGAAAATGGGTACTATGCCTATCTTTTGTGATAACACTAGTACCATAAACATTGAAACAAAATCCTTTTCATCATAAAAAAACAAAACAAATAGATATTAGACATTATTTTTTGAGAGATAGTGTTGAAATGGTCTTATATCTATGCAGTTTTGCACCTCTAATAATCAAATTGCTGACACTTTTACAAAGGCACTAGGGAGAGGTTAATTTGAGAAAATTAGAGTGGACCGCGGGATAATCAATGTTAACTCGACACTCAGCTCATGATTCTTTTTTTTTTGGCAAAAAACAATTAAGGAAAGAGCTCTTCGACGATGAATGGATGACAAACGTCTTGAGGAAAAACTCACTCATTTTTTTGAGTTGGTTCAATTGATGGTGCAATTATGCTGCAAATTTACATTTCATATATTTCATATATCTTCAAAATATGTCTACTGATATTACCATTATTGTCCATATTGCAATTTTCAAGTCAGATAGAACGCACATGGCAAGTAGAGGGAACGCAGTCAGGTACAACTCTGTTACATCTTCATTAATTGTTAATGTTCATGATGTCATCCCTTACCTCACATCGACCAGTCATGTCCCACATCATCTCACTGCTTTTATCACTCTATTTTAGTTTTTTGGGGTTCCCATAAACTCAAAACCCCCTCGGTTCTCTCCATACCCTTTGTCTCCCTCTTTCAACATTCTTTATTTCCCCTTTCTTCTTCATTGTCTTCTCCTCTCCAACTCACTCATCACCATGGAATCTGCGTCGTCACTAAGTTTGGCACCTGACCCTTCCCCTATTCTGCCTATCTCCAAGCCCTTCACTACAAATGAATCATGTTAGTCTAATGTTTTTTCCCTCGGTCTTCCCTCCCTGACTGAGAGGGAATCAATGTTACCGGTAATGCAACCTGCCCAGGTTCTCCACTGTCATCCATGTTAACCGCTCTGACTTCTCTTTCTCTTTATAGCACTTCAGAAGAAAGTCCTAGTTTTGCGTCTACTCCGTCGGTAGATTTGGAAACCTTAGTTGCCGATATACGAGGCCGGTACACCTCCACAAGGTCTCCTCCTATCTCCTTTTCTCTGGTCAATTCTGGCTCTGACGACTCTGATCATCCTGATGTTGAGCTCTATGAGGATGATAAAACTCAGAGTGTTATTTCTCACTTTCATTCGGATAATGTTGATGATTTGGTTCCTCTTACAGCACTTAAAAGGGGAGCTCGCAAGAGGGCCTTAGTCTTGATCCGGCTACTATCTCTAAGGTCAAGACGTTGTGTGTTCTTGCTCTGGCATCTCGCACTAGGGCCTGTCGTTAGTCACAAGGGGAAACTCAAGCAGTCTCTCAACTACATCCTACCGCCATGATAAAATTTAAGGTCAAAGACTTCTCTGAAAGAAAGCTTCTCAAAGGTAAAATGGTTTTCCCCTCCTATAATCCGTGTTTGATGACATTATGGTCCAAGATCTCTGCTCAAGGTTAGTCTATGTTGTTTTCTAATAAAGAGGCTATTAGTGCTCATCTGGAGATTGATGAGTTTTTTTGTCACTTCTCTATTTTCCGTGGTTGTATTACTAGCAGGGTGGGAAAACTCTTGTTGTGTTTGATTCTTCTAAACTAGGTTTTGTGTTGGTAATTCCATGTGATAGATTTTTCACCTATCAAAAGGCTGAGTGGCCCGATCTTCTTCTTTCCCTCAAGCTCTTGGATACTGTTAGGATATTTTCTGGGAATTTTTCTAGGTCATCTGATTCTAAGGTCTTCAATAAAATTATGTCTACTTACCATAAGCTTCTATTTGCATTTGTGATAAAAAATCTGGTACCTCACCAAGAATGATGGGATGCGACCTCGTACTAGATTTAACTTTAATCGAGCTTCTTAATAGGGAAATGCGAATAGATCTTCTGGGGATAATGATCTTTTATCTTACCAAGGTGGCCACTAATGTTAAGCAAAATCATTCTGCCACTAATGTTAAGCAAAATCATTCTCTTCCTTATGGATTTGTGTTGACTAATATGTTTGAGAAACTGGGTGTTCGATTCTCTTCTCTGGATTAGTATTCAAGCTATGATGCATTTGATTTCTATGAAACTCAATGGTTTCTCTAGGAGGGTGTTATGGGGGGAACTTGTGATAACTCTGGAGCTACTACTTCACAAGTCCTCATTAATAAGGATAATTTACTCTAGGAAAATGATAGAATGCATTTGGAGAATAAGGAACTTCGAGCTCAACTGGCTCGCAATGAGGAGAATGAAACCAATAGACATAATGATCTGATGAACCTGATTCGGGGACTATCTCCACCTGCCATAGCCTCTTCTTCCGTAATGGCCCCAATGCTCCTCCTCTGCTCTGCTCCTTGATCATGTTTTAGTTTTGTTATTCTCATAAACATTAATGATTTTTGTGTATATTTTTGGGATGTACTTAATTGCTATCTTCTCTAATCCTGTGTTTTTGTCTTGTTTCTGTGATATAGCCAATATCATTAGATAGTTTTGTGTCTTTACTGATATTATGCTTTTGTGATGCTTACCCTAGTGGTGATAAGTTGAAGCCTTTATTTTCCCATTTGTCTTTTGTTTTCTCTTCCTTTTTACTAAAAAAGGGGAATTTTTTTATGAAATATGCTTAAGTGTTTGAAGTTCTTTTTGTTAATCTGAGCTTGTGTTTGGAGACAATGTTTGGTGAATCTGAATAAGTCTAAGCTTGTCTAAAAATGGTTCAAGCATATTTTTATTTGTCATCATCAAAAAGGGAAAATATGTTAAGTTTGATTTTGATGATGACTTAGTAAAAATATGTTTGTCATTATTTAGAAAAGCAATTAGCAATAAACTAATAAGTTGGAAACGGATAATTATAAACAGTTATTGCTAATTGTTGGAAAGATTTTTGTGTTGAAAGTTACAGGTAAAAGGATGTAGAGTTCAAAAAGGGCTCTACATAATCTTCAAATAACGCAAGGACTTAATTGATATCTTGAAGAAACTTTCTCCTAGTTGCAATCAAAGAGAATCACCATACTAAAATTTTATAAAAGAGAAGCCAACATGTCAGTCACTCATTCACAAAAAGCATCTTCAGCACCTCACTGGTTCTGCACGTGAAACTAGCAATCAAAGTTGAAGAACTATGGAGAGTTGACAGTACTCGAGACAGTTCCCTGGTTTGCTTAGTTAATTGCTGCAGATTATCTCTAAAGTTAACTCTTAGTGAATGAAGTAGATTGAGCTTGAGTTGTAAACAGAGTCTGTTTCTTATTTAAGTTTCGTTTGTTATTCTTGTTGTTTTTCTATTTTAAGCTAAGGATAGTTTAGAACCAGTTAGGAACATTGTAGGGGCTTAAGAGTAGGTCCATTGGATTGTGGCGGGAGGGGGGGAGGGGGAGAGGAGGGGTAATCCATAAATTGGTTCGGTATTGTTTATAGTGAAAGAGAATTAAAATCCTACTAGGGAGTAGGTCGTGGTTTTTACATCCATTCGAGCCTGAATGATTTTTCAGGTATAAATTTGGTGTATCCTATTAACTTTCTGCATATTTTCTTTTCTTCTTTCAAAAGATAACTGTCCACGGAACAGTGATTGAGTTTATTCTCTTAAATTTTGAAAAGAAGTAGCTTAAGTTCTAATCAAATAAAAATTAAGTACAGACCCAATTCACTCCCCTTCCCCCCCCCCCTCCCCCGAGTCTAAGTTAGAAGTCATTAATAACAATAAGACTCCTATTTTTTCCCTCTTCCTCTTCATATTTTATAGAGGAAATTTATGTCTTTTAGTTGTTATCTCGCAACGGTCTGTATTTCATAATTAGTTACGTGCAAAGTAAATATGTATCCACCTATATTAGTATATGGAAACAAGGTCTCCCCTTTATTTTCACGTTCTATGATTTTTCTATATACAGATAATTTCTCAGATTGTCCATTTTGTTCTTGCCTCCAAGGAATTCAACTTTAGGTATATAACTTCCTTCGTTCACTTCTATATATTTTTCCTTTTTCCTTTCATCTCCAACTTTATTTTTCTTTTCTTTTTCCTTATTTCAAGAAGATTCAACCCACATACAACAATTTATTTTAGGTTTTCTGATTTTTTTTCTGCATTCTTGTTGTTCAGAGTTTTTGTCTTTTATTCATTTTCGAAATTCGTATAAAGATTTAACTAAATATGTAGTTTCATAAAGTTCACAATAATTAAAGAAAAAAGAAATAAGGCTCGCGATTGCATTAACTTTTTTACTTGATAATTCATTCATTCTTTTTTCTACGTCTTTCTTTTGATGACTTTTCTGGGTCTTCTTCGTGTTTGTTAATTTCATTCTTCAATTATTGTGGATTTAAACTTAGTAATGACTAATGATACAGATTTAAAGTTTAGACCTACTTAGAACGAAGTAATTTTTGTGTATCGTGCTATTTCTTTTCTTTGTTGGCATCTTGTTGATCTATTATGTATTTATCAATTTCGCTAATGAATAGTTGTTGTGGGTTAAAGCAATTGTTATTGAAATTTTTTTCAACCTCTGAATTTTTAAATTATTTTTTATTTGCAGTGTTGCATTGAGGATTTTGAACTGCTTTTATCAGTATTGGAACTACAAGTATGTGCCTCTTCTAATAAATTTCACTGATGATTCTCTTTTTCCTTCATTCGGGTTACCTTCTTTTAGCATATTCTTGTTTTTTCTTCATCTAATTTGTTCTTTCTTCCTCATATTCTCTTTGTATTTTCTCTTCTTTTGATTTTTTAATGTGTGAGCATATTGATATTGGTTGATAAACTCATGTAGAAAATATTTTACTCGATATGCATAGTCATTTATCAGTAATTCGTCAAATTATTGTGATCCATAATATTTTAAGTTGGATAAAATTAGATTTGACTTGATGTTCGTTCATATAGTGTTACTATGAATTAGATGATATGCAACGGTAAATATAAGATGATATATTTCCTCACCTTCTTGCATCGATATGCACTAAAAAAGGAAGAAAAAATTAAACTATGTAATTTATATTTCACATTCAGGAAATAAAAGGTATTGCGGAAATGTCGAACAAAAATAATAAAACGTAACTGATCTGAAATTTAAAAAAGTATACGCTAATAAAAAGGCTAGATGGCGTGAATTATATAAAATGATGCAATCTAATAAAAAAAATAGAAGCTCTTTCATCCCCGGCGTGAGGAAACTGAGCTAAATCGAGCACTAGACATTATGTACAAGCTCAAACACTACCAAATTAGCAAACACATCATCCTTCGATGTTACGATCGTTCAAAATGAGTGGAGTTCTCTTGTTGAAAGAAATTCATTAAGATAGTGAGATTTATTATCTGAATGCTTAATGAACAGTTTTCAAATTTTATGGGCATTACTATTTAGATATTAAGAATAACTTTTATTTTCAAATCATGTATTATTTGATTTAGAGAAAGAAAAACATCTCTGTCTCTTCACTCTATATATTCTAAATGAAACTTGTTACAATCTTTTCTTATTCTTCTTTATTATTTAAAACTATTATGAAATCATATTATGATGAATTTTGAATTATTGAATAGCATTATCATTTGAGTCAAATAAACATTATTTGCAAAATATTTGTTGTATATATATATATTTAACTTTGCAATATTGATCATGTTTACCTCCGGAATGGTCTTCCCATCCAATTGTGAGTCGTGTTTGTTAGGGAAATATTTTCTTATGTTATGACAATTGATCCCAACAAAAGAAATCTTATAAGTCTTTTCCAGTATGTTAAAAATCCTAAAACAACTAAAGTGACCGAGTTTATCATATAACAACTAGCGAAATTCGAAAATATCTGGGGCCATTCTCCCTCCTCAATTAGTTTATACAATTCAGGAGATTAATATTTCACCTGATACTACAAACAAATCTGGTTGTCTCAACAAGCTGACCAGTTCACAACTAAATCTGCTTTGTTCTGATCATCAAACTGTGCTTTAATCGGACTCCAGATTATGCTTCTTTCTTTAGGATTAAAAACTGAGTTATTGCGCCTCTACATCTAAATTTTTATAGCACTACAGAAAGTTTCTACTTATTTTCATAAACTTCTCTAATTCTTCCTTTATCTCTATAGGCTGGTTTCTTGTATGTGTTAAACTTTCGGATTCTATCAACTAAATTTTTCCTTTTACATAAAATATCAGCTGTTTTAATATGATTTCATTTTTTTTTGGAATCTCATCCATCTATACTCTCTTGCTCCTTTTTTATTTTTTTAAGACACAAACACTAACAATTTTTTTTTATCTAATTGGCCATTTTATTAATAATAAAAAACAACCAGTTACATATGAGAAAGAGGTGACTTAATGCCAAAACTCTTCCATAAAATTTATAAGCCTTCTACCCAATCTTTCTAAACTAAATGCAAGGGGTCGTCTGTACCAGGATCAACATGCTTTCAAGGAGGATCAAAATAAATTTCAAAGAATTTCCTTTGTCTGACTCTAAATGATGCCATTCCCTATCTGTCCAGCTGCAACAATCCTCTAACTTGCCTAGGGAGCCTCGAGAACTCTGTGAACAAAAGATTTTGCTTATGATTATGACTGATAGTTGCCAACTTATCAACAACCTTATTTGCTTCCCTATAGTAGTGTTTCACTACCACTCCTTTCTCATCTACCAGCACCTCTATCATGTCAACAATCTGCAGAAGTCTCCATGGTGGCGTTGTCTCTTCATTGACTGTTGTAACTAGAATGTTTGAATCAGTTTCAGCTATAATTTTCTGTAGGTTTCTCTCTGTACAAAGCCTAAGTCCATGCAACATAGCTTTCCCTTATGCCCAATTGTTTGTACCAGGTCCAAAGAACACTGAGAAGGCCAAGAGAAGATGACCATTGTTGTCCCTTATGGTTCCTCCAGCCCCACAAATTCCATCTATGCAACTGCCATCAGTATTTAGTTTATAAAACATAGGAGGGGGTTTGATCCATTTCACCAACTTGCAGGCCCTATGAGTCATTGGGACATCTAGCATACTTTTAATTCCATCCCATGTGATTTCCTTCCTAAGTTCACTGAATTTCTGCCTCACCAACTGCACCACAGTGTTGGAAACCAAGAGAACTGATCATTGTACAGAAGGGGCTTCATGACCATAAATATTTGCGCATCTTGACCTCCATAGCTCCCATACAACTATTTGGGGAAGAACTTTCATAATAAAGGCTGCTATTGTGTTGAAAGTTTTATGGCTCGAACGTTCTTGAAATAATTGCAGCATAGTTTTGTCCCTGCTCACAATGCCAAAGGAGGAGCAGAAAATCTGCCATATAATCTTGACGAAATTTCCCGAACAAATTAAATTCTCAGTTGTTTCCAAAGTTTCCTTATTACAACACCCACATCTTTTGCTCACTGATTTCCCTATTCTTCGCACCCTTTCATGTGTCAGAACTTTATCATGTACAGCTCTCCATGTCATGAAAGCCATCTTGAAGGGAACTTCCTTGTTCCAGATGGCTTTGTCAGTGAAGGATATGTCCTTTTTTTGCCTCATCATATTCCAAGATGAAGAAATCGATAAGGATCCTTTGCTATCTTTTGTCCAAATTGCTTTATCAGATTTATGGGGGTCTATTTTCACTTCTACCATGTTCACAATATTTCTAACTGATTCTAGCCATACAACTCTAGTATTCTGCTCATTCCACTCTCCATTCCTCCAGACTTCATTCAATTTAATCTGCCACGGTCGCACACCATCTGGTAAAAGTTTGAAGAGTGGACCAAAAGATGTCCAGTTATCATACCAGAAAGAAATGTCACCTTTCTTGATGTTCCAAACCAAATGCTGCTCCACTTCAAATTTGATCTTACATAAGGCTCTTCATAACTGGGATTCCCCACTTTGCACCTGCTTTGTGATAGGATGAGACCATCTGAAGTACTTTGCCTTCATAAATTTCCTCAACAGTGAATCTTTTGTCCTTAGATTCCACCAAGTTCTTGCCAAAAAAGCTTTACTGATATCCTCTAGCCTCCTGAAATTTTCTCCACCTTCAGCATACAGATGACATAGTTTTGCCCATGATACCCAGTAATATTTACCATTGTGCTCTGATTTCCCCCAGAAGAATTTTGCCAATATCCGCTCTATTTGCAATAGAACCTCTTTTGGAGGTTGAATTGCCGCCAACAAATGAATCGGCATGGGCAATAACACATGTATAATAAGATATAGCCTTTCCACCAAGAGATAAGAATTTGTTTTGCCATCCGGCGCACTCTTTTGGTGATTTTGTTTATCATGTCTGAATAAAAAGTTGTCTTCTGTTTTCCCACTGCTAAGGGACAACCCAGATATTGTATTGGTAATTCCTTACACTGCATACCTGTAAGTCTAGTATCTTTATCAATGCTTCTCTGAAAAGAACCAGCTACTAGCACAAAACAACTTTTAGATTTATTCACCTTCTGGTTAGAAATAGCTTCATAATATTCCAAACTCCGCATTATCAACTTGATTGTGGTTTTCCTCCTGCTGGAGAAAATGATAATGTCATCCGCAAAGGCCAAGTGATTAATCATTGGTCTATTTGACTCCATAGCAAACTCTTTTAAAACCATTATGGTATAGCAATCTATTTAACATCATAGAAAGAAATTCAGTATTTATCACAAAAAGGGAAGGTGATATTGGATCTCCTTGCCATAAACCGTTCCCAGATTTAAAGCAACCATATCACTGTCCATTCACAATGACTGAATACCAATTCACAGATATGTGCCTATAAGTTAGCTCAATCCACCCTTCAGCAAATCCTAGTTTCCTCATTATCTGACATAAATATGGATATGCTACTCTGTCATACGCCTTGGCCACATCCAGTTTCAGGATCAAGTTCCCTCCTTTCTGCTTCTTGTTAAGATCATTAATAATCTCCTGAGCCAACATACTATTCTCAGAAATCTGCCTACCTCTGATAAGCCCTGACTAATTACCAGAGATGATTTTAGGCAGCACTCAAACTAGTATAACATTCAAGAACTTCGCTATAATCTTGCTTGAAACATTGCATAAGCTAATTAGCCTCAAATCAGTGGGTTGCTGAGGAAATTCCACCTTGGGAATCATCACAAGGCAAGTATGGGAAAAAATCTAGGAATAAAAGCCCCTGCAAAGAATGCTACTACAAAATTAAAAACATCTTCTGCAATAATCAACCAACATGATTGATAGAACAAGGCTCCCAATCCATCAGGTCCAACCGAACTTGTTGTGTCTAAACTAAACAAACTTTCTTTAACTTCTACCAGAGTTGATTTTGCCATCAGCATGCAGTTATCCTCTTCTATGACTTTTGGCTGAATGCACTCCATCATTCTGAAATCCCCTATACTGGTATTTGTGTTGAAAATTTCCTGAAAGTAATCAACCACCGCATTAGCCACCTCTTGACTTCCTTCTCTCCACTTCCCACTGGGATCCTAAACTCTTTGGAGATTTAGTTTTTTCCTCCTCCCTTTAATCATACTATGAAAGTATGTTGTATTTTTATCACCACCGGTCAACCAGTTTGCCTTAGCCTTTTTCCTGAGCACTGCATCCTGTAGCTTAAGAAACTGGACATACTTTGCTTTGGCTTCATTCAATACAGTTCTATGCTCAGGAGTATTGTCAACAATTAATGCTTCCTCCAGATCACCAATCTGTTTCTCCATCTTCTTAGGTTCCTCAAAAATATTACCAAAGGTTTCCCTTAACCACATACTCAGCCTTTTGCTTGTCCTCTTTAATTTTTGGTGTAGAATCCACATCGGATTACCCTCTACCTGTTCCTTCCAAGTTTCTTCCACCACCAAAGTAAAGTTCTCATGATCAACCCAAAAATCCAAGAATTTGAAGTACCTCAGTGACTCAGCTACTTCATTCTTGACCGAGATCAGAAGAGGAGCATGATCAGAACAAACTCTAGCTAGATGCAAACTGAGGTGTTAGAGAACTCATCCACCCATTTATCATTTATGAGGAGTCTATCTAAGCGCATCCAAATGGTATCAGGAGGTCCTCTGTTATCACTCCAAGTAAAGCAGTTGCCATAGAAACCTACATCTTGAAGACCACAATTATCCAAACAGCCCAAGAAGTCAAAACTCTTGCTAATTCTAAACGAAGATCCTCCAAACTTTTCTTCTCCACAGGAAATCATATTAAAATCACCCACTACACCACATGGTCCATGAATCCTGCTAGACCATGCTTTCCACTCCTCCCGCAAGGAAACTCTAAGAGGCGACTTGCACTTTGCATACATAACAGTCAAGTACACTGGATTGCTGCTAAGATTATGAGGGAGTTTAATAGTAACTTGTTGTTCAGAATCTTCCAAAATATCCACCACCTGTTCATCTGTCTGGAACATCCATATTTTGTTATTGCAATTGAAGTAACAATGATTCATCCCCAATAAAAGTTGATACCTCACTATTTTGGATGCTTTTGTCATGGGTTCTTGTAAAGCAATGAAAGAGAGATTGTTTTGAACTTTGAAAGATTTTAACCTATCTGAAGCATTTTGAGCCTTCATGCCCCTTATGTTCTATGAAAGAAAACTAATCATGGGAACCTTCAAGGGTTGGGTCTTTGAGTGTCAGAGTAGCTCTTTTTGCAACTGTGGGAGATGACCAAATAGTCTGATTCCCAGAGACATGTTGAAAACCTCTCGGTGAGAGATTATTAAATTGAGAAATCTTTTCCTTTACATTCTGTGCAACCTCATAGGACTCAAACTGCAGTGCCCTCCTCGGCCTTCTAGCATTCTCATCATCAGAGTTGGCCTGGGGCTCCTGATCATTTAGCATTTCTTCATCAATGATACCCACCTTCCCTTTCCCTCTTTGGCCTCCCTTGGAGGAACCCAATTTGGAGGGAAAATTGGGATTCCCATCCTGAATCACGAAAGTTTCTTCTGTATTAAGGCCACAATGTTCCTCATTCACAGGTAGCTTTAAAGATGGCCAAGTTATTGGAGCATCAAACTTCTAAAACCCTGGCACATCTCTAAGATCCACCTTACTCTTGAACTTCTGTTTCTTGTTGCCCTCAGTCTTGTTAACTTGATCATTGGAATACTTATCAAGGCATTCCCTGGGAGTTTAAGCATTTGTTCTAGAACCACCACACTGGATTTTTTACTCTTTTTTGTCTTCACTTTATCAGCCAAAGTATCTGTTCTGGCTTTAGGCTTCCTCCATCTCTTAGATTTCACCCTTATTTCATGAGAAAATTTGTGACCATCAACGCTAGCATGCACCTCAAGCGTAACCTTAGTGCCAAATGCTACCATCTCTGAGTCACCGCCAATATCATTATTACCATTGACAACCAAGACATAATTGATATTCCCCTCCTCTTTATCCATAATTTCAACAAGAGAGTCCTCCTATAATTCTGAAAAAGGCATTTTGAATATCATTGCCAGCCTCCTTTTGATCCCCTTCAGTTTGTTGCTTCTTCTTCCCATTACCCTTATTCTTGTTACTTACATCCATCTATTCTCCATTAGGCTTAATAGACTTAGATCCCTCATTCGGTGGTTTCTATCCAACGGAGGGCCCAGCCACTGTTTCCTTTAGAAATTGCTGCTTGCAATTTGCATCAGAATGCCCCTGCATCCTACAGTAATAACAGAAATCGGGGATTTGCTCATACTCCACCGGTTGAATGAAAGTTTGGATTTCACCATGGCTATTCACCAACGCCACCTCAACTTCATTCAGCCTTGGCCTAGTCAAATCGATTTCAATCCTTGCCTTGGCCGTGGTAGGTTTGGTTCTAGCCAAAGTAGCCTTGTCTAAGGCTATAAGAGTACCAATCGGATCCAAAACCTTTTCCAATGCAGGCCAATCATGATAGTGCCAAGGAAGATCTGGCAAAGTAACCCATACCGGAGTAAGGGTGGACTCCATTTCCGCATTGAAGTTGCCACTCCATCGCTGGATTTGCATAAGCATTCCATATATAGCCATGGATTGCCCTCTACCATAAAACCTCTTGAAATCATCTTCATCAGTAAAGTCAATGAAAACATTCCTCCAATCCTTCACCCCGATTTTGAAAGAGCCCTTCAGCGGCACTAATCGCTTAAATTCATCTCTTAATTTGTCAATTTGGGGTCACGTTCTAGGGAATTTTCCAACCATTGTGAGGCAGCATTTCTCCGCCATAAGCTCATCCTCCTCTTCTGTGAAAATCACCCTTGCCCTACCATCCACAAATTCATATTGCCTTGGCTCTAGTCGGATTGGTCTTCTTACCCTTGCATTTGTTCTATTCATAGCTTCTTCTGCAAAGGATGGTTGATTTGGAAGAGATCTGAAGAATTACTAGAATCAAAACGAAGCCCCAACGGGCCACCCATAGACACAGGACACTCAAAATTGGCCGAACTGGCCATGAAAGCTAGGGTTTAGACAGACGCCTAACAGTGACTACGGGGAGCGCATGTCAAGCGTGTTCTTTTGTTTCTACCTCCTTCTTGTTTATTCAAAACACAAACAATTGATACTTTGCAACTGTGCAGGTATTTTTTGTCAGATGCTGCCAAGAAGCTATAAAGAAGACAAAAATTACAGAACAAAAACAGATTCCACAAATTTCAATATGTAAATAGTATTGCATGTAGATATGTGATGTAATAATGCAGCCACAAATGTAAGCAAACATTTTCCAACCATACAATATCTCCCTGTAAATAATATACGTCATTTAGCTAAGAAAAATATTTTAACGTTGGACCCGTGCTAGCACGGGCCATCCCTACCTAGTATGTATATATATTCTATCCAAATTCTTTCATTGAGTTGCTTGCTTAATTTTGTTATGTAATTTTTCATTTTATATTCAGTTTTACTCCAATTCTCTTTAATTTCAAAATATTTTGTTGTAATAGCATTTAACACAAAATAATATAATACAGTCAAGCCTCTTTATAGTGGCAGCATTTATCTGAAAATTTTATGGTTGCTATAGTGAGTACTGTTATATATATATATATTGACATTTGACATTTAGATCTCATTTAGCTATTATAAATAAAAGTGGTAGATATCTAGTTTAATAATTTTGTATACCCAGATGAAGGAATGTATTTGTTAACCAGTTTAATCAAAAATATAAAAAGAGTATGAATGTAAAAAAACAAATACCATTAGTATTTCCTCGTAAAGTTACAATCATAACTGGTAGACACTATTTTAATATAATTTTTTATTTTTAGATATTCGTACTTGAAATGTATCATGTGCATGAAATTAATGATAATTACCATAAATATTTTAATATTTATTTTTATACATAATATACTTCTTACAAAATATTATTGCATAATATTTGAGTATGACTATATGGAGGGGTAATTTTACAAAGAGGGTACTACTATACTGAACGCCACTGTTGTTATAGATAGAATGTTGTTATACAGAAGTAAAATATAACATGAAAAATCATTTTTAGATAAAATCAGATCGTTATAGTGAAATGATGTTATAAAGAATGAATATTATAACGAGGTTTGACTGTATATATTTAAAAATAATAATTACAAAAAATTAAAATGTGAGACAAATAATAAAACTATATATATATATATATATATATATATATGAACATCAATATTCAATTACCGTATTTGCTTTAGACTGAACTATTTAATAGGTTGTTCGAAATATTGATTTTCTTAATCAAAGGGATAGTGTTAAACCTATTCAACCACAAAAGTTGGTAGCAAGTTTTTGATCAATAATATTGAATTAAATTATGAAGTTATTAAGTTTTCAAGTGATTTGTTCCAATAATTGATTTTGTTATTCAAGTAAAATAGAGTGTCAAAAATTACTTTATATGGAGTATAAAATTTTAATTCAAGAAGTTTAAATAATTTAACTTATATTGGATGTTGTTGCAAGTATATTAAAACAATCACCTTAGATACAACGTATTTTTTGTAAGTATACCAGTCTAGTGTATGTACTTTGTACGTGTAGCTATTGTCAAAGTTATATTTATAAGTAATAATCATTTGATTTAATGCATAATTTTAACAAAAACACATTTATTTAACTTATAACAAAAATGAAGCTCACAAAAATTGAAAATTCTTATTTTAGGAAATAACCAAGCTAGATTTTATCCAATATAAAAATTACTTTTAAATAAATAAAAAGATAATTAACAGTTATATTTATATTGTAGATTTACCCGAAATGACTAAAAATTGAAAAGAATAAATAATAAAACATTTGATCAATTTAAATAGCTTAAAGTATATTGTGTGTCTCTATTTTTTTTTCCTTTTATGAATTAGTATAATTAAAAGAAAAAAGAGGGAAATCAATATAATTGTTAATAAAAAATTAATTTTGACTCTTAAATCTTTTCGTGTACAGTGAGAAGTTGTGATAGAATTAGTTAGTTAATACAGAAAGAATTTCAATAAGTTGATAAAATCTTAACTGATTATGGAGTATTTCAACTTTCAACTCAAATAAGGAAAGATTTTACAGGCAAGATTTTATTCAATATTAAAGTCAAATATATGAAATTCTTACATCTTTTGAATAAGAAAAAAATATAATAGTTATTATTTTAATTAATTTTAAAATTTTAAATATTAGTTTAATAATTAAATAATAACTATTTTAAAAATTAGTAAATGATAATTTTATCTATTGTAAATTTAGTTAATAATATTTTAATAAAGAAAAAAAAGATCAAGCAATATTTCTAAAAATCTTTATGTTTTTAATATAATAATAGTCTTAATGTACGCGCCTCATAAGTTTCCTTTATATTAATAACAATAAATATTTAAAAATAGTATAAATAATATTTAAAAGATATATTTGTATAACAACATAAGAATTTAGAAAGAAAAGTATAAATTTCACATTGATATGATTATTTTTAAGAGTTTGATCTAATCTATTAGTTCTTTCTTCAGTTTGTTCAATACTTATTTTAATAAACAAAAATGCCGTAGAAATAGTGATTGATTGAAAGGTAAAAAGTTCATTAGCTTTTACATGTACACTTAAATGCATCCATTATATGTATATTTTATGTATTACTACACTTTTAACAGGTTAACATTTAATATAAATATTAGCATTACAAAGATGCATTATAATACAAAGTTGTATAGTAGAATAATACAAAGTTGTATAGTAGAATAGAACATATAGTATAAGTTATTCGTTTAAATAATTAGCACTACGAAATCATATTATGAGTTATTACTGGCTTGTTTTAACATTAATAAATTTATATCATATCCCAAATGCATTAATTTATTTGTAATTGATCGTTTACTAAGAAAGATTCATCAAAATTAGTGGAAACAGGCACAAATACTTGTATTAGGGTAGACTATTGTAACGACCCACATGGTCATTTTGTGATTTTTGAACCATTTTCCTAGTATGGACCTTTACGTAGCTTCATTGTGTTGTTTATGACTTGCGGGAATGGGTGACACAATTTTCGCGGTGATCAAATGAAGATTGGATGGGATTTTCAATTGTGAAGATTTAAAGTTTGAGAGGTTTGACAAAGTCAACATTTCAAGTTAATGAGCTTGAATTCAAATTGTGGAAGCTCCGATAGTTTCGAGTGATGATTAAAGACTTGGTTGGATAGTATGCATGAATCCCGAGGTGTTTGAGAGTGATTTAAGTCTTTGGCTGAATTTTTTAGTTTTAAGAAAGCTAAGTTTGACCACAGTCAAAGTTAAGTCAAAACAACCTCATATCGATGATTTGATGATTCCAACATATCTTAAATGTATTTTATGATTGATTTGCATATTTGGTTTGTATTCGGGAGGTTCTGGATGAGTTTCGAACACTCGAGTTGCATTCTAGTATAATTTAAAGTTAATAGTTGACCTCGATCAAATAGTTGATTAAATGAGCTCGGATTAAGGATTTGAAAATTCCAACAGGTTTGTAAGATTACTTTGAACTTGTCCGCAAATTTTAATTTAATCCTGATGAGTTTCGGGTGAATTTGAATGTTATATGTGTTTTAGGATGGTTTAAGCATAAAATGTGACAACTCAAAGGTTAGTTTTTAGTTTTAGAGATTAAAAATTATTCCTAAACTTTCAAAATTCTTAGCATGAATTATAGGAGTGACCTGAAAAGTTTGATGCAATTCCGATACCTGAAGATCGTGTTTTTATCGCAAAAAATGAAATAATTTCTAAACGAGTAAAAATGATATCTGACTGGGCAAATAAGGACTAAATAGAGTTTTAATTTAACAAATAGGTCTGTACCATCTTTTAAGAATTATAGTAAAAAATAATTATCACATTTTGAGTTCGTATGATGAAATTATGACCATTTTAGTGAAAATAAATGTTGCTGGTGCAAAGAGAAAATATTCAAGTCTGGTACAGACTTTTAGTGACAAAATTTGGGTTTTTAGTAATAAAATTGGACTTTCAGTGACAAAAGTCACACCTTTTATATAGCTGGACAGAATTAAAATTTCAAGTCCGATTTTATTATTCTTATTACAATTTTGATAGCTAGGAGACTCGATTTTAGGTGATTTTTGATGTGTTGGATTCATATTTTTCGTGGAGTAAGTTCCTGAACATAAAACCATTATGTTTTTGCTAAATAATTTATTATTTCACGCTTTAATTCATGAAATTAGATAGAAATTTGAGGTTTTAAGCCAGGATTCTTAGAGTAAGAATTTTTGATTTGGAGATCGAATAACGATCCATTTTAGTTGAAGTTCTACATGCGAGTTTATTTCTTTATGGGTTAAGATAATCTGAAAGAAAATTTCATATTTGACTCCGGAACTCAGAGTCGAAAATAAATATAGCAATTTAGGTGTCATTGAATTTGTATTCTCATGGAGATTATACATTTGAATAAATTTTGATTGTTCGGAAGCGTCACAGAAGGGTAAATTCATAAATTTAACGTTTGGACTTTGGTTTGAGGCTAGTAAAGATTTCTTGATTCTTTGAGGTGTTAATTTTGTATATATTAAATGAATTTAAGGATAATGGGAAATACGGCAGTCCTGTATAAATGAGATGATGAGCATTTATACGGGTATCGGTGTCATGATATGGGTAAATTTACATGAAATTTATATATGTATTGATGATATTCCACAACTTCTAATGTGATTGATTTACTGAGACTTATGCACTACGTGATACTTGATTGTGACTTGATGATCCTTGATTGTACGATTGGTTGATGAATTTGTGTTATTCATATATACTCATACCACTCTTATCGTTGCATGATGATTATTGACTAATTGTTCCTATTGTGTTATTTTATAAAAATTCATACTCTTTTGATGCCGATGGGAAATGATTTCAACGTGTGTTATTATTGATGAAAAATGACTCGTATGTGTGTTATTACCGATAGAAAATGGTTCCGACATGTGTGATTGCCGATGAAAAATAGTTTCAGCAGGTGTATGGACCTCATGAGTCCCCTATGGGTCCCCACTATCCAATAGAGGAAGCGGATATATACAGGTTCTTGGCCAGTGCATTACATTGCATTATATTTTATTTTCATGGCATTTCAAATTAAGTTGATTGTTGAAGTGTTGAGATGGTTGTGATATTGATTTGACTCGTTATATTTGAGGCTCATTATAATATTATTAGTGGTGTAGCTAATGTGACGACTATATTGAGGCATACTAAGATATCGTCAGTGGTGTAACAGACTTCGGATAATATACTATTTATTTGCTTCATGGTTTGATATTAAATTCAGAAACTCTTCTTGAGGTGAATTATTATTATTGTATATTTATAATTGTTGAAAAAGAATTGTTAGGATTATATCTCGTCATCACTTCTAGAAATGGTCAGTTATCAAAGCTTGCTGAGTAGACGTGTTTCTCATACTCATCCTATACTTGCTGCATCTTTTTTGCGTCCAGGGACTGAGTCAAGTACTAAATGGTACTTGAGTTGCTACACAGTTTGCGATTTGTTGCAATTAAAGTTCAGGGTGAGCTGCTTTCTCTTCGGAAGTACTGAGGTCTAGAGACTTATTATTTTATTTCATATCTTATTTCTTTTTAGATAGTGACTTTAATTTTTCAGACTTGTTTGGTACTCATAGATGCTCTTGTACTAGTGTCACCAGGTCTTGGAGTTGCAATGATTTTTGACTCTTCTATTCTATACTTATGGAAGTTAGTTATTTTTTTCATTACTTCCGCATCATTCATATTGTTCACTAATTAATAAAGGAATAGAGTTTTTCTACAGGGACAGTGGGTGCCCTCACGGATAAATGAAGATTTTGGGTCGTAACAACATGGTATCGGAGCATGGTTCAAAGGTCTCAATAAGTACAAGAACAGAGTCTAGTAGAGTCTTGTGGATCAGTGCGGAGACATCCGTAACTTATCTTTGAGAGGCTACAGGATATTAGGAAACTTCTATTATTTGATTCTTTATCACACGTTTTTTTGTTCATCCTGATTGTTTAAATCTTTTCGTTTCATTCTCTCATTGATGGTGAGGACATATTATTAAATTCGTGTGCTAATAGTTGATGATTACATCAAACGGTATGGATCAAGAGGCTGTATCAAGAAAGAAGAGGTAGGCTAGTTTGAGGGGTGTATGGCCAGATTTAGATAGTAGCTATGGTTCGAAGCTAATTGTGCGAAATTGTAATTTAGATTTTTTAGTTTGATAATATTTTATGAAAATGTGAATGATGAGTGAAGAACCTTATGATCATCTTATCTTATATTATCAATTAAGGAGTACATATATGGCATAACTGGTTTCGAAAAAAGAGTTGACGATTAGGAATTATACGATTAGTGACATTACTAGGTAATAAGTGTTGTGACTTTGAAGACTATAATTAAGGAGGTTTGACATAACAAGGTTGGGTTGCTCGAGTTATGATGAGAATAAAAATATTTTGATAAAGATCAAATTTATACTATAATCTTATGTCATGAGTGTATCAACAAAGATTCAATATTCTAGTGATGAAATAAGTACATATACTATTATCTTAAAGAAGGATTACATTTGTGGAGGACCAACAGATCAGGTAAGAGGACAAGTTGTAAGGCATGGAAGAAAAAAGGATTTCTTCTAATGAGGTTCGAGATGGTATGATTCTTTTGAGGTCGGTATGAAGGGTGTTCCCTTCTTTCTAAAGAGGATTTAAATGGTTTGAGTTTTATGATACGCCAATAACAATGTTATAGTGTCTACTGCATAGAGACATGGGGTGCGAAAGTATTCTTTTATGAACTGGGGCCTATGAAAGGAAGAGTTGAATATGAGTGGGGAAGTTTTTCATTATGATCAAACTTAATGAAAATATGTAATGGTGATTCTTTCGTAAGGAGCATGTTTGCAAGTTTGCTTGAGATGAATATGGGGATACATGCCATTTTGGGGCAGAGACAGGTCGGTTTGCATAATGCATTTCAGTTACTCGACGTACAGAAATGTGCGGTGTGATCTAGGTATGAACTTCTCAATAGTTATGGTGTAGGAAAATGGTAGATCTAGTAGGCTTTCATGGAGCGAGACTAATGAAAATGGATTTGGCTTTAACAAGTATGAAGGTTAATTATTTGAGAAGTTATAAAATATTTCACTTATTTAGAAGAATGTAGATCGACATTGGATGCAGTTTTAAAGAACTGGTAAGTTCCTACTATCACTACTGATACAACTCTATGGAGTAGGAATGGTCTACCAAAAATGTTCTAGTCAAAAGTGGTAAGATAAAAAGAGTTTTTTTCGTAATTAACCATCACTTACGGACACTCGATCTAGATATTAGTTAATAAGGGCATTTGAAGTGGTGGATCAATGGTAGGTATTAACAAGTTCATGTATTGGTAGGTGGTAGTTGATTATGTTGAGGTATGGATTGGTAAGATAAGAATAATTGAAAATATTAGCTTTACATGATGTGGGAGAACTTGTTAAAAAAAAAGTAAAAAAAAGGAACATGATTTGCAATAAGTTTTACTTTTAGAAATTTTTAAAAGAGTAACTAGGTGTTGCTCTTAGTGATTTGTGATTCAAAAGTATGGGTAATGCACCAGTATTTGATGGTGCATTTGATGCTTTTAACTATGATTGATGCAATTTCTTGAGCAACTATTAGTTATATTTGATTATTTTATGTGTATTATATAGGAATATAAACCAAGATAAAGAAATGGTGTGAAGCAGGTTGAAGCAACAACTTGACGGCCTATTTGACGGGCCGTCAATAGTGTGATGGACCGTCACTCCCATCGTCGGGCCTAAACAGGAGATGATCAAAAAGAAGTGAAAGGGACGGCCTAGGTGACGAACCATCACCCCTTCGATGGACCGTCAAGTACACTGTCACCTAATTAAAGATTTAAGGGCACACTTATTGAGGAGCGATGCCCAGGTGACGGACTGTTAAGCATACCATCACCAAGACGGAGATTTGATGTTACATTGGATAAGGAGTGACGGACTGTAACCTTGCCGACGGGACGTCAACTTGGGTGTCACCTGAGATGCGGGACCCCAATTTTCAGTAAGTTTTGAATTATTCTAGACTATAAATAGCAGTTGCTCGGTTTATTTTCATGATTGAACTTTTGAGAGAAGAAAAGATCGACTTGTACGTTACTTTTGAAAGATTCTTAAAGAAATATTATGGAGTTATTACCGAGTTATTAGAATTATAATCAAGGTTTTATCTCTTCTTTGTAAGTTAAATCTTCTTTGATTAATATGGATTTTGTTATCAATTCAATGATCATGTGTGGCTAAGTTCCATTGCTAGGGTTGTGTGATTCATGGTAGAATGATATAATGATAGTGATTGATGCATTGATGAGTTCGCAATTGTGTTTATTATTAATTCTTTTACTTTGAATGATTTCAAAAGCTTACAAACCCTTGAGTAAGGTGTATAAATCTGGATGAAAAGGATTGGTAATAAGATTCAAGGATTTAACCTTTGACTGATGATTAATGTTGTAATAAGATTAATCGACCTAGGTTAATTATTGTAATTCATTAATTATCACCCTTAGTTTTAGAAGATAAGAGTGATACCCGTCTGAATAGGTTGAGAAATATTTGAATAGGTTGATTGAGTTAATGACCTACACACAACATTAAATGAGTCTAGCTGTCGTCAGTCGCCATATAATCATTATGAAAACATGATGACCACAACCCTAGTTTACTTTCTCCTAGGATTCAATAGTAATAAAGCATAGTTGGTGTTTCTTACTTTTGGCTGATAGTGAATCAAAACACAATTCCCAGACCCCCATTTTTATGAAAATATTTTATTAAAAGGAAATATTCTTATAAGACATAGTTTACACTATATTCCCTCTAGGATTCGACCCTAAACTTGTTGGGTTTCTATATTTGATATCAACTGCGTTATGCTTCTTATCATAGAGGTGTAATTTGGGTGTATCAAATTTTGGCGTCGTTGCTGGGGAGTACGATTTAAGATTAAGTAAAGTGTGCGTATTTGACTCTTATTCTTGTTTTCTAATTTTACTTTTATTTGTTGTTTCTGTCTATAGAAGATACAGGGCAGTGCATTCCAAATGCCCAGAGTGGAGGCGAACCGTTAATATAACACCCCAAAACTTTTCTAGACCAAACTCAGACCTTGTAAAAAAAAATTCAGAAGAAACCAGAAAAGTTGCCTCAGAACTACCGAGACAACGAGTCGTGGTCAATTCCAATGATCCGTTGTCTCAGTCGTGGTCAGCCCTGTATTGGTCCTTCGAGACCAATGGGACATGGAATGACCCATTGTGAGAAACAATGAGTCGTCCTGTCACTCATTGGTCCCTAGCTCAAAACTCCCTTTTCAAGGAACCCACGACTCAACCAATGAGTCATCATGTGAGACAACGACTCGTGGTGTGAGTCATTGGTTGGGATTCCTAGAAACCTCCTTCGGTGATAACAAGTGGAAATAACGACCTGTTGTACCACAAAACGAGTCGTTGTGACCACCCGTTGTGCCAAGTTCAGGGATCTTAGGAACCTTTCTAGGGGAGGTGACGACTCGACACGACGACCTGTTAGGTCTACCAATGATTCATTGTGTTGCCCGTTGACAGACTTCCCGATTTTCTCATCCAGTGACCACGAGAGGAACTAACGATCCGTTGGTTCATCCAACAAGTCATGGTCCCTCTCGTTTCCAGTTCTAGTGATCCTAGAACCAAGGCCTCAGGACCAACAACTGGTCCCAATGAGTTGTGGTCTCAACCAACGACTCGTTGAGTGACCCAATGGTCTCTGTCGATAGTTTTTCCAAATTTTTCCTTAGGGATATTTTTGTAATTTCTCACCTTTTTAATCCCTAAACTACGTCATTTTGGGTTATTTTTAGGGAATATAGAGGGGTAATCAATGATTACTTCACCCCTTTCATTCCCTCAGAAGTCAAATCGTAAATATTCTCTCAGAAAAACTCAGAGCAAGAGCTAGGGCATTCGAAATTCTCCTCAGATTCTCAAGGAATTTTCTCTGAGATTTCTTCACCAGGTGTGTGGGACTTTAACAAGGGAGTTGTTCTTTCCTTGTGTACCCAAAACCTTTCCTTAATCTTCTATCAGTTATAGCCTTGAGGTTTCGAAATTTAGAAAGTTTTTAGACAAAATTCTATAAATTTCAGGACGAGTATTATCGATGTTATTAGCTACTATGTTTTTCCTAAATTCTTAGAAATCATGTGGAAACTAGCTCCTTGCAAAATGATTTATCTCTATCTTTTGAATATAGTATGTTAGGGTCTAGCATAATTGAGTAGTTAATCATGTTTCTTGACTCTACCAATGTTGGGATTCGCATACTGTTAAAATTAGTTTATATCTCAGTTAATTGCATGCTAGTTCAGTTTCAGTCAGAATGTTAGCATGCTCAATACTTTTCAGAAATGTGAGGTGATCAATTTGACTAGATTCTTTCCTTGAGGTGTCAATGGTATCTCCCAATTATCACTTATTAAACTCAGATATCAGTTATTAGATTTTCATTTGTTCTTTAGATGGTTACGATGCTTCTAGATAAACAGCTCTGACCAGTCTTAGAATACCAGTTATAGAATCCGGTCCAATAAGACTCTCAAGGTACTTCTAGATAGGTATTCTTGACTAAGTCTTGGACCCTAGTTTCGAGCTATCAGCTTAATAATCAATCTATGACTATCCAGTAGGAGTAGGACTTAGCACCGAGAAGACTGGGGTTCCAGCGCACCCAAGTTCCTAGAACTATGTTGCCACCATAGATTATTTTATTGGCCCTATGTCCCCGACTTGTGATCACTTGAGTACTCTGGTAAGGTATATTGGGTCCTACTGATGGGATGTATACATCGGACTCCACGTCTAGCTCACGTGGTTATATGTCAGTTATAGACTCTCCCACTAGTCAGTACAGTTCCAGTTTAGTTTAATGTAGAACAGTTTCGGTTTACTTACTTCAGTTTAGTTCAGTACAGCTAGCTCAGATTAGTATTTCAGATTCAAGGCATGTCTATGACCATCAGTCAGGGTCATTTTTGACCATTTCAGTTATATTCAATTATTCAGTTTCAGTGTTTCAGTTGGTCTTTGCATGTCATTACAGTTCAGTTATTTTATCTTTATGTTATATTTTCTCCCACTTACTTACTACATTCATAGTACTAACGCATACCTTCTATGTTGTATGGTATCATGATACAGGCGCAGGTTCTCAGCTCCAGCACCGTTAAACGATTTTCCTTCCGGTGATCTTAGCAGTTGCGGTTGGTGAGTCCTCATCTTTCGAGGATGATATTTTATTATTCAGTTATTTCTTTCAATTAGACTTTAAAGTTAGCTGGGGGCTTGTCCAGCAACTCATCATTTGTAGATGGCTTTTAGACACAGACTCAGACTTTCAATTCTTCTTTCAAATGTATAAACTTTTATTATTTAGTTTTTCTTTAATAGTTTTATTATTTAAGCTTCCGCTATGATTGCTCAGATTACCAGTATTATGATAGACCATGGGTTGGCTTGGGATTACTCGTGACTCCAGGTACCATGTATCGTCTAGGGTATAGACTCGAGTCATGACAAATTTGGTATCAGAGCCCTAGGTTTAGAGTATCCTAGGATGTCTGAAAGCCATGTCAAGTAAAGTCCATCATGGGTGTGAAGTGCGCCACACTTATGACGGGGAGGCTACGAGACGTTATTAGGAAAACTCCCTCTTGTTCATACTCTTTATCGTGTGTTGAAGTTCAATTCCAGAAACGTTCTCCTAACTCATGCTCTATTTCGTTTCAGTGAAACCATGTCTCCAAGATACAACGGCAACTTAACCGACCTACCCCACCAGCTCCAATAGCCCCTCAGGATGACCAAGTGTCCTCAGCAGAGTTCAGAGCGGCAATCCGGCTACTGGGCACAGACAGTCACAAACTAGGTGAACCAGCAGATGGTTCCGGTTAACTCAAATGGGTCTGCAGCAGCTGCTAGAGTTTAGGACTTCACCCGAATGAACCCTCTAGCCTTTTATGGATCTAAGGTAGGAGAGGACCCACAGGAATTCATGGATGAGATACGGAAGATCACCAGAATTATGTGTGTTAGCTCCGCTGAGAATGCTGACCTGGCTACCTACTAGTTGAAAGGGGTAGCCCAGATCTGGTACGATCAGTGGAAACAAGGGAGACCAGCAGGAGCGGAACCGGTGGAGTGGGAAGAGTTCATAATAGCCTTTCTAGATAGATTCTTTCCCCGAGAGTTAAGGGAGGCTAAGGTGGAAGAATTCATAAATTTGAAACAGGGAAACAGGATGGTGGAAGAATATGCACTGGAGTTCACACGGTTGTCAAGATGTGCTCCGGAGATGGTAGCCAAGCCAAGGGCTCGCATGCTTAAGTTCATCAACAAAGTATCAAACTTAGTCCTTAACGAGTGCAGGACTGCGCTCAAAGACATTGACCTCTCCAGCCTCATCGTTCATGCCCATCAAATAGAAGCAGAAAAGCTGAAAAACATGGAGTAGGAGAATAAGCGGGCTAGGATAGGACAATCAGATTATGGCCACCAGAGGTCGGGTGGTAGTAGCTACCCACAGCAGCAACAATAGCAGCAGAGGGATCCAACACCCACTTTAGCTAGCGCCCCTACTTTCCGGTCCCGCAAGGATCAGAAGGGTGGAGCATCTGGCTCTTAGTACCAGAGTCACAGTGCCAGCAACTGCTATCCATCTTGCCCTAAGTGTGGCAAGAACCATCTAGTGGAATGCTTTTAGGGCAGAGAGGGTTTCTTTGGGAGTGGACAGCTAGGTCACCGGCTTAGAGAATGCCCGTCAGTAGGACGAGGGAGATTACAGTCTACCACTTCAGCAGATCTAGCAGGCCGACCAACTCAGCAGGCCAACACTTTAGGTACAGATGTCAGTCAGCGCCAAAACCATTTTTATGCTTTGTCCTCTCGTCAGGATCAAGAGAGCTCACCTGATGTGGTTACGGGTATGTTCCGTCTCTTCCATCTAGATGTGTATGCCCTACTAGATCCAGGAGTCACGCTATTATTCGTGACTTCCTATGTAGCTATCCAATTTGAAATCAGTCCAGAAGTCCTCTCAAAACCATTCTCACTCTACCCAGTTGGTGAGTCCATTAGAGCCAGTCGGGTATATAGAAATTGCCTAATCTCAATCTTGAATAAGGTCATTCCAGCTGATCTAGTAGAGTTAGACATGGTCAATTTCGATCTCATTCTTGACATGGATTGGTTGCACTCCGATTATGCCTCAATCGACTACAGGACTAGAGTCGTCAGATTTTAGTTCTCTAATGAGCCGGTTTTAGAATGGATGGACAGTAGTTCAGTGCCAAAGGATCGGTTTATTTCCTACCTTAAGGCCAGAAAGCTTATTTCTAAAGGGTGCATTTATCATCTAGTTCGGGTCAAAAATTCCAGATCTGAGACCCCAACTATCCAGTAAGTTCCAGTTGTCAGCGAGTTCCCTGACGTGTTTCCCGAAGATCTTTTCGGAGTCCCTCCTGAGCGGGAAATAGACTTTGGCATAGACCTTCTTCCTGAAACTCAGCCCATCTCTGTCCCTTCTTATCGAATGGCTCCAACTAAGCTTAAGGAGCAACTAAAAGACCTTCTTCATAAAGGTTTCATCAGGCCCAACATCTCTCCATGGGGCGCTCAAGTATTATTCGTGCGAAAGAAAGACGATACTCTCAGAATGTGTATCGATTACCGTTAGCTGAACAAAGTCACAGTTAAGAACATGTATCCCCTACCTAGGATTTTCGACTTTTTCGATCAGCTTTAGGGAGTCAATTATTTTTTCAAGGTAGATCTCAGGCCGGGGTATCACCAGCTTAGAGTCAGAGAATGTGACATACCAAAAACAACCTTCAAACTCGGTATGGTCACTATGAATTCGTGGTTATGTACTTCGAACTAACGAATGCCTCCGTAGCTTTCATGGACCTAATGAACAGGGTTTTTAAGTCGTATCAGACATGTTCATCATTGTGTTCATTGATGACATTCTGGTATACTCCAAAAATGAGGAAGAACACGTTAACCATTTAGGTATAGTGTTACAGACACTCAGAGACCGCCAGCTATTTGCTAAATTCATTAAATATGAATTTTGGTTGAAGTCTGTGATTTTCCTTGGTCATGTGGTCTCGGGTTAGGGTATTCAGGTAGATCCTCAAAAGATAGCAGCGGTGAAAGACTGGCCAAGACCTACTTTCCAACTGAAATCAGAAGTTTCTTAGGTCTAACCAGTTATTACCGACATTTTATGGAAGGATTTTCCTCTATTGCATCTCCTCTGACTAGGTTGACTCAGAAAAAGGTGAAGTTTTAGTGGTCAGATGCGTGTGAGAAGAGTTTCCAGGAGTTGAAGACTCAACTCACTACCGCTCCAGTGTTAACCTTACTAGAAGGAACAGATGGGTTTGTTATATATTGTGACGCTTCTAGAGTTGGACTTGGTTGCGTTCTGATGCAGCGGGGTAAGGTGATAGCTTACGCCTCCAGACAGCTAAAGGTTCATGAAAAGAACTATCCAACTCATGATCTTGAGTTGGCAGTAGTGGTGTTTGCATTGAAAATATGGAGGCACTACCTTTACGGGGCTCACCTCGATATTTTCACCGATCACAAGAGCCTTCAGTATGTGTTTAGTCAAAAAGATTTAAATCTTCGTCAGAGAAGGTGATTGGAGCTATTGAAGGATTACGACATGAGTGTGTTATACCACCCGGGCAAAGCCAATGTGGTGGTTGATGCTCTAAGTAGGATGTCCATGGGGAGCATGGCTCATGTTGAGGATAGCAGAAAAGAACTGGCAAAAGATATTCACAGGTTAGCTCGGTAGGGAGTGTAGTTTGTTAATTCAGCTGAGGGTGGGGTAGTAGTTGAGAGTGGATTGGATTCATCCTTAATCGTTGAAGTTAAGTCAAGGCAGGATGAAGATCCCATACTGCTTAAGCTAAAGGAAGCAGTTCTTAGAAAAGAAGTGGAGGCTTTCTCCAAAGGGGAAGATGGTGTGCTCCGTTACCAGGGTAGACTACATGTATGGATGTAGGTGACTTGAGATAGCAGATACTAGCTGAAGAACACAGTTCGTGATATTCTATCCACCCAGGTTCCACTAAGATGTACTGGGATCTACGAGATATTTACTAGTGGAATGACATGAAAAGAGATATAGCAGAATTTATGGCTAAGTGACCGAACTGCCAGTAGGTTAAGGTGGAACATCAGAGACCGAGAGGTATGACTCAATATATTAGCATACCCATATGGAAGTGGGAAGAAGTGAATATGGACTTTATTACAGGTCTACCTCATACTCGTCGGTAGCATGACTCAATCTGGGTGATAGTAGACCGGATGACCAAGTCAACACATTTCCTCCAATTAAAACTACAGATTTAGCTGAGGATTATGCTAGGATATATATATCCGGGAGTTGGTCAGACGCATGGGGTTCCCTAGTCCATTATTTCAGATAGAGGTACCAAGTTCACCTCACATTTCTAGAAGTTATTTCAGAAAAGACTTGGTACCCAGGTCAAGCTCAACACAGCTTTTCACCCTTAAACATATGGACAAGCCGAGAGGACTATACACCTTGGAAGATATGCTGAGAGAGTGTGTGATCGATTTCAAGGGTAGTTGGTATGACCACCTACCTCTCATCGAGTTTGCGTATAAAAACAGCTACCACTCCAGTATCCAGATGGCCCTGTTTGAAGCATTATATGGTAGAAGGTGTAGGTCTCCTATAGGGTGGTTTGAGGTTGGTGAAGCTACCCTAATCAGGCTAGACTCGATTCATGAAGCTATGCAGAAGGTGCAACTTATCAGGGAGAGGTTGAAAATAGTGCAAAGCCAATAGAAATCCTATGCTGATGTGAGGAGAAGAGAGTTAGAATTTGCAGTAGATGATTGGGTTTATCTGAAAATTTCACCCATGAAGGGAGTGATGAGGTTTGGGAAGAAAGGAAAACTCAGTCCGAGATATGTGGGACCCTACAGAATTCTGAAGCAAATTGGCATGTGGCATATGAGTTGGAATTACCTCCAGAGTTAGCATCTGTGCACCCAGTCTTCCATGTGGTACTTCTTAGCATCTGTGCACCCAGTCTTCCATGTGTCACTATTGAAGAAGTGCATCGGATCCAACTTTAGTTGTGCCACTAGACAGTGAGGGAGTGAAGGATAGTCTCTCTTATGAAGAGGTCCCAATCCAGATCCTTGACCTTTTAGGTTCGTAAGTTAAGAAACAAGGAAGTCACTTCGGTAAAAGTCTTATGGAGGAACCAACTAGTTGAGGGAGCCACATGGGAGGCAAAAGCATACATGATGACCAGATATCCTCATTTATTCCCTTCCAGTTTAGTTCCAGCATCAGGTACTAAATTTCACCTCAATACTCCGTTCAGTTTCGTACTCATCAGCTCTACTCAGATTTTCAATGTGCATTCTAGTTGCATCAACTCTGTTAGCATGGTTAAGTCAGTTCGGAGTTAGTTACTCCTTCAGAAATCAGTTCATAGCCTCAGTCTGGGAATTGTAGCTCTTTTCTTAGTATTCCAATAGTTTTAGCCTTCATTTGAGGACGAATGATCCCAAGGGGAAGATATTGTAACACCTCGAAACTTTCTTAGACCAAACTCAGACCTTGCAAGAAAAATCTAGAAGAAACCAAACAAGTTTCCTGAGAACGCCCGAGACAACGAATCATGGTCAGCTCCAACTACCCATTGTCTCAGTCGTGGTCAGCCTTGCCTTGGTCCTTTGAGAACCAAAGGGGCATGGAACGACCCGTTGTGAGAAACAACGAGTCGTCCTGTCACTCGTTGGTCCCCAGCTCAGAACTCCCTTTTCCAGTAACCCACGACTCAACCAATAATTCATCGTGTGAGATAATGACTCGTGGTGTGAGTCGTTGGTTGGGATTCCTAGAAACCTCCTTTAGTGATAATGAGTGGAAACAACGAACCGTTGTACTAAACAACGAGTCATTGTGACCACTCATGGTGCCAAGTTCAAGGATCTTAGGAACCATTCTAGTGGAGGTGACGACTCGACACAATTACCCGTTGGGTCTACCAACGAGTCATTGTGTTGCCTGTTCTCAAGCTTCCCGATTTTCTCATCCAGTGACAATGAGAGGAACCAACAACCTGTTGGCTCATCTACCAAGTTGTGGGACCTCTCGTTGCCAGTACCAGTAAGCCCATAACCCAGGACTCAAGACCAATGACTGGTCCCAACGAGTCATGGTCTCAACCAATGACTCATTAAGTAATCCATCGGTCCTTGTCGACAGTTTTTCTAGATTTTTTCCTAGGGATATTTTTGTAATTTTCCACCTTTTTAATCCCTAAACTACGTTATTTTGAGTTATTTTTAGGGTGTTTAGAGGGGTAATAAATGATTACTTCACCCCTCTCATTCCCTCATAAGTCAAATCATAAATATTCTCTTAGAAAAACTCAGAGCAGGAGCTAGGGCATTCAAAATTCTCCTCAGATTCTCAAGGGATTTTCTCTGGGATTTCTTCACCAGGTATTTGGGAATTCCATAAGGAAATTATTATTCCCTTGTGTCCCTGAAATCCTTCCTCAATATGCTATCTGTTATAGCCCTGAGGTTTTGAAATTTAGAAAGTTTCCAGATAGAATTTTATAAATTTCAGAAGGAGTATTACCCATGTTATTATCTTCTATGTTTTTCCTAAATTCTTAGAAATCATTTGGAAACTAGCTCCTTGCAAAATGATTTAGCCCTAACTTTTGAATACAGTATATTAGGGTCTAGCATAATTGAGTAGTTAATCATGTTGCCTGACTCTACTAGTGTTGGGATTCCCATACTGTTAAAATTAGTTTAAATCTCAGTTAATTGCATGCTAGTCCAGTTTCAGTCAGAATGTTATCATGCTCAGTACTTTTCAGAAATGTCAGTTGATCAGTTTGACTATAATCTTTCCTTAAGGTGTCAGTGGTGCCTCCCAGTTATCAGTTATTAGACTTAGCTATCAATTATCAGATTTTAGTTTGTTCTTTAGATGGTTATGACGCTTCCAGATAAACAGTTCTAGCCATCTTAGAACACCAGTTACAGAATTCAGTCCGATAAGACTCTTAGGGTACTTCCAAATAGGTATGCTTGACTTAGTCTTGGACCCCAGTTTCGAGCTATCAGCTTAATAGTCAGTCAAGGACTATCTAGTGGGACTAGGACTTAGCACTGAGCGGATTGGGGTTCCAGCGCACCCAGGTTTCCAGAACTACATTTCCACCATAAGTTATTTTATTGGCCCTATGGCCCCAGACTTGTGGTCACCTAGATACCCTAGCAAGGTATATTGGGTCCTACCCATGAGGTGTATACATCGGACTCCAAGTCTAGCTCACGTGGTTATTTGTCAGTTATAGACTCTCCCACTAGTCAGTATAGTTCTAGTTTAGCTCAGTTCAAAACAGTTTCAGTTTACTCTGTTCAGTTCAGTTCAGTGTAGTTAGCTCAGATCAGTACCTCAGATTCAGGGCATATCTATGACCATCAGTCAGGGTCATTTTTTACCGTTTTAGTTATATTTCAGTTATTCAGTTTCACTGTTTCAGTTGGTCTTTGCATGTCATTAAAGTTCAGTTATTTTATTTTTATGTTATATTTTCTCCCACCTACTCAATACATTCAAAATACTGACACATACCTTCTATGCTTATTGTATGATGATACAAGCGTAGGTTCAAAGCCCCAACACCCTTAGACGATTTTCCTTCTAGTGATATCAATAGTTACAGTTGGTGAGTCCTCATCTTTCGAGGATGATATTTTATTATTTAGTTATTTCTTTCAAATAGACTTTAGAGTTCGCTAGGGGCTTATTCCAGCAACTCATCATTTGTAGTTGGCTTTCAGACATAGATTCAGACTTTCAGTTTTGCTTTCAAATGTATAAACTTTTATTATTTAGTTTTTCTTTAATGGTTTTATTATTTAATCTTTCACTATGATTACTCGGATTACCAGTGTTATGATAGACCATGGGTTGGCTTGGGGTTACTTGTGACTCCAAGTACCGTATCTCATTCAGGGTATAGACTCGGGTCATGACAGTTAACTCCTTATAATCCCGAACCAAAAAGAACTTTGAGGAGAGCTATGAATGAACAAGAGCATGAAGCAGCAAAGTTACAGCAACTTGCTAATGCTCAAGCTTAGGGGCAACAATCAACATGCAACTAATAATGAGAATGTTGGTTTTATTAGAGATGAGGAGAATGAAAACAATATTGAGGATGTAGCCCTTGGAAATCATCGCCAGCCTCAGAGAACTAGGGGATAGTGTCGGCAAGCGATTCCATTTGATTATGAAGAGGAAGATGATGTTGACCTGGATGGAGTTGGCACCAGTAGAGCCATAGTCCCTACCCCACTAGCTCTAGGATCTAAGTTCGACATCACAAGTACTATGATCCAATTGTCGAACTTGAAGGGCTTGTTTAGAGGAGTAGCTGGTGATGACCCGAACTTATATCTGATGAACTTTGTGGGAATCTGCAAATCATTTGCATTACCAGGGGTTAGTCAGAACACAATTTGATTGAGGTTGTTTCCGTTGTCTCTATCTGCGGAGGCAATAATGTAGCTGAATAAGTTGCCATATGACTCAATCATGAATTGGAGAAAGTTGAAAGATGTTTTTCTGGAGAGATTCTTTCCATTCTCTAGAATGCTGCAACTGAGAGATGAGATAAATAATTTCAGGCAGCTCCCCGGTGAGGCATTACATAAGGCATGGCTGCCATTCAACAAGAAACTCAAGTAGTGCCCCAATCATAAACTATCTGATGAGCATCTAATGGAGACTTTTTACAGGTCCCTAAATTCGATAACTAAGCCGATTGCTAATACTGTGACTTGAGGGTCGTTCATGTCCCGAACATACACTAAGGATGCAGTTTTGTTAGATAGAATCACCAAGACTAACAGGCTTGGCACACTAGAGACTCTGAAGTCTCTTCTAATACCTATGTAGTTGGGTCAACTACTGAGCAACGCCGGAAGGAAGAAGAGAAAGATCAGGATATGGCGCATATGAAAAATCAGTTGGAGTTGATTACTAAGCATTTTCTTGCAGGTGGTGCTGAGAAAGTTAATGTTGTGGGTAAGGGTACCAGACAAGAGGAACATGGATCGGACTCTGAAGAAGAAGCTAAGTACTTGAATAACATGGGGGTTTTTCAAGCCAATAGCCAAGGAAACCAAGGTCAGAACTGTCACGCCCCACCTTGGGGGGTATGACTGGCACCTGGTGCCCTAGTAGGACTTGGACTGCTAACTGGAGAGCCTAAGCACATCTTGTGCCTGGCTAGCTCTTTTCAAATTTCTGGAAACAACGGGCTATATAACGGCTGCAAATACAGCCTCCGGCCGACTGGGTCTATAGCCACCTGTACATGATTTCAGCTAACCAGAGACATACTTATAAAGGGGAACCTATACGGGCCAACAAGACCACCATGCTGTCTAGTTATCTGTAACTTCATCATAAAGAATACTGTATATCTACGTGACCGGCAAGGTCACCACTACTATCAGACTATGGCCCCACACGACCAACATAATCAACAATACTAAACAGCTAAACACACGCACGGCCCCATATGACCAGCATAACTAACCATAGGGAAATATATACAGACTGCAAGCCTCTAGGAATACTGATAAGATGGTCGGGACAGGGCCCCAACCTACTCGTACTATACAATAAAAGAAAATGAAATACACCTCTGAATATCAAGCTCCGGATGACAGGAGCTGATGACTCTGCGCTGGCTAGGATCACGAGGGATCGCCTCCTCGTCTATGAATACCTGCAGGCAAGTAATGCAGCACCCCATCGGGCGTCAGTACCGCTGGTACTGAGCATGCAAAGCAACTAAAATAACATAACTGGATACAATAACATAACTAGCAATTCTGAATAGCAGGGGAATGCTGAATCTGTAAGAACTGATATGAACTGAATCATACTTTCTGTTGCTGTGATAAGGCAGGAGCGTACCTGAAGACATTTCGTCCTACTGTTTATCAGTATCTAATAGCACATATAGATATACATATAATACACACATAACTTGACCGACCCCCAAAAGACGGAAGGTGCCAACCAACACACAATCTATTTACCCCTACCCCGGTCTAAACCAACCAAAAATAAGTCACTCCACTCATCTGATAACCGTGAGCTCCTCTTACCGGTCCCCTTGGGTACGTAGCTCAGGCCTTGGCCTCTGACAATAAATTGTGTCTGAGTCCGAAGACTCCTGCCTCTGGGTGCAAGTGCACACGGGGTGTGTAACTAAAACTGCCCCTGGGTGCAAGCACGCAACAGGGTAATTTTATAAAAATTTGTATCTGAAACTGGACCCGGCCACAAGCGCATGCAGAGTAATCTTCCCCTGTAAACAGGGTAATCTGGCTCTGCGCAGAGTAAACTGAACTGCCCCTGCAAGCAGGGTAATCTGGACCGTATTATCATGGTGGTCGGCCATCATCATCCTCTAGGCGGACGACATCGCCCAGCTGGTGGCGGTATCTGAATCTGGTATCGACACAGCTATAACCCAAGGGCGGTGGGGATGCAACGGGACACCCACATGCCATAGCAAGTCTCAACAAACAAATAGCACATATAAATAGCAAGCATGTATAACTGAAAAGACTATCTTAAATCTACTTCTTATTCTGATCTGTTTCTACACTGAGCTAATTCTTACTAATTATACTGATTTTGTAACCTCTATTTAACTGTACGGCTAATCTGTAGCCAAGATACTATCTGTCTGAATGGCTAATCTGTAGCCATAACTGTCTGTGTATCTGATCTTTCTTTATTGACTTTTATTATGAAAATTTGTTTATTTCATTCTACTACATGCTTGCTAATCACGTAATAGGCTATACTGAATCTGAAATACTAACTTGCCGTCGGGCGCATACTTTTCTAACTTTCAGACTGTATACGATATAACAACGCAAACTAGGTTTACTGAACTTTGTACAATACTTAACATTCAACTCCGGGAATTCTACTACGGAGTTTATGGTACTATACAAGGCTAAAGCTACTAACTTGCCGAAGGAACTAGCTTTACATACCTTAACCTCGCGTTATTCGATTGTCGGACGAGGCTCGGTCAGTACTCCAGCTATTTCTCCCAACTACAGTCATATATACGTCAATTAATACTAAATATAACTTTATTCTGAAGAACAACGTCACTTTTAATAAAATTATAGCCTAAACTTAGGCTTATCGAAAGACGGTCGAAAACTTGCTATTTTCAGAAGTCCAGAAGGGAGAAGTATTCACTTCACAGCTAGGAGCACATAGACACTAGTTTGGAGCAATTCCACTTACCTTAGCCCGGTAGCACAACGATTTGCCGGCCATATTTCGCGAAACAAAAACCGTAGGAATGTTCCCTGCTGCTAAATACCTCGGTACCTAAGGTTAATTCGAGTTTGGACCGCGTTTGGCGGCGTAATCGGACGAATTTTAGTAGGAGATCTTCGTTTTCCCCTTCTCTCTGATTACTCTATGTTTTCTACTGGAAATTATAAGGAATTTGAATAAAAAACCGAAGTGGGGCTTATATATAATAGACACTATAAATTGCATTCATGGAATGCGATTTATAAGTCGCATTTTGCCTTGCGACACGCCGACTTGGCGCTTGTCCGATCTTTCCCCAGGCCTTTTTCTAACATGTATGGCTTTCAAATACTCTTAACCAACACGCGAATAGGCCATCTATATGCCGGGAATTTACGGGGTGTAACATTATTCCCCCCTTAAGAACATTCGTCCTCGAATGTAAACTGCTATATAGAGGACTACTCAACTAGCTTTACTTGTTCTAGGAAAATTTCGGTAGAGTTTCCCCTGTAATCTAGACTATCCAAAAATCCTGAAACACAGAAAAGTCCAATACAGGTACTCCACACGATACTATAAGATTCATTCGATAACTAAACATCAATCTTTCTCATTTATATATATACAACCATAAGGTACTGCATAAGTAGTAATACGAACATACCTGGCGCCTGACTAGGCCTGGAACAGGTGAGGATATCTAGCTTTCATATCTTCCTCCGCCTCCCATGTCATCTCCTCTTGGTTTCTGTTACACCACAATACTTTGACAGATGCAATATCTTTAGTTCTCAATTTGCGAATCTGTCTATCTAGGATAGCAACTGGAACCTCTTCACAGACCAACTCTTCTGTAACCTGGATATCCTGGACTGGGACTGCCCTGGACGGGTCTCCTATGCATTTCCTCAGCATGGATACATGAAAGACTGGATGAACGGATTCTAATTCTGGAGGAAAGTTCAACTCATACGCCAGTTGGCCTATTCTTCGGCGAATCTGATATGGCCCGACAAACCTTGGGCTTAGCTTACCTTTCTTGCCGAATCTCATCACCCCTTGGATTTATATTATTGTTCTTGGAAATTCTCAGTATTATGAGTCATTCTGTGAAGACTGGCCTTCTGTTAGGGCTCTGTATCTGAATACCTTATGAGAACCAGCTGAAGTACTAGTCCGTCACTGACTACTGATATGGACCCTTTCTTGGGGTACCCACAGGTTTGTTTGACTGAGATGGTTGGCTGACTTGCGGGGTGTTCCACATAATAGCTGCTAGGTTGAATAAGGCCGACTCTCACCTACAAGGCCGGGAATACAATGTATGACCACTTAACATACTGGAAAAATTCTGGTATCACTAACCTCTGAAGTATACCTATTCGGCCCCTATTTCTGGTCCTGGCACATGCGATAATGTTACTGATCCTTAGGGATGCTTCCCTGCTAATACAGGCGCCAGCTAGTCGTTAGGCCGTCTAACTATGCCCGTATCATCAACCACGTGACTCAGGCTACTAACTTCTGTGAGCTTCTTAAGTCTAAATCTGGCAACAAGCATATAAGTCCGTCAACTCAATAAACTGAGAACCGAGAAAGTTTCTATGGCTTCATACGTGAATCACACTTAACATGCCCCCCCTCTTTTGGTGAGGGGTCCTGCAGTATGATCCGTATATATATTTCCTAGCAGCTAACCAAAATCTGTGTGACTGTAACCCCTATAGCCAACTACTCACATCATATATGTTATCTGACATATATATATATATATATCAACAACTATGTACAATACATACTGAATTTTGGGGTGATACGTAATCTCTGACATGCTTTACTGAATTTCATACTGCACATGATATACCGCTCTACGGTCTAATGATATCTCATATCCTCTCGTATCATTTCATTGGATTTTTTTTTCATCCCATTCTGGAAGCAACACACACATGCACTTTAGCTATGATATGCTATTTGAAATTTCGCCACTCTTACAATGTGGGGTCAACATCCGAACCTTTTGGCCTTACTTGGCATTATACTAAGGCCCGTGACTGTCTGTTGGACCTTGTCTTGGGGCCACCCTAGATTGGAGTCTCTGGGTCGGTACCCTCTTACCTTGTCCTTAGGTGGACGTACTGCAACATTCTAAACTACAATCTTACTGTCTCTTAGCTGTTCGTCTGAGGTTTAGTCCTTAACACACAATGTTCTATCAATCTGGAGGTGATTCCGGTTTCCCCTCAAAATCTAGTGTTCATGCTCTTCACCCTCATCTTCCTTAAACTGAGCTCTGGGGTTCAAGGTACCTGCCTTACATTGTCAATAAGGTTTCCAGTCAAGTTCCAACCTATACTTCTTCTGACTTGCAGTTGGACCCGTCTTATTCATATAATCTCCCTGTCTTTTAATATCACAGCTAAGATTATAACTATTATCTTGCAGACATACCCTGCCGTCGTTAGCATGCTACGGCGGATTCAACCTTTTCCTGACTTGAACTTGACTCTCACTGGGAATCCATCATTGACGGATCTCCTACACCCACTTCGAGTAAGCTAGTAGTCTTACTTGCTCTTCTGACTTATTACCGTGAGGGTCTGCACAATTTACATAATCATAAGGGGTTCTTTATGCTTTCTAATACTTACTAGGATCAATCAGCCCATCTTTACTTACTGCTTGATTCGGCAACCTCACCTCAAGTCTTATGCACTTTACTGTACTAGAATCAAAGTCAAGAGGTAGGAATAGCCCTTTTCTTATTGCAACAAATAGAAACATATAACTATACCACATCTGAAAAGATGGATATGGGAATCCTGCATTTCCCTCTCTTTCTCATACTCATCTGATATTCTGATATTGTCTGTAATCTTAATCAGATCTTATATATCTAATAAGTAAGTCAACTCGTATATACATTATACTTCTGACTTCCTGTTCTGATGTTATCAACGTATACTGAGAATAGTATCGATAAAGGTATCACACTGGGAGGTCACTGGTACCTCCTCCTCCTACTACCTTGTAACTGGCTGATGCCCTCTTCTGTTGCTATATCTAATCTTCTGCCTGTGATAGGGTATTGCTGATCTGCCTTTGTATCTGTAATCAAAGAATACGGTAAGTTTTAAAAGAACCAACCCTATACTGTACTGTGTTATGGCATGACTGAGTATGAAAGAAGGGTAACCATCCTATTATGCCTCGCAGCCTCCTGCCTATAGTATGTGGTGCACAACACATCCATAGACAAGACTCTACTTAGCACGGCTTGCAGACTCCCTGTGACACGACCTGCTCTGATACCAAGTTTGTCACGCCCCACCTTGGGGGGTATGACTGGCACCTGGTGCCCTAGTAGGACTTGGACTGCTAACTGGAGAGCCTAAGCACATCTGGTGCCTGGCTAGCTCTTTTCAGATTTCTGCAAACAACGGGCTATATAACGGCTGCAAATACAGACTCCGGCCGGCTGGGCCTATAGCCACCTGTACATGATTTCAGCTAACCAGAGACATACTTATAAAGGGGAACCTATACGGGCCGACAAGGCCACCATGCTATCTAGTTATCTGTAACTTCATCATAAAGAATACTGTATATCTACGAGACCGGCAAGGTCACCACTACTATCAGACTATGGCCCCACACGACCAACATAATCAACAATACTAAACAGCTAAACACACGCACGGCCCCACATGACCGGCACAACTAACCACAGGAAAATATATACAGACTGCAAGCCTCTAGGAATACTGATAAGATGGTCGAGATAGGGCCCCGACCTACTCGTACTATACAACAAAAGAAAATGAAATACACCTCTGAATATCAAGCTCCGGATGACAGGAGCTGATGACTCTGCGCTGGCTAGGATCACGAGGGATCGCCTCCTCGTCTATGAATACTTGCAGGCAAGTAATGCAGCGCCCCACCGGGCGTCAGTACCGCTGGTACTGAGTATGCAAAGCAACTAAAATAACATAATTGGATACAATAACAAAACTAGCAATTCTGAATAGCAGGGGAATACTGAATCTGTAAGAACTGATATGAACTGAATCATACTTTCTGTTGCTGTGATAAGGCAGGAGCGTACCTGAAGACATTTCGTCCTACTGTTTATCAGTATCTAATAGCACATATAGATATACATATAAATACACACATAACCTGACCGACCCCCATAAGCCGGAAGGTGCCAACCAACACACAATCTATTTACCCCTACCTGGGTCTAAACCAACCAAAAATAAGTCACTCCACTCATCTGATAACCGTGAGCTCCTCTTACCGGTCCCCTTGGGTACGTAGCTCAGGCCTTGGCCTCTGACAATAAACTGTGTCTGAGTCCGAAGACTCCTGCCTCTGGGCGCAAGTGCACACGGGGTGTGTAAATAAAATTGCCCCTGGGTGCAAGCACGCAACAGGGTAATTTTATAAAAATCTGTATCTGAAACTGCCCCCGGCCACAAGCGCACGCAGAGTAATCTGCCCCTGTAAACAGGGTATTCTGGCTCTGCGCAGAGTAAACTAAACTGCCCCTGCAAGCAGGGTAATCTGGACCGTACTATCATGGTGGTCGGCCATCATCGTCCTCTAGGCGGACGACATCGCCCAGCTGGTGGCGGTATCTGAATCTGGTATCGACACAGCTATACCCAGGGGCGGTGGGGATGCAACGGGACACCCACATGCCATAGCAAGTCTCAACAAACAAATAGCACATATAAATAGCAAGCATGTATAACTGAAAAGACTATCTGAAATCTACTTCTTATTCTGATCTGTTTCTACACTGAGCTAATTCTTACTAATTATACTGATTTTGTAACCTCTGTTTAACTGTACGGCTAATCTGTAGCCAAGATACTGTCTATCTGAATGGCTAATCTGTAGCAATAACTGTCTATCTATCTGATCTTTCTTTATTGACTTTTATTATGAAAATTTGTTTCTTTCATTCTACTACATGCTTGCTAATCACGTAATAGGCTATACTGAATTGGAAATACTAACTTGCCCTCGGGCGCATACTTTTCTAACTTTCAGACTGAATACGATATAACAACGCAAACTAGGTTTACTGAACTTTGCACAATACTTAACATTCAACTCCGGGAATTCTACTACGGAGTTTATTGTTATTCGATTGTCGGATGAGGCTCGGTCAGTACTCCAGCTATTTCTCCCAACTGCAGTCATATATACGTCAATTAATACTAAATATAACTTTATTCTGAAGACAACGTCACTTTCAATAAAATTATAGCCTAAACTTAGGCTCATTGAAAGACGGTCGAAAACTTGCTATTTTTCAGAAGTCCAGAAGGGAGAAGTATTCACTTCACAGCTAGGAGCACATAGTCACTAGTTTGGAGCAATTCCACTTACCTTAGCTCGGTAGCACGACGATTTGCCGGCCGTATTTTGCGAAACAAAAACCGTAGGAATGCTCCCTGCTGCTAAATACCTCGGTACCTAAGGTTAATTCGAGTTTGGACCGCGTTTGGCGGTGTAATCGGATGAATTTTAGTAGGAGATCTTCATTTTCCCCTTCTCTCTGATTACTCTATGTTTTCTACAGGAAATTATAAGGAATTTGAATAAAAAAACTGAAGTGGGGCTTATATATAATAGACACTATAAATCGCATTCCTGAAATGCGTTTTATAAGTTGCATTTTGCCTTGCGACGCGCCGACTTGGCGCTTGTTCGATCTTTCCCCAGGCCTTTTTCTAGCATGTATGGCTTTCAAATACTCTTAACCAACACACGAATAGGCCATCTATATGCCGAGAATTTACGGGGTGTAACAAGAACTATCCAATGGACAATTATTATGACCGAGCTGGGTATAGGGATAGAGAACAGGATAGCTAGAAGAATAAAGAAAGCTACACGAATGATCGTAACGGAGTATATGTGCCTCCTAAAAATCAAGAGCAGAGTAGTAATGATGCAAGAAGTTCAAAGATGGAAGAAATGTTAGCCAAGGTATTGCAAAGAGACGAATCTACTAAGTTTGGAGTTAAAGAGATGAAGAGTGACCTCTCCAATATGAGTCAGCTTGTAGACTCACACTCAACCGCCATTAGTTAGCTGGAGTACCAAATGGGGAAAATTCTGCAGACCTTAATCAATGGAAGAGTAAGGCCCTGCCAAGAGATATAGTTCAGAATTAGAGGAATGATAGCCACTATATGGCTATTACAACAAGAAGTGGAAAAAAATTATTTGAGACTACTCTTGGTGTAGAGTAAGTTGAGGATTTAACTTCAGAAACAGAGCTTGTAGCTGAAGATGAGGTGGAGAAGCTAAACCTGGGTAAGCCTTTAGAACCAACAGTCACAAATAATAAGCAGGGAGAAGAAGGTAAAGCAAAAGGAAAGGAGGTGGTTAAGCCTTTGACTCAAATTCTAAGACCTCCACCTCCATTCCCTCATAGGTTGAAAAAGAAGGTGGAAGATGGAAAATTCCACAAATTCATCTCCATATTAAAGCAGTTGTTAGTAAATATCCCATTAGTGGAGGCCCTCGAGCAGATGCCAGGTTATGCTAAGTTCATGAAGGAATTGGTCACTAAAAAAGGACTGTCAGTTATGAACCGACGGACAACATTCATCATTGCAGTGTGATCTCTTCACATTCGCTGGTTCAGAAAAAAGAAGATCTAGGTGCATTGACAATTTTCATGCACCATTGGAGCCTTCAACTTCACCAAAACTCTATGTGATTTGAGCGCCAACATCAACTTGATGTCGTTGGCCATTTATAAATAGTTGGGCTTGGGAGCCCCTAAGACAACTACTATGAGGTTGTTAATGGTAGACTAGTCAGTTAAGAGGCATGTGGGTATTCTATTTGATGTGCTAGTTAAGGTGGAGCACTTTATATTTCCTGCAAACTTCATAATCTTGGACTGTGAAGTGGAATTTGATGTCCCTACCATTCTTGGTAGACCGTTCTTAGCAAATAGAAGAGCATTGGTGGATATGAAGAGTGGAGATTTAAATTTCAGACTGAACAATGAAGAGGTAAGCTTCAATGTCTACAAATCCATGAGACAACCGAGAGACATGAATGTAGTCCCTGCTATTAATGAAGGGGTTGTTGAAGCACCTAGAGAAGAGAGATATGCAGTTGACATTCTAGCTGTTGTGATGATAAATTTTGCTAATGATGACATTCAAGAGTACGAAGAGGTAGTGAATGCTTTAGCAGGGATGGGATCTTATTTTTATGCTCTAAAGAAGTCGGATTTGGATTTGAAGAATAGACCTACTCCTCTAGCAAAACCCTCTATTGAAGAAGTACTAGTGTTGGAGTTGAAAGCGTTATCTGTTCTGCAGTATGTTTTCTTGGGAGATAACAACACACTCCCAGTCATTGTGGCAATTGATCTATTAGAATGGCAAGTTGAAGCTTTAGTTGCTGTGCTGAAAGGTACAAGAGAGCAATTGGATGGACAATTGCTGACTTTATCAAGATTCCTCTAGGGTTATGTACTAATAAAATCCAGCTGGAAGAAGATTGTGTCCCTAGCAGAGAACATTAGTGCAGACTCAAATCACCAATGTAAGAGGTGGTAAAAAGGAGATAATTAAATGGCTTGATGTAGGTGTCATGTACCCAATCTCTTACAACAAATGGGTGAGTTTGGTGCAATGCATCCCTAAAAAGGGAGGCATGACTGTGGTGGCAAGTGAGCGGAATGAGTTGATTCTATTGAGATTCGTCATGGGATGGCGTGTCAGTATGGACTATCAGGAGTTGAACACTTAGACACTCAAAGATCACTTCCCAATGCCATTTATGGATTAGATGCTAGAAAGGTTGGCAAACAGATAGTGATATTGCTTCTTAGATGGTTATTCTGGATATAACCAAATATCAATTGCACTACAGGATCAGGACAAGACAACTTCTACTTGTCCTTATAGGACCTTTTCTTTCTAACACATGGCATTCGGGTTATGTAATTGATGTCCTGTGGATTTACAATAATTCGACGCTTAAACCTGAAGAAAATAATATGGACTTAGGTGTATTTACACGGATATAAGGTATTTTTCTTGTGTTTTTAGGTAAATTTAGGTGTTTGAATAAGATTGTGCTAAAGAAGATTAAAAGAGCAGAAAATGAGACAAACTGACAGTCTCAGTACGAGTCGTACACTGATGGTACGAATCGTACTAAACTCGAGAAAATATTCAGAAGGATGACTGAGAAAGATGCACTCCACGACTCACAGTACAGGCCGTATGATCGTTGTACGAGTCGTAACTCCAAGTCATGGAAAGATTCAGAGAAATTTCACAAAGGCTGACTCTGGGTACGGATGACTACACTATGAGTCATGAAGGTAAGGTATGAGCCGTACCAAGACACTCATAAAAAACTTCAAAAAAATTTAGAGTCTTCAAATTTAAACCACAGAAGATTAGTACGACTCGTAGGAAGATAGTACGAGTCGTACCAGAGCCAAACACTTAGCCGGATTTTAGCAAGTTAAATACCTACGAATGGAAGGTACGACTTGTACAAGCCTATCACGGGTCGTAGGTCTAATCGTGGCATGAGCGGCAGCAGATAAGGAAGTTTTCCCTGTTAGCTTAGGAAAAGGATCTTTATGTCTATATAAATATGTTTTATGTTTTATTTTCAAGAGAGATTAGACGAGTAGTAATTAGGAGTGATTAGAACTGATTAGCAAATGAAATTAAGGAGGTATATACATGAGAATTGAGTTGTTCAAATTGCGATCAACCTTTTCTTAATCTTCATATTGTTCTTAAGGATTTTTCTGATTAATTTAAGGAAGTTTTTCTCTTAATTATGATTGTAAGTATTGATTTATATCTTTAATTATGAAAATAAATCACAATCTTACAACTATGAGAGGCTAAAACCTCCATAGCTAGAGTTGTGGGAACCATGGAGGATTAACAAGCTAGGGTTACATAAAAGTGATTCAAAACTAATGCAAAACACTTGTATTGTATTTTCTTCATGCTTAAACGTTTCTTAATAGTGTACAACATTAGGATTTGCCCGAATTCTTTATTTGCTTAGGTCTAAGAGGTAAAGATAGGAAAAGAGGATTACAACAAAGCCATGATCTTGATGATCATTGTATTAACTTGAGTTGTGGTCGCAGGATAGTTAAAATTTGGGCCACGTTGATAATGGTTAATTTGCAATCACTCATTAGACCTGGTTGGGTGGTTGAGTATAGTCATTCAATAGGGACTGGTTGATCGTTTGAATGAACCTAGGTTATCAGTCCTACAAGTAAGCATTGGTGATGATAACGTATGTATACCCAAAGCAGTTATGAACCCATAGGGAACACAAAACCCTAGTTATCTTTAAAAATCTTGATTTCACCCATTATTTCAACTGTGTTTTTAATTAACGTTTTTCTTTAAAACCAAGTTTGGAGTAACAACCTAACAAGTTCACTTACCAGATTTAGTGTAGCTCTTCCATATTCTCTATGGGATCGACCACAACCTCTTAGTTGGGTTCTTTATGGATGACTTCCGCTTCATACTTCGGTGGGAGGTATGGTTTGAGTATCAGTAATGCACTTGCAACTTTTCAGAGGTGTATGATGTCGATACTCTTTGATATAGTGGAGGATACTTTGAAAGTTTTTATGGAATACTTCTCAGTCATTGGTGACACTTTTGAAGACTGCTTGGCCAATCTTGGCAAGGCCTTAGAGCAATGTGAGGAACAAAATCTTGTGTTGAATTGGGAGAAGGACATTTTATGGTGAAAGAAGGCATTTTTCTAGGCCACAAGATATCAAAAAAGGACTTAGAAGTGGACAGAGCAAAGATTGAGGTGATTGAGAAGTTGCCTCCACCAATATCGGTTAAGGGAGTGAGAAGCTTTTTGGGTCATGCAGTTACTGATGATTCATAAATGAATTCTCAAAAATAGAAAATCCATTTTGTAAGCGACCAAATTAGTGTTTAGTGGGGTTTGCCTGAAAGCTTTTGAAAATTTGAAAGTGAGGTTAGTGGCTACCCCGATAATAATTGCACCAAATTGGTCGCAACCATTTGAAGTGATGTGTGATGCTAGTGGGGCTGCATTCGGAGATATGTTGGGGAAAAAGAGAGATAAGATTTTTCACCCTATCTATTATGCTAGTAAAGAATTAAATGGGGCACAAAAGAACTACACAGTGACTGAGCAGAAGCTGCTGGCAGTGGTGTATGCCTTTGAAAAATTCAGGGAATATTTACTTAGCACCAGAGTTATTTTGCACACTGATCGTGTCCCCTTGAGATATCTCATGGCAAAGAAAGATGCAAAACCAAGGCTGATAAGATGGGTCCTTCTGCTGCAAGAATTTGACCTTGAAGTCAAGGACCGTAAAAGATGTGAAAATGAAGTAGCCGATGACTTATCCAGACTTGAAGATGAGGGAAGAGTAACAAATGATGAGGAGATTGATGACTTATTCCCTGATGAACAGGTATTAGCTGCAATAGTCGATCTCATTCCATGATTCGCTGATTTTGATAATTACATTGTTAGTGATATGATGCCATAGGACTTAACTTTCCACCTGCGGAAAAAGTTCCTCCATGATGTGAACAAATACTTTTAGGGTAAGCCATATTTGTTCCGAGTATGTGCAGATGACCTAATAAGGAGATTTTTCCCGAAAGCAGAAATCTTGAGTATCTTGGAGGCATGCCATTCATCTCCTATTGGGGGACACCAAAGGTGTCATGCCCCAAGCTCACACCCTGGACGGAACAGGTACTTGGAGTCACAAGTAACCCCAAGTCAACCTCTAGTCTATCATACACTGGCATTCTGAGTAAACATAAAGTATAGAGGAATCTTAAAGTAACTATAAAACATTTATGAAATATAGCTGGGTCATAAAGTTTTAAAAAAACATCTGAGCAAAATAAGTCTGAAAAACCAAGTTTGTGTCAGAAAGCTACTACAAATGATGAGTTTTTGGGACAAGCCCCTAGATAACTCCAAATCTAAATAAAAGAAAGCAAAAATGAGTAAAATAATCTTCGTCCTCGAAAAATGAGGACTCACCAAATAGGAAAGCTAAAGTCTTTTGAGAGCGATTGGCTAGCGAGGCTGAGACTGAGATTCTGCAGCTGTATCATAAAATGATACAACATAAAAGTATGCGTCAGTACTTTGAATGTACTAAGTGAGTGAGAGAAATCATAACACAATGGAATAAGTAACTGTACTGAGAAGACATGCAATGACTAACCGAAATTTCCAAAGCTGTAATAACAGCAATAAACTGAGGTGGTCTAAAAACCCCCATATGATGGTCAAAGGCATGCTCTGAATCTAAGATAATGGTCTGAAAGTCTGTACTGAACTCATAACTGAACTGAGTAGTCTGGAACTATTCTGAACTAAGCTAAGTTGAGACTGAGCTGAACTAAGCTAAATTGAGACTGGACTGACTAGTGGGAGAGTTTATAACCGACATATAACCACATGAGCTAGACGTGGGATCCGATGTATACACCCATCGGTAGGACCCAATATACCTTGCCAGGGTATGAAGGCATGAACTGGGTGATTACAAGAGTCTGGGGCCATGAGGCCAATAAAATTGTAACCTACGGCGACAACATAGTTTTGGGAACCTGGGTGCGCTAGAACTCCGATCCGCTCGGTGCTAAGTCCTACTTCCACTGGATAGTCCTAAACTGAATCCTAAGCTGATAGATCGAAACTGGGGCCCAAGACTAGTCAGTAATACCTATCTAGAAGCACCTTGAGAGTCTTATCAGGCCAGATTCTAGAACTGGGTTCTAAGACTAGTCAGAGCTGCTTATCTGGAAGCGTCGTAACCGTCTAAAAAATAAGTTGTAATCTGTAACTGGGGTCCTAAAGATAGTCATAGCTACTTATCTATAAGTGTCATGACCGCCTAGTGAACCACTAAAACTGGGTTCTTAGTCTGATTCTAATAACTGGGAGGTACTACTAACACCTCGGGGATTTTCTGTAGTCAAACTAATCAGCCGACATTTCTGACTAACACTGAGTATTCTAACATTTTGACTAAAACTAGGCTAACATGCATCTGACTGAGAATTCAGCATATACAAATTATATGGGAATCCACAACACTGATAGAATCAGGAAATTTTCAAGGTTTAATCAGTATGGCAAGATTCTAGTCTTTTCTACTCTTAAGGACTAGGGCTAAATTTACTATATAGGGATAATCATCAATACTATCAAAAACTGGTGGAAAATACCTATAATCATTATAAAACAATATTCTTCTGGAATTAAACGAAGCATGACTAAGAATTTCTTAATATTCGATAATTTGCAGGGCTAGAACTGATAAAGAAAATAGGGAGAATTTTTGGGACACAAGGGAAAAACTATTCCCTTGTTAAATTCCCACATACCTGGAGATAGAAATCCCAATGATAAATTCTTGAAAATTTTGAGAAGAATCAATCACCCTAACTTCTTCTCTGAACCTTTCTGAGAGAGACTTTACGCTTAACTGATGAGAGATGAGGAAAAATGAGAGAAAACCGTTGGTTACCCCCTTTAAAACCTCTAACAAAAACCCAAAATGATGTATTTTAGAGTCTAAGAGGTTAGAAAATTACTGAAATACCCTCAGGAAAATCACAGGAAAAACTGACTGCTAGTCCACCACAAGGGACCTAACAGGTCATGCCCAGTCACCATGACTAAAGGTCACAATCATCAAGTGCACTGCCAAAAATCTTATACTGGTTACCACAGGGGACACCACGAGTCGTGGGGTACCCGATGACTCGTGGTGATCCACTCGTTAGGTACACTACCTAAAATTCTCCTAGAGACACCACGGGTGACACCACAACTTGTGGGGTCCCAAACGAGTCATGGTGAGGACCCGTTGTGTACACAGCTTGCCTTCTCCAACTCCCAGTCAAACCCTGACCACGGGTCACCCCACAATTCGTGGTATTGACCACGACTTGTGGTCACACCCGTGGTCACCCCCTTTTCCAAGAGAGATTAGTCGAGTAGTAATTAGGAGTAATTAGAACTGATTAGCAAATGAAATTAAGGAGATATAGACATGAGAATTGAGTTTTTCAACTTGTGATCAACCTTTTCTTAATCTTCATATTGTTCTTAAGGATTTTGCTGATTAATTCAAGGAAGTTTTTCTCTCAATTATAATTGTAAGTATAGATTTATGTCTTTAATTATGCAAATAAATCACAATCTTGCAACTATGAGAGGCTAAAACCTCCATAGCTAGGGTTGTGAGAACCATGGTAGATTAACAAGCTAGGGTTATACAAAAGTGATTCAAAACCAATGAAAAACACTTATATTGTATTCTCTTCATACTTAAACGTTTCTTAATGGTGTACAACGTTAGTACTTGCTCGAATTCTTTACTTGCTTAGGTCTAAGAGGTAAAGATTAGGAAAAGAGGATTACAACAAAGCCTTGATCTTGATGATCATTATATTAACTTGAGTTGTGGTCGCAGGATAGTTAAAATTTGGGACACGTTGATGACGGTTAATTTGCAAATGCTCATGAGACCTGGTTGGTTGATTCAGTATAGTCATTCAATAGGGACTGGTAGGTCGTTTGAATGAACCTAAGTTATCAGTTCTACAAGTAAGTATTGTTGATGATCATGTATGTATACCCAAAACAGTTATGAACCCATGGGGAACACAAAACCCTAGTTATCTTTAAATCTTGATTTCACCCATAATTTCAACTGTGTTTTTAATTACTGTTTTTATTTAAAACCCCCAGTTTGGAGTAACTACCTAACAAGTTCACTTACCGGCTCTGGTCTAGCTCTTCCATATTCCCGGTGGGTTCGACCCCAACCTCTTAGTTGGGTTCTTTATGACAATGTCCGTTTCATACTTCGGTGGGAGGTATGGTTTGAGCATTATCAAAAAGTGGCGTCATTGCCGGGGAATACGGGTAAGACTAGATTATTAGCTTGTATTTGAATTTTTGGTAGTTATTTCCTTAATTACGTTCTTTTTTTGTTTTTCTTGATACCCACAGGCTGTTTTCCGGTGAATGCCAAGCACTCGGAGTAGCGGAGATCCCCTTATTCTATTGAATCCAGAAATTGAATGAGCACTGCACAAGATGGAGAACCAGGACCAAAGAGACGTCGACGTAGCTAAAGTGGCTAGGCAAGCTGGGCTAGCTCGACAAGATGAATTCAGTATGCATATGATGTTAGAGAAGAAGCAGTGAATGCTGGTCGACACGGGAGGGGCAACAGAGGTTACATACTTGCCCCTCAGTTCTTAGATGATGAGGACTTAGAAATTGATGAAATTGGGTCTAGTAGAGCAATTGTAGCACCACCACTGCCCGCTGGGGCCAAATTTGATATCACAAGCACCATGATTAAATTGCTAAACATGAAAGGGGTGTTCACTGGTCATGCAGCGGATGACGCCAACTTGCACTTGATGAACTTCGTAGGAATATGCAAGGCGTACAGGTTTCCTGGAGTAATCCAGGATGCCATACGACTCAGACTCTTCCCCTTCTCTCTATCAGGGGAAACCACGTTATGGTTATCAGAGTTTCCCAACGACTCCATAACCAACTGTAGGGAGCTCAAATAGGCCTTCTTGGAGAGATTCTTTTCCCCTTCTAGAATGTTGCAACTAAAAGATGAGATCTACAACTTCTGACAAATTAAGACAGAGGCACTTCATGAAACCTAGTTGAGGTTCAAAAAGAAGTTGAGAAAGTGCCTGAACCACAAGATCCCAGATGATAGTTTGTTGGAAATCTTTTACAGGTCTTTGAATAATTGCACCAAAGCTGTAGCGGACACGGTGGCAGGAGGAGCATTGATGAGTCACACCTGGGAGAATGTTGTCACTATCCTTGACAGGGTGACTAAGATAAAAAGGGCCTGGCATACAAGGGAGGCTGATGTAGTGGTCGGTACATATGCTGTTGGTTTGACTGCAGACCAACAAAGGAAAAAAGAAGAATGCGACTAGGAGTTGGTTCACATGCGCACATCATTGGACTTGCTGGCAAAGCATATTATGGGAGCTAGAGACAAAAAGGTAAACACAGTGGGAACTCAAGGAATGGAACAGGGAGCTGATCAATCTTAGTTGGAGGAAGAGGCAAACTTCCTGGATAGCCAAGTGGCAGGTTTTCGAGCCAACGCCCAAGCGTATGGACAAGACAATTGGCACCAAGGTTTTGGAAATCAAGGTTGGAACCAATGTAGAGACAAATACAACAGAAACGGTTTTAGAGACAGGAGTCGAGGTCGTGAGTGCGAAGAAGAATGGAGAAGAAATGATGGATACTACAATGACCGGGCTATAGTTTATGTGCCTCCTAATGCACGAGAGGGGGAGGCTGGGCAATCAAAGTTGGAGGGCATAATGGCTGAGATGTTGAAGAAGGTGAGGTCCACTGATGAGCAACTAAAGGAGATCCGAAGTGACTTATCAAGTATGGGTCAGAAAGTGGAGTCTCATGCTACAACCATCAAGCATATTGAACATCAACTTGGGAAACTGTCAGCATCAATGTACCCTAGACAAAAGGGTACACTACCGAGCAACACTGTCCAAAACCAAAAGAACAATCGCCATTGCATGGTGGTGATGACTAGGAGTGGTAAGATCACAGTTGACCCCCCATTTCCAGTTGTAGTTGAACGGATTAAAAAAAGCATAATGGGGGATAATGAGAAGAGTGTTGAGACTGAGGATGCTGGGCATGCTGAGGCCCCAAGAGGTGAAGAACAAATCGACATTAACCAAGGAGCAACGCAAATCTACAAAGCTATCTCGTGACCACCGCCACCATTCTCTCAAAGGATGAAAAAGGCGGAGAATGGTAAGTTCCAGAAATTCCTTTCAATGCTTAAACAGTTATTTGTGAACATACCATTGGTTAAGGTATTGGAACAAATGCTGGGATATACAAAGTTTATGAAGGACTTAGTGACTAAGAAGAGATCTGTGAGCTATGAGACAGTTGATAATGTACATCAATGTAGTGCCACAGCTAAAAGGGTCCTAGCTTAGAAGAAAGAACACCCAGGTGCTTTCACTATACCTTGCACCATTGGGAATGTCGAGTTTGCAAGGGTACTTTGTGATCTGGGAGCTAGCATCAACTTGATGCCCTTAGCAGTGTTTAAGAAATTTGGCTGGGGAGCCCCCACACCGACCACTATGCGACTACTGATGGCTGTCAGAACTATTAAAAAGCCGGTGGGCATCCTATTCGATGTGCTTGTCAAGGTGGACAAATTTATATTTCCAGTAGACTTTGCGATTCTGGATTGCGAGGTGGATTATGCGGTCCCCATCATTTTGGGGAGACCATTTATTGCAACCGGGAGGGACCTAGTAGATGTGGAGGTAGGATAGTTGAAATTCAGACTGAACAAAGAAGAGGTCACCTTTAATATCTGCAGGTCAATGCAGCAACCAAAGGAATTCAACGTAGTCTCAGCACTAGAGGAGGGATATGAGTCACTTGACGAAATCTGAATAGTAAAGAGACTTGCGTCGTGCCGCGATGTTCAATCAGGCGCTTCTTGGGAGGCAACCCAAGTGATGGCTTGGTGAAGTCTAAGTAACCGGGCCACCTACGTTGTGCCACGACGTTAAATCAAGTGCTTCTTGGGAGGCAACCCAAGTTATTGAACTAATGTGTGCTCAGTGTGCAGGGAAAACAAAAACATGAGGCTAAAAAACTACTGAAACAGCAGCTGCTACGGTTCTCAATATGACTCCTGATGGCATCCTACGAGCCGTAGTAGCACTTGTGGTGAGGTTAAGAGAAGTAAGTCAAAGCACCGACCTACAAGTCATCATACAGACCGTACCCATATTGTACGAGTCGTAGGATGCACTCGTAGGTCCCCGGGTAAGTTTCTTAATTTTATGAAGCACAGGTCCAAGGGATGAGTCGTGAGGTTGTCCTACGACTCATTGTACGAGTCGTGACTGGTCAAAAACTTCAAAATCACCCGACTCGGCCCAGATTTTTAAATCTTCCCCCTTACCTATTTAAACTTCATACCAAAATCGACCCTTCTCCCATGCATACAAAACAAACCTATGAACCCTATCCCCCAAACTCTCTAACCCATAACTCAAAAGCTAAAGAAGAATCGAGCATTTTTTTGCTCAACCGAAGTTCCTCTCAACCCACATTTGTGATTTTTCAGTCGAAGGAAGAAGCAACAAGTAAGTAGTGGATTGAATATTGAAATATTTTTTTCTTACTTGAAGCTTCCACAGTCAGAACCCCTGGGAGTATTGAATTTGTTCAAAAAATTTCAATAACACAATGATCAGGGACGAAAATAAACCATGAACAACTAGAAAACGCCAGATTTTTTCGTTGTTGGGTTGAACTTGTAAATTTAACTTTTAAATTTTTGGGTTACGGGTTATGATTAAAAAGGGGGAGGGATGAGTCATGTTTAATTGATGAATGACAAGCCTAGACCTGGGGGAAATATGAGTACCCAAATTTTGAAAAAGAGAACCCCTGCAAACTGAACAAAATTGACTAAGGCCTAAAAGTGGTATGAAGCACAGCACGGGTTGTAGTTTTTTTTACTATGAGTCGTACTGAGCATTCGTACCAGAGAACTGAACAAAGTGCATAGAAAAGTCCTTCCTACAACTTGTGGAATTGACCTACGGGTCATACCATGAGTCGTGAAAAATTACAGAAGATGCCATAACTGAAGCTTTATCAGATGACTGAAGGTACGAGTCATACCTTCATGGTACGAATCGTACCTGTGAGCCGAAACATACATCAAGGATTGCTGGGTCCTCGTACGAGTCGTGCCGTCTTGGTATGACTCGTACTATCGACCAGTGATGAGAATATAAAACTTTCTTTTCTAATTCTTCTTTCTCAAATATGGAATTCTAACTCTTTTTTCTACAAGTACAATGACATAGAAGCAAAAGGCATCCAAACCAATAGCCCAGAGAATATTAATTGATGAAACATCTGATTCCAAGGTTGGGCAAGCAGGAAACTCCCCGAGTGGTTCAGTTGAGGACTACCAGATAGACACTTTGGACATAGACATAACTAGACCCACCAGGGAGAAAGCAAGAGCACAAGTTGAAGAAGCCACTGCCACATCTTCCCAAGCTCCCCAGTTTGAGGAGGGAGCTAGAGGAGATTATCAGGAGTCGAAAAATGACTCAAATGCAGAAGAAGGGACCGGCGAAGCACATGGTAGCGATGAATCAGAGGAGGCCCCAGATGCTGCACAAGAACAGACCCCACCCAGAGAGAACCTTACAGGTGGAGAGTGCCGGGAGATAGATAGATTTATGAGCAGGGAATTTCTCTCACAGCCAAGAACAAGCCAAGGCGGAGCATCCAGGAAGAGCCGCAGATCCTCGCTAACTCACTCAATGAAGTTTAGGAGATGAAGCAGATATTAAGCTTTTATGGTTTCGAGTGGATGGCCAAGACTCCAGCTCAGTATACAGCAGAAATGGTCCGGGAGTTCTATGCCAACTATTTGGCCACTGCCCTAGTGATGCTTTATAACTTAATTTAGTCTTGTTTATCTAATTAATTATATACATTCTCATGTGATTTTATATAAATGTGAATACATGTACTAACCAACATGATTAGTTCTTGTTTTGTAGGTTTACATGAATTTGAGGTACTAATTTATAAGTTGGGGAAGTAGAGGAATGGAGTCGGGAGCAATTTGTGAAAGTCGGCAAGAAGCATGCCTTGGAAAGGCTGGCCGCGCCAGGCAGGGTGCCACGCTGTGCGTGTGCCGCACCCAGCACCATGCCACGCCCATGATAGACGCGAGAGAAGGAAGCAAGCAAGCAGGCGATCTGTGCGCCAGCACCGTGCCACGCCAGGCGAGCTGCGCGCCAGCCCAATGCCATCGCGCTGCATGAGCAGAGTGTCACGCCGGCCAGCACGGCGACCCTTGACATCTTGGCATCCAGAGGCAATTTCCAGTGTGCCTCCGCGTTACCTCCGTGTCACGGAGGCAGTGCTCCGCGATACACTACGTGATAGCCATTCCACTATAGGCTTAATTTTGCAAAATTCTCATTTACTATAAATATGTCCCTTAGCTCCTAAAATCATTTTGTCACGATTTTATTCTGGAAAACCACCTAGGAGTGAAGGGAGAACTGGGAGAACTCACCTAGGGTTTGTCAAATTCCTATTCTCTTCTACCAATTCTTGTAAGTATGTTATTTTAACAACGTTTCCTTGTAATTTTATGAACATGAATGGCTAGAACCCTTCCTCTAGGGTTGAAGCCATGAGTTATGATTGTGTTTTTATGAAATTGTGTTGGAATTAAGTTATTGATTGTTGTTTTGTCTTGCATTCTGAATTATGGTTGTTTTTATGATTGATCACCATGAAAACATACACGTTAACTTAGGCATATGCTTGAGAAAGCATTTACCTAAGCCAGAACATGAGAATGTAGGGATCATGGTTGTATCTCATGATATAATTTGTGTTAGGTATATCTATATCATGAGATACAACCATGATCCCTACATTCTCATGTTCTGGCTTAGGTAAATGCTTTCTCAAGCATATGCCTAAGTTAACGTGTATGTTTTCATGGTGATCAATCATACAAACAACCATAATTCAGAATGCAAGACAAAACAACAATCAATAACTTAATTCCAACACAATTTCATAAAAACACAATCATAACTCATGGCTTCAACCCTAGAGGAAGGGTTCTAGCCATTCATGTTCATAAAATTACAAGGAAACGTTGTTAAAATAACATACTTACAAGAATTGGTAGAAGAGAATAGGAATTTGACAAACCCTAGGTGAGTTCTCCCACTTCTCCCTTCACTCCTAGGTGGTTTTCCAGAATAAAATCGTGACAAAATGATTTTAGGAGCTAAGGGACATATTTATAGTAAATGAGAATTTTGCAAAATTAAGCCTGTAGTGGAATGGCTGTCACGTAGTGTATCGCGGAGCACTGCCTCCGTGACACGGAGGTAACGCGGAGGCACACTGGAAATTGCCTCTGGATGCCAAGATGTCAAGGGTCGCCGCGCTGGCCGGCGTGACACTCTGCTCATGCAGCGCGATGGCATTGGGCTGGCGCGCAGCTCGCCTGGCGTGGCACGGTGCTGGCGCACAGATCGCCTGCTTGCTTGCTTCCTTCTCTCGCGTCTGGCATGGGTGTGGCATGGTGCTGGGCGCGGCACACGCACAGCGTGGCACCCTGCCTGGTGCGGCCAGCCTTTCCAAGGCATGGTTCTTGCCGACTTTCGCAAATTGCTCCCGACTCCATTCCTCTACTTCCCCAACTTATAAATTAGTACCTCAAATTCATGTAAACCTACAAAACAAGAACTAATCATGTTGGTTAGTACATGTATTCACATTTATATAAAATCACATGAGAATGTATATAATTAATTAGATAAACAAGACTAAATTAAGTTATAAAGCATCACTCAGGCATGCTATTTTGCCCGAGATCAGCCACCACAGAGATAAAGGCGAAGGAGGGGTAGAAAATAAAAGACCAGCCTCGTCTGGATAGTGTTGTGGTTCAAGGTCGAGAGGTTGACATATCTGAGCAAACCATCCCTCAAATTCTGCACGGACCACAGTTCCTGCCTACATGGATGATGCCAGAAACGAGTACAGGGTGGAGGCAATGAAGCAGATCAGGCGTTGGGCCTGGAAGAAAGACAGAGGCAGTTACGATGGCTGGCAGAGGTGATTGCTGAGGAAAAGGAGAGAGTTGAGTGGGTTACTAGAGGAAAGCATGTTACCAAGAGTTCGTTGAATTTTATTTCTAAGGACTGTTGGACACTAGTACGCCACCGACTAGGACCCACAGTCAATGACAACACCCAAAGTGCTGACAGGGCAGCTTTGGTGGCATGCCTCATGTGTCTCTATCTAATCAACATCCCGAGGATCATTGCAGATGAGATACGAGACTAGACAGTGGGAGTAAGCACTACCATACCATTCCCGAGTCTTGTATTCAGGCTATGTACAGAGACAGGGGTGCCAGTACGATGAGGTGAGGAGCGTCTGATCGGAGGCTAGATGATTGCAGATATAAAACTTATTTGGGATGAAATGAACCCAGTAAGCCAAGTCCGGCTACCCACAGTAGTTCCATTGGCTCATCCAGCAGGGGGCACACAGGTGAATGCCCTTATTACACAGGAGTAAAGCAAGACACCGGCTGCATATGCCGGTCATTCGGAGGCAGCTCCTAGCATATCTACCACACCACTACCTAGCTTGCAGATTTAGATTCCAACAGGGCATGTTTTGGTGCAACAAGGCTTCCTCCAGAAGCTGGCCAAATGGTTGACCATGGCAGAGCAAAAGATTTAGGACATGATGGAAAATGTAAAGCCATGGGTCAAGGCAGAGATAGATGCAGCAACTTAGGCTCTACATGCTTGCTTAGATGGATTTGAGAGTCGATTCAATGTACAGATAGCGGAACAGAAAGACACCAACAGTCTCCGTGAGGAGTTGGGGGCTCTTCGGAGCCAAGTAGTCGAGTCATTATCATGACAACTGACAGTTATAGCGGCCCCCACTCTTCCAGACCTTGATGCAAAATTTTATGAGGAGATTGATTTGGCGGCTTATTGGGAGCCGACTGTAGCTGCTGGAGACAAAGGAAAAAAGAGAGTTGCTGAGGATGATGGAGAGGAGAGTCGGAGGAAGAAGAGGAAGAAAGAGAGGAGAGAACGCAAGCGGGCCAAAGTGGAGAGCCTGCAAACTCATGACACATATATGTCAAAGCTACAGGAGTGAGCTAGAGGAGCAGACAGCTCCACCATGCCTTAGCCCGATTCATGCCCGATTCACACTGAGATCCTTGAAGCGGTCTAAACCACTGAGGGGGTAACCACTCCTCCTGTTGATACTTCAAGGAGTGCATCGACCACCGCTAGCGCCACGATTACAGTGGTGGTACCCCCTACACAAGGCAAAGTCTAAGTAGCCTCAAGTATATCCTTTTTCCTATGTGATTCTATCTCATTCTTCGGGGACGAAGCTAAATTTTCAAAAAAAAGGAGGGGGTGTACTTGTTATTTTTGAGATTTTTGATACGTCCAAGGACATTTCTTGTTGTGTTTCTTTTCCCTCAGATATGTTATCTAGTAGAACCAGCATGTTTAGGATTTTTATTTTTTAGTTTGTGATTTTTGTTTAACTAGGAAATAACTTAGGAGTACTCGGCCAGTGAAAATGCACTAGTTTTGTTTTTTGGAAAAAAATTGACCCTGTTTAAATTTTTTTTGATGCATTAGCTATGTATTTGTGACTGCATGCATGATTTCTGTGGATCTTTTGATGTCATCTAGTTTATTAGCATGAGTACTCTTGTTAAGCCATGTGTAAACCAAACAGATGAGGTGAATTTAGTTCATGTGCCATGAGAGAATGAGGTGAAGTACTTAGTTCAATATTGTGTAGAAGATCTAGAACTTTCCTGGTTGGTCTTTGCATAGGCTAAGGATGTTTGGTTAGGAATATGATCATAGGCCCTTTTTATTTAGCCCACTTTTAGCCTATATAACCCTACAAAATCACATGAATCCCTTGATCACCATTTTGAGCCTTAATTGACCCATTTTTTTTCTTTGATTAACCAATGAACTGTACCCATTTGTTTATAATGAACCTATTTTGGCCCTGATCCTTCCTTGGATATCGTGAACCTCAACATAAGCAAAATATTTAAGTTGAGGGTGGCTAGAGTAGGGGTGCGTAAATGGTGGGAATGAGAAAAAAGGAAAGAAAAGAGAAAAAGGTGAAAAATGAAGTGTGGTGTGGTGAAAAGAAAAGAGATGAAAAATATTGAGAATCTTGAAAAAGAAATTTCAAAATAAAATAAAAATGCTGAAAAAGTTGAAAATACACCACACCCATACAAATGTATACAAAAACGGTTAAAAGGGAAGAAAAGGAATGAAAAGAATAAAGGGTGAAGTAGGTGAAAGGTGAAGCCAATCTATGTAGTTTCCAGGAAGGGATAGTCACTTAAAACTCTCTCATCTTTACCATGTCCAGCCCTAAGCCTACATTACAATCCATATCAAGTCCTATAGTGATCCTAATTTGACCATCCGACAAACCGAAGTAGAGAAAATAAGGCCAAGCCTATGGTATCTGATACATGGTACTTGGGATTTCTTTGTGAGGGTGAGAGTTTCATTTGTCGAGTCCCATACATATTTTATACTATATCTGTGAGTGGGGACTTCATTTATTGTGAGGATACATGGATTATGTTTACTTTTATCGTTGGTCTGTAAAAAGTATTGGTGATGACTTGATTGCCTGTTGATAGCTAGATGACATGTCTTGATGCTTGTTTATTATGTTTTGAGGTAGGTTGTAATACATTAGCTAATGTTGGTTCATTGAAAAAGGTCAGAAGTTGTTGTATGTAAAGTGCAAATTTTTTTTAAGTATTGGTTGTAGTATCTTAGGTTTATTTTCTAGTTGAGCATCATGTTTTAGTTTTTTTTCTTTTCCTAAGGACATGCAAAAGTCTTAAGTTGAGGGTGTTGATGTGCTGTGGATTTACAGTACTTTCAATGCTCAAAACTGAAGAAAATAGTGTGGACTTAGGTGTGTTTATATGGATATGAGGTGTTTTTTTTGTGTTTTCAGGTAAACTTAGGTGTTGGAACAAGATTGTGCTAAAGAAGCTTAAAAGAGCAGAAAATGAGCCAAACTGATAGTCTCAGTACGAGTTGTACACTGATGGTAGGAATCATACTAAGACTAGTGAAAATATTCAGAAGGATGAGCTGAGAAAGATGCACTCCATGACTCACAGTACGGGTCGTATGATCGTTGTACGAGTCGTAACTCCAAGTCATGGAAAGATTCAGAGAAATTTCACAAAGGCTGACTCTGGGTACGGATGACTACAGTATGAGTCGTGAAGGAAAGGTACAAGTCGTACCAAGACACTCGTGACAAACTTCAAAAAAATTCAAATTCTCCAGATTTAAACCACGGAAGCTCAGTACGACTCGTAGGAAGATGGTACGAGTCTTTCCAGAGCCAAACACTTAGCAAGATTTCAGCAAGTTAAAGACCTACTGATGGTAGGTACGACCCGTACAAGCCTGTCACGGGTCATAGGTGTAATCGTGGCATGAGCGGCAGCAAATAAGGAAGTTTACCCTGTTAGCTTAGGAAAAGGATTTTTATGTCTGTATAAATACATTTTATGTTTTATTTTCAAGAGAGATTAGTCGAGTAGTAATTAGGAGTGATTAGAACTGATTAGCAAATGAAATTAAGGAGATATAGACGTGAGAATTGAGTTGTTCAACTTGTGATCAACCTTTTCTTAATATTCATATTGTTCTTAAGGATTTTGCTAATTAATTCAAGGAAGTTTTTCTCTCAATTATAATTGTAAGTATTGATTTATGTCTTTAATTATGTAAACAAATCACAATCTTGCAACTATGAGAGGCTAAAACCTCAACAGCTAGGGTTGTGGAAACCATGATTGATTAACAAGATAGGGTTACATAAAAGTGATTCAAAACCAATGCAAAGCACTTGTATTGTATTCTCTTCATGCTTAAATATTTCTTAATGGTCTACAACGTTAGGACTTGCCCGAAATCTTTACTTTATTAGGTCTAAGAGGTAGAGGTTAGGAAAAGAGGATTACAACAAAGCTTTGATCTTGATGATCATTGTATTAACTTGAGCTGTGGTCGCAGGATAGTTAAAATTTGGGATGCGTTGATAACGGTTAATTTGCAATCACTCACGAGACTTGGTCGGGTGATTGAATATAGTCATTCAATAGGGACTGGTTGGTCATTTGAATAAACCTAGGTTATCTGTTCTACAAGTAAGCATTGGTGATGATCACGTATGTATACCCAAAGTAGTTATGAACCCATAGAGAACATAAAACCCTAGTTATCTTTAAATCTTGATTTCACCCATAATTTCAACTGTGTTTTTAGTTACTATTTTTCTTTAAAACCCAGTTTGGAGTAACTACCTAACAAGTTCACTTACCGGCTTTAGTCTAGCGTTTTCATATTTCCTATGGGTCTGACCCCAACCTCTTAGTTGGGTCTTTATTGACAACGTCCGCTTCATACTTCAGTGGGAGGTATGGTTTGAGCGTATCAATAATGCACCTGTAAATTTTTAGAGGTGTACGATGTCGATATTCTCTGATATATAGTGGAGTACACTTTGAAAGTTTTTATGGATGACTTCTCAGTCATTGGTCACACTTTTGAAGACTGCTTGGCCAAACTTGGCAAGGCCTTAGAGCAATGTGAGGAAGCAAATCTTGTGTTGGATTGGGAGAAGTGTCATTTTATGGTGAAAGAAGGCATTCTTCTCGGCCACAAGATATCAAAAATAGATATAGAATTGGGCAGGGCAAAGATTGAGGTGATTGAGAATTGCCTCCACCAATATCGGTTAAGGGAGTGAGAAGTTTTTTGGGTCATGCAAGAGTTTACTGATAATTCATAAAGGACTTCTCACAAATAGCAAATCCATTGTGCAAGTTGTTAGATAAATAGACCAAATTTGTGTTTGATGGGGAGTTACTGAAGGCTTTTGAAAATTTGAAAGCGAGGTTAGTTGCTGCTCCGATAATAATTGCGCCAAATTGATCGAAACCATTTGAAGTGATGTGTGATGCTAGTGGGGTTGCACTCGGAGATATGTTGGGGCAAAAGATAAATAAGATTTTCCACCCTATCTATTATTCTAGTAAAGCATTAATTGGTGCACAAAAGACCTACACAGTGACTGAGTAGGAGTTGCTGGTAGTGGTATGTGCCTTTGAAAAATTCAGGGCAATTTACTTAGCACCAGAGTTATTGTGCATGCTGATCATGTCCCCTTGAGATATCTCATGGAAAAGAAAGATGCAAAACCAAGGCTGATAAGATGGGTCCTTTTGCTTCAAGAATTTGACTTTGAAGTCAAGGACCGTAAAGGATGTGAAATAAAGTAGCCGATCACTTATCCAGACTTGAAGATGAGGGAAGAGTAACAAATGATGAGGAGATTGATGACTCATTCCCTGATGAACAGGTATCAGCTACAATAGTCGATCTCATTCCATGATTCACTGATTTTGATAATTACATTGTTAGTGATATAATGCCGAAGGACTTAACTTTCCACCTAAGGAAAAAGTTCCTCCACGATGTGATCAAATACTTTTCGGATCAGCCATATTTGTTCCGAGTATGTGTAGATGACGTAATAAGGAGATGTTTCCCAGAAGTGGAAATGTTGAGTATCTTGGAGGAATGCCATTCATCTCTTATTGGGGGATACCATAGGTGTCACGCCCCGAGCTCACACTCTAGACGGAACACTGTACTTGGAGTCACAAGTAACCCCAACTCAACCCCTGGTCTATTATACATTGGCATTCTAAGTAAACATAAATTATAGCGGAAGCTTAAAGTAACTATAAAACATTTATGAAATATAGTTGGGTCATAAAGTTTAAAAAAAACATCTGAGCAAAACAAGTCTGAAAAACCAAGTCTATATCTGAAAGCCACTACAATTCATGAGTTGCTAGGACAAGCCCCCAGCTAACTCCAAATCTAAATAAAAGAAAGCAAAACTGATTAAAATAATCTTCGTCCTCAAAAAATGAGGACTCACCAAATAGGAAAGCTGAAGTCTTTTGAGAGCGATCGGCTAGCGATGCTGAGACTGAGATTCTGCAGTTGTATCATAAAATGATACATCATAAAAGTATGCGTCAGTATTTTGAATGTACTAAGTGAGTGAGAGATATCATAACACAATGGAATAAGTAACTGTACTGAAAGGACATGCAATGACTAACTGAAATTGCCAAAGCTGTAATAACAGCAATAAACTGAGGTGGTCTAAAAACCCCTATATGATGGTCAAAGGCATGCTCTGAATCTAAGATAATGGTCTGAAAGACTATACTGAACTCATAACAGAACTGAGTAGTCTGGAACTATTCTGAACTGAGTTAAGTTGAGACTGAGCTGAACTGAGCTAAATTGAGACTGGACTGACTAGTGGGAGAGTCTATAATTGACATATGACCACATGAGCTAGACGTGGAGTCCGATGTATACACCCCATCGGTAGTACCCAATATACCTTGCCAGGGTATGAAGGCATGAACTGGGTGATTACAAGAGTCTAGGGCCATGAGGCCAATAAAACTGTAACCTATGTTGACAACATAGTTCTGGGAACCTGGGTGCGCTAGAACCCCGGTCAGCTCGGTGTTAAGTCCTACTTCCACTGGATAGTCCTAAACTGAATACTAAGCTGATAGATTGAAACTGGGGCCTAAGACTAGTCAGGAATACCTATCTAGAAGCACCCTAAGAGTCTTATCAGGCTAGATTCTAGAACTGGGTTCTAAGACTGGTCAGAGCTGCTTATCTGGAAGCTTCGTAACCATCTAAAAAATAATTTGTAATCTGTAACTGAGGTCCTAAAGCTAGTCATAGCTACTTATCTAAAAGTGTCATGACCGCCTAGTGAACCACTAAAACTGGGTTCTTAGTCTGATTCTGATAACTAGGAGGTACTACTAACACCTCGGGAATTTTCTGTAGTCAAACTAATCAGCTGACATTTTTGACTGACACTGAGTATTCTAACATTTTGACTGAAAGTAGGCTAACATGCATCTGACTGAGAATTTAGCATATACAAATAATATGGAAATCCACAACACTGATAGAATCAGAAAAATTTCAAGGTTTAATCAGTATGGCAAGATTCTAGTCTTTTATACTCTTAAGGACTAGGGCTAAATTTACTATATAGGGATAATCATCAATACTATCACAAACTGGTGGAAAATACCTATAATCATTATACAACAATATTTTGCAGGAATTAAATGAAGCATGACTAAGAATTTCTTAACATTCGATAATTTGCAGGGCTCGAACTGATAAAGAAAATAGGGAGAATTTTTGGGACACAAGGGAAAAATTGTTCCCTTGTGGAATTCCCACATACCTGGAGATAGAAATCCCAATGATAAATCCTTGGAAAATTTGAGAAAAATCAATCACCCTAACTTCTGCTCTGAACCTTTCTGAGAGAGACTTTATGCTTAACTGATGAGATATGAGGAAAAATGAGAGAAAACCATTGATTACCCCCTCTAAAACTTCTGACTAAAACCCAAAATGACATAGTTTAGAGTCTAGGAGGTTAGAAAATTATTGAAATACCCTCAGAAAAATTGTAGGAAAACCTAACTGCCAGTCCCCCATGAGGGACCTAATGGGTTGTGCTCAGTGACCATGACTCATGGTCACAATCGTCAAGTGCACTGCCAAAAATCTCATACTAGTCACCACAGGGGACACCACGAGTCGTTGAGTACCCGACGAATCGTGGTGATCCACTCGTTAGGTACACTACCTAAAATTCTCCTAGAGACACCACGGGTGACACCACGACTCGTGGGGTCCCAAAGGAATCATGGTGAGCACTCATCGTGTACACAGCCTGCCTTCTCCGACTCCCAGTCAAACCCTAACCATGGGTCACCCCACGACTCGTGGTCACACCCGTGGTCACCCTCTTTTCCAAATTTTTCAACCAAGTTCAAAGTCCTCACCAAGAGTCACTTAACGACTTGTGGTCACCCCCATGGGTCACAGAATGACTCGTTCTATGAACTAGTGCAGATTTTCCAGTTTTCTCCATTTTAACTCCTGGGCTAGTCTTTGAGTTTCTGGGGAATTACAAATCTCCCCCTTGGGAACATTCATCCTCGAATGTTGGAAAACATGCAGAAAAGCAGAGAATGGCAATCTTTATACACAAATACTAATCATTAAAGCTAAAAACTAACGGAATGACTACCTCGAAACTGAATCACAAGTCTGAACTGAATTCACTAATCATACACATATTCATTTACACGAAATAAACTGAAACATGCACGTTGAAAGCAGTTTTATTGGGGGGAGGAAATTAATACCTTAAATTTAGACTGAGCTGTAAGGGAACAAATGCGGGTATCTAGCCATCATATATGTTACACCCCATAAATTTTCAACAGGTAGATGGCCTATTCGCATGTTGGTTAAGAGTTTTTGAATGCCATACATGCAAGGAAAAGGCCCGAGAAAGACCGGATAAGTGACACGTCGAACCATCATAAGAGAAGGATGGCAGACCCCCTCCGCGATGGCCAGAGTGTCACGGAGGCTCACCTCCGCGATACACAGCGTGTCACAGAGGCTAGGCTCCACGATACACAGCGTGTCACGGAGGTGAGGTGCATCCCTAAGTATAAAAGCCCCCAAACTTCGGTTTTTGCTTTAATTAACTTATAATTTCCAGTAAGAACAGAGAGTAAACCAGATAGGAGGAGGAACGAACAATCCTATCCATTTATCACCCGATTACGCCGCCAAATGCGGTCCAAACTCAAATTAACTCTAGATACCGAGGTATTAAGCAGCAAGTAGCATTCCTACGGATTTAGTTTTGTGAAATTTGGCCGGCGAATCGTCATGCTACCAAGCTAAGGTAAGTGGAATTGCTCCAAATTAGTGTCAATATACTTCTAGCCCTATAGTGAGTATTTCTCCCTTCTGGACTTCCGAGAAATAGCGAGTTTTCGACCGTCTTTCGATAAGCCAAAGTTTGGACTATATATATATCAAAAGTGTTATCTTTTTCTAGGATATTAATGTATTTAGCCCTAATTGATATATATATGAATACAGTTGGAAGGAATAGCTGAATATTGGTCGAGCTACGCCAGTTAGCCGAAAGCCGACAACTGAGGTATGTAAAGCCAGTTTCTTCGGCAAGTTAGTAGTTCCGGTATAGTAAAATAGTTAAAGTGCCGGTAGAATGTTTCAGAAACCGCATATTATGTTGAGTATGCACCTTAGCATGATATTAGTAACATCATGTCTGTGTAGCGTGAAACTTACTAGCACGATACACATTCTAGTAGAAGGTGACCAAAACAGTACAGCATGCCTAGTATGTGATTTAGTAAAGTATGTTAGGATATTATCGTGTTCAGTTGAAACTTAGTAAAGCAATATAAGTATCTGTAAGGTATCTTAGAAGTAGAATGATAGATTAAAATGAAGTTTAGAAAGCAGGTTAGAAATAGTAAATCATGTTACTATGAAACTCAGTTATATAGCATGATTCCCAACAGAAAAACTATATCTTGTTCAACATTAGACTCAGCACAGTATGTCAGAAGATTATATATATATACCATTATCAGTCCCAGCATGTATTAAATACATACATATCACTATCACTAGTTCAGCATATAGTATGTACAGATACATTATTATCACTAGCTTCAGCATGTGGTATACGCAGTTAATATTACTAGTTGAGACCACTGTATTGTCTTGGGGTTGGATTACCTAGCATTCATGACCGCCCCAGGGTTAATAGCTGTATCGACTCGTCCGCCAGAGGGCAGGGATACGTCACTCTATGGAGTGGCATGCCGTCCCATAGGGGATGAAGATGGGATGCCGGTTTTCCCCATATTGTGCCTTGGTCGGCCTTTATACACCCCCACCGAGCGAGTACGCCGCGGGTGTTGATTCAGGAGTCCTCCGGACTCAGGTACAGTTATAGTCAGGGGCTCAGCGAGCCCAAGTGCATACCCAAGGGATCGGCAGGATGCTTATAGTTATTATAGGAAATGGGACGACCGGGGTAGTGGTATAGATTGCGTGTTGATTGTACCTCCCGACTTATGAGGGCCGGGTAAGGTTTGTGTGTGTTATGCTATGTAATGTTATGTTATGCCATGTTACGCTAGATACGAGTAGATCAACAATAAAGTGATACTTTTCCAGGTATGACTCCTACTCCTTCCAACATAGTTGAGAATAGGCTTAGCTTTACATTTTCAGTCAGTTTAGTCCATTTCCTTCTATTTCAGTTCCATCAGTTGTATTGTTGTTTTTAGATAGTTTTCAGTTGTTGCTTTACATACTCAGTACCAACGGTACTGACGCCCGTTGGGGGCACTGCATTACTTGCTTGTAGGTACTCATAGACGAGGAGCCGATACCTCGTTATTCCAGCCAGCTCACAGGGTCATCAGCTCCAGTCATCCAGAGCTAGATAGCCAAAGGTTTATCCCTTTTCTTTTGTTGTACAGTATGGGTAGGCTGGGGCCCTGTCCCGACCATCTTATCAGTATTCTTAGAGGCTTGCAGTTTGTATATATTTCCCTGTGGTTAGTTCTGTCGGTCGTGTGGGGCCGTGCGATTATTTAGTTGTTTATATTGGCCGTGTGAGGCGTTATTCAGTTAGTAGTGGCGACCTTGTCGGTCACGTAGCTATTTAGCATCTGTTATATTGATTCAGAAGTAACTAGTCAGCATGGTGGCCTTGTCGGCCCGCTTAGGTTCCCCTATGTGTATGTGATTCTGGTTAGCTGATGTTATAGTACAGGTGGCTATAGGCCTAGTCGGTCGGAGGCTGTATTTACAGCCATTATATAGCCTATCGTTTCCTTGAATCCAGAGTTAGAGCCTGCAGGCACCAGAAGTGCTTAGGCTCAGCAGTCTAGCAGTTTAGGTCCCAGTAGGACACCAGGTGCCAGTCATACCCCCCAAGGCAGGGTGTGACAAACTTGGTATCAGAGCAGGTCGAATCCCAGGGAGTCTGCAAGCCGTGCTAAGTAGAGTCTTGCCTATGGATGTGTTGTGCACCACATACTATGGGTAGGAGGCTGCAAGGCATGATAGGATGGTTGCCTTTTATTCTTATTCAGTCGTGTTGTAGAGCAGTACAGTATAGGGTTAAGTCCCTAGAGCTTACTGTATTCTTTGGTTATAGATAATGTCAGACCAGCGACATCCTATCACAGGCCGGAGCTTGGATATTGCAGTAGGGGAAGGCACTAGCAGGATGCCTCACCCTCGTTTAGAAACAGCCGATCAGAGGGCAATACAGAGGCATCGTCCCAACCTTCTCAGCAGTCTCCACCACATCAGGAGCCACTTGGGGCGACACCACCCCCAGCAGTCCCTATACCGATACCTTTCGACCAGAAGGTTAGGAGTGCGGTAGTCATGTTAGCACAGATGATGGTTGCTCAGCATCAGCCGATCGTCTACAGTTGCGGAGTCATTAGGAGGGCCTGGTAGTTTGAGGGTCCGAGAGTTCTTGGCTCTGAATCCCCCACAGTTTACAGGTACGGACCAGACAGAGGACCCTCAGGATTTTCTAGATCAGATGCAGAGAATTTTCAGGGGTTATGCATGCCACACCTACAGAATCAGTTGAGTTGGCAGCATTCCGGTTACGGGACATCGCCGTGTTGTGGTATGAAAGCTGGGAAAGGTCCCTAGGGAGAGATGTTTCCCCTCTAACCTTTTCCATCTTCTCAGGAGCTTTTCTGGATCACTATTTGCCATGGGAGATTCGACAGGCCCGTGTGGACCAGTTTTTACATTTAGAGTAGGGGGCCATGAGTGTTCGGGAATACGCCTTGCGGTTTGATTCTTTGGTCCGGTACGCACCGGCCTTTGTTGATACCATGGCATCCAGAGTATACCACTTTATCATGGGGTTGATTCTAGAATATGTTGAGACTTGTATTACGGCCACACTGCGAGAAGACATGGATATTGCCCGAGTTCAGGCATTTGCCCAGAATATTGAGGGCATCAGGCAGAGGCATCGGGAGATCAGGAGGACCAATCAAGAACATCGCCGCAGGGATAGGCCAGTTGAGTTACAGAGGGAAGCTCGGAGAGGACCTAGGCCACGATTGTTTGATAGGCCGCCCAGACCCCCGCCTCCACCACAGCCACAAAGGGAAAGATTTAGCCGCAGAGGGCAATCAGAGACCGGCAGAGGCTCGCAGATTGCAGATTCACCATACAGAGGAGGGCAGAGCAGAGTAGGTATACCCTACCATTTTTCCCTATATGCAACCGACGCTATTCTGGAGCATGCAGGTATGGCTCCATCGGATGTTATATTTGTGGCCAAGAGGGCCATCTGATGAGAGATTGCCCAGCCAGAGGTCAGGAGGATCGGGATAGACAAGACAGGGCATCCGCAGGGTCATGAGCTTTAGCATCCTCGGCAAAACGCAGGCCCTCAGTTTTAGCAGGCAGGGGTCGGGGCAGATCAGGGGCCTCCAGTGTAGGTGCAGGTCCAAGCCGCACATATGCTTTACCATGGAGGCAGGATTCAGAAGCGTCACCTGATATTGTGACAGGTATGATGACTATCTACTCACACCCTGCTTATGTATTGATTGATCCAGGATCTACTTTGTCCTACATTACTCCATTTGTGGCTCGAAAGTTTAGTGTTGCACCAGAGTTGCTTCAGCAACCCTTTTCAGTATCCACCCCCGTTGGTGACTCCATTGTAGCTAGAAGGGTCTATCGTGGGTGTATAGTAGAGATTGCTGATCGTCAGACCACAGAAGATCTGGTAGAATTAGAAATGGTCGATTTCGACGCCATTATGGGTATGGATTGGTTGGCTCCGTGCTATGCAAATGTAGAATGCTGGACCAAGATAGTCCAATTCCACTTTCCAGGAGAGGCAGTACGAGAGTGGAAGGGCAACACAGCTACGCCAAAAGGTAGGTGTATTTCCTACCTTGAGGCGAGGAAGTTGATAGGCAAGGGATGTATTTACCATTTAGTCAGCGTTCAGGATGTTCGGGTAGAGCCTCCGACTCTCCATTTTGTTCCAGTGGTGAACAAATTCCCTTATGTATTTCCAGATGAACTACCTGGTATTCCTCCAGAAAGGAAAATAGATTTTGCAATTGATTTATTACCAGGAACTCAGCCCATATCAATTCCTCCGTATCGTATGGCTCCTGCTGAACTCAGAGAGTTAAAGGAGAAGCTGAAAGATCTGTTAGACAAGGGCTTTATCAGGCCAAGTACTTCACCGTGGGGTGCGCCAGTTCTATTTGTGAGAAAGAAGGATGGCTCGCTCCACATGTGTATAGATTACCGTAGTTGAATAAAGTTACAATTAAGAATAAGTATCTGCTTCCCAGAATAGATGATTTGTTTGACCAGTTACAGGGGGCCAGATATTTCTCCAAGATTGATTTATGGTCCGGATACCATCAGATTCGGGTCCGTGAAAGAGACATTCCCAAGACAGCCTTCAGGACTAGATACGGCCACTTTGAATTTCTAGTTATGTCCTTTGGGATGACGAATGACCCAGTAGTATTTATGGACCTGACGAATAGTATCTTCCGACCATACCTGGACCTGTTCGTGATAGTGTTTATCGACGACATTCTGGTGTATTCTCGCTCAGAGACAGACCACCAGAATCATTTACGGACAGTGCTCCAGATTCTCCGGGACCATCAGTTGTACGCCAAGTTCTCCAAATGTGAATTCTGGCTGAACTCAGTAGCTTTCTTGGGGTATATTGTGTCGGATGCTGGTATACAGGTAGATACGCAGAAAATAGAAGTAGTCAAAACATGGCCCAGACCTACCACTCCAACTGAAGTCTGCAGTTTTCAGGGATTAGCAGGATACTATAGAAGGTTTGTTGAGGGATTCTCCACCATAGCGGCACCTCTGACTAAGCTAACTCAGAAAGTAGTAAAGTTCCAGTAGACAGAGGCATGTGAGCAGACTTTCCAAGAATTGAAAGACAGGTTGACCTCCGCCCCAGTATTAGCGTTGCCAGAAGGTACAGAGGGTTATTCAGTGTATTGTGATGCATCAGGTATTGGGTTGGGATGTGTGTTGATGCAGCAAGGTAAAGTGATTGCTTATGCTTCCAGACAGCTGAGGAAACAAGAAAGGAATTATCCTACCCATGACCTGGAGTTAGCCGGAGTGATCCACGCCTTAAAGATATGGAGACATTACTTGTATGGCGTCCATGTGGATATTTTCACAGATCATAAGAGCCAACAGTATATCTTCACTCAGAGGGAGTTGAATTTGTGACAGTGTCGCTGGTTGGAGTTATTGATAGATTATGACATGGACATTCTGTATCATCCGGGGAAAGCCAATGTAGTAGCAGATACTCTCAGTCGTAAATCAATGGGGATTTTGGCGTATTTGCATCCTGAGCAGCGATAGCTGGTTAGAGAAATACATCAATTAGCCAGCCTAGCCATTCGTGTAGCAGAAACAGAGGACAACAGAGCGGTAATTCAGAACACCGCAGTGTCGTCATTAGTTGAGGAGGTAAAAGAACGGCAGTATGAAGATCCTGACCTGGTCCAGCTTAAGGACAAAATTCATCAAGGGAAAGCGCCAGATTTTCAGGTAACTGAGGATGAAGTGCTGAGATGTAAGGGCCGCCTTTCTGTTTCGGACATTTCAGGGCTTCGCCAGTAGATCATGAGTGAGGCGCATTACGCTCGCCATTCTCTCCACCCAAATGCAACGAAAATGTACCATGATATCAAAGAAATTTACTGGTGGCCAGGTATGAAGAGGGAAATAGCAGAATTTGTAGCCCAGTGTCCTAACTGTCAGCAAGTAAAAGCGGAACACCAGAAACTAGGTGGGTTGACTCAGGACATAGCTGTGCCTCTTTGGAAGTGGGAAGCAGTAAACATGGACTTTGTAGCAGGACTACCCCGTACCAGGCATAGACATGATTCAATTTGGATAATTGTTGACAAACTGGCGAAATCAGCCCATTTCCTGCCAGTAAAAGCCACTTTCTCTGCCGAAGATTATGCCAAACTGTATATCAGAGAAATAGTTAGATTATACAGTGTTCCAGCATCTATTATCTCTGACAGAGGAGCACAATTTACAACTCGATTTTGGCAGTTATTTCAGAGAGGTCTGGGAACGCAGATTAATTTGAACACAGCATTCCACCCTCAGACAGATGGGCAGGCTGAATGCACTATTTAGACTCTCGAGGATATGCTACGGGCGTGTGTGCTAGACTTTGGAGGTATCTGGGATGAGCATTTGCCGCTAATTGAATTTTCTTATAATAATAGTTATCACTCAGCTATCCAGATGGCGCCCTTTGAGGCATTATACAAGCGAAAATATAGGTCGCCAGTTGGCTGGTTTGAAGTGGGAGAGTTAGCGCTGATTGGGCCAGATATTATTATACAGTTAGAGGAGAAGGTAAACCTTATCAGAGAACGCCTACTAACTGCACAGAGCCGCCAGAGATTGTATGCTGATGTGCGGCGCAGAGACCTGGAATTTGATGTGAATGACTGGGTATTTCTGAAAGTATCTCCGATGAAAGGGGTGATGAGATTCGGTAAGAGAGGTAAGCTAAGTCCGAGATTCGTTGGGCCTTATTAGATTCATCGAAGAATAGGCCAAGTGGCATATGAGTTGAACTTGCCTCCAGAATTAGAATCCGTTCATCTAGTTTTCCACGTATCTATGCTAAGAAAGTACATAGGAGACCCATCCAGAGTAGTCCCAGTCCAGGATGTCCAGGTTACGGAGGAGCTGGCCTATGAAGAGGTTCCAGTAGCTATCTTAGACAGACAGATTCGTAGATTGAGAACTAAAGATATTGCGTCTGTCAAGGTACTGTGGAATAACAGGAATCGAGAGGAGATGACTTGAGAGGTAGAGGAAGATATGAAAATCAGATATCCTCACTTATTTCAATCCTAGTCAGTCAAGAGGTATGTTAGTATTGTTATTTTATATAGCGCCTTATAGTATATGTATAAATGAGATAGTCGACTGTAGTCTTTTATGAGATGAATACCATAGTATTGTGTGGAGTACCTGTATTGGACTTTTCTGCATTTTAGGTTTTTGAGATAATCCATATTACAGGGGAAACTCTGCCAAAATTTTCCTAGTAATAAGTTGAGTAAGTTGAGAATTCTTATAAATAGAAGTTTACATTCGAGGACGAATGTTATTAAGGGGGAGAATGTTACACCCCATAAATTTTCGACATGTAGATGGTCTATTCGCATGTTGGTTAAGAGTTTTTGAATGCCATACATGCTAGGAAAAGGCCCGGGGAAAGGCCGTATAAGTGACACGTCGAACCATCGCAAGAGAAGGCTGGCATACCCCCTCCGCGATGGCCAGAGTGTCACGGAGGCTCACCTCTGCGATACACAGCGTGTCACAGAGGCTAGGCTCCGCGATACACAGCGTGTCATGGAGGTGAGGTGCAGCCCTAAGTATAAAAGCCCCCAAACTTCGGTTTTTGCTTTAATTAACTTATAATTTCCAGTAAGAACAGAGAGTAAACCAGATAGGAGGAGGAACGAACAATCCTATCCATTTATCACCCGATTACGCCGCCAAACGCGGTCCAAACTCAAATTAACTCCAGATACTGAGGTATTAACCAGCAAGGAGCATTCCTATGGATTTAGTTTTGTGAAATTTGGCCGGCGAATCGTCGTGCTACCGAGCTAAGGTAAGTGGAATTGCTCCAAATTAGTGTCAATATACTTCTAGCCCTAAAGTGAGTATTTCTCACTTCTGGACTTCCGAGAAATAGCGAGTTTTCGACTGTCTTTCGATAAGCCAAAGTTTGGGCTATATATATATCAAAAGTTTTATCTTTTTCCAAGATATTAATGTATTTATCCCTAATTGATATATATATATGAATATAGTTGGAAGGAATAGATGAATATTGGTCGAGCTACGCCAGTTAGCCGGAAGCCGACAATTGAGGTATGTAAAGCCAATTTCTTTGGCAAGTTAGTAATTCCAGTATAGTAAAATAGTTAAAGTGCCGGTAGAATGTTTCAGAAACCACATATTATGTTGAGTATGCACCTTAGCATGATATTAGTAACATCATGTCATGTGTAGCGTGAAACTTACTAGCATGATGCAAATTCTAGTAGAAGGTGACCAAAATAGTACAGCATGCCCAGTATGTGATTTAGTAAAGTATGCCAGAGGGCGAGGATATGTCACTCTACGGAGTGGCAGCCGTCCCACAGGGGACGAAGATGGGATGTCGGTTTTCCCCATATTGTGCCTTGGTCGGCCTTTATACACCCCCGCCGAGCGGGTACGCCTGGGGTGTTAATTCAGGAGTCCTCCGGACTCACGTACAGTTATAGTTAGGGGCTCAGCGAGCCCAAGTGCATACCCAGGGGATCGGCAGGATGCTTATAGTTATTATAGGAAATGGGACGACCGGAGTACGGGTATAGATTGCATGTTGATTGTACCTCCCGGCTTATGAGGGCCGGGTAAGGTTTGTGTTTGCTATGTTATGTTATGTTATGTTATGTTATGCCATGTTACGCTATATACGAGTAGATCAACAGTAGAGCGATACTTTTCCAAGTATGACTCCTACTCCTTCCAGTATAGTTGAGAATAGGCTTAGCTTTACATTTTTAGTCAGTTTAGTCTATTTCCTTCTATTTCAGTTCCATCAGTTGTATTGTTATTTTCAGATAGTTTTCAGTTGTTGCTTTACATACTCAGTACCAACGGTACTGACGCCCGTTGGGGGCGCTGCATTACTTGCCTGCAAGTACTCATAAACGAGGAGCCGATACCTCGTGATTCCAGCCAGCTCACAAGGTCATCAGCTCCAGTCATCCGGAGCTAGATAGCCAGAGGTTTATCCCTTTTCTTTTGTTGTACAGTATAGGTAGGTCGGGGACCTGTCCCGACCATCTTATTAGTATTCTTAGAGGCTTGCAGTTTGTATATATTTCCCTGTTGTTAGTTTTGCTGGTCGTGTGGGGCCGTGCGATTATTTAGTTGTTTATATTGGCCGTGTGAGGCGTTATTCAGTTAGTAGTGGTGACCTTGTCGGTCTCGTAGCTGTTTAGCATCTGTTATATTGATTCAGAAGTAACTAGTCAGCATGGTGGCCTTGTCGGCCCGCTTAGGTTCCCCTATGTGTATGTGATTCTGGTTAGCTGATGTTATAGTACAGGTGGCTATAGGCCTAGTTGGTCGGAGGCTGTATTTACAGCCATTATATAGCCTATCGTTTCCTTGAATCCAGAGTTAGAGCCAGCCAGGCACCAGAAGTGCTTAGGCTCAACAGTCTAGCAGTTCAGGTCCCAGTAGGGCACCAGGTGCCAGTCATACCCCCCAAGGCGGGGCGTGACAATATCTGCTTCGGCCTCCCACATAGCTCCCTCTACTTGTTGATTCCTCCACAAGGCTTTGATCAAAGCTACCTCCTTGTTCCTCAGCTTACGAACCTGACGGTCAAGGATCTAGACTGGGACCTCTTCGTATGAGATACTATCTTTCACTCCCACACTGTCCAATGGCATAATTGAAGTTGGATCACCGATGCGCTTCTTCAATAGTGACACATGGAATACTGGGTGCACAGATGCCAACTCTAAAGATAATTCCAGCTCATAAGCTACCTTGCCAATTTGCCTCAGAATTTTGTAGGGTCCCACATATCTCGGACTGAGATTTTATTTCTTACCAAATCTCACCACCCCCTTCATGGGTGAAATTTTAAGATAAACCCAGTCACCCACAACAAACTCCAATTCTCTTCTTCTCACATCAGCATAGGATTTTTGACGGCTCTGAGTTGTTTATAATCTTTCTCGGATGAGCTGTACTTTCTTCATTGCTTCATGAACAGAGTCTGGCCCGATTAAAGTAGCTTCACTAACCTCAAACCACCCGATAGGAGATCTACACCTCCTGCCATATAATGCTTCAAACAGGGCCATCTGGATACTAGAGTGGTAGTTGTTGTTGTAATAAAACTCAATGAGAGGCAAGTGATCATCCCAACTGCCCTTGAAATTGATCACGCACACTCTCAGCATATCTTCTAGGGTTTGAATAGTCCGCTCAGCTTGTCCATCTGTCTGTGGGTGAAAAGTTGTATTGAGCTTCACCTGGGTACCAATTCCCTTCTGAAAAGAATTCTAGAAATGCGAGGTAAACTGGGTACCTTTGTCTGAGATAATGGATAATGGCACCCCATGAAGTTTGACCAGTTCCCAGATATAAAGCCTAGCATAGTCCACAACTAAATCTATAGTTTTAACTGGGAGGAAGTGTTCTTACTTAGCCATCCAGTCTACTATTACCAGATAGAATCATGTTGCTGACGAGTCTGAGGTAGACCCATAATAAAATCCATATTAACTTCTTCCCACTTCCAGGTGGGTATGATGATATCCTGAGTCAACCTCCTGGTCTTTGGTGTTCTACTTTGACCTGCTGGCAGTTCGAGCACTTAGCTAAAAATTCAGCAATATCTCTCTTCATGCCATTCACCAGTAAATATTCCATAAATCATAGTATATTTTAGTAGCACCAGGGTGGATGAAGTATCTAGAGCTGTGTGCTTCAGCCAGTATCTGCTGTCTCAAATCACTGACATCCAGTACACATAATTTGCCTTGGTAACGGAGCACACCATCTCCCCCTTTGGAGAAATGTTATACCCCGAGAACTCAAAGATCAGACTCGGGAGTTGAAATGGGAAGAAAAGCTGAAAATTTTACTTGCAAGCACAAAATGAGTCGTTGGACGACTCATGAGACCAGCCCACAAGTCGTTAGGTGGCTAATGGGGAAGGCTAGTGAAGAGCAGGGAGTTGGAGGATAAGGAGTCCCCACGGACGTGGGAACGACTCGTGATCAGACACCACGAGTCGTTAGATCAACCGTGGGGAGGAGGTGTATGAAAAATAAAAGAGGCCAACCAGTGTACTTAACAGGAGGAGGCCATGACTCGTCATGTCAGGCAACGATTCATGAGGTGCATCGTTGGATGATATACAAGTAAATTGGTATAAGGGAGGCAGTGTACTTGACAATTGATGACCACGAGTCATGGTCACCACTAACGAGTTATTATGTCCATCATTATGAGCCCCAAGAGTTTGACAAGCAGTGTACCCGATGAGCCAAGTAACGAATCGTTTGGGCACATAACGAGTCGTCAGGTCACCCGTTAGGGTTGATCTTGGGTAGAATTATATGCCCAAGTAATGCTCAAACGCTTCATTTTGTCTTGTTTATCTATCGTTATGTGTGCATTCTCATGTGATTTGTAATTAAAATGTGAATTTATACTAACCAACATGATTAGTGTTGTTTTGCAGGTAAAATGTAATTTTAGGAAGCTAAGATACATGTTGCTAAAAATCGGGAATGGACTTGGAAGCAAGCAGTGGAGAAGGTCAAGGAAGAGCAGCAAATATAGGGGCTCCGCGATGGAGCCGTGTCACGCTGCCATCACGGAGGCATTTTGCTTTGGGTGATCCATTTTGGCAAATTTCAGTGAAGGTCCGCGTTGCCTCCGTGACAACGGAGGCAATGCCACACGATAAAAGTCGTGGCACGTTGCCTACATTTACTTGGAACATAAATTTCCAGTGAGGGTCCGCGTTTGCACCATGGCACGGAGGGAGTGCTCCGCGATACACTCCGTGCCACGTTGCTTGTTATTCCGGAAAAAATTCTCACTAGTATAAATAGCACACTTAGGTTATTTTTAATTATTCTGACTTAGTTGAGCAAGAACGTGGGTTACATGCAGTTGAGGGGACGAAAATTCTAGGGTTCTTCTCTATCTCTTTCTCTTTTATCTCAAATGTTTGTATGATTTATACTCACTTGATGATGTTTAATCCACAAATGAGTGGCTAAATTCACTTCTTGCTGAGGTTAAGAACAATTGTAGTGGAATGTAATTGTTGATCAATTTAGTTTTCATCTTTTCTTCAATGGTTGTTCTATCAATTCTTGTTCTTACTGCATTAATGTTTCGCCAATGTTAATGTATATCTAAAAAATCCAATTTTGATTTTGAAAAGAAAAGAAATTGGAAAGTTTTGAATTGGTAGGATATGATCTCTTCTTAGTTTGGGAAAATTGAGAATTGATTTACATTCAGAATAGAAATATATCTGAAAGTCGTATTAGTCAATTAAGGAATCGGTTTTGTATGGCTAGAACATGAAATTCTTTTATCAAAGAAATGTAGGTTGAAGGTTCATGATTCTTAAGTTGGGTATGATATCCATAGGCAATAATTCTTGACTAGCAACCGAAGGAAAGATTAACTGAAGTGTATCGACAAATTACTTCCCTGCGTGATCATTTTAGCCTCAGCATGCTCATTACTATAGTTCAGACTCACTTTATCATTTTTTTCTTAGATTCGTAGAAATTAGGAAACTAAACTCTCAAAATCCTATTTAAATTGTTGTCTGCATTTTTAAAGTTAGAGTTCATTAACGCTAAAGTTATTTATTACCTTAGTTCAGTCCCTGTGGGATCGATACTTGGCTTACTTATGCCATTTTACTACTTGTTCGACCACGTGCACTTGTGTGTAGTTACCACAGAACCCGAAGAAGGGTCACCTAGCAGTTATTTTCTGTGAAATAGTAAGGGCCTTTCCGTAAATTTCTAAGATTCTAAGGCCTAAACTACGATGTTTTGGGTTATGAATAGGGAAATTTAAAGGGGTTAAGTTTAGTTTTCACTTCATTTATTCATGCATGCAAGGTAGGGGAATTGAAGGACTGATTCAAGCTTAGCATTCATGAATTCATTTCAATTTCTTATTGGGTTATCAAGAGAGGTTAAGAACTAGTAATCCCAGGTATGTAAGGCTATAAATGGGTGATTTATTCCACACCCATGCCCATCCTCTATGATTTTTAACAAAATTTTTATTAAAAAACTCATTGGGTTTTGAAGATGATTTTATAAAAGTCTAATAATTTGATAATGGGTTTTGTGATTTTAGAATCTCATTATAATCTATGGGCCTTAATCAGTTTTTACTATTTGAATCATTTATAATGTCAACAATTTCGATTTCTATGAAAGTATGCCTAATTATGCAAACCTGGAAAAAGACTTTGGCTAAGATTCGATCTCGAAAGCCCAGACTTCATAAAAGGCGACTGACTCTTCCACTGATACATGACCCATGATGAATCGATTTATGATCTTCTCTTAAAATGATGATGTTTGCGAACCCAACGTGATTACGATTTGAATTATGGATTTATGATATTACCCATCATGATTTTTTTTAATTCCAAGCTATATGCATGATTTACAAGTACGTATGAACCTTATGAATCATGAATCATGTTTTGGCCGACTCACGGGCCTTATGTCATGGATAGTTCACGTATGTACAAGAATATTTATGATTATCATGATTTAACTAGCCCATGAATTCATGTATGTTATACTATGAGCACTATATACGTTTTGGGAGTAGTATCAAACAGCGAGTAGGTTCGGGGCCTAGGTTCTGCCCCGGACCTCACAAACTACATGCCACCATAGGTATGTTGGGACCTCTATGGGACTGTCCCCAACCCAAATGACCCTTTTCATGGTGATGTCACACTTTCATGGTTCGACCCTTGGCAAGGTACGGACACCCTCCCGACTACGGTTAAAACTCGGGCTTCATGTGTGCTCATATGGGGTATGTCGGTTAAGAGAATCTCCCGCTGGTCCTCATTATTTATGCATGTTATGATTATGTATATTGGATCAAGTCATGTCCAATAAAGCTTTCCGATTATGATTATTATTACGATTGCATTATGAATATTTTGAAAACCTTGAGCCTTATGTTATGTTATGATGTTTATGATACGAGCATGATGTCCTACTCTTACGATCATTTATGATTTTTATATATTTTAAATGTCCATTTTATTTACCTTGCATACTCGGTACTTTCCACGTACTGACCGCATACTTTCTATATTGTATCGTTTCATGATACAGGACCCGGCTCTCAGGCTCACCCTCCTCAGTAGCTTCTCAGAGTCTGAGCTTATTTGGTGAGTCCTCATGTTCCGAGGACCATATGTTCAGACTCTATTGTTTCTATTTCAGTTTCAAAATTTTTGCGTTAGTTGGGGAGTTGTCCCATCAACCCGTCTATCATAATTAGAGGCTTTTCAGACTATTAGTTGTATTCAGTCGTCATGTATGGACTATGCATTGTCCTTTCTCCATATTATGACATGTTTACGTTTTCTTATGTTAAGTCTTTTTCCCATGTGATTGAATTAGATGTATGCTCATGTCATGGGTTGAGTTGGGGTCTCCCGGGCTCCTCGTCTTGTGTCTACGATCCGGGTGTATGTTTGGATCATGAAAAACTTGGTATTATAGACTAGGTTTGAAGTGTCCTAGGGAGTCTAAAAGCCACATTAAGTAGAGTCTTTTTCATCGATGTGAATTGTGCCACACTTATGACGAAGAGGCTACTAGACGTTTAAGAAATGTTCCCTTCTTTCATGGTCTATGTCGTGCAATGAAAAGACCTATACCCTTCTAATTTGTGCTATTCACATTTGCAGCATCATGCCTCCACGCCAGGTGAATCTTAGAAGAAATGGTAATGGTAATAATCATGAGGGTGCCAATGGTGAGGAGCATCAGCCAGCCCCACTCGTTTACGAAGAGCACGCACCAGAGCCAGCTGCACACGTTGAGTTTAGTGCAGTGATTCAGATGCTAGCGCAGGCCATGAAGGCATAGGTTCAGAATAAGACAGTGGCGCGTTACCCTCAGAATGGGAATACGGCGGTAGCTAGGTGAGTGATTTCTTGAGAATGAACCCCCCTAAGTTCACGGGGTCGAAGGTGGACGAGGACCCCACGATTTCATTGAGGAGGTTCTGAAGATCACCCAGGTTATGGGGGTGAACAATGGAGATTGTGTTGACTTGACCTCCTATCAGCTAAAGGGGGTAGCTCACATATGATTTAAGCAATGGAGAGATTCCAAGGAAGTGGGTGCAGGCCTGATAGGTTGGAGGAGTTTCACGTGGCATTTATGGATCGGTTCTTCCCTCGGGAGATGAGGGAGCTCAAGGCGGCCGAGTTAGTTAATTTGAAGCAGGGTAACATGTCTGTGCAGGAGTATGCATTGGAGTTCACCTGATTATCCAAGTATGCTCTATAGTTGGTGGCAGATTAGAGGGCTCAGGTGAGCCATTTTATGCATGGGGTGGCGGATTACTTGGACAAGGGTTGCATGATCGCCATGCTTCATCGGGATCCCCCATTGTATTGCATGCACAACAGATGGAGTCGGTCTATCGGAGGCAGAGGGAGTCCAAGAGGGCCAGGACCGACAGTTATAGGTTTCTCAGGTCAGGTCAGGGGGTGGACAGCACCAGCAGTCCCAGCACAGGTCTATCGCTCCAGCCCCATCATTAGCCAGCACGCCATCTAGGTTCAAAGGTGATTAAAGGAGAAGGGTTTCAGGCTCGAGAGATTAGGGTACCATGTAGATGGAGAACACTTTTCCAACCTGTGTAAAGTGCGGCAAGAATCATCCCAAGAAGTGCTTAGTTCGCTCAGATACATGTTTTAGGTGTGGCAAACTCGGGCACCGACTTAGGGACTTCCCCTCATCCAAGTCAGGGGTCGATGGTGTCCATGTGAAAGCAGCCAGTTCTGCCGCTCCAGCAGCATGTCCCCTCAACAGGGTGTCTCTACTAGTTCAGTAGGCGGTCAGTGCCAGAATAGGTTTTATGCTCTAGTACCCTACCAAGAGCAGGAGGCTTTGCCAGATGTGGTCACTGGTATGTTACAAGTCTTCCATATTAATGCTTATGCCTTGTTAGATCCAGGAGCCACTCTGTCTTTTGTGACTCCCTATATTGCTAGTAATTTTGGGGTTAGCCCTGAAATCCTGTCAGACCCGTTCTCAGTCTCTACTCCAGACGGTGATTCAGTGGTAGCTAGGCGGGTGTATAAAGGTTTCCCCATTACCGTATTGCATAAGGTCATCTCTGCAAACTTAGTAGAGTTAGCTATGACTGACTTTGACATCATTTTGGATATGGATTGGTTGTTTGCATGTTATGCTTTGATAAATTGTAGGACCCGTGCGGTGGAATTGTGATTTCTGGGTGAGTCGGTTTTAGGGTGGAACGGTAATTCAGTTGTATCAATCGGTTGGTTTATTTCATATCTTAAGGATAGGAAAATGATTTCTAGGGGCTGCATGTATCACCTAGTTAGGGTTAAGGATGTCGAGTTCGATACACCGACCATCGGTCAGTCCCGATAATGTGTAAGTATCCGGAGGTCTTTCTTGAGGATTTGCCAGGTGTTCCTCCTGAGAGGGAGATTGATTTCGGTATTGATCTCTTACTCGATACGCAACCTATTTCTATTCCTCCGTACAGGATAGACCCAGCCAAGCTAAAAGAGTTGAAGGATCAGTTGAAGGACTTGTTGGATAAGGGCTTCATTAGATAGAGCAAGTCTCTATGGGGTGCTCAATTCTCTTTGTCCATAAGAAGGATGGTTCCCTTCGCATGTGTATTGACTACCGGCAATTGAACAAGGTCACCGTCAAGAATAGGTACCCCTTACCCAGGATTGATGACTTGTTTGACCAGCTTCAGGGTGCCAGATGTTTCTCAAAGATAGATCTCAGGTCCAGGTATCACCAACTTAGGGTTCGGGAGAGTGACATCCTAAAAACCATTTTCAGGACTCGGTATGGTCACAACGAATTTGTTGTTATGTCTTTTGGACTAACCAATACCCCTGCAGCTTTTATGGATCTAATGAACAGGGTGTTCAAGGCATATTTGGACATGTTCGTGATTGTATTCATAGATGACATCCTTATATATTCTCGGAGCGAGGAGGAGCATGTCGCTCACTTGAGAGTAGTGCTCCAGACCCTCAAGGATCATCAATTGTATGCAAAGTTCAGCAAATGTGAGTTTTGGTTAGACTCTGTGGCATTTTTGGGTCACGTGGTATCGAGTGAGGGCATAAAGGTGGATTCTCAGAAAATTGAGGCGATGAAGAACTACCCCAGACCGGTGAACCTATCAGATATCAGGAGCTTTTTAGGCTTATCAAGTTACTACAGGAGATTTGTTGAGGGATTTTCATCAATTGCAGCACCATTGACCAAGTTGACTCAGAAAAAGATAAAGTTCCAATGGTTGGAGGCTTGTGAGAAAAGCTTTCGGGAATTGAAGAATCGACTCACTTCAGCACCAGTGTTGACCCTACTCTAGGGTATCGATGGTTTTGTAGTATATTGTGATGCTTCGAGAATCGGACTAAGATGTGTGTTGATGCAGCATGGGAAAGTGATATCGTATGCCTCAAGAGAGTTGAAAATCCATGAGAAGAATTACCTGACTCATGATCTTGAGTTGGCCGCGGTGGTGTTCTCCTTGAATTTATGGCGGCATTACTTATATGGGGTCTACGTGGATGTATTCACGGATCACAAGAGCTTGTATGTGTTCACGCAGAAAGATATCAATCTTCGGCAAAGGAGATGATTGGAGCTACTAAAGGACTACGACATGAGTGTCCTTTACCACCCGAGTAAAGCTAATGTGGCAGCGGACGCGCTTAGTAGGCTCTCTATGGAGAGTGTGTCCCACGTGTATAAGGGAAAGAAGGAGTTGGTGAAAGATGTACATCGACTTGCAAGATTGGGAGTTAGATTGGTCGACTCGACCGATGGCAGCGTTGTTGTGCAAAATGGATCAAAATCGTCCTTGGTGACGGATGTGAAAGCCAAACAAGATGAGGATCCTATTTTGGTAAAGATGAAGGAAGTCGTTGGAAGTCAGAAGGTGGAGGTCTTCTCCCAAGGGGGAGATGGTGTGCTGCGGTACCAGGGCCATCTATGTGCTCCAGATGTGGATAATTTGAGGGATTGGATATTGCATGAGGCACATGGATCTAGGTATTCTATACATCCGGGTGCCACCAAGATGTATCATGATTTGTGGGAAATATATTGGTGGAACGGCATGAAGAGGGATATTGCAGAATTCGTAGCCAAGTGTTCGAACTGTTAGCAAGTGAAAGTTGAGCATCAAAGGCCGGGAGGCATACTTGAAGATATTAGCATTCCCACTTGGAAGTGGGAAGAGATTAATATGGATTTCATTACGGCCTACCTCGTACTGCAGACACTGTGATTCTATCTGGCTGGTAGTAGACAGGTTGACTAAGGATGCACACTTCCTACCGATCAAAACCATAGATTCAACGGATGATTATGCCAAGTTGTATATTTGGGTGCTGGTTCGGTTACATAGAGTTCCCTTGTCTATTATTTCAGACCGAGGTACTCAATTTACCTCTCAATTTTGGTGGTCTTTCCAAAAAGGGCTTGGGACTCAGGTTAAACTTAGCACAGCATTGCATCCACAAACGGATGGTCAGGTGGAGCGGACAATTCAAACTCTCGAGGACATGTTGAGAGCTTGTATGATGGACTTTAAGGGTAGTTGGGATGATCATTTGTTCGTGATCGAGTTCTCTTACAATAACAGCTATCACTCTGGCATCCAAATGGCACTGTTTGAGGCTCTTTATGGACGAAGCTGTAGATCACCCATTGGATGGTTTGAGGTTGGTGAGGCAGCTATGATAGGGCCTTATTCGGTTTATAAGGATATGGTAAAGGTTCAGTTGATAAGGGGCCGGTTGCAAACCTCTCAAAGTCATCAAAAGTCATATGTGTATGTGAGAAGAAGAGATTTGGAGTTTTAGGTAGACGATTGGGTGTTTCTGAAGGTATCTCCCATGAAGGGAGTCATGCGGTTCGGAAAGAGAGGAAAACTCAGTCCTCGCTATGTTGGTCCCTACCGGATCACAAGAAAAGTCGGTAAGGTAGCGTATGAGTTGGACCTGCCCTCAAAGTTATCTTCTTTGCATCCCGTGTTTCATGTGTCGATTTTGAAGAAATGCTTGGGAGATCCAGCTCTAGAAGTCCCGGTGGACAGCATCAGTGTAAAAGATAGCCTCGGCTATGAAGAAGTTCCTGTGGAAATATTAGACCGTCAAGTTCGAAGACTAAGGAACAAAGAAGTAGCTTTAGTTAAAGTACTATGGAGAAATCAGCATGTTGAAGGAGCTACATGGGCAGCCAAAGCGTACATGATGGCTAGATACCCGCATTTATTCTCTGTCGGCTCAGTTTCAGTTTGTGGTATCAGTTTTTCCCTAAATCTCTAATCAATTTTCATGTTCAGTTCATGTGTGCAAGTTTGATTTATGTTATGGTAGATATATGTGATGTCTGAATTCAGTTCATCTATGTAATTCTTTTCGGAGGTAGTCATTTCGTCAATTTTTGATTTAAATGATCAATATTTGCATATGATGATTACAGGTTTCTAAGTTTTTTGTGTGTTTCTAACATTCGAGGATGAATGTTCCCAAGGGGGAGATATTTTTATACCCTTAAAACTCAAAGATTGGACCTGGAGTTGAAATGGGAAAAAAAGCTGAAAATTTCAGTTGCAGGCATAGAATGAGTCGTTGGACGATTCGTGAGACCAACCCATGAGTCGTCAGGTGGCTTGTGGGGAAGGCTAGTGAAGATCAGGGAGTTGGAGGATAAGGAGTCCCCACGGGCGTGGGAATGACTCATGATCAGAAACCACGAGTCGTTAGGTCAACCGAGGGGAGGAGGTGTATGAAAAATAGAAGAGGTCAACTAGTGTACTTAATGGGAGGAGGCCACGACTCTTCATGTCAGGAAATGAGTCGTGAGGTGCGTCGTTGGATGATATACAAGTAAATTGGTATAAAGGAGGCAGTGTACTTAATGATTACTCACCATGAGTTGTGGTCACCACTATCGAGTCATTATATCCATCGTTATGAGCCCCAGGAGTTTGACAAGCAATGCACCAGATGAGTTTTATATATTTTAAATATCTGTTTTAATTACCTTGCTTACTTGGTACATTCCACGTACTGACTGCATACTTTCTATGTTGTATCATTTCATGATACAGGACCTGGCTCTCAGCCTCACCCTCCTCAGTAGCTTCTCAGAGTCTTCTATCAGCTTATTTGGTGAGTCCTCATATTCTGAGGGCCATATGTTCAATTTCAGAATTGTTGGGTTAGTTGGGGAGTTATCCCATCAACCCGTCTATCATGATTAGAGGCTTTTCACACTATCCGTTGTATTCAGCTGTCATGTATGGACTATGTATTGTCCTTTCTCCGTATTATGACATGTTTACATTTTCTTATGTTAAGTCTTCCGCCCATGTGATTGAATTAGATGTATGCTCATGCCATGGGTTGACTTGGGGTATCTCGAGGCTTCTCATCCCGTGTCTATGATCCTGGTGTACGTTCAGATCGTGACAAGAAAGCCTCAACTTCTTTTTTGAGAACCGCTTCCTTAAGCTTAAGTAAGATGGGATCTTTATCCTGTTTGGACTTAACTTCAACAACCAAAGAGGAATCTGACCCACTTTGCATTATCACTCCACCCTTAGCTGAGTCAACCAACTGCACCCCTAACCGAGCTAGTCGGTGAATATCCTTTGCCAGTTCTTTCCTGTCCTCTTTCACATGGGTCACACTCCCCATAGATACTCTGCTCAGTACATCCGCTACCATATTGGCTTTGCTCGGGTGATATAGCATGCTCATGTCATAGTCCTTCAAGAGCTCTAACTACCTTCTCTGACGAAGATTTAGATCTTTCTGACCGAATACATACTAAAGCTCTTGTGATCGGTGAAAACATCCACGTGAGCCCCGTATAGATAGTGTCTCCATATATTAATCGCAAACACTACCGTTTCCAACTCCAAGTCATGAGTTGAATAATTCTTTTCATGAACTTTGAGCTGTCTGGAGGCGTAGGCTATCACTTTGCCCCGCTGCATCAGAATGCAACCGAGTCCAACTCTGGAAGTATCGCAATATATTACAAATCCATCTAATCCTTCCGTAGGGTCAACAGTGGAGTGGTAGTGAGTCGAGTTTTTAACTCCTGGAAACTCTTCTCACACGCATCTAACAACTGAAATTTCACCTTCTTATGAGTCAGCCTAGTCATAGGGGATGCTATAGAAGAAAAGCCTTCCACAAAGCGTCGATAATAACCCAACAGACCCAAGAAACTTCTGATTTCGATTGGGGAGGTAAGCTTGGGCCAATCTTTCATTGCTGTTATCTTTTGAGGATCGACCTGAATACCCTCACCCGAGACCATGACCCAGGAAAGTCACGAACTTTAACTAGAATTCGCATTTGCTGTACTTGGTGAACAACTGGAGGTCTCTGAGCGTCTAAAGCACTATCCTTAGGTGATTAGCATGCTCTTCCTCATTTATGGAGTATACCAGAATGTCGTCGATAAATAAGATGATGAACATATCCAGATACTACTTGAAGACTCTATTCATCAGGTCCATAAAGGCTTCAGGGGCATTTGTTAGTCCGAAGGACATAAACACAAACTCGTAGTGACCATACCGAGTCTTGAAAGCTGTTTTCGGTATGTCACACTGTTTGACTCTTAGCTGATGATACCCCGACCTGAGATCTATTTTGGAGAAACAGCCTGCTTCCTGAAGTTGGTTGAACAGGTCGTCAACTCTGGGTAGGGGATACCTGTTCTTGACTGTGACCTTGTTCAACTGACGGTAATTGATGTGCATTCTAAAGGTACCATCTTTCTTTCGCATGAATAGTACTGGAGCACCCCAAGGAGAGATGTTGGGTTTGATAAAACCCTTAACAAGAAGGTCTTTTAGCTTCTCCTTTAATTCCTTGAGCTCAGTTAGAGCCATTCTGGAGATAGGCTGAGTATTTGGGAGAAGGTCTATACCGAAGTCGATTTCTTGCTCAGGAGGAACTCTAGGAAGATCTTCGGGGAACACATCAGGAAATTCGCTGATAACAGGGAATGACTAGATAGTTGGGATCTTAGAGTTGGAATCTTTTTCCCAAACTAAATGATAGATACATCCCTTAGAAATAAGATTCTGGGCCTTAAGCTAGGAAATAAACCGACCCTTAGGCGATGAACTACTGCCTGTCTACTCTAACACTGGCTCATATGGAAACTGAAATTTGACCACTCTAGTTCTGTAATCGACTGAGGCATAACTAGAGTGTAACAAATCCATGCCTAGGATGAGGTCAAAATTGACCATGTTTAATTCTACAAGATCAACTGGAATGACTTTATTGAAAACTAAGACCGGGCAGTTTCTATACACCCGGCTAGCTCTAACTGACTCGCCAACTAGGGTGGAGATTAAAAACGATTCTAAGAGGACCTTTGGACTAATATTAAACTGGACAGTTATATATGGAGTCACAAACGACAGTGTGGCTCCTGGATCTAGTAGGGCATATATATCTAGGTGAAAAGACATAGCATACCCGTGATTACATCAAGTGAGCTCTCCTGATCCTGATGAGATGATAATGCATAAAAATAGTTTTGGAGCTGACCGCCATCCATACCTAAAGGGTTGGCTTGCTAAGCTTGTCGGCCTGATGGAACTGCTGAGGTAGTGTATTATGACCTTCCCTATCATGCTGAAGGACTCTTTTTAAGTTGATGACCAAGCTATCCACAACCAAACAAACCTCTCAACACTAAAGACACTCTCCTGGGTGGTTCTTTCCACACTTATGGAAAATGAATACCTGTTGATAGCACTGTAGCTCTGGGACTGAGAGCCAGATGCGCCACTCCTCCTATCCTGGTGAGACCAAAAGGTAGGGGTGCTGGCTGAGCTGGGTGTTGCAGCCCTCTGTTACTGCTGTTGCTGTTTCTGTGGGCGGCTACTACCGCCAGACCTCTGGTGGCCATAATCTGATTGGCCAGTCCTCGCTCACTTGTTCTTCCACTCCATGTCCTTCATTTTTTCTGCCTCAATCTGTTGGGCATGAACAATAAGGCTAGAGAGGTCAATATCCTTAATCAACATCGATGTCCTGCACTCTTTGAGGACCAGGCTCGACACCCCATTAACAAACTTCAGCATGCGAGCCCTTGGCTCGACCACCATCTCTGGAGCATATTTGGACAACATGATGAACTCCAGAGCATATTCTTCTACTGTCCTGTTTCCCTGTCTCAGGTTCATGAACTCCGCCACTTTTGCCTCCTTGAGTTCCCGAGGGAAGAATCTATCTAAGAAGGCTGTAGTGAACTCCTCCCACTCCACTGGTCCTACTCCAGCTGGTCTCCCTTCCTTCCATTGCTCGTACCAGATCTGGGCTACCCTTTTTAGCTGGTAGGCAGCCAGGTCGGCACTCTCCGAGGAGCTGACACCCATAGTCCGAGTGATCTTTCTAATCTCGTCCACAAACTCCTGTGGGTCCTCTCCCACCTTAGATCCCTGAAAATCTAGAGGGTTCATCCGAATGAAATCCCGAACTCAGGCAGCTACTGCGGACCCATTGTTGTTGATTGGAACCACCTGCTGGTTCACCTGGTTGGTAATTGTATGAGCAAGCAGCTGGATAGCCGCCCTGAATTCTGCGGTGGACACTGAGTCATCCTGAGGGGCTGTCGGGGATGGTAGGGTAGGTCGGTGAGCGTTACTGGCCCTTTTTCCATTACCACATCGTGGAGGCATAATTCACTGAAACGAAATAGAGCATGAGTTAGGAGAACGATTCTGGAATTGAATTTCAATGCACTATCAAGGGTATGAATAAAAGAGAGTTTTCCTAATAACATCTCGTAGCCTCCCCGTCATAAGTGTGGAACACTTCACACGCATGAAAAGGACTCTACTCGATGTGGCTTTCAGACATCCGAGAATACTCTAAACCTGGCTCTAATACCAAGTTTTTCACACCTCGAGCTCACACCCTAGACGGAACACGGTACTTGGAGTCATAAGTAACCCCAAGTCAACCCCTGGTCTATAATACACTGGCATTCTGAATAAACATAAAGTATAGCGGAAGCTTAAAGTAACTATAAAACATTTATGAAATGTAGCTAGGTCATAAAGTTTAAAAAAACATCTGAGCAAAACAAGTATGAAATACCAAGTCTGTGTTTGAAATCCACTACAACTGATGAGTTGCTAGGAAAATCCCCCAGCTAGCTCCAAATCTAAATAAAAGAAAGCAAAACTGAATAAAATAATCTTCATCCTCAAAAGATGAGGATTCACCAATAGGATAGGTATAGTCTTTTGAGAGAGATCGGATAGTGAGGCTAAGACTGAGATTCTGCAGCTGTATCATAAAACGATACAACATAAAAGTATGCGTTAGTACTTTGAATGTACTAAGTGAGAGAAAGAATAACACAATGGAATAAGTAACTGTACTGAACAGACATGCAATGACCAACTGAAACTGCCGAAGCTGTAATAACAGCAATAAACTAAGGTGGTCTAAAAACCCCTATATGATGGTCAAAGGCATGCTCTGAATCTGAGATACTGGTCTAAGAGACTATACTGAACTCATAACTGTATTGAGTAATCTGGAACTATTCTGAACTGAGCTAAGCTAAGACTGAGCTGAACTGAGCTAAACTAAGACTAGACTGACTAGTGGGAGAGCCTATAACCGACATATAACCATGTGAGCTAGATGTGGAGTTCGATGTATACACCCCATCGGTACGACCCAATATACCTTGTCAGGGTATAAAGGAGTGAAATGGGTGATTACAAGAATCTAGGGCCATGAGGCCAATAAAAGTGTAACCTACGGTGGCAATAGAGTTCTAGGAACCTGGGTGCGCTGGAACCCCAGTCTGCTCGGTGCTAAGTCCTACTCCCACTAGATAGTCCTAAATTGAATACTAAGCTAATAGCTCAAAACTGGGGCCCAAGACTAGTTAGGAATACCTATCTAGAAGCACCTTGAGAGTCTTATTGGACCGGATTCTGGAACTGGGTTCTAAGACTAGTCAGAGCTGCTTATCTGCAAGCGTCCTAACCGTCTAAAGAAAAAGTTGTAATCTGTAACTGGGGTCCTAAGGCTGGTCATAGCTTCTTATCTAAAGTGTCATGACCGCCTAGTGAACCACTAAAACTGGGTTCTGAGTCTGATTCTGATAATTGGGAGGTACTACTAACACCTCGGGAATTTTCTGTAGTCAAACTGATCAAATGACATTTCTGACTGACACTGAGTATTCTAACAATTTGACTAAAACTAGGCTAACATGCATCTGACTAAAAATTCAGCATATACAAATAATATGGGAATCCACAACACTGATAGAATTAGGAAAATGTCAAGGTTTAATCACTATGGCAAGATTCTAGTCTTTTCTACTCTTAAGGACTAGGGCTAAATTTACTGTACAAGGGTAATCATCAATACTATCACAAACTGGTGGAAAATACCTATAATCATCATAAAAAAATATTCTGCAGGAATTAAACAAAGCATGACTAAGAATTTCTTAACATTCGATAATCTGCAAGGCTAGAACTAATAAAGAAAATAGGGAGAATTTTGGGGATACAAGGGAAGAACTGTTCCCTTGTTGAATTCCCATATACCTGGAGATAAAAATCCCAATGATAAATTCTTGAAAATTCTTAGAAGAATCAATCACCCTAACTTCTGCTCTTAACCTTTCTGAGAGAGACTTTATGCTTAACTGATGAGAGATGAGGAAAAATGAAAGAAAACCGTCTGTTATCCCCTCAAAAACCTCCGTCGAAAACTCAAAACGACGTAGTTTAGAGTCTAGGAGATAAGGAAATTACTAAAACACCCTCAGAAAAATCGCAGGAAAAACTGACTGTCAGTCACCCATGAGGGACCTAGCAAGCCAAGCTCAGTGACCTCGAATCGTGGTCACAATCATCAAGTGCACTGCCAAAAATATCATACTAGTCACCACGGGGGACACAACGAGTCGTGGTGCATCGGACGACTCGTGGTGACCCACTCGTTAGGTATATCGCCTAAAATTCTCCTGGAGACACCACGGGTGACACCATGACTCGTGGGGTCATAAACGAGTCGTGGTGAGGACCCTTCGTGTACACAGCCTGCCTTCTCCAACTCCCAGTCAAATCCAGACCACGGGTCACCCCACGACTCATGGTGTTGACCACAACTCGTGGTCACACCCGTGGTCACCCCTTTTCTAAATTTTTCAACCAAGTTCAAAGTCCTCACCACAAGTCACTTAATGACTCGTGGTCACCCCCACGGGTCACAGAATGACTCGTTCTGTGACCTGGTGCAAATTTTTCAGTTTTCTCCATTTTAACTCCTGGGGCTAGTCTTTGAGTTTCTATGGCCTTACAATAGGGTTGCCCGGATGGCCTAGAAAATTTTTAAATGTGGGTACTTCTGTCCTAAAATACATCAAGATACCCATGATTTTGTGAATGCATGTAGTCAATGCCAGAGACAAGGAGATATATCTAAAAGGCATGAATTACCTATGACCCTGTTCTAGAAGTGGAATTGTTTGATGTATAGGACATAGACTTAATGGTCCTTTTGTGAGCTCATATGGCAAAAGTATATTTTGGTAGTAGTGAACTATGTCTCAAAGTGGGTAGAAGTTGTGGCATTGGTAGATAATAATGGTAAAAGTGTTGTAGCTTTCTTGAAGAAGAATATTTTCTTAAGGTTTGGTACTTTGAGAGCTATTATCAGTGATGGGGGTCGCATTTTTGCAACAAAGTATGGAGTTAAGCAGCACAAAGTGGTACCCTCTATAATCCGCAATCTAGTGGCCAAGTAGAGGTGTCAAACTGGTAGATTAAAACCATCCTGGCCAAAATAGTGAATGCTTACCGAACAGATCGATCTTGAAAACTTGACGATGCATTATAGGCATACCGAACAACATTTAAAATGCCTATTGGGATTTCTTCATAACAGTTAGTGTTCGAGAAAGCTTGCCATCTACCTGTTGAGTTGGAACATAAGGCTCTATGGGCACTCAAGAAGCTCAACTTAGCTGGAGTGAGGCTGCACATTTGAGGCTGGATTAGATTAATGAGATGGATGAATTTCGTCTTAGGGCATATGAGAGGGATGAATTTCATCTTAGGGCATATGAGAGGGATGCTTTGTACTAGGAAAAGATGAAGTTGTACCATGACAGGAGGATTACAAAGAGGGAGTTTAGCCGCGGAGATCTTGTGTTGTTGTTCAACTCTAGACTCCATCTGTTTCTGGGAAAATTCTTATCAAGATGGCCTAGCCCATTCAAAGTGACACAAGTATTCCCATCTGGAGATATTGAGCTTGAAAATCAAAAAGGGGAACTCTTCAAAGTGAATGGCCAACGTGTGAAGCAATACTATAGAGTGCTAGAGGAGGTAAAGGTGTTGGAGTTGGTGTACCATGACGAAGTCTAAGTAATCAAGGTACTCGAGTCATGCTGCGATTTTAAATTAGTCGTTGCTTGGGAGGCAACCCAAGGGTGTTGTATTTTGAATTTAATGCTTGTTTTATTTGATATTGTACTTGTTTGAAAGGGGTGTTTAAGTGTGCAGGTACAAGCATTCCTGAAGCAGGTGATGACCAAAACTGACAAACCGTCGGTGACTCGATAGACTGTCATTCGGGACCATCATAATCAAAGTAAAAATTGAGGATTCTGGATAAGCCCGACACTCGAGTTGATAAGCTGTCAAATGTATGACAGGTTGTCTGTTGCATTGTCAGAAGTGATTACAAGAACATGGAATCTAGATAAGAGCAATAGTATAGTTGATGAAATGTCATCCTGGTGACTGATCGTCAGCATCTCAATCACCTGTGAAGATCTGAAAGCATTAGTTGTATCATCATGATGAGCAAGTTGACAAAACATCGTGTACCCGACAGGATGTCACTAGCACCATCATCTAACTAGGTAAGTAAAATCCTAATAAGCCCTATCCAATCCAACCAAACTCTTCTAACCTAGATCTAACCCACTTTCATTCCTTATTACCCCTGACCATTTGAATTTTTTTCTTTGTTTAAGTTTATTTTCCTTTCTCTCCTCCCACTTCTTCACACCCATAATTGTCATACCCACAATCATACACATCATCCATCTTTCTATCTAATCTCTTCCACTCCTTATTCGATCGTCACTCAAATTGTGGTATCGGATGAATAGTAGTGATCGAAACTTTGCACGATTTCTATAATTATCTTGCCCAAAACTCAAAGGTATGTCGTACATGTTTCATTCTTGTTCACTGTGAATGGGGTGAATAGTGTAATTGGTGATGGGAGTATCTGTGATTGATAAATCATGTTTTAGTATCTGTGATAGGGTTATAACCCTGGGAGTCTCATATTGAATATGTGTCAAGTTGAGGTATAGAATGGAAACCTAAATCTGTGTAAAATGGCTATGCCCTATGATGGATTGAGTGATGACATTCCTAAGGGACATAGTAAGATTTTCTGTTGTTCTTACTGGTTGTTTTAGTCTGGAGATACATGGTGTGGGGAATGCTGAATACCCACCATTGTTGTGCACAAAATGGTAGCATTATTGATGGGTCGTCATATGTCCGACAGACCTTCATTAGTGCCATCGACATTGAAGTGTGCAAGAATTGCATGTGACAGTTTCATCATGATAACGAACCATCACATTGACAGACACTTATGGGTTCCAGTGGGGTATCTATTGGGTAAGAGTGACGGAGTTAGTGATGAACTGTCACTATTGTGACAGACCGTCAGCTTGCACCATTACCTATTTGTGAAATTAGGCAAACATTGGATAAGCCTGACGGGGAAATGACAGACTGTAACCTATGTGACGGTCCGTCAATCCCACCATCATCCATGTCCTACTTTCAGTTAAATCTACTATTTTCACATGTTTCTCAAATTAACTTTAGCACTAACAGTTCAACTATTGCAGGTAACCATGCCACCTAAATTTCAACCTACTAGAGGCGGTGTAAGAAAGAGGATTGATAGGACTGAAACTGCCCACCACCTCTGAGATGAAAACACCGAATTTGAGGGAGAAAAATAGGAGGTTGGAATTGAGGAACTATCCCCAGGAATACCAAACTAGATTTGTAGCTAGACAACAAGCTGCAAATCCATAGTCTGATGAGGGAAATGATTCTTTAGCTAACGGATCTAGTTCAAGTGGTAACGATTCGGATTCAGATGAAGGGAGTGGCAATGAGGCCACCAGCATCCCGACAGGTGACTCTAAGCCAATGAGGGGAGATGTTATAAAGGGAAAATTGCTAGGGTTCATAGATAGTCTATGCTGGCAAGTTAAAGGGGATGAAAAGCACTTCTAAGAGGGTCTCACTACCACTGTAAGAGGACACCTCAAATGCAGCTTTGCTGAGGAAGTGAGGATCATCGACTCCAAGTTGCCCGAGTACCCAGATATTGAGGGCAAGTACAATTTTTATGGCCTGGGATGGATGAGTGAAGCAACAGGACATTATTACCCTACCATGGTTCGCAAATTCTCTGCGAACTTTATAGCTATTTTGGAGGGTCTATGCAAAAAGGGCAAAAACCGTCAGAGACGCGCATGCAAGGCTGCATACCAGTCTGAGGAAAAATGGTAGAATCTCAGCAGAGACCACCAATAGGATGCTCTATGGGCCTAAATTTATGTCACCGCAAGAGTTGCTGAATTTGAATGACGAATGAGAGAGAGACATGACCAGCATGGGTGGTTAGCACAGGTCCTAATGGATGGCAAATACCAAGGAAAGAATAGTGAAGTCCACATTGACATTTGCAGCAAAATTTTTGTGGGCAGTGGTTCGGCATTGGCTATTTCCAACAGGGAGAGATAACAATTTGGCTGAAGACAGAGCGGTACTAGTAGCCAACCTAATGTTCAGGTTCCCATTGAACATGGGAGCGATTATCGCCAAGGAGATAATGTGTAGTGCGGTGAAGTTATCTATTTCACTTCCATTTCCATGCTTAATCACCCAGTTGTGCGGAGAAGCTCATATCCCCATATTAGCCAGAATTGATGTGGAGACTTATGCTACAAAGAAGTATCACTTAGAGAAGTCTAAGGATGAATCCAAATATGACTTTAAGCTTCACAAACCCATTCTTGAGGTGTTCAGGCCCAGTGGTCAAATTGCAAGGGAAACAGAAACAACCACTAAGCCAGCTGGAGAAACTACAGGAGCAGAGCTAGTTTGCCATGCCACCCCAATTCTTACATCCACACCATCTACTTCTGGTGCAGCTACAACACAACCGGGAGGGAAATTGATGTACTGTGAGTTTATAGCACTTTCAGGCTTAAAATTGAGAAAATAGCATGGACTTAGGTATGCTCATATAGATATGAGGTGCTTTTACTTTGTTTTCAGGGAAAATAGGTGTTGGAGAAAAAATGTACAAAAGATGCATAAAAGTGCAGAAAATCAGCCAAGTACCAATCTCAGTACAAGCCGTACCTAGATTGTATGAGCCATACGGAGACCCTTGGAAAAGCTTAGAAGGCTAAAACAATGTGAAGACAAAGTACGACTCTCAGTACGAGTTGTACCAAGATGGTATGAGTCGTAACTAGAGTCATGGAAAACTTTAGTGAAAATTTGCACAAACAGTCTCTTGGTACGGGTGGAACCCATGGATCATAACATCTACCTACCACCCATACCAAGAGCAATGGGGAGCTTCAGTGATTCTAAAAAACTTGGCAGAACTCAAGATGTAACGAGAAATTATGAGTCACAGGAACAAGGTACGAAGTGTACCACAACACTCATAGAAAACTTCAGAAGATGTCAAATTTCTCAAAGCCAAGCCACGGATGGATACGACTCGTAGGACCATGGTATAGTCGTACCAGTTTCCAACACTTGGTCAATTTTTCAGCATCCAAGGAACATATGAGACCCGTACAATCCTATTATAGGTCGTATGACCCGTCGTAGGATGAGTCGGCGCCAGATATGGAAGTTTCCCTATTAGCTTAGGAAAAGATTTCTGATGTCTGTATAAATATCTTTTATGTTTATTTAGTAGAGAGAGAGATCAGTATACGTGCGATTACATGGAGAGAAGATTTTTAGTTAATTATTTGTGAATTGTTATCATGTTTTGGAGAGCAATTCTTGAGATCAACAGTTGGTTTTCTCAATTGTTCTTCATTTTGTTCATCAATATTCAAAGCAGATTTTTTTTTCAATTATTGTTGTAAGTATTTAATTATGTGTTTATCTATGAATACTAATTACAATCTTATAATCATGAGAAGCTAAAACCTCCACAACTAGGATTGTGGGAACAATGGTGAATTAATGAAATAGGGTTACACAAAGTGATTCAAAACCAATATTAAACGCTTGTATTGTATTCTCTTCATCTTTAAACGTTTCGTAATGGTGCACAACGTTACGGCTTGCTCGAATGTTTTACTTTCTTGAACCTAGAGAGTAGATATTAGGAAAAGAGAATTACAACAAAGCCTTGATTTTTATGATTATTGTATGAATTGAGCTACGCTCGCAGAAAAGTTAATTTAGAACATATTGATAATGGTTAGTTTGAAATCTCTCATGAGACCTGACCCAGTGATTGAGTATAGTTCCTAGTTATCAGTTCTACAAGTAAACATTGGGATTGATCATGTGTGTATACCTGAAGTAGTTATGAACCCATGGGGAACACTTACCCTCGTTATTTGCAAATCTTGATAACAACCACAATTGCAATCTTGTTGTATTATTGTTTTTCTTTAAACCCCCAATTTGGAGATAACTTATTAATAATTTTAAGTACTGGCATTAGTCTAGTTCTTACCTTATTCCCTGTGGGTTCGACCCCAACCTCTTTGTTGGGTTCTTTATTGACAACGTCCGCTTCATACTTTGCCAGAAAGTGCAAGTTTGAGCGTTATCTAAAAGTTGGCCCCGAATGTGAATGAAAATACCCTCAGTGCAGAGAGAGCACCATTAGTGGCATGTATCATGTCCAGATACCCCATCAACATCCCGAGGGTCATTGTGGAAGAGATCCAAGATTGGGCTGTGGGATTGAGCACTACCATCCTATTCCCGAATCTCGTATTCAGGTTGTGCATAGAGGCAGGTATCATGGTGCATCATGGTGAGAAATGGTTGATCAGAGGACAACGAATAAAAGATATTGGCTTAATTTGGGGTGAAATAAACTCGATAAGTCGAGCACGACTTTCTACCATAGTCTCGATACCAGGGACAATTGGGGGCGAGTAGCTGAGTTCCCCCACCTCACAGGAGCAGGACAAGCCACTGGCTACAGACGCTGCTCATTTAGAGGCAGCTCCCAACACTTATGTAGCACAACCAATAGGCCTTCCAAGCAAGACTCTAGCCGGATACATGCTAGTGCCTCAGGAATTTCTCCAGAAGATAGCCAAGAGACTGACCGTAACTGAGAAGAAAGTACAGTATATGATCCAGAACGTGAAGCCTTAGGTGAAGGATGAGATTGAGGTGGTTTCACGGGTCCTACACGCCAGACTAGATATCTTTAAGAGCCACTTCAATGAGCGCATAGCCGAGAAGACTAACACTGGCAGCCTCGTGAGGAGTTAGGGCTCTTTGGAGCCAAATGGTCGATCTGTCATCATGACAATCGGAAATTCTAGCAGCCCCCACTCTTCCTGATCTTGAAATTGGTATAGATGAGGAGCTTGATTGGGTGGCATATCGGGAGCTGATGGGAGCTGAGAGAGAAAAAGGAAAAAGAGGGTCTCTGAGGATGTTGGAGATGAGACCCTAAAAAAGAAGAGAAAGAGCACAAGAAGGAAAGATTGGAGAGTCAGCAGACCCACGACGAGCATAGGTTGGAGCTGCTTGAGAGAGAAAGAGGAGCGGGTAGCTCCACCACTGCCCACGCCGAGATTGCGGGTGGAAAGGATCCTTCGGGCGAGCCTCATTCAGCCCCAATGATTCTAGAGATGATAGAAACGATCGCTACTGCTGAGGGGTTAACCATTCCCCCTATTGATACACCATTGAGTGCACCGATCACCGCCAGGGCTATGACTACAGCGGAGGTACTACCTCTGCAGGATGATAAGAGCGCTTAGTGCGCCACAGGTTTGTTCCCTTCCTTCTGTTATATATTCTATTCTTCGTGGATGAAGCATGATTTTTAAAAGGGGAGGGGGTGTACTTGTATTTTTGGGATTTTTGGATTCATCCGAAGGTTTTTCTTACCGTGTTTATTTTCTCTCGGGCATGCTATCTAGTAGAATCGGCATGTTTAGGATGTTCTTGTTTAATTAGAAAGTAGCTTAGGATTACTCAGCCAACTAATTACACTAATTTTGAAGTCTTGAAAAATTGACCCTGTTTAAAAATTTTGATGGTTAGTTATGTACTTGTTGAGTTCAAAGTATGATTTATGTGGATCTTTTTGTGTCATTTAGTGTATTAGCATGAGTATTTCTAGTTATCCATGTATAAACTGGACAGGTAGAATGAATGTAAAACATGTACCATGAGTGAGTGAGGTCTATACCTAGTTCAACACTGCGTAGAGGATCAAGAACTTACCTGGTTGGTCTTTACATAGGTGTTAGGGTTATTGGTTAGGAAAGGATCATAGGACGTTTTTGTGTAGCTAATTTTAGCTTAAAGTACCCTACCAGAATAATATGATTCCCTTGATCTGATTTTGAGCCGTAAATGAATCATTTTTCTTTGATTAACCGATCAATTGTACCTGGTTCCTCCTTGGATATTGTGAACCTCAACCTAGACAAAATGCCTAAGTTGAGCGTAGCTAGAGTAGGGGTACATAGATCTTGGAGAGGTGAAAAAGGAAGAGAAAAGAAAAAGGGTTAGAAATGAGGTGTGCTGCGAGAAGACAAAAAAAGAAAAAAGAAAAATTGAAAAGAAGATACAAAAATAGAAAAATGAATGAAACTTTTAAAACACACCACACCCATACAATTGCAAAAAAAATGGTGAAAAGGGAGGAAAAAGTTGAAAAGCGAAAAGGGTGAAAAAAGAGAAAAGTGGTGTCACGACACGAACATAGGCCAGGATCGAGACACGGGACAAAGAACTCTGAGAGGCCCCTAGTCGACCCATGGCATGAATATAACATATAAACTCAACATAATCAAGTGGAAGTCTAGCATATATATAACATAGCGGAAGTTTGAAAATATCATAACATCTGAATACATAACACAGGGTTGAAACTGAATACATACTATGTCTGATAAGCCTCTACTACTAACGAGTTGATGGGACAATATTCCAACTAACTCACTATAGTCTAAAACTGAAAATACTAAATACAACTGATAAAGGGCCCTCGAAAGATGAGGACTCGCCAACTGACACTGAAAAATGCTAATACCGAGGGTCTGACTACTGGCGAGACTGAGCCTGAACATTCAAGTCTGTATCATGAAATGATACAACATAAAGTTTGCGGTCAGTACGTGGAATGTATCGAGTATGTAAGGTAAGTAAAAACGCTAAGTAAGTAAAAACCAGTTATCATGCATAAAATAAAACATTTTATCATAAGAGTCTGAGAGTAGGGCTTGCATGTTATTATCTAAAAACATGATCTAAACATCACTGAATATCATAACTGAATGGAATGACCCAAAGCTGAAAACTGATTTTCATAAGTAAAACTGAACATCGGGTCAAACTTGTTGAAAACATAATATCATAACGAATGAACATGCATAACTGAAATCATGAGGAACAATGGGAGACTCGTCTTATAACCGACATTACCACGATAGAGCTTACGTGGTCCCGAAATTTACACTCAAGTGGGCAGAGCCGTCCAAAGCCTTTTTTGGGGTTAAGGACACTACCATGATATCATTATCAAGCTGAAGGCCCCTTGGATGCAGGGGAAGCTCACAAGGGAGGTCCTAAAATAATCTGAACGTACCTACGGTGGCACATAGTTCTGACGCATAGGGTTGACTGACTGTTAGCCTACTCGGTGCTAGACACTACTCCCAAAACATGCATATGCTCTCCATTGTTTTTCAAAAAAGCTAAGCCATCGTCTAGTGACGAAGCTAACCCAAAACATATATACATAAATCTGAAATCATAATATGAGGAGCCTTGGGCTTAAACCATACCACAAGCAGAAAAATAGTGGGAGTCTAGACTCCAAAATCCATGTAGTAAGCTAATACATGAAGTTTTGATAAATCATGAAACATACTTGATAATATGGGCTTGCCCAATACTTAAACATACTTGACATAGACTTGATCATTCAAAAACATGAACATGGACATGGGCAATTCGAAATCATACTCTCATCATATACACCTCATCATGCTTGAATATATATATATCATAGATCTCAACTTTCATGAACTTCCATGGGTGGGCATCATATTTTGTAAAACTTGAAAACATTATTTATAATTGAAAACATTGTAAAATATGCTCATTAATCATAATTCAACATTAGAAACATGCGTAGATCATATCCATGATTGATACTTAGAGAATCTACATGTTGGGTTAAAACCCCATAGATTCATCAACTAGAATTTTCATGAAATTGAAGAGGGATTGGGCATGGGTGTGGATGGATACACCCATTCATAACCCTACATACCTAGAGATATTTGATTTCACAAACCCTCTTGAAAGCCCAATGAAATTTAGGGAAGAACTTGATGAATATAAGTTTGATCACCCTTAGGAGCTTCTACACTTGCATACATGGAAGAGAATAGGCTTAAAATGAATTTGAGAGTCCACCTGTACACCCTCACTTGACACCACATGACCCAAAAATGCCACTGAGTTCAACCAAAACTCACATTTACTGAATTTAGCATACAACTAGCGATCCTTAAGATTCTGTAGCACCACCCTCAAATGAGCGACATGCTCCTCTTCGCTCCGAGAGTATATGAGGATACCATCTTTAAACGCAATCACAGACATATCCAAGTATGGCTTGAACACCCTGTTCATCAAATCCATAAAAGCTGCAGGAGCATATGTTAGTCCAAAATACATAACTACAAACTTATAGTGATCATACCGAGTCTTGAAAGTTGTCTTCAGAATATCACTCTCTCTAACTCTGAGTTGATGATACCCGGATCTGAGGTCTATCTTTGAAAAGCACTTGGCACCCTGAAGCTGGTCAAACAAATCATCAATCCTAGGGAGAGGATACCTGTTCTTGATGGTAACTTTGTTCAATTACCAAAAATCAATCCACATCCGAAGGGAACCATCCTTCTTCCAAACAAAGAGAACCGGTGCAACCCATGGGGATTTGCTAGGTCTAATGAAACCCTTGTCTAAGAGGTCTTTCAATTGCTCTTTCAACTCTTTTAGCTCAGCTTGAGCCATTCTGTAAGGAGGAATAGATATAGGATGTATATCGGAAAGAAGGTCAATACCAAAATCTATCTCCCGCTCGAGAAGGATTCCCGATAAATCATCTAGAAACACTTCTGGATATTTGCACACTACAGGAACTGACTGGATAGTCGGAGTTTCAGACGTAGCGTTCTTAACTCTAACTAGATGGTACACGCAACCATTAGAAATCATCCTTCTGGCCTTAAGGTAGGAAATGAAACGACCTATAGGTACAGCTGAACTACCCTTCCACTCTAGGACTGGCTCACCCGAAAATCTAAACTCTACTGCATGGGTTCTACAATTTATTGAGGTATAACATGCATGTAGCCAATCCATGCCAAAGATAACATCAAAATCTACCATGGCTAGCTCTACTAAATCTGCTGAGGTGATTTTCTAAAGAAATGTGACATGGAAATTTCGATATACCCATCAAGATATAACTGAATCACTGACTGGAGTAGAGACTGAGAAGGATTGTAATAGGATTTCAGGACTGACTACGAAACTACTAGCAACATAAGGTGTCACAAAAGATAAAGTATCCCCTGGATCTAACAATGCATATACATAAAGGTGGAATACTCGTAACACACCAATGACTACATCTGGGGAGACCTCATGTTCTTGACGAAATACTAGGGCATAGAATCTGTTTTGGCGTTGACCGCCACCCGCACTAGTAGATGCCCTCTACTCAGTTGGGCTTGCTGGTGGAGCTGCTGAACTAGAGGCTGGGCCTCGACTCCTATCATGGACCTGTCTGGATGTTGGGCAATCTCTAAGCATATGTTCGTGCTTTCCACACCCGAAACAAGCACTTGAACCTGCTAAGCACTGGTCCATGTGTCTCCGACCATACCACACTTTAGAATGCTAGACTCTGAGGGCCTGCTACCCTAACCTCTAGAGCTTGATTCTCATCCCCTCTGGTCGTGCCTAGATCTGAATGGTACACTCATAGCCTACGGCGCTGGGGCTGAAGATCTCTTGTGGAACTGCTGGCGGTACCCACCAGGTCTCTGCTGGGAGAATCCGTAGCTATTAGTCCTAGCCCTCTTAGCCTCTCTCTCCCGCTCACTCACCTATACCGCCTCCATCTGCTGGGCGTACAGAACTATCAGGGGGAAAGTTAATATCCTGATGCAGCATCGCGGTCTGGCAATCTTTGACCAAGTAGTCTATTATCCCATGCAAAAATGACTCATTCGAGCTCTCTTGTCTGTCACTATCTTAGGTTCATACTTGGACAGGCGAGTGAACTCTAATGCATACTCCTGAACAGTCATCTTTCCTTTCTTCAGATTCATAAACTCGGATTCTTTGATCTCCCTCATCTCATGAGGGAAGAACCGATCCAGAAATGCGGTATGAAACTCATCCCAACCAGTGGGGCTTGCTCCAACTGCCTGCTATCTTTCCACTGCCTGAACCAAATATGCACAACCCCTTTCAATTAATACGAGGCTAGATCGGTGCACTCCTCTATAGTCACCTCCATGATCTGGGTGATCTTCAGAACCTCATCAATAAACTCATGTGGATCCTCATCCACCTTTGACCCAAGAAACTCCGGAGGGTTCATCCTCAGAAAATCTCTAACTCTAGTCGTTGTTGCATTCCCATTCTGAGGGACATACGCTACTGCCTGTTGGTTGACCTGGGCGGTCAAAGCCTGAGCTAGAATCTGAATGGTAGCCCTAAACTCTACATGGGCCACCTGCTCGGGTACATGATTCTCATGGGTTGGGGGCCTGCTGGTGCCCATAACTATTGCCATTCTCATAGCCATTTCCATTTCCATTTCTTCTTTCATTAACTCGACGAGGAGGCATGATTCTGAAACGCATATAGCATGAGTTAGAAGGATAGAGAGACATTTCATCATACGACTTAGATCATGAAAAAGGGAACATTTCCTAAAATTTCTCATACCTCTTTGTCATAAGTATGGCGCACTTCACACCTATGAAAAAGACTCTACTTAACAAGGATTTCAAACACCCTAGGATACTTCAAAATCTAATGCTCTGATACCAAGTTTGTCACGACCCAAACATAGACCCGAAATGAAACACGGGACAAAGAACCCCGACAGGCTCCAAGTCGACCCATGGCATGAACATAACATCTAAACTCAACATAATCAAGCGAAAGTCTAGCATATATATAATATAGTGGAAGTCTGAAAATATCATGCTTGAATACATATATCATAGATCTCAACTTTCATGAACTTCCATGGGTGGATATCATAATTTGTAAAACTTGAAAACATAATTTATAATTGAAAACATTGTAAAATATGCCCATTAATCATAATTCAATATTAGAAACATGCATAGATCATACCCATGATTGATACTTAGAGAATTCACATGTTGGGTTAAAACCCCATAGATCCATCAACTAGAATTTTCATGAAATTGAAGAAGGATTGGGCATGGGTCTGGATGGATACACCCATTTATAACCCTACATTTCTAGAGAAATCTGATTTCAAAAACCCTCTTGAAAGCCCAATGAAATTTGGGGAAGAACTTGATGAATCTAAGCTTTATCACCCATAGGAGCTTCTAGACTTGCATTCATGAAAGACAATAGGCTTAGAATGAATTTACCCCTCTTAAAACACACCTTTCTGAGCTTAAAATGATGTAGTATAGGCCTTAGGAACTTAGGAATTACAGAAAATCCCTTAACAAATTTGCAGGAAAAATGCATGCCAGTCCCAATGAGGGACTGGACAACTCGTCCCCTGCACCACGACTCGTGGTCTGCTTCTCCTGATCAGAACTGCTAATCTAACTGTGAGGGTCACTACGAGGGACACCACGACTCGTGGTGTACCCAATGACTCGTGGTGACCAAATCATGGCCTACACTGTCCAAACTTCCAACCTCCCAATCAACTCCTGACCATGGCTGACATAACGAATCGTGGTGCTGACCACGACTCATGGTCACAACTTTGGTCACCCCCAACTCTTAAAATTCAACCAAGTCCACCATCCTTCCCATGAGTCACTTAACGACTCGTGGTGCACCTCACAGGTCACTGGATGACTCGTCTTGTGATCTGGTGCAGAAAATCCTATTTTCTCTGCTTTAACCCTCGAGTCTGATCTTAGGGCTTTTGGGGTATTACAAGTGGAGCCACGTGTATGTAGTGCGAAGGAGGGTTTAGTTACTAAAAAGATTTCATATCTACCATACCCAGCCCGAAAGCCTACATTACAAGCCGAATCAAGTCTTATAGTGATCCTAGCCTGACCATCAGAAGAGCCGAAGTAGAGAAAATAAGGGCAAGCCTATGGTATTCGGTGTGCAATAGTTGGAACTTCCTTGTGAGGGTGAGAGTCTTACTTGTTCAGTCCCATATTTCATATTTTTATTTATCTGTGAGACTTCATTTGTTGTGAGGGTACTTGGTTTGTATTTTATTCTACCAGTTGCCCGTATGAAAAGCATTGGTGATGACTTGACTATCTGCTAATAATTAGATGACATATCTTGATTCCTTTTTATCATTATTTGTGGTTACTTGATGTGCATATACTAATTTGGTTTACCAGAAAAAGGGTCAAAAGTTGTTTGAGTTTATGGAGCAAATTTTGATTGGTGTTGGCTATAGTATCCTAGGTTTATTTTTTAGTTAAGCGTCGTTTTTAGTTTTTCTTTTTGTTTTCTTTGCCCGAGGACATGCAAAAGTCTTAAGTTGAGGATGTTGATGTGTTGTGACTTTACAACACTTTTGATGCTTAAAATTGAGAAAACAGCATGGTCTTAGGTATGTTTATATGTATATGAGGTGCTTTTACTTTATTTTCAAGGAAAATAGTTGTTGGAGCAAAAATGTGCAAAAGATGCATAAAAGTGTAGAAAATCAACCAAGTAACAATCTCAGTATGACCCGTACCTAGGTGCGAGCCGTACTGAGACTAGTGAAAAAGATCCAAAGGCTAAAATAATGAGAAGACAAAGTACGCTCTTAGTACGAGTCCTACCAAGATGGTACGAGCCGTAACTTGAGTCATGGAAAACTTCAGAGAAAATTTGCACAAACAGTCTCTTGGTATGGGTGGAACTGACGAATCATAACATCTACCTACGACCTGTACCAAGAGTCCTGGGGAGTTTCAATGATTCTTAAAGACTTGGAAGAACTCAAGATGCAACAAGCAATTACGAGTCATAGGAGCAAGGTACGAGGCAAGACTCGTAGAAAACTTCAAAAGATATCAAATTTCTCAGAGCCAAGACACAGATGGATTGTACGACTCACAGGACCATGCTACGAGTCGTACCAATTGCCAATACTTGGTCAATTCTGCAGCAGCCAAGGAATGTATGAGAGCAAGATACGACCCATACAATCCTATTACGGGTCATATGACTAGTCGTAGGATGAGTCAGCGCCAGATATAGAAATTTCCCCGTTAGCTTAGGAAAAAGTTTCTAATGTATGTATAAATACCTTTTATGTTTTTTTTAGTAGAGAGAGAGATCAATAGATGTGCGATTACATGGAGAGAAGATTTTTAGTTAATTGTTTGTGAATTATTATCATGTTTTGGAGAGCAATTCTTGAGATCAACACTTGGTTTTCTCAATTGTTCTTCATTTTATTCATCAATATTCAAAGTAGGTTTTCTTTCAATTATTGTTGTAAGTATTTTAATTATGTATTTGTCTATGAATACTAATTACAATCTTACAATTATGAGAGGCTAAAACCTCCACAACTAGGATTATAGGAACCATGGTGAATTAACTATATAGGATTACACAAAGTGATTCAAAAACAATGTTAAATGCTTGTATTGTATTCTCTTCATCTTTAAACATTTCTTAATGGTGCGAAATGTTAGGACTTGCCTGAATTCTTTATTTGCTTGAACCTAGAGAAGTAGAGATTAGGAAAAGAGAATTACAACAAAATCTTGATTTTATTGAGCATTGTAGGACTTGAGTTGCGGTCGCAGGAAAGTTAATTTGGAATATATTGATAATGGTTATTTTGAAATCGCTCATGAGACCTGACTCGGTGATTGAGTATAGTCATCCAATAGAGACGAACTAGTCGTTTGAACGAATCCTAGTTATCAGTTCTACAAGTAGGCATTGGAATTGATAATGTATGTATACCCAAAGTAATTATGAACCCATGGGGAACACTTACCCTAGTTATTTGCAAATCTTGATAACAACCACAATTGCGATCTTGTTTTATTATTGTTTTTCTTTGAACCCACCAATTTGGAGATAACTTACCAATTTGAGATTTTTAATATATGCATTGGGGACAATGCCATTTTTCTTTGGAGAGGGGGGGAGGGGTGCCTGTGAGTCTATCACCAACATTTTACAGTTATTTGTTATTTGGTTTGTAAAAGAAAATATAGGAAAAATTATAGCAATTGTTGGAAATAAACACCCTTTTTGTTTAAAATGTGGAAAATGGAGACGCCTATAAATTTTTATTGTTTTTTATGGGGCATGTGTGTATTTTTCAAATCTATTGACCTTGAAGATCTATGTTTGACATTATTTGTATATTGATATAGCAGTTGTACTTAAGCTAGAGCATATTCTGATAATCAGTAGTTGATAGTGCTAATTGGTGCCAAGTGTGTGTGAGCTTAATTATTATTGTTCTTGTATTGTGCATGCATCTAAAACTTGTCTGGTTTATCTTTCTAAGGTTGTAGAGTAACTGACTAGGAAAGGATCATAAGCCATCTTTTGTAATTAGTCCTCTGAGCCTATATGACTATCCAAATAATGTGAATAATCCCTTGATCCCTGATTTTGATCCTAATTGACCTATTTATTTCATTAGCCTATTTACCTACCTATATTTTTTATAATGAACCTGTTTTAGCCATGGTCCCTCCTTGGACATTGTGTACCTCAACTCAGGCAAATCGCCTAAGTTGAGGGTGGCTATAGTAGGGGTGCATAAAAGTTGAATTTGAAAAGTAGAATCTAATGATTGAAAAAACAAGTAGGTATGGTGTGGTTGATGAAGAAAAGAAAAAAATAGAACAAAGTTCCATTTGAAAAAAATAGTGATGTTCTGATGAGGAAAAAGAGAATCAAAATGAAGACCATACCCATGAGTTGAGAAGGAAAATGAATAAATGAGAATAAGAGAGAGGAAATATGAGTGAAGTAAGAAAAATAGTGTAGTGCCAAGGTGGGTCAAGTCACTTTATCCATTTATACCATACCCATCCCCAAGCCTATATTACAAGCCAAGAAAGTCCTATAATGATCCTAGTCAAGTTTCTGAATGACCTGAAATAGTGATAATAAAGGCAAGCTTATAGTTTCGTATATGCATTGTTATGAATGTTTATGTGAGAGTGAATGTCTTATTCTAGTCCCCATATAAATAACTTTGTATGTGAGTTAGGACTTCATTGTGGTGAGGGCACTAGAAAAGCATTAATGATGGCTGGTTGTTAGAATAGTCATTATTGGTGTATGTAAAGTACTATGTTATTTTGGCCGGTTGTTAGAATAGTCGTTATTGGTGTATGTAAAGTACTATGTTGATATCATCATGTCATCGGTAGATCCTCATGGGTTGATGTGTTTAATGAATGTCATCTGTTCATGTCCTATTTGTAGAAAAGGGACTGTTAAATATGAAATAATCTACTTTGAGTACAACAACTGCTTCCGTTTATCCTGATTTTCTTTTGCTTTAATGAGGTGTCTGGTGTGTTTCTTGAGGACAAGCAAACATTCTAAGTTGAGGGTGTTGATGCGCCAGCATTTGACGGTGCATTTGATGCTTTTAACTATGAATTAATGCAAGTTCTTGAGCAACTTTTGGTTATATTTGAGTGTTTTGTATGTATTGTATAGGAAGATAAACCAAGAAAAAGAAATGGTGTGAAACAGGCTGAAACAACAACTTGATGGCCTATTTGATGGGTCATCAATAGTGTGATGGACCATCACTCCCATCATCGGTCCTAAATAGGAGTTGATCAAAAAGAAGTGAAAGTGACGTCCCGGGTGACGGATCGTCTCCTCTTCGATAGACCATTAAGTCCACTTTCACCGAGATGAAGATTTAAGGGTACATGGATAAGGAGCGATGGCCCAGGTGACAGACCGTCACTTCTTCGATGGACTGCCAAGCATACCGTCACCAGGATGCAGATTTGATGACACATTGGATAAGGAGTGACAGAACCTCACCTTTCTAATGGGATGTCAACTTGGGCATCAGTTGAGAAGCGGGACTCCGATTTTTAGTATAGTTTTGAATTATTCTAGACTATACATAGCAACTTCTAGCTTTATTTTCATAATCAGACTTTTAAGAAAAGAAAAGATCGACTTGTATATTACTTTTTGAAAAATTTTTGAAGAACTATTATGGAGTTATGACTGAGTTATTAGAATTATAATCAAGGTTTTATCTCTTCTTTGTAAGTTAAATCTTCTTTGATAAATCTGGCTTCTATTATCAATTCAATGATCATGTGTGGCTAAGTTCCATTACTAGGGTTGTGTGGTTCATGGTAGAATGATGTAATGATGGTGATTGATACATGGATGACTTTAATGCAATTATGTGTATTTTTAATTCTTTTGCTTTGAATGATTTCTAATAGTTGCAAACATTAAAACAAACCCTAGATTTGACATACTTGAGTAAGGTGTATAAATCTGGATGAAAGGGATTGGTAATAGGGATTCAAGGAGTTAACTCTTGACTAATGACTAATGTTGTAATAAGATTAATCAACCTAGCTTAATAGGTTGAGAAGATAAGAGTGATACCTACCTGAATAGGTTGAGAAACATTTGGATAGGATGATTGAGTTAACGACCTACACACAGCATTAAATGAGTCAACTTCTGTCAGTCACCAAAAATTTTTATGAAAATATGATGACCATAACCTAGTTTACTTTCTTCTTGGATTCAATAGTAATAAAGCATAGTTGGTGTTTCTTTCTTTTAACTAATAGTGAATCGAAACACAATTCCCAGACCCCCATTTTTGTGAAAATATTTGACTAAAAGAAAATACTCACATAAGACTTAGTTTACACCATATTCCCTGTGGGATTCGACCCCAACCTTGTTGGGTTCTATATTTGACATCGATCGCATTATACTTCTTATCATAGATATATAACTTGTGCATATCAATGGGGTATGAACCACTCGCATTGTGTCGAAGAGTCTAGAGTGATAAATATGTTAGTAATAAGCAAAACAAACTCACATATTTGATAGTTTGATGTATCCAAATCTCATGAAGCTCTACAAAATTGTGATTAGTATGACTTGAGAAATGTGAAGAAAGAAGACATCAAATATAGGTCTTTGGTACAGAGTTGATGATTTGCTGAATTTCAGCCTTTGAGTTCAGGAACAACAGCACAAGGGACGAGTGAAAGGTGGAATAGGTTATCTCAAACTTATAAAGAACTGAGTAGTGATTTTGTGAAAAGTTGAGATCATTTTGGGTAATTATTGGCAATATGGGGGTAATCGTCTATTCTACATTGGATTAGATTGTTCATGTTATGTCAGGTGGCTTACGGATGTATCATTGGAAGACTTATAGTTTTGCAGGTTTATTGAGGATTTCATGTGAAATTGATACTACCTTGTCAATGAAAACTACACAGACAGTTACAAGGAGTTACATAGATAGTTGATAGTGTATTAGGAATATATGAATAGATATGAGAAGCCTTTAGGAGATCAGTTGTTTTCTATAGATTTGGCTTGAGAACACAATTTCTAGAATAGTGGGTGAAGTATACCATTTGAAGATCTGTATGCAAGTAGATATCAGTTTCTAACTCAATTTCTTCATCTTGACGAAACAAAACCATCAGACTTGGAATTAGCTTAATCAACCTTGGATAAGGCTAGTTTTTGACAGAAATACTTACAATTGGTTTAGAAAGGCAAAGATCATTTGATAGTAGAAGAGAATCATGATTCAGACATGTGGTGTGTGAAAATGTGTTTTTTAAGGGTTTTTGGTACTAATAACAGCTCTAAAGAATGTGAAAGAATAATTATTCGGATCAAAGTATTTTACTAGTACAAAGTCGGTAATGGATTTTGGCATAGTAATTGGATTATGGTGACTACGATGCATGTTGATGAATTAATTACATTCAGAATTATGATTATGATTTCAAAGTAGGTATTGTATACAGAGATAGTTCAAATATATGAAAATCAGTTGTTTTGAGAAGTTTTGGTTTTGAAATAAGGAGATATAGTCTTATGGGCTAAAAAAAAGAAGATTTGATGGTTAGGGTGAATAAGCAGAACTACAGATATAATTCTTCTTGAAATCTCATGCATGAGGCCTACCATGGGTATTTACAGCTCCTAGATAGTCTTAGTACTTTTTCTTGTGCATTCGAGGATGAACAGCTATTTAAGTGGTAAATGATGTAACGACCCACATGGTCATTTTATGATTTTTGAATCATTTCCCCAATGTGAACCTTTTCATAGCTTTATTGTGTTGTTTATGACTTGCGGGAATGGGTGCAATAATTTCTGCGGTGATCGAATGAAGATTGGGTTGGATTTTCAATTTTGAAGGTTTAAAGTTTAATAGGTTTGACCAAAGTCAACATTTCATATTAATAAGGTTGAATTCAAATTTTGAAAGCTTCGTTAGTTCTGAATGGTGATTTATGACTTAGTTGGATAATTAGCATAATTCCGAGGTGTTTGAGAGTGATTTGAGTCTTTTGCTGAATTTTTGAGTTTTAAGGAAGCTAAGTTTGACCACAGTCAATTTTTGGTCAAAACGACCTCATATCGGTGATTTGATGATTCTAATACTATCTTAAATATATTTTATGATTGATTTGCATATTTAGTTTATGTTCGGGAGGTTCCGGATGAGTTTCGGACACTCGAGTTGCATTCTAGTAGAATTTAAAGTTAAGAGTTGACATCGATCAAATAGTTGACTAAATTAACTCGGATTAGGGATTTGAAAGTTCCAACAGATTTGTAAGATTACTTTCAACTTGTCCACAAATTTTAATTCAATTCTAATGAGTTTCGGGTGGATTTGAATATTTTATTTATTTTAGCATAAAATGTGACAACTCAGAGGTCCAATTTTTAACTTTAGAGATCAAAAAATTATTTCAAGACTTTCAAAATTCTTAGCATAAATTATAGGAATGATCTAAAAAATTTGGTGCAATTTTGATAAGTGAAAATCAGGTTTTTATCGCAAAATATAATATAATTCATAAATGAGTAAAAATAATATTTGACTGGGTAAACAAGCACTAAATGGAGTTTTGATTGAATGAGTACATTCATATCATTATTTAAGAATTTTAGGAAAAAGAATCATCATATTTCGAGTTTGTATGATGAAGTTATGACCATTTTAGTGAAAATAAATGTAGTTGGTGCAATGCGAAAAATTCAAGTCTGGTGCGTACTTTTAATGATGAAATTTGGGCTTTTAGTAACAAAATTTGACATTTAGTGAAAAAATTTGCATCCTTTATATAGCTGGACAGAATTAAAATTTCAAATCCAATTTCATTATTCTTATTGTGATTTTGAGAGTTAGGAGACTTAGTTTTTGGTGATTTTTGATGCGTTGGATTCATATTTTTTGCGGAGTAAGTTTTTAATCTTAAATTCATTATTTTCTGCTAAACAATTAATTATTTCACGCTTTAATCTATGAAATTAGATAGAAATTTGAGGTTTAAAACCTAGAATTCTTAAAGTAAGAATTCTTGATTTGGGGATCAATTAACAATCCATTTTAGCTGAAATTCAACGCGTGAGTTTGTTTCGTTATTGGATAAAATAATCTGAAAAAAATTATATTCGACTCCAGAGCTCGGGGTAACTTTTTGACCTAATTTTTCGAGTCGCAATTTAATATAGCAATATGGGTGTCATTGGATTCATATTCTCATGGAGATTATATATTTGAACAGATTTTGATTGTTTGAAAGTGTTACGGAAGAAAAAATTCATAATTTAATATTTGAGCTTCGGTTGAGGCAAGTAGAGATTTTTTAATTCTTGAGGTGTTAGTTTTGTATATACTGAATGAATTTAAGGGTAATGGGTAATACGAGGGTCCCGTATAAATGAGATGACGAGCATTTATACTGGTATAGGTGTCATGATATGGGTAATTTATATAAAATTGATATATGTATTGATGATATTTCACAACTTATGATGTGATTGATTTACTGAGACTTATGCACTACGTGATACTTGATTGTGACTTAACGATCCTTGATTGTGCGATTGGTTGATGAACTTGTGTTATTCGTACATACTCATAGCACTCTTATTGTTGCATGATAATTTATTTACTAAATAGTTCCCGTGATTTATTTTGTGAAAATTCATACTCTTGTGATGCCGATAGAAAATGGTTCTGGCATGTGTTATTATCGATGAAAAATGATTTTGACATGTGTAGCCAAAGAAAACTAATTTTAGCGTGTGTTATTGTCGATGGAAAATAATTTCGATGTGTGTTATTTCCAATAGAAAATGGTTCCGGCATATATGATTACCGATAAAAAATAATTTCGGCGGGTATATGGACCTCGCGAGTCCCCCATGGATCCCAACTATCCAACAGAGAAAGCGGGTATATTTAGGTTCTTGGTCAATGCATTGCATTGCATTACATTCCATCTTCATTGTATTTCATATTAAGTTGATTGTCGAAGTATTGAGATGGTTGTGATATTGATTTGACTCGTTATATTTGAGACTCATTGTGATATAATCAGTGACGTAGCTGATGTGGAGACTATATTGAGGTATCTTGTGATATAATCAGTGGTGTGACTGACTTCGGATAATATATGTTTTATTTGTTTCATGGTTTGATATTAAATCCATAAACTCTTATTGGAGTGAGTTATTATTATTTTATATTTATAATTGGTGAAAAAGAATTGTTCAGATTATATCTCGTCATTACTTCTAGAAAGGTCAGTTATCAAAGTTTGTTGAGTACACGTATTTTTCGTAATCACCCTGTACTTGTTGCACCTTTTTGCGTGCAGGGACTGAGTCAAGTACTAATGGTACTTGAGTTGCTAAACAGTTCGAGATTTGTTGCGGTTGGAGTTCCGGGTGAGCTGCTTTCACTTCGGCAGTACTGAATACTAGAGACTTATTATTTTATTTCATGTCTTCTTTCTTTCTAGACAATGACTTTAATTTTTCAAACTTGTTTGGTACTCGTAGATGCTTTTATACTAGTTTCACCAGATCTTGGGATTGCAATGATTTTTGATTGCCTATTCCATACTTATAGAAGTTATTTTTTTCATTACTTCCGCATCATTCATATTAATATTAATTAATAAAGGAATGGGGTTTGCCTATGCGAATGGTGGTGCCCTCACGACTCAGTGAAGATTTTGGATCGTGACAACTGTCTATATTATACTTCTTGGAGTACGTAGGATTCTTTTTCGGACCCTGTTAACGCGAAATGTTTTGTGCACCGGGCTACCTTTTTTCAAATTGTATTTTGGAAAGTCCTAAACATAAGATTAATTTGCATTATTAGTGCAATTTTATTCAATGCATAATTATTTCTTACAAGACAAAATCTTAATCGCTTTTAAATTTCTAAATATTAATATTTTCTATATCTTTCGAATAAAGAAGGATTTAATACATAAAATTTAGTTTATTTTAAAATTTTAAATATTAGAAAAATAATTAAATAACCATTTTGTCAAGTGTGAACTCTATTTCAAAAAGAGTAAAAAAGTGGATGATATTTTTCCATGAAGTTTCAATCGTACTTTAAATATTTAGTAGTAACTTAGTTTTAAACGTTTTATTTTAGCTCAATTTTTTTTCTTTCTCTCTTAATCTATGTGTCTAGTCAAACATCTTTACTTAAACTAAAATAGAATAAATGGTGTAGATTTAACTAAAGAGAAAAAATAACAAGAGCACTCGATTAATTGAAACAACTGAAAGCATGCTATGTTTCTATATTATTTATTTTTTATTATACAATTATTTTTAGAAAAAGAAGAATAAAAAACTCAACATATTAATATATAATAAAATTATAGTTGAAACTTTGTGATAGATAGTTAGTTAGTTTAATAAATAAAGGATTGATATAAGTTAACAAAATTGTAATTGATTTTAAAGTCTTAAATAATATTAGAATTTTTAATATAGTTCAAATAAAGAAAGATTTAAGAAGTAAAATTTTAGTCAATTTAAAGTACTAGATAATAGGAATTCTTATATTATACAAATAAGTAAAAATTTAATAGTTATTACTTTAATTAATTTTAAAGTACTAAATATTAGAATAATAATTAAATGACAAATTTTTTAAGAAAAATATTAAAAGATGATTTAGTCTATTGCGAAATCTTTTAATGAAGGGTAAAAAGTTTAATCAACATATCTAAAGTACTTTACACTTTTAATATAACTAGTTTATATGTACGCGCCTCGCGCGTGTCCCTCATATTAGTAAGAACAAATTTATAAAAATGACAAAAATAATATTTAAAATATGTAGAAAGAAAATTATGAATTTCAAATTGATAAATAATTATATTTAAGAGTTTGATCCAATCTAATAGTTCTTTCTTCGGTTTGTTATAATATTTGTTACAATAAACAAAATGTCATAAAAATAGCGTTTGATTAAAAGGTGAAAAAATCATTCGCTTTTATATGAGCACTTAAATGTATGCATTATATGTATATATAAATATTAATATTTTCTATATATTTCAAATAAGAAAGAATTTGATACATAAAATTTAGTTAATTTAAATATTAAAAAAATAATTAAATAACTATTTTGTCAAGTGTGAACGCTATTTTTAAAGGGTAAGAAGGTGAATGATATTTTGTTACGAGACTTCGTACTTTAAATATTTAATAATAACTTAATTTTAAAATTTTTATTTTACCTTTTATTAGATCATTTCAACTCAATTTTTTTTCTCTCTCTTAATCTATGTGTTTAATCAAACACTTCACATAAATTAAAATGAAAAAAATAGTGTTGATTTAGCTAAAGAGAGTGAATAACAAGAGTACTCTATTAATTGAAACAACTTAAAGTATATTGTGTTTCTATTTTTTTCAGATTATACAATTGTTTTAAAAAAAGAAGAAGAAGAGGAAGAAGAACAATTCATGTATTAATACATAATAAAATTACTCTTTTTAATTTATTTTTTCCGTATTTGAAATATTGTAATGAATAATTAATTAGTTTAATATATAATAGATTGATATATAAATTAACAGAATTGTAATTGATTTTAAAGTTTTAAATGTTAGGATTTTTAATGTAGTTCAAATAAGGAAAGATTTAAGAAGTAAAAATTTTAGTCAATTTTAAAATACTAAATATTTGAAGTTTATCTTTTACAAATTAGTAAAGATCTATAATATTTAAATTACAAATAATGGAGAAAAATAGTAAATGACAATTTTATCCATTGTAAAATGTTTTAATAAAGGGCAAGAAGTTCAATCATGTTATGAAATAATAAAGAAAGAACAAGAATATTATAGAGAAAGAGAGAAGAGAGAAGTTCTTATTTCTCTTGATGGGATGAAATACAATGAAGGAGAACCCCTCTATTTATAGGGATAATTTCTCCTAACTTTTCTCCAAAAGATAGACTTTCACTATAATATAAACACATGTATCCACTAAAATACAAATACCTTTATAGACATTCACTACAATACAAATATGTTTATAACACTCCCCCTTGAATGTCTATTTGATAGATAATGTGTCTCGTTAAAACCTTACTAGAAAAAATCCAGTGGAAAAAAATCTAGTGAAGGAAAAAGAGTACACACATCTAATAATACGCATTTTGGCTGCCTCGTTAAAAACCTTACAAGAAAAACCCAGTGGGACAAAACCTCGTAAGGAAAAAAAATGCAACGCGTATTAACTCCCCCTAATGAGAACATCCTTGAATTTTTGCTTCCCGATCTTGTGCACCATCTTCTTGAAAGTTGCAGTTGGTAGAGATTTGGTGAATGAATCAGCCACATTGTCACTTGAACGAATCTGTTGCACATTAATATCACCATTCTTTTGGAGCTCATGTGTGTAGAAAAACTTTGGCGAGATGTGCTTCATTCTATCTCCTTTTATGAATCCTCCCTTTAGTTGTGATATGCATGCTGCATAACCTTCATACAAAATTGTGGGTACTTTGTCATATTTCAAATCACATTTTTCTCTAATGAGATATATCATGGACCTCAACCACACACATTCTCGGCTTGCTTCATGAATAGCTATTATCTCAGCATGATTTGATGAAGTAGCTACGAGAGATTGCTTTGTAGATCTCCAAGATATGGCAGTACTTCAACATATAAACACGTAGCCAGTTTGAGATCGAGCTTTGTGTGGGTCAGATAAATACCCAGCATCAGCATAGCCAACAAGATCGTCTTGCTAATAAATTAACAAAATGTTATACCTTGTAGTATTAGCAATATATATTAGTGCATCAATCACACTAAGATATGGTACTTCAGAACCAAGGATTTCCTCATTCTTTTCTTTGGATAATTAATTGTCTTTTGAAGCTCTGCTGGAGTTCGTATAAGGTTTATATCAATATAAACAGCAAGTACAACAAACTCCGATGTTGTTTTCTTATTTGATTTTCCTCATATAAGGATTATGTGCTTCAGGCATTTTAAATCCTTCAAAATTTTCATACAAATTTTGTCAAGTGATAACATTCATTAGTATTTAAATGTGTGACATCTTCTAGTGCCTGGACTACAGGTCCAATAAGCTTTACGCTTATCAATACACATCATTTCGCTTGATGATTATTTCTACATCAACATGGTTTAATAAACGTAGAATTCAGATCCTCACAATCTTTTACAATATTGCGCGTTATATTGTATCAAAGATATTATCGGCGGTATATCATTTATATCGGTTTGCAATTGGACATAACCCATTGACATCTCATCACTTTCAACGTTTTGTTAGGTACCTAAACCTCTCATAAGGTTTCATGAAGTGTTATGTCGTAAGCTCTTCAAGAGCACATTGTCTCCTTATTATGATCATTTGCTCCATTCTTTTTTTCAAATATTATTGCAATGGAAACCAATTAATCTACAATGCTTCATGCATACTGTAGACTCTATCCTTCAGAGACATAAATTTAATAAGAGCTTTTGCAGTTGAAGTATGAAACTAGTTTTAGGTCAATAAAAGCTTCAGGCATTTGACTTGAATTATTTTGAATGAGAATCATACTAATAATAATTCATAATATATTTCTTAGCTGCTTATTTTCTCCCCCTCATGTTAGAAAAACTAACATGCATCCCCGATCTTCTTTGGGGAATTCATCTATGTATATCATGATAGATTCATTAATCATATATTACACATCAAAAGTTATTAGATGAAAATATTTGGTTCCTGACCTAGAACCAATTGAGTGGAAGGAGAATTAATCATAATTTATTGGTCAGCATACAAGTGTTATTGTATGTAATATATCATATGATAGACCAACTCACTAAGTTTTATTCTCATAGTAATGGTTCAACTATTTAGCGGAGACATTCAATGTCAAACCACCTTGGATATAAACCAACATTATCAAGATGAATTGTCTTGATTACACAGTCTGAAAATTATACTTTTAACTCAATTAATATTGAGTAAGTATCTTTGTGAATGTCAAACTACAGGTTGACAATAAACACCCATGTGACCATCTTATAGATGCATCAATTTAAAACATCACATGACAGGTGAATGCGCCCATATTCACCATTTACACTTTTCAGAATTTAGGGATTCAATCCCAACATTAGCTGGTATAATCAACTTGTCATGAGAACAAACAACACAAAAGATTTCTTGAAGAATCTTCTAGTTCTTCAATATATATATTGCAATACTCAATTAACACATCATATCAGGATGATCAAAATGGTCATGTCAACTGATAATAATCCATACTAGTTAACTTCAGGTTTACCATGACATGTATTACTTATTTTAGTAAATTTCAGATTTACTATGTCATGAATTTCACATCAATAAACTTCTGGTTTACTATAGCATGTAATTTCATCATGCGTATATTTGTAGTACAAATCAGGTAACTTTTCATATACATATTTCTTACTCATAGTAATTTGAAGATATGTAATCTTTCAATCATTTGTAGTCTCAATATGATAACCATTTTTATTGTTGGTAAACTTCAGGTTTACTACAATTTGTGTTTTAATCATAACAACTTTGTACTACAATATGGGATGAATGACATAATAATAAATAAACTCTTCAGGAGCTTTCAATTTATTTTTCATAATATTATTTGGACACTACTGGTGTCATGATTCTTGTTGACAAACAATCAGGTTCTTTTGCAGACCTTGATCATTAATTTATACTATTTAGTATTACTTAAATACTTCTGGTATCATGAAAACAGATTCAAACATCGTAGGTGTCAAGAAATCAACAGTAAATATTGAGTTTTAAACTTCATTATTTCAAACTTTTACTGCTTTGAGAGTAGATTGCAGGTTTTTACTACTTCAGGAGTAAATTGTAAGATAGGAGTAAATTGCAAGATTTACTTTTGAAGAGTCTTACTACTTCAGGAATAGCTATTTAATTCTTACTACTTTGGAAGTAAATTTCAGATTTACTACTTTGGGAGTAAATTTCAAGATTTTATTAAGTATTGTCACATTCACTTCAGGGACTAGATCTATATTTGTAACATTTATCAAAAGTTCTCAATTTCTCATTCTTCAGGAATGGAACATGATCATCTAAATATGTCTTAACCACATAAGGTATGATAGCTTAAAACCTCTTTTAAGATATTGCTACTTCGGGAACAAATTGAGACATGCAAAAAACGTAGAGAATTTCTCTAACATATTTTCACCCGTAATTATAATAAACTTATGAAAATATTATCACTTCTAGTGATCATATATATATATATATATATATATATATATATATATATATATTGCAAATTCTCATTATTACTCATTAATTAATATTCAAAAAATATTGTTCTGTTGGAACAAATATATTTCCACAATGTTTGTTCTTCTGGAACAATTATGAGGCATGAATTGCCAAGTGAATCAATAAGTCGTTCTCAGATCCATAAACAAAATCGATATTCTTATTAGTAAAGACATAAATATCAAGAAATACTAACTTTCATCTTTCTAAGAAAACTTTGATTTTTCTTACCTCAGATCTTTCAAAGTGAGTGCTCAAGGCAGAGACTCGTGTTGATAACGTGTTATGAAATAATAAAAAAAGAACAAGAATATTATAGAGAAAGAGAGAAGAGAAAAGTTCTTATTTCTCTTGATGGGATGAAATACAATGAAGGAGAACCCCTCTATTTATAGGGATAATTTCTCCTAACTTTTCTCCAAAAGATAGACTTTCACTATAATATAAACACATGTATCCACTAAAATACAAATACCTTTATAGACATTCACTATAATACAAATATGTTTTTAACAAATCAACATTTTTAAGGATCTTCATGTTTATATCTACAAAGAATATTTTATTAAGTAAATAGGAGTAAGTTTATACATATATTGAATATTAGATTAGTTGATGAAATCTAAAGAAATTACCAAAGATTGTTCTATCAGAAGATTGTATTACATCTTTAAACGAAATAAAATTATTTGAAAAAGTAACAGTAGAAAAGTGATTGTTACATTCCTGAACTATAGTGTTGCCATTGAATTCAACCTCAATCTTTTTGTTCACTGATTTAAAATTAGGATTAACACTATTAACGTGTCTATTTATGATGTAATAGATCTTGTCTTTTTTGTAGATATCTGTTTCACTTTTCAATATAATTATAGAAAATATAGCATAAATTTTTTGTGCGCTACAAAAAAGTAAACTAGAATGGTCAAAAAATATATAAATAAAAATATAAAATATAATACGAACAAAATTATTATATCTTCGTCAACTAATGTTATAATTATTCGTGTGCCTTTCTTTGTTTCTTTTTTATATTCTTTTACTAATCGAACTCCAATTACTAAAAATTTATTATCCAATGAGAATTATATCGCCTTAAGTTGTTAGTTGACACAATTTCGTTCATGAAATCCTTTTAAGATTTCTTTGCAATATTATCTAAAACAAATTGTGTCCAAGAGTTATAATTATAATAATTTATAATTTTATAAAAAAAATTATTTTATGAGATGAAGATTTTACTTTATCTGAATAGATAAAACTTGTGAATGTATGAGTAGATGAAGAATGTCAGTTATAAATAACACAAAATTTAAATCATATAATATCAATATAAAACTCAATTAAAGGAGATAATATGATATCAATATTAGACTTGACTAAGGAGATAATCTAAGTTAAATTATTTTAAATATGAACAACTTGAGCTGGCATAGAATCCACAACATTAACAAAATTCGTAACATGAATAAAAAAAAGAGAAGATAGATTAACACGAAAACATATCAGAATGAAGATTGAATCAAATGTACTGATATAAAAGAGTTGATGAATTAAATTACGCAATTATAAATTTTTTTAATAAAAGTGGATGAATTTATAAATCTAAAAAAATTTAAAAATATAAAAATATTAGGATATAAGATTAAAAAAATTATCAAAAAAGAAAA